>CM056577.1:22354718-23572218 GCA_029721435.1 Gymnothorax reevesii | reverse complement strand
TTATGTTTACATTTTGTGTTTTGGCCTGTTGCGCCGCCCTCCACCTATCTCCCAACCATGAAGTCAGTAGCATTTCGGCATCCAGGTTGCCAGTTACCACTGAGCTGCAGCTACAGGCGTTTCAGAGCGCAAATGTCTGACGATACTAAACCTAAAAGGCCTGGTTATGATTCCGAAATACCTTATGACAAAGTCAGAAACAAAACAAGGATCTGTATAGGACATGCCTTTGAAAGATGGAGATGCCTGAAAGCAGAGAAGAATTTGAAAACCGACACTGAAGTTGCTAATTTTCTCCTGGGAAGGTAAGATTCAGCTAAGTTTGGCTAACTTAATTCTATTTAATATAGGCACGGACATTTCAAATATTCTCTACAGCCGAATAACGTTATATATGTTCGTTCATGGTACATTAATGCGTATGCAGGTGGTCGTGGGTCATTGAACTGACTAGGTATCAAATTGTTTGAGAAATAAAAATTGTGGCTCTTCATTGCTACCATTAGCAATGCATTATTAGTCCATTTCCCTAGCTTTACGCTGTGCAAACTGTTTCAACATTAGCACAGCCATTATGGCAATAAGAAATGTAATTGAGACAGTATATTGGTCAAATGAGTCCTCATTCATTCTTTACGCATTTAACAGTATGGACTTTAGTGGGCTATCCACACAGATGAGTGACGAACAAGTTGACCAATATGACCATTGCTAAAGTTAGTGAGTCATTAGTCTCGATCTTTTCTGAACTGAACTGAACTGAACACAACCCTGTGAGAGCAAATTATTGGTGATATTGAAACACAGCCATGGTATCTCTGTGTAGTAGACGTTCTTGCTGGATCCGGCAACCTAGCTGGCAACCTCTCGTCTGGGGGAGAGGAGGAGGGGATACTGCGCTCTGCACTATTTTGAATGTGACTGCACTACCAGTTTTGGCCACAAACTTACATATAGCTCCTTACAGGTAATAAATTAGCATTTCTACGATAGCTTACGCATGAAACGGAATAATGCAGCCCTTCTCATGAATATTGCTGCAAAACACGGCATTACGCATGCTGTTTACAAATAATTATGTATCAAGTTCCTTTTCTATAAAATAGTCCAGATAATAAATTTCAGCCACTGAGGAATTCATGAGTGTCTCCACCATGACAGCGTTTAATCAGCGACTGAAGTGACGTTTTAAAAATTGGTTAAAAAACCAATCAAAAATGGACAATAAGAGTGTTTTCATGTCTCCCCCTAGAGGTTCATTCATTGTTATTTTTGCAACAGTTCTAAAAGGTGAGCTTTCCCCTCACCCAGCAGTTTTCCGGCACTGCCACTGCTCCAAATTAAACAGGCTGCCTTTTGTATTACATTGTTCTGAGTAAAATTTGGGAAATTATATTTATATGGAGTTTGACACTGTTTATTACTGTCACATATTTTAAAATATGTATGAGCAATTATGTTTTTCGTAAACAGTTCTGTACAGCATTTCTTTGTCAGGAAGTCATCCACTGGTGTTGCTGTTTAATAATAATAATAATAATAGGGCAGTATGACAGCACAGTGGGTTACACAGGAGGCTTGCAGCTAGAGGGTCGTGGGTTTAAATCCCACCAGGGGCCTATCTGTGCGCAGTCTGAATGCTCTCCCTGTGTTTGCATCCTCCAAATACTCTGGTTTTGTTTCACCGTCCAAAGTACTTCGTAGATTAATTAGAGACTCTAATTTGCCCAAAGGTATGAGTGTGTCAGTGAATGGTTTGGAGCCCTGCAATTCATTTGCGAGCTGCTCAGGATGTGTTTTTGCCTTTCGCACATAAATATTAATATGTAGATAAGCTCCAGCTCATCCATGACACTTGTGAGGAAGAAATGGTTTCAGTAATGGATGGATGATAATGATAATTGTGACCTGGAGTAAGGTGTTAGATCATGGATTGGTGAATAGGTAATAATACATTGGCTGTCTCTAATTTGCAAGGAAGCATCCTAAGTAGGTGACATTTTTAGGAAATATGGCTGCTTAGGACTGTCTCAACTCATTAGGAAGCATAGGAGACAACCTAGTTAGGTTCCTCCTTTTGGCAAAATTTAAAGAAAACATCAAGTGGTTACCTCTCATGCCCCTTTTCCACCAAAAAAAAAAAAAAACCTGTTGCTCATGCCAGCGCTTAGATGGTTCAACCCACGCACCTCCAAAGAACTTGTTTGGTTTTCCATCGCCCAGAAGCCAAACCAGAGCCAAGCGATTACATCACTATAATTTAGGACCAGCAGATCAGGAGAAAATGAACACTGTTCGAGATCTGCGTCTCTCTCAGCCGCGCTCACATAACATCTGGAAATACGGAAATACAGTACGGACTGCGGGAAGCCACGAATAAATATGTAAAACTGAAATAATGCTTGTGTTTCTACGCTCAGTAATACAATTATCTTCATTAAGGTTTTATTGTTTTTAGAGGGGAAAAGGAATATAGCCGATTAGATTGCTATGATCTTGTACTGGATTAAGATCAGATATTTAAAAAGCAGCAATATAAGGCGCATACCGTATCTTGCATTGTTGTCCGTGCATGTTAAAAATACCGAAACCTTGTTCAGAAATAGGGTGTAATAATAGGAACGTGCTATTCATCTTTACTTATCCCAAGGAAGCAGACAGGCAATAAATAAACAAGCAGCTGTCTTATTTCATTCCAGCTTCATAACTTTGAACGACTTAATGTAGTTTCGTTTTGAAATGACATTCAAGCTCGCTAATGGCAATAACAGTAATTCGCGAACGCCCTATCTGGCCAGCTAACTCATTCGTAATGCTTATTTTTGACGTAAGCGGCAGAGAAGGTTAAATGAAAAATAAACGCATCATGCAGATATAAGACATATGCTTATACATCCCAATGTTTACTGCGAACAGAATGCTCAAAATAACTTCCGCGACCGCGCTGGTCATGTTGGTAAAGTCTGCCCCACGTAATCGGTGCTTGCTCTGGACCACAAGGAGTTGGCGCGTACTCTAGCACCGGTTTTAAGAGCCAGGAGCTGGTGCTTAGGCTGTGGAAAACGAAAGAACCGGAGCTAAGTCAGGCTCTGGCTCTGAACCAGCACCAGCACCAGCACCAGCTCGGTGGAAAAGGGGCATCAGCGAAGGAAATCCCAAACTGGGGATTCACCGCAACAGTCGGTATTTGATCGAGTTCACGTGCCGTAGCATCATAAAATTAGCTTATGATTATTTTTGGAGCAAGATATTGACTGTGTAGATTCCAAATATCGGCTTTTTTGTGGGAAAGGATGTTGAATGAAAAACTTGCGCTGATGTTTTCTAAGTGCTGAAGCTCCACCAACTAGGCTGACCGAAAACTAACATCTATGTTTCCCATGGAAATCGCTGACCCCATGCTGCAACATACACTGCGCTAGTCACATGATGCTTCCTAGTTAAGAGTGTTTCTTTTCAAGTAAACTTCTTAATGGATGGTTCCTAATAAGGCGGTGCCCTAAATTGGCACCGAGGTGATAGGAAGCCTCCCTTGCAAATGAGAAAGAGCCATTTTTTTCCTGTTGTGAACAGATCATGTGATTGCTTTCACGCAATTAGAAGTTTTGTAGAAATTGTGCCTTTTTAATCCTAGTCCTAGTCATGATTCAGGAAAGACATAGACAATGTCTGTAAGTTCTAACCATCCCTGTCTCAACTCGAAGCCCATACTGAATATTTAACTTGTTACCTAGGAGAAGGCCTGTAAGCTATTTGAAGGTTCCACCTTGAGCAGTGATGACAGAAAAAATGGTTATTGTACTACTGCCATAGAAAAAAAACACAAAATCAAAATTATATGAAGCAACATAAAAATAGCATCTTCCTCTTCTGCTCTTGTCATTTTCTCTATCTGAGGTGCACATTCCGATTGTCTTTTTGATCACTCTTCTGTAAATAAGACACTTGTGAGCAAGAAATATAGCAGTCACTGCTTTAATATTGAACAGATAACTCTGAATTTAATTTCAGAGGAGACAAGAGTACAAAATTTCATCCTGAAATACGTTGTATGAAGAGACTGTCGATCAGCTTCAGACTCACGAATGCGCACTTCATTACCAAGTCTATCTGAGATGTTTCTAAATGAAATCTGCATGAATCCCTTGTAAGACCATCGGAAAGAACTTGAGTTTTTAGAGTCAGGAGGTATTCAAGAGGAAAAAGAAGGCGTGATATCTGTATTGTAGCATTTTCATATCAATAATTTAAAAAAAGGCATTGATTCAAATGACTTTTAATAGCATATTTTGCTCCTCCTCTACTCACACACAATAAGTGAGAATAGTTTTGCAGTGTAAACTAAAAAGCTGTTGTTGTTATGCCACGGCCCCAATGGTCCACATCCCCGCAATTCTGAGGAACCGGGCTGCTTAACTCATTATCCATCATTACTCCCATCTGCGTCTAATAATCACATTAAGAGTTTGTAACCACATAAAAACCTTGACTCCGCACCATTACGCTTTTGCATAGACTTTTGCTGTAGCATTTCGTAACTTTTTGGGAACGTCTTTTCCTATTGTTTTCATACTCTTCTAAAACCTTTGTGGCTTCGCTGCAAAGGTAAGAAGTATTTGTCACAAAGTGACAATGTCTTCTGCCGCCACACTCCACTAATCGAGAACTTAAAGGTCAAAATCTTTGAAGGCTTCCTATGACCTTGAAAATTAGGTCACCAAAATCGACTGGTGACTGGGAACTCCCATACTACACCGTGTTATAAAATTTGATCGGATCGGATGACTGCCTCTTGAGATACTGCGTCAACAAGAACTTCAATTTCAAAATCCTTGAAGATCAAGGTCATCAAAATTGGCTGGCATTGGGGCATCCTCATATAAGACCATGGTGTCAAATTTGATCAAGTTTGGATCACTGGTTCTTGAGATATCGTGCCGAAAAGTCGAGTAGATGGACAGACGGACGGATGATCGTGAATACTATGTCCCGCTTTGCGAGAAACGTACGACGGGGGACAATTAAAGCCAAACATTTATTTGCATTTAGATCCTGCCTTCCTTCTTGCTATTTTTCAGTGCACATACAAATGTGCAAAGAAAATCATTACAACTAGTATGAAGTACTCCTCATAGGCTTGATATTCTAAAGTGGTTTTATTATTGTTATTTTTAAAATTATTATTATTATTATTATTTCCATACATTCTGTTTTCTCTGACTGATATGTCAGAGATTCACATCTATTTTTACTTCATAATTTTATCTGCTTAATTTGGTTTGGCCCTTTGTAATCAAAGTAAGAATGTAATCGCTAAAGGGCAGTACAGTTTTCTTTGATAGGAATGGTTCAACACAACAAGCTCTGCTGCCAAACACGCCTGTGGCTAAGGCTAGCAACCAAACCCCTCAATTCTGAACGGCTATGCAGGAAACTGCAGCTCAGCCCGCAGCACATTTTTCATTGTAAGAACAGGATAGAATATACTGATAGCATGTCTTGAATGTGGCAGGAAACCAGAAAACTTGGATGAAACCCACTTTAGTACTAGGAGAACACATACAATCCACTCAGAGGTGCTCAATTCTTGGGAGCTTTTCAGTTATAGAGGAGAGCAGGCTCCAACTGGCAGTGCACAGCAGCTCTCATGCCAACACATTCTCATCCCGACGTGTCATTTTGTGACACTACCTGACCAAGCGTTAAACTACCAACGAGAAAGGAGGCTTTTGGCTTCCTTATATGATGCTTAGATTAGGGTTTGAGTTAAGGGTTGGGGGTTGGGTTCGTTTGAAACTGGCATCAAACAAGGACGCTAAAAGCCTCCTTTTTCTTAGTGTATTGATGCTCGGTCAGGAGGCCTCATTATATGACGAGACGGGCCTCCGCATGTAAGACATGCAGTCAGCATGTGTCAGAATGGAGCAGGCTCAGAGTGCCAGTGTGCAGCAGCTCTCATGCAGGACGTGCAGTAAACGTGTCAAAGTCGAGTATGTTCAAACTGGCCATGTTTAGCAGCTCTCATGCAGGACGTGTAGCCCAGTGTGTGTACAGGGAGGCCATTGTATTGTGGGAATGGACTGTGAGTGGCAAATCATCATCCACCTGAGCTGTCACCTTATGCAGCCAGGTGGCATAAAATTTAGTGTCCGACCAGAACTTATAAATTGTAGATTTCAGGTTATCCAAAATTTAAATGTCAAATAGCGGTAAAATATTTTATCTTTATTTTATCTTAACAAGGGCATGCTTCCATTTAATTTCCCCAGAACCCAGATTCCATGTTCATGCAACAAAATAAAAATAGAACTGAAATGTACACTGCAGTTTTAGTGCAGGCTATTGCAAATCTGTAAATTGATTAAGTTCTCTTTAGCACATAGTTCTTTGGAATCCTACAGCTAAGTTTGGGTTAAATTTAGGGCCAGCCATTGCAACAAATAATTGAGGCTCTCGGATGAAAATAGTTTTAAGCTGGCAGAATTATGAATACTTGGATTTAGATTTAGGTTTTGCACCATATTGCGATAGAAAGTTATAGAAAGTTTGAGTCAGGCTTTCCAGAGGGGAGATTTTGAAAAGAAGACAAAACAGTGTGTGCAGACAGGATGAAGGTACTCCATCTGGGCCCACCTGTGGGTCTGTCATTCTAAAGCTAGTGATTCTGCTCAGTAGCCACACAGGTATTGGTTACAGTGAGTGAAATGCATGTTTCCCTGAGCTGATTTGTATTGAACCGTCTGCCTTGAATGCCTCCCGTGAGGCTTTGAGGAATCCTGATATGCCAGTGCAAACTTGCTCTGCATGAGGAAAAATGTATTCTTCAAACTTTTAGCTTCTGGATTGAGATGATTATTTCAGGCCAAATTATCAGAAATAAACTCAAGAAAAGCCTATTTAGTCACTCTTGTTTGATTTAATGTTTGTATTTTTGAAAACAATTTTGCATATTAATACAGTTGTACATTAACAAAAAACAATAATTTATTTTCCTCCCCAAACATGTGAGCAAAGAAATTATTTGAAAATATGTAAAAGAGATGCAAATGGACTTAAGCTAACATTGCCATCTTGGTGATATGGTGTCCATTTCCTCCCACTTTCACTATAAAGACGTCTGATCCATTTAATCCAATCAGAGCTGCTGTATCCGCCCAGCGTCACAATGGCTGCTTTTTGCTTCATGCTCCAAAGATCGACCTGCAGCCCCATTTAAATGTCATTTTCCGCCAGTGACTGTCCACCAGCCCTCAAGAGAAATGGATAGCCATGTATCAACAGATTTGAGTATTTCGCAAATTTCGATCAGCAAGTCATATGGATAAGTGTGCTAAGTAACACACTAAGAAAAAGCTGTTTTTGCATTAGTACATGTTGCAGTTTTGTTGGGGTTCCTGAAATTTACTCCATGAATTTATTCAGCTAACTCCTCTCAGTTGTACTTTTAGTTAGTTCACAGGAGTTCTTAAAACTGCAATCACAGTACAGTCCAGTGCTTGAAGAGCTACTGTCCTTTTGATGCAAAAATGGCCTGATTAATACCATAAAGAAAAAAAAAATTGGCTACCTGTTGTTTATAGCTTGATGCTTGCTGTTTTCCCAATGCCACCCAAACTGCCTCTGTAATTTGTGTTGCAAATTGTGATAACTCACTTACTCACTCACCCATGTACATCACTTAGTTGGGGCACTTAACAGGGACATTTATTGGGACGGATGCTCATTACCTGCCGTGGGTCTGCGCATTGCATGTTGTTGTTTTTGTTTTTACCAAGAAAATATTCCATCTTTATAAACTACATTGCTGGCATATATTGAGGCTATGATATTGCATGTTTTTTTGTTTTTTTTGTGTGAAAGAGCAACCACAGAAACCACCAGGGCGTGAACAATGAAATGTTTTCGAACAATTTAAGAAAAATGTGCTACGAATAATGTATGAATATTGCCACATTTCCTTGTGCTATTTTTCCTCTTTTGATTTGTATATTTATTCCTGTGGCTTTTTTCATATGCAAATAAATGCAAGTTTAATCGCACTCACAGGTGTTGTATTTAAACCTCGAGGCTCAGAACTCTAACATGAAAAATATCTTATTCTCTTGCGGATTCTTTCACTGAGGGTTCAACATGATTCAAGTCTGGGAGAAAAAGGCTCTGCCACCATTATAATGGGGGATCTTAGGACCAGAAGACACATCTCATGTTTAAACTCTGAATACTGAATAACAGTGGGGTGATGAAAGGCACATTTTGATGGAGATAAGAATTCATCAGCAGAAGATCCCCAGACATGGCCCACAACATGACACTGACAAGAAGAAAAAAAAATACATAAATAAACACAACTCTTCTCATGTGTAAATCAAAATGTCACCATTGAATTTTAACAACTTCATGAGTGAAATAAAACATTAAAGGCCGTGATGCACAAATAATGAGGTTTTATCACCCTGAGAAAAAGCGAACCTTTTATTTTTTGGTTTGAGTTCGATTTCCGAACATTCGCACTATGAGGAAACGCATCAGCCAATCATGATGGTTGTGCGGAGCAGGCGTCACGTCCGTCTTCCAAAATAACAGCAAAATAAATTACTAACAAGCTTATTACTTGTGTCTCTCAGCACAAAGTGTTGCCTGACAAACGACATGCAAATTCTAAAGACAATGATATTAGGGACAGCATATGGCAAAATATCATCGACCATTTGGGTTATGCAAATCATGAGTAACGTTAGCTTAAGTAGTTTAGCCTAGTTTTGACTGAGGTCACATTTGCTTAACTAACGTATGTAAATGTATGCGAGACTTTGTTAATTTTTCACCTATCTAGCTAAGCATATGAGTGCAGTGTCGTATTCTCACTTAATATTTTCGATAGGTTCTGTTAATATAGTGCAACAGGTGAAAACACATGCGTGCATTTGCCAGTGTTACGATCTAATGGTTTCCCTGTTAACTGGTGACCTTTGTTTATAAAAATCAGGTCTTTCTCACTGCAACAGCAGATTTTCTGCTGTCCTTAGCTGTCCGTGCCAATGCCTTAACTATTACAATCCTATTACACTTATTATCTATCCGTCCGATTTAAATAGTTCATTGATTGTTGACAGAGAGTTGTGAAGCAGTGATGACAATGTAAAATCAATTTTTATTTTCTTGTTTTTCAAAAAAAAAAAAATTGTGCTAATCGGGATCTCTCTGCACTGTTTGACGCGCGATGCGATTTCTGTTCTATAAATCGATTGTGGATTTCCGAATCAAAAATGGGCTGTGAAATGCGTTTTGTCATAATGAATTGGTGAGGTGAGGTTTTAGATACAATAGTTTAAGTGTGTTGCAATAGTTAAAGTTGCAGGCATGTACGTTGTGTGGTTAAGATTTTCATGGAAGTGTTTTTCTTTAGTTGTATAGATTTTAACATTGTCCTAATTGACTTAAGTTCAAGATGTCAAGAATCTGTGGCGTAACCTCAAAGACATCAGGAGAAAAAGCGAGGCAAAGACAAAGAGTGGCCAGGCAGGGACACAGAGGAAGCAGTGGAAGTACATGACTGCCATGTCCTTCCTTGAACCATCTTCTGCTTTGAGGAAGCAGCTGTGTTTTTTTGAAGAGAATAAAGCTGTGATTCAGTTAAGGGTAATGGAAGACAATTGTGTTGGGTGCAATTTGCTGGAGGGGATGATGGGGATTATGGGGATCCCCCCGCCCACGGTCTATAGATCCCTGCCACTGATGCATTTTTAAAAAAATCTCTGGTGGGGATAAAATGTATCCCCCTTTCTGATTTTTTTCCACAAATCGCACCTTGCAGTTGTGTACATATCCAATTAACAGTTACAGGTGATTTAACACGCTATGGAGCATTATACCCCATTGTTGTAGAGCGGGGATGACTAATTAAAGATTTTGTGACAGGCAGTTTACCAACCTGGATGGTCCACAACAGGATGAGCAGCATCAAGAGACAGGGCAGGATCAGTAAGAGGGGAGTGAAGATGAAATGGAAGCGACAGTTGCCTCCACTAGCTTTGCAGGTCCAAGTGGCTCTGCCGCTCCACAGTCTTCTGCTAGGCCCCCCAGAAGGAAGAGCAGTGACTTCCTCGAGCCATATTTAGAAAGAGGCGCGGGAACAGCACCGTTACAGGGAGCGAGATGACGTCACCTTGTATTTCTTGAGCCTGGCTCCAGCCATGACACAGCTGCCTTTAGAGAAAAAGTCATGGCTGAAAATTAAGATTCAGAAGCTACTGCATAAGGCAGAGTTTCAGCCCATCTACCCACAACATTCTGAGGCCTTAATTTATACCCAGTTGCAGTGATGTTTACTTGTCTACTAATGGATATGAATTTTGATCTTGCGCTGTTGAGGGGTTGATAGTGTCATGGTTATGGTTTTTTGTCATGTTTATGTGCTGGTTTTGTGTTCATGATTATTGTCTTTTATTTATTCTTTTTGGTTATTGTAACTCTCAGGTTTTTGGTTCATTCCATGTCTCAGTTCCATTGCACTTGTCTCCCCCGTCTTGTGATCTAGTTGGTTCAGTCAGTCTTCCCTGTCTGCGTGCCGACTTTGGGTGATTGAAATGAATTTCGGTGTTTAAAATATTCCTTCAAATCTTGTTTTCTTCCTTCGCCCTTCTGTTCTGATTACTAACATGACTAACATTTGTATTTTGTATCATAGTCCACTAAGACAACTAACCCATGTATATATAAGATTACTAATTTACTAATGAGCACTTTGGTTTAATTTGTAAAGTTGCACCGGTACTAATTTAGACTAATTACTTCTCCACAATCGCCCTGTTCTATTCTCCGCCCTTTGTCTTGTGCTTTCCTCTCCCTGAGTTTCAGCGAGAAACTCTCGCGCGTGCTTAATCACTCTCCTGCGCTTGTTATCTGTGCATGTAGAACTCCTGGACCGGAGCTGTTTAAATGTCATAGGCTGTTTGTGTGATTCCCATTCATATTTTGTCTTTCGCCAATTTTAATGGTTAGGGTTTCCCTCATGTGATTCTCCTGATGTAATTAGCTCTTTTCCCTACACCTGTCTCTGTATAGCATGTGACCTTCTCTGTGTGTATATTAGCAGTCTTTTCACTCACAGCTCTTGTCAGAACGTTGATCATACTTCTTTGTGCAGAGTGCCTCATATGCCATAAAATTTTGTTTTGCTTCTACTGGATTGTCCAACCTTGATTTTTGCCATTGCCATTTTGTAGTGTTTTTGTCTTTCCGGATTTACGACCCATTTTTGTATGACCACGATTTCTGTGTTTGAGTTCCCTGTGTATGACCCTTGGCTTTGCTCATTGACTATGACTTTTTGCTTATCGTTTTTGTACCTCTGTGTAAGAGAGAAGCCAGGAGATAACATGGACATGCGATCAAAAGTGTCTGTTCTTAACATAGTGGCGTAATAAAGGCATAAAAACCTATACTTCCACCACAGTGGGCCTCGTCTCCAGTCAGGCATGGCTGGGAACAGTGGGGCAGTAAAAGTTATCAGGGTCCAAACATCCTCTACAGCTGCACCCCCAATTCTACCACTGAGATAAGGGGGCCTGGAACTAAACACTTCAACATGGGTGATTGAGCACATCAAAGATGGGGAAGGGAGTGCAAGGCTTGGTTGCTGCAAGGAATTTCTCTCACAGCAGGGTGTGACCTGTGCTCTCTGCCCTATTAGTGCCATAGTGACCTCTTCTGGACGCACTGTCACCGCACCTTTTAATTTTATCACTAACTGTTCTGATTTTGGAGTTTCAATTAACACAAAACCCACTGTTACACTGTTTTAACTGCCCCCATATCATCACTGAATTACTGTATTATACCTGGGGTAATAGTGATGTGAATCTCATGGGGAATGGGTCTGTTGGGAAGGAAATTCATAATAATTACATCATAATTCTGTATGTAATTGTGTTCGGTATTTATCTCTTCAGCTAAATTCAAGGAGTTGAATGAGTTGTATTTCATATCCACTATATTTCAGGAAAACATAGTTTCAGTTCCCCAGCAATGATTTGTCCTTAACCAGAGGTATCTCTTGAGGTATTTACACTCATCTCTCCCCCTTTGCAGAAGCGCTTTGGGACCCCTCCCTGAGGTCGGTCTCTAAGGGTCCTGGCACTGATCTAAGAACTTTTATTATCTCCTTTGAATAGTAAATGTTTTCTTATTTCCTCCGGAGGGGGAAGTCTAAATTCCGATTTGGGCCATCTGTGCGGCCTGATCAAAGACGCCACCAACCTTAAATCTGAAAGAGACGACCTAGTCTGGGAAGCTCGTATCCGACTTTCCATACTTTGGTCCGTGCGTATTTCTAGTTTAACGGTTTCATAATTCGGACTCTTGCAAGACCATTTGTATGTAGCCTTTTCGCCAGGTATGACTTTCTCTCATTTTCTGAACTTTGTGTAACTTGTAATTGGGTAATGTTGATTTGCTCAATTTAAGCTCTTGCCTACCTGGTGAATAAACTATTCCTATTCCTTTAAACTTGAGTGGCTCTTAACTCTTGTACCTTCTTTTTAAGCTACGTCACGCCGGATGACCTAGGGGTATGCTCAACTAAGGACTGACTGATCAGCGGCTTTGGGATGAGCACCGGTTTTAATCAAGTTAGATAGGCTGCCAGGATCTACCAACATAAGGATTCATGTTTGCCGACTCTGGGAGTTTTTAGCCTGAAGAAGACTCATGGACAAAAAGTCGGTTATTTGTTAAAGTTCCCATGAAAGAGTCCATGGGCGGATTGAATCTGGGTTTGCTATAATTCAAGCCAAAAGATGCTGTTATAGTGCTGACTGACTTTTAATCCTCTGGTATTACCGACGAACCTAAGCAACCGAAATAGTACTAAAACCCGGGGGTATATCTTTTAGTGACGCAGGCTTGCATTTATGAGTCCGGGGATAATCTCCCCGAAATCCACGCAGGTGTTCCCTAAATTATCAATTCTAATTTGGAGTCAAATATTTAACGAGGATATAACTAAATTTTGAATTCTAAATTTATTATGGAGTCAGATTTGAAGCGAGAGTAACATTGTAATCGTTATGCTTAGTTTGCTTAAATCACTGATAAATCTAACGTTTTCAGTTGCTGTGTGTCCCAATGTGCACCTGGGATTATTCGCAGTACGACATTAAGTTAGATGATTCCGTGATTTCGGCATAGCCTCGTTTTCGAACGGAGAACTATTGAGAACACCTCAGGTAAGTCTCAAACTGGGTCCAAGGCGGGACACAGGCATAAGAGATTTAATTGACACGTTCCATTGCCTCATAACAGCTGGATCTACTAGCGTAAACCTTCGCCCCTGGCTCCTCCGTCGTTGGTCGAGCTGTGTGGGGTTTTACATCTGCCTCTGTCTTACTGTTTCTGAATCACATTGGCTGAGAGCGTGGGGGGGGGGAAAATTGTGCAGCGTTACGTCTTGCTGTTTCTATTAAGCGAAGCTGAATACCGAGTGTAATGTTGGTTGAATCGGTATGGCTCAGCGCTGCAGGAGGCTAGTTAAGTGCTTATGACATAACTAAGTTGATGTTATTTAGCTAGGTAGCATGTGCGCAATACTTTTTTCAAAACCAGTATGTGTTTGGTACCCAGCGAGCTAACATTAGCTAGATACTCAGTTCACTGAATTTTTGAAGCCTTGCTCGTTCAGTCACGAATGTCTGTGACTCAGAGACTGAGTAACCAGACAATGTAGTTAGCGCAGTGCTAACATGCATTGGCCGCTTTCCATTAAATTACGCATTTCAAGCATGTGATAAACAGAATGAGAAAGTTATGAAAGTCGTTGGGTAAATTTTAGGTTTGTTGCTCATGAAAGCTTGCAACAAATGCAAAATTTACTTAACTTCATAACTTTCAAATGATACACCCACTCTTGTAAGATCCTGTATATCTGCGACATAGGATTTTGCGATGGTTGCTGTGGTGGGCATATTGTTTGACCGATCGCGGTCGAAATCAATAGGATCCATCCCTGATGTAATAGCAACCCACCCACAAAATTGCAGAGATATTCCTTGATTACTTTTTGAATTATCTTCTTCACAAACAAACAAACCAACAAACAGACAGACGGCACCAATGAAATATCCCTCCTGCCAACTTCTTTTGGCGGAGGTTTATGATTAATTATGTCAATGTAGCTAACATCGGGCCATTGTCTCATGTCATCCAACCACTTCGTGAGAAGTGATAGGTGAGGGGTTGTAGTGGAATTGTCCTCATGACTTTTTAAAACATCTGCACTGTGTATCCACCTCTGTTTTGTTTCCATTTGTATTAGCTAAAAGCTGGCATTCACAGCTTTGCAACCGTAAACAAACAAATCAACTGGAAGCAAAGAACCGGCAGCCGCTATTATTTATGGGTAACGTCACAAAGTCATGAAAGGGTCGGATGCTGGTTGATACATGATGTGTACCAGTTCACTCCTTGATTTAGATCACTGGAGTCTCCCACTTCTTGTTTGACACCCACACCAGGTAACTGCCGGAAGGGGAGAGGAAACAGACAAAACATGCGGCAACTTAAGCAATACACAATAAATGATTCTGAAATTAAACTGTGAGGTTTCTTTTGATACGTTGTGATTATTCGTAACATGCTCACTCCATGCTCACTCCCTCCAAAGCTCACTGTTAAAGAATTGCAACAAATGGTTGCATCTTGGGGTCACAATGTCTCCAAAACAACCACCAGGCTCAATCTACATGCCAAAAAGCTGTTTGGGAGGCATGCACGGAAAAAAACTTTTCTCACTCATAATCATAAACGCAAACGTCTGGAGTTCGCTAAGCGGTACTGGGACTTCTGGGACCGTGTACTTTGGTCAGATGAGACCAAGATCGAGCTTTCTGGCAACAAACATTCTAAGTTGGTCTGGCGGTACACAAAATATGAGTATGCAGAAAAGCACCTCATGCCCACTGTGAAGTATGGGGGAGGAATCGGTGATGCTGTGGGCCTGTTTCTCTTCCAGAGGCCCTAGGAACCCTGTTAGGGTGCATGGCATCACGAACGCTTTGAAATACCAGGACATTTTAAATCAAAATCTGGTGGCCTCTGCCCGAAAGCTGAAGATGGGTCGTCACTGGGTCTTTCAGCTAGATAATGACCATAAACATGTGGCCAAATCCACACAGAAATGGTTCACCAGACACAGAATCAAGCTACTCCCATGGCCATCTCAGTCCCCAGACCTCAACCCATTGAAAACCTGTCAAGTGAGCTGAAGAGGAGAGTGCAGAGGAGAGGACCGAGGTTGCTGGATGATTTAGAGAGATTGTGCAAAGAGGAATGGTCGAAGATCCCTCTTTCTGTATTCTCCCATCTTGTGAAACATTATAGGAGAAGATTAGATGCTGTTTTGTTGGCAAAAGGGGGTTGTACAAAGTATTAACATCAGGGATGCTAATAATTGTGGCACACGTGATTTGATGTAAAAGAATAATTTCTTAATGAGGGATTTTTTTCCCACTGAATAAATGCACTTGAATTAAAGGTTGGATTTTCCTCTTTTTTCCACTGTGGTTCTATATTATTAAGAAAAAAACTGAATTTATTAGAAGCTAAAGAACGCATCTTAACCAGGGGTGCCAATAATTATGCAGGGCGCTGTACATCTACAAAACACTCATTGGAAAAACTCCTTCATATCTACAGTCACTACTCAACATTCACACCTCTAATCGTAATTTACGTTCCAGTAATCTCATCAATCTCCTTATCCCCAAAGTCCGCACCTCCTTTGGCCGCTGCTCCTTTCCTGTTCTCAGCCACAAATGACTGGAATCTTCTGCTGCAGACCCTAAAACTCAGTTCGTTCATTCCACTCCACTTTTTCAAAAAACTGATTCACCTGTTTTTAGTAACTTCATTGTAATGATGTCACTGTACCTGTTGATATGCCTGTCTGTCCTTTATGTTTTTTTTGTTTTTTTTTTTACTGACTGCTTCTGGTGTTGCCTTTTTTCCCAGATCGTCATTGTAAATGAGAATTTGTTCTTAGTTGACTCATCTGGTTAAATAAAGGTTAAATAAAATCAACCAATCAATTTGCCAATTTGCATGAACACTGGCAGTAAGACTCACAAACAGCTGATCCAGGAGTTAATGATTGTGCTGCTTTGATTAGAAACATTTTCATAAGTGTATCAAGCCAATCAGAAGTGGACACAGAAATAAATATATTCTGTTTTGTGAGCTGCAGGAATTCAGAAGCTTCGTGAGAGATTGATGTTTTATGTCACCATGAATGTGGGTAGGAAAATGCTAGATAATTATAGCAATGAATTGTAGCGCAAGCTGAGGGGAAATGGATACAGATTAATTTTTGCAACCAAACAAATTAACACTTGGTAATTAGGAAACCTTAATGGGATCTAGTTTGGAGATATAATGCGCTTAAAGGCGAGGTGAGAGCAGTACAAATATCCCTTCGATGACAACTCTGTAGTAGGAGAGGTTTTTATTGATGTTATATGTATCAATCAGAAGTTGACCGATATCAGGCTTTAATTGCAAGGATGCCAGACGATTAATTTTGAGACAATGACCTAATTTTAAACAAGCCTTCATTTTGTTGGTATTCCCCGCTATGTAACATCATCGCAATGACCAATTATGGTGCAGATTTCCTCAGCCCCTCCCGGCTCCAGTCTGAGCAGTTTACTTTCTGATTAAAAAAAAACGTTGTTAGCCTAACGCAAGTGGCAACAATCCTATTTTCCGGCAAGATATTATCATTACATACTGTAGAATTGATTGGCCTTTTGCTGTGTGGTTGTGTGCATCTTAAGACATGGGGTAACCGCATTTTCTTCAGTCCTGGTTCCTGTCGTCACCTGATGTCCCTCTGTCCCAGTTTCTTGTTTTCTGTCCATTTCCCTATTCCAGCTCCCTGATTCCTGTGAGTTCCCCTCTGTATCTTTTCTGCTCTGCCCACCTCCTCTGGATCGATTCCATGGCTCTGACCTCCGCTTGCCTGCATGACTTCGTCTTGCCTGTCCCACTCGCCATTGTTTGCTGTGCTCATGACCTGGACTGCCCTCAGACCTCAAAGTACTTTGCCCCCATTGCTCTGATTGTTGACTCTGACTTTAAACTCTTGACTTAAATCTCTTTTCCTTATTTCTGAGTTTGTGAATGACTCCTGTCATGTGCAGCCCTGACATATTTGAGATAGAATAGGTTTGTTTCTCCCCATCTCATTTCAAAAGAGGGAGAGCGTTTATAGATTGCATGAGTATGTTAGGTTTTCACATTTGGTTTGAGAACACATTATTTATCTTTTAAGGGCACAAATAGGCTGCTGCACTGGTCGTGAGCAGCTGGCTGGAAATCACATTCCTTTCATTCACCATCCTCACTAAGGGAAACTTAAAAACATGCATAGAAATTTCTCACTGCCATTTTGAGAGCAGTGACATGGTGGCAGACCAAGAGACCCAAAGCATTTAAGAACTGTGTCGCCATCAGAACAACCAAGTATCTAATCCAATTAAAGGGTCATTAAATTACTATTACTACTGAACGTCAGGCTACACCAGATAAACACAACAGAAGATCAATATTTCTAAACCTCAGCTGTGAGGAATTGTGTGTGTGTGTGTGTGTGTGTGCATGTGTGTGTGTGTGTTTGTGTGTGCGTTTGGTGGGGGAAGTGTTTCACGGTTCATTTTTTAAAAATCCAAACAAGGTACTGAACCCTGAATGGACAGCATAGCAATATCTTAATATTATTGTATTCTTTTAATTTACAAAATGCAAACATAAACAAAACAAAATTATTTGTAAATTCTCCGTTACCTAGTACATTTACTGTAGTTAAAAGCTGCACAAATTAAATTATTTAGTTTCACCTTGTCAACTGTATCAATTTTTGTAAATATTTGCAAATTAAATATTATATGCTTCCAACACTTACCAAAACAATTGCAACAGGAGAATGGAGAGATGGGAAAAGTTGTGGAATCTTCTTAAAAACACCTGTTCAGAACATTCCATCAGTGAACAGGTGGATGGATAGAAAACAAGTGATAAAATTATAATTAGTTATAAAATGTGCAGTCACAAAAGGCATAGTCATTTACCAGCAGGATGGGCTGCCACTTTGCCACAGGTTGAATGAACAAATATTCAAAAAGTTCAAAAACAGCAATGACAGTATAAAATATAGTGACTAGATTCTGAGGAAGTGGAGCAATCTCTGAGCATATAAGGTGAGGTCATAAACACATGTGCTCATGAATAATTTAAAGACCTGTTTCAATGAATTCAGTTTGTCAAGGCATCATCAAATCCAAGTAAAGATGAATGACCAAGGCAGAATCCATATACTATATGAACACTATTTAGAAGTGAAACCGACTTCTCCGCGCTCAAGTTCATCTGACACAGATTAACCTCTTAAACCCGAACGCCCCTGGTACCAGGGGCAATCATTACGCATCATAATAAAGCATGTTTCCTAATAGCAGAATTGTCATGGGGCATATTAATTTAAAGGGAATAAACTTGGCACATGATGCAGATGATGCCCATTTTTGCCTAAACCGAGCACAATTCAAGCACCAAGCGAGTAATAAATAAACATGTCGCAAAACATAGAATAAAATAATAATATCAGTGCTTGATTGCTAGTGTTTATACTGAATTTGTGCTTTGCACACAAACGATCAAATGACAGAAGAAAGTCCACAGAATCCAATGATAAAAGCCATGTCATTTTAAACCGACATCACAAAGAACAGCAGGCATGTGCTTTACATTCTACTGGGGTGAGCAAAAAATGTTTTCTTACCTTTGATATTTTGTAATAAAATCTTTTTGAAGGTAAATGTGTTTGCTATTGATAGTCAAATGTGTCTGAGTTATATCGAAACTTGATCTCCCAGTCTCCATGCATGTTATTTTCTGGGGCGCTGCTTCAAAGAATATCAGGTCCTGAGCAATCTGCTAACAGGCAGTGTATTTTCTTCTCTGTTATCGGCTTGTGATGCTGTCAGCAAGACTTTGCAGGTAAACCTTTGATTCTGTGGGCTCTGGCATTTCCAATGAGCCCTCAACCACCTCATCACACAAATCTAGCCTGAGATGGAGCCTTGCTTTCGCGGTGCCTCGAACTGAGGAGTCTATGTGCCATTAAAATGCACAACAATATAAACGCTGAACTGGTATGTTTGTAGTATTTCGTTAGAATTACTACTAAATATTCATCAGCCATTTTCAAAGCCTTTTTTGACTGAGAACGCTGCAAACTGTCTATTCAGGTTGCATAGTGGCTAGTGTGTTGTGTTTACATGCTAGAGATCAAAGGTTTTTATCTCAGTGGAGCTTGAGGTTGTTTTTTTAGCAGGGGCATAGTTTTTGTATTAATAATTGCGGGGGTGTTTGTTGTTGTTACTTTTTACTAGTGCTGTCAAACGATTAAAATTTTTAATCAGATTAATCACAGGGTTGCTGTGGGTTAATTTTGATTAATCATGGCTAAATATCATTCATTTTTAATCTATATTAATTTGCAAAGAAGCCAAATGTGGCTATTTAGGTGTTACCTTATTGAAGGCTTTATAATTCAAGATTGCAGCTTCACTGACAGGAAAATTGATAAAATGACTAAACAGTCAAAACATTCACCCTGCAATGAAAAGCTAACAGTTCCCATTTCTGAGCTCACAACCTTTCTTCACCATATAAGGAACAAGTAAAACTCTCTCAGTAATATCTGAAATATTCAAATATTCCAAATTCTGAAATATACCTAATTTTAACAGAACAGACATTCCACTTTCAGGAAAGATCAAACAATATATCGAGGGCTGACTCCAATAAACAGTTATGTCCAGATGTAAAACATCTCGCAGTCAGCCCTCGATATGCCTCCCTCGATTCAACAGATCGTGTTCCTGCTCGGCTTGCTTGTGAATATTCAATAACTGATCTGGTGGTCCCATCTAGTAATCGAGTACTGTAACTGCATGCTTAAATTTGTAGTTCCATGTCCGCGACCGTCTACTGAGTTGTTTGGTTCTGCCTTGGGTTCTGCTGGATCAACTGCCCATTTTCACATGCACAATAGTAACACTTGGACCATCAGCCCGAAATGCAATGTTTCAGGGATTTTGAGTCATTCTGCGCTGCTGATGGATTAATTCCGTTAAAATTTTTAATCAGATTAATAA
Organism: Gymnothorax reevesii; assembly: GCA_029721435.1. NCBI lineage: Eukaryota > Metazoa > Chordata > Actinopteri > Anguilliformes > Muraenidae > Gymnothorax > Gymnothorax reevesii. The sequence continues at coordinate 23,552,008 of CM056577.1, read as the reverse complement.
TGATGATGGATTAATCTGCGTTAACGTATTAATTTTGATAGCCCTACTTGTTACCATTTTGTATCTTTGTATTAATCATTTTGTTTATTTGCTTGTTTTAATGAAAGTAAATCTGCTCCAGTGCTGTCAAACCTCATTTCCTTTGTATGTATTTGAATGGAAAAATGGGTTCAGGATTAGTTGCAATAAAAAATAAAATAAAAGAAAAATAAAGAAAATTGTTTTAATGAAATGGAATGTAAGCCTGTAGTGACATATAAGTAAAATTAAAGGAGTTTTACGGTTTGGTACCTGAGAAATGTCAAATGGCACACAGTGTCAGTTGGGAGATGCCACCTAGACATTCCTCTCTAAGTTTGCTCTGATTTAGTCCATTGAAATAAACTTTGGCACAGATAATGGTGAGATTCTGTGCTGTAATTTTTAAAAGGTTTCAGACTGCAACCAATGAATTTTAAAAGTGATAAAAGTAAAATTTTAAGAGCAAATGTGATCTCTCATTTATGCTGTGTTCTATCTTCATTTACTCTGACTTAGTGACATGAATATTGAATTTTACACTGTGACAAAAATCCCAAAGATGTTACCTTTATTATGATACCGAGATTATTCAAATGGACCAAGTAGTTGCAGAAATATACTTATTTCATGTTGGACACTTCGTTTTCGAGCCAGAGGCTCAGGGCTTAAGAGCTCAATCTAAATTACATAGTAGTGCCGTATTCTGATATGTCCATCTTTCAGATAGTTTTTTTGAAATAATGAACATTGAGTTCTTAGGGCCAATCACGAGAAATACCATCCCGATTGTTATCTGCGACATGCAAAAGCCAGTATCTGTCATGATCTGGAGCAGAATTTGTGCTCTCAGCATGAGGCAAATTGTACAGTACTATAATGACGATTAAATTGCTACAGTAAGGTATGCACACACTTTGGAACAATGAATACTGACTTCCAGATGTCGCTTTTTTTTAGGGACCCCCTGATTTATTTCTCTTTATGGCTTCATCGGCACAGAGTGTGGGCAATGATGTATCATTCCCTCAAGGTAATTGACAGCAATGGAATTCAAGAAAATTTAATTAGTTGTGGGAAAAAAGATAAAAACTACAGAAAAACCTAGTCTTCAAAGGGTTAAGTTTGATGCTCAGAGAAAACTGACACAATACAGCTGGACTAAGAAAGAAGGGAGCAGGGAAAGGTCATGTTCGCTGAAATACAGTAACTCTAATATATTATCTTCAGTAAGACGAGGACCTAAAGAGAACGTGTGATGCATTTTCAGTGGCACCAGAGAGTTTGCCGGGGAACTGCAGGTGCCAGAACTGAACTGCTGCCAGTGATGGCATCAATCAAACAAAAGAATGTTAGATGCATCCTAATTCTGCAGCGTCATGCAGTCAGTGTCACACCTTTCTGAAATGTTAATGTCAGCTGCATTCCAATGCGACAATACTGGTGAAATGCCAGGTGCTTTCTAATGCTCTCGAAATACCTTGATGGCATCAGAAACTTCTTGAAAGTCACTTCCATGAAGACTCTTTCTTACAACCAAAGATGTAGACAGCGCAAAAATTCAGGAAAATTACACTTATCATGCAAAAAAAAGGTAATCGTATTTTTTTTTAAAAATCTGCAAATATGTAAATTTAAAGACATTAAAGAGGTCACCTTGGATAGTAGATAGAAGTTACTGTTGACCAGGGGAACTGCTCACTTCCACATTTCATGTGAGTGCAGAAAGACTTGTTGAAAAAAATAATAAGATTATAAATAAATAAATAGCCGAAGTGGCACATATAGAAAATACTTTCAAGCAATAAGTTTCTTGAGCATGTTGCAATGAGTTCAATTTTCATCCCTGTCAATCAAACAACAACAGTAAAACTGCTGGTATAAAACATGCAGAAGGAGCAAAGATCAGGAATGAAAGGCCCCCTGTGATGTGCATCTCCCACTCAGATGATTCTTCTCCCTGTGTCGCCTCTGTTAGCTCCACAAGCTGTTACTTTCAACGGGAATAATCCTCAGTTCCCCAAACGGTTTCCGAGACCCGTCGAGATCCGAGTCCCGTACCTAAATGAGACACACCTGATCTGCATTTTCTTTAAAGTGAAGCACTTCTCTGCCACAGTGAAGCACAGTTCTGAGAACTTACTGTTCATACCTGAGCGGGTGAATTAGTGCAGAGCTCAGGCAGCTTTGGAGGACTAAAACAGGGTCGACAGGAGAACCGCCTTGAAAAATAGCGCCGCTTTTCTTCTGCACTCAAACGCTGACACAGCCGAGTCCCATGAGCCGCGACCCCCACTTCAGACAATGACAGATCATCTCAGGGGGATCTTACACGGAGGAGATTTAATAAATCGAAAACAGCACTCATTTCTGCGGTGCCATTGTTGCGGTAAGAGGTGTAAGTAACTGTATTTAGATATAAATAGGACAGGTGTCTTGTTAGCAAAAAAAAAAAGTTTTTGTGTCAAGCTTTCAGGAGGCGATGTGCTTGGTTGTTGTTCGGTAGCATCTCGGGAGAGGGTGATGTAATATGGCTTATGACTTACAGGCAGCATTGGTAGAATTAGACAGACATTTCTGTGTATATAGTGACAAATCCCATCTGGTGATGTTTTCCACTGACAGAGAACAGTATCTGGGATTCCAGCAAGCTAAGATGGCTCATATATGTATGTGTTAGGACAATATTATTTCAGGTTTTATGGTTACTTCATAAATGGGCTGTGATTCCGCAAAAAACTTTATAGTTTCTCAATAAAGGGCAAATGAGGGCTTTCATTCTGCTGAGTAATTAACAGAATGCAACGGATCGCTCAGGAGAAAACAGGTGGAATAAAAATAAAATCGTAAACAAGAGGCTGGTAAGGAGGCAGGGACACAGCTTATTAGCTGGTGGATGACTTTGGCGCATTGGTATTCTGCTGGCTAGAGTACAGGGGGATAAAAGCTTCAGGGCTCGTCTGTGTGCGGCTATGTCCTGTCTCTCTCCCTGTAATTTTCCGCCCGGACCTTTAGTTTTATCCCCGGCTCTCATTAGCTTCCCGCTGCGATCCCAGCCTCCCTCTCACCCTCCCCCTTCCTTCTTCCAGCAGCAGCACTCAGCTTCACACACAAGGGCTATGTGGCTCCTGTGTGTGGCTGGATCACAACTGGTCTGCCTGCTTTAATGATCTGCGTCATTACGGATGGGAAAGGGGCCAGTGTAAAAAAGAGGAGTCAAGTAGAGAAAGAGGTGGGGAAAGCCAGGGGTAGAGGTGGAGAACAGTACAGGGCTACACCTTTAGGAAACATTTTCTCAGGCAGCAGGGTGGTCTGATCGAGCTATTGGACAGTCATACTTCAGATCCCAGGCCCACTGAGCAAAACAAAAGTTTGAAGACTCTTAAGCAAGACACTTGTGCACAGTGAACAGGTTGATGCCTTGATTGGATACTGTTCATTGTTGGTCCGAAAGCGCGTAAGTGGGTGGATTAGATTTCATTAAGGGAGCTTGTCAATATTCTGAATGGATTCAAATTTGAACAAGCATTCAAAAATTCGTTCCGTTCATGTCCAGCTAAGAAATGAACAGCAGAGTGTTCAAAATTGAACAAGCATGCGTTCATTTTGCTTTCAATAACGAACAAGCATGCATTCATTTTTGACCGGACAGCATCCAAAAATTAACGCAGCATGCTGAGCATCATTAGCATAGTTACCATAACGGCAAACAACATTAATTAATTTAACCAAGTAACGTGGTTAGCATAGTTAGCATTATTAGCATAACAGCTCACAACATTGGCCAAGTTAGCTGAGTACCGTGGTTAGCATGGTCACGTGGTTAGCATGGTTAGCATTGTAAGCATAACGGCTTAGCAATGCAAACCATGCTAACTACGTTACTCAGCTAACGTAGCTAATGTTGTTAGCTGTGATGCTAACCACGTTACTATCTATAAAATCTATCGATCGTAAATGACAGAATACGAGGAGATGGCATTAACCGCATAAACTGTCACATGCATCGACAAAATCTGCAATAAAAAACTCAACAGTTGACTACTAACAGAAATTCTTGGATTGCAAACATTTTATAATGAACGGAGTAATGGTTATGAGATTGTGCTGCAATTTCTCCTGATAACACACTATATAAATGCAGTTAATTTATCATTCAGGAGTCAGGACTGCGGGGAAGTAAAAAGAACAATGGTTTCTAACCTTTTTTTCTCTAGCTGCACTGTTTTGTAGGTTTTTATTTCACCAACTTAACACTACATTCTCACAGTTAGCTGCTACATGAGATCTGTGGCTCTTGAAGGATGTTTTCTTCATTCTGTTTCCCGAGGAAACCTGCAGGTTGGTGGATCTCCAGGAACAGGGTCGGGAAACAGCAAACTAGATCAGGAAACTGAAAATGCAGCATGCAATTTATACACAATAATTTCAAGCAAAGTACAGCTCATTCATGAAGGTAAAATCACCAGCCATAGCAAGTGGCCAATCAGCAGGGATCTTTTTGCGTTGAGCGCTCACTCCATAAACCTACAATACGACATCAGGGCCAAAGTCACAACATAGGGGATTGAGGACCAAGTGCCTTCAGTAGCAGTTGGGTGTGAGGATATTGATAGATTTAGAACTGCTATGGCTAATAAATCCTGAATGGTTCTACATTAACCCCAGGGAAAGTCCCACATAAGCCCAGCCTGTGGTTGTATGCCTCTATAAAAGCCGGTCTGCATGACCTCTCCATATTGCCCCAGTGCACGAATGAATCCAGAGTGCTGAGATATGACCTCATTGGCTAAGGTCTGTCAGTCTACTCATTTCACTGCCTTCCTGAAACACTCTCAGACATTCTGCTGGCATATTTCTCCTGCTCAAAGTTGTGGTCACATTCTTTCCAAGAAAAAGGGTCAAAGGCATTCGCTTGTGAAGAAACGCAACAAAGAAATCAACACTGTTCCTGCCGAAGGGGGAAACTGGTTTTAAATACCATAGCTCTAAAAATAAAGCTGGAGGCTGTTGCATCTTAATCTACTTTGAATTGTAGTTTATGGCGTACTTTTATCAGCAGCAGCCTGATCAAAATATTTATCGGAAAAGGCATGCAGCAAAATATATCACTCACATGTTGTAATGTGCACCGCTGAAGCTAATTTTTTTCAACCCAGATGGTAGATGTCAAACACATCGCTCAGGGACTCAGTGGCACATAGTATTTAAAACATTACTTCTCTGGTTACCAGCTGGACTCTGTTTCTCTTAATCAACAGTGACAATAGTGACAAAAAAAAGAGCTTTAATGCAATTAAAATGAATAAATGTAGAAGCTGCATTGTTTGGAACAAATTGGGCCTTAAATTAACACCCAAAACGCAGTTGGGAAACACAAGTGCTAACATTATTGCAGAACAAAACTAGGCATGTCTGTGGCTACAGCATTTCTGTGATGGAGTTGACATATGGGTTGTCCCAAGATCAAAATATCTGTTTGCACCTGTGGGTTTGGTGGGGTCTGGTTCCCCCAAGGCCAATCAGATCAGCTGTTAACATTTCCTTTTATGCCTACGTATTAATATAGTCGCGAAGTCCTGCCCCTTCCGGTGATCCCCATGGGACCTTAATTCCAAAAATATTTACGCACAAGAGTCAATGGCAAGAGACCAACATTTTTTGATCCCGTTTGTATCATACCATGAATTACACATATGATGTTTGTTGATTTAAAAGACAATTTTACAAACCAATAAATTAGAAGTTTGTTGTAAAAACTGTGAGATATTTTTAGTTTTGTATGAGATCGCTCAGTGAACCACATCTCTCGTCTAGCACAATGTACATCACCAATGTGAGCGTGGCCGTCTGCTTGGCACACTTTTAGCTATTAGCCAACAAGCTAAATATTAAGCTCGCTGCTTGTAGCTATGTGGGAAGCTACAGCTACTCTGAAGGAGAGATGGCGAGTCAATCCTGAAAGAGCTAGCGTACAGGACCGGCTCTGCAAGTTTTTGGTGAGCTAGAAATCCCCGCTGGCTAAAGTCATAATATAGCTAAGCATCAAAAACTATGGATAATTTTAGCTTTTGTCTGTTAACCAACTTGCAAGTTCAACTGGTATCTGTAAACAAGATCCATCTGGCAATGGCATATCCCCCCGGCCCCCCAGATTCATGGATTATCTGCTCAAGAAATTCCTAAATACCAGAAGGCACATCTACATGATATATCAGATCTACACATCAAATTTCGTGAAGAAATATTGAACGGTTTTTTAGTTCTGCCCCAGAAACTAAATGAATACGGATGGATGGACGGACAGACAGACATGGCTATCGCTATATCCCCCCGCATTATGTGCCAGGGGGATAAAAATGTGTACTTTAATGGTAAAACAGATCTTAGAACAGCGTGCAAATCAGTTTTAGGCGCTGATGATTCATTGGGAAATAACTAATTTCCAAAAATATGGTCATTTGTTTATAAAGATTATTATTGCATGGAGAGGCTGTAAATTTAGAGCTCTTGGATAACTTGTATTCACTATGAGATGTTTATTCATACTGAAATAAAATAAGTGCATCCAGGGTTAGCTAGTAATACCCAATTTAGGTAATGCCTGCTAATATTGGATTTTTAAAATACTTTTGGTTAAACTTGAGTGAAGCCCAATTTCAATATTTTGTAAGATACCTCAAGTCTTATGCATACTAAGCTCGGTGACAGATCCAGCTAAAGTGTAAGCTGTAAATGTAAGCTGGTCAAGCAGCTACCTAGTCTGTTGCCAGCTGGTCCATCAGCTTGCAAGACCAGGTTCACCTGCTTGATCCAATGAGAATAGTTTTTACCAACAGGCTGGATAGAACCATCATAAACCATCCTGGGACCTTCTGTCTATCCATTCCTCTGTAGTTTGTTTGAGAAGGGCAGTTTTAGCTATCAGTAGAGCTCTCACCCATATCCAGTGTTCAATCAGGCACAGCATAATTTAAACCTTACTAACACAAACTGATACATATGTCCTGCCCATCTTTATATTACTGCTCACTCAATCGGTCATGTAATGTTAACAAGTGGTAATTTTCTTTTTCTGATAATGTGAATGGGAGATCGTCATCGTCGAGCACTGCCTGAGATTGTGCGCGCGGGCAGTTTAAGCATTGCCATGCAGGCTTGTTGGCAATTTTAGTCTTGTGGGAGATCAGCTTCACAAAAGGAAGAGTTCCAGTGGAGGAAGGCTGGCACTTCCAAGGTCATCCAACTGATGTCTGGACCCACAGCATGAGAAGACATGGAGCCTCCTCGGCACAGACACCGCCACAGACTTTTGGACTCCAATTTATTACTACTAAACTGTATTGGTCATTTACATGATGCAATGGAACACACAACTCCATGTCATCCAATAAATTTTATTTATTTGTAATAAGTGAATAATTAAGAGCATTGATTAGCAGCTGGACATGCAGGAACAGGTCTGATTCTGATGGAGCTGGGAAAAGAGAATAAAGAAAACATGAAATTTCAAATCAAAGCACATTGCAATTCTAAGAGTTGCTGAACTGAGGAAAGATGAGTTCACGTGTCTTCTGCAAAATGTCACAATCAATACGTCTACTGGTTGGAGCACAAAAAGGTTAAGAGCATTTATCTTTTTTAGTTTTGAGAAAAAGCAGTGTGTAACTTATAAACAATATGGAAAAATATGATTTGCATCCAACCTTGTTACAGAAAAGAATGTATTGAACAGTTTTGAGCACCAAGCAGTCGACATGTGTCTGTATGTTGGCTGTGGTTTTGGGGTGCATTGGAGCCTTTAAGGTTTGTAAAATGCATGCGCATCAAATATACAGTATACAGTGGTAATCAGGTTTCCAGAGCCGTTTGGTTTAGGGTACGAGTTCCTTAATGTCTCTGATACTGGTGAGTTAAAAAAAGAAAATCCAAAAAAGGTCAGCAAATGTACTCAAAACACTTGCCTGGGTCCTCCCAAGCAGACTCATTCATTCACTCTTTGTAATTATCAAACTACAATCTTGCAAAAAAAAAAAGAAAAAAAGCTGACTCACCCATCTCCATGACGAAAAACATTACAAGACTGTCATACAGTGCTGTCATAATCCCATCGCCTTTTTTTTTTTTGCATGTTATCATTAAAAATGACAATCTCTATATAAAATAAACCTTTTCATTTACTCATGAGCATAGGCGTGCACAGATAGACGCTAGGTGGTGCTACAGCACTTGCCTCTTTGCCCTTTATCAATGAAAGTGCCCTTTTAAAACTTCGTTTTTTTATTATTATTATTAACACTATAGCGGGGCCAATGTTGAAATGATCTTTTAGAAAAGCTGTCTGATTAAAAACTACTGAAAAAATGCCCCGAAATGGGCCACCTCCTCACGAGCTTCCGACCTCTCTTCCTTTGTCACGTGAACACGCGCGCAGTGCATATACTAGATGCGCTGCCGGAGCATATCAGCTGAGCGACTGGAAGCCACAGTCTTGTGCCCCGCCAGCCAGGTAACACACAGATAAAGTGAAATCGTACAGCCCAACCTGTAATCATTTTGTTTGCAGTAGCATGTCTCATACACAGTAATGGTCCGTTGGCAGAAAGATAGGGCCAGCAATAACCTCACCTTTCACTTCTTAATGACAGACACCTCTCGCAGTTTACCTCCCCGATTAGCAACCGTTGCTCAGACTGATTGGAGGAACCGACGAGAATTTAACTTGTTTTTGAAAGCCTTGTTATACATTGCAGTACGAAATTATACGGCGTTTAACTTACTTCCGCGCACCAATGGCTACGGAAAAAATATCAATAGCCTACGTCTTTATAATTTCCGAATTTGCGTAAATTAATTCGCGACGTTCATTGAGCAATTAGCCATGAGAATCCGTTCTATATACTCTGAATGTGACAGCTAAAGTGCGTTGTTAGGTAAGAATCACAGCTGAGTGAAGACGAAAATAATTGGGAAAGTATAAGTTCGCGAAAGTTTCGGATTTTTTGCAGATTGTCATCTTTGCGGATTCACATCAATTATATCAACATAGCCAACAGGCAATCGCTTTGTAATTAGCATTTCTTAATCATTACGTGTCACGCATTGGTGGTAGCTATTCTGTTAATTAACTGTTTGATTGTTAGTCAATCAAACCTGATCGCAAAAAGTTTAAGAGCAATTATCCGGGAAAGGGTGATGTTACTGAAGGCCTTCCTGGCATCTGACGGTACGCCACTGCTCATACAGCACCAAACAACTGAGCATTTTTTAGCCAACTGGTCTCCTGATTAGCTAGTTTAATGCTATATCCCAAATCAATGATAGATAACGTGAGGACGACCACCACAAACAATGTCGGTCGACTTTGCAAATCTATCTGTTAAGCTGAACGTTTTCTTTTGTGTAGGTTTTGTTAGGCAACATAAATTAACACAGAAAGAAGAATCAAGCAGTTCCTTCGTCTTGTGATGAATGACAGTAGTCATGAATTGCATTGAACATGTGCGTGTAATGTTTAATTTATTGTTTTAATCTCACACTATAATAACATGGTCCACGAGTGCAAAAAAGTGCCCTCCCCCTCCCGACTGAGCACTTGCCCCCCATAATGTCTGTGCACGCCACTGCTCATGAGTGATAACCGTTGTTGTTTAACACTTAGAAATGTGTTCCACGGTTCATGCATTGAAATTACTCTCTGTGCATTTGAAAGGCCACCCGCTATTTGCAAACATTAGCTGGCAAGCTAGGTGACTTAATTTGCTAGTTGGGTAATTAGCTAGTTTGGTAAGTTAGCGATGTTCCAAGCACATATTTAACATCATCTTACCTGATACGTTTTATCCAGCTACTGCTGGTGCTGTAATCATCAGGGAGCAAAAATAAGTAATACCTGTCATGTGGGATCGTTCCGCCAGGAAGCGCGAAGGTATCATAGCTACAGCGACTGAGGAAAGCTTGTGAATCAGAGAAATCAATAACATGATTTACGCGACATTTTAGGTCAGTTATCTTTTTACGTACAGATTTTCACAGTCATATTTTTAAACAGTTATACAACAAAGAGCTAATTTATTGGCTCACAAAATTATCTTTTAGATCAACAAACATCATGGGCTCTAATTTCATCAGGCGCGGTGCAGGCGCGGCGAATGCAGGGTGCACCGCGCCAACGGGGTGTGTCCAGGCGTATGTTGCAATTTCGTGCCCGGCGGCGAAATTTTTTTTACAGGCCAGTTGGAACATATGTACATTGATCAGCCAATCACAGCACGACACTCCTCCACGTAACTTGACTGCGCACACATGGTGCTTGTTTACCTTCCTTGCACAACACTCTTCTACGTCAGAGATTATCTCAATGGCGCTTGACATGAACAATACTTTGCTCTTGGAAGAACATCCTCAACTGAAGGTTGGTTCCTCTTGTTCATTGTGTTCTTCGCAGTTGTTAACAAAGCCACAGTTCAGTTTCCAAACTCTGCATAACTGATGGGTGAATGAATGCTAAAGTGAAGTGGCACGCGCCCACCAATGACAAGTTTTCGCCAAGTTCATGCGAATTCAAATTTAAATTCGATCATGCATTGCATCTTAAAAGAATGCTCACACGGCCGCGATGATGCTCTCATATGCACGGTCGTGCACTGTCGAGTCTATGACAAAATGCTGACTAGGGCCTACAGATCCAACAGCATAGGCTCAATACGTACAACACGCACAATGCTAGGCTTTTAAAATACTACATTTCGTATGTAGGCGTAAGTATATTAGGCATATTAGGCTTTAGCACAAGGTACGATTGTTCAATACTGTGCCACAGTGCGATTGTCCTCTCTCCCCGCTGGTCAGCTTTCTCGCTAGTAATATCGTACCATACCCGAGTACACATATGCCAAAATTCCAATACAGCGCGTTGCATTATGCACCTAGGTAGTTTTAAATGGGGAAATGTACAGAAAGGAGTAGTTAACTCTTGCGTAGAAAGAACTCCGCATCCAGTCTCTGGTTTTTCTTGGCTTTTTATTTGCCAGCACAATTTTAAAAGGAGGCGCCAATATGTTTTGCGGGATTTTAGTAGTGAGAAGGGGCTTTAGAATATTGATATCGCGAATGCATGCTGCGCGTGACCTTGCAACCCAGTGTGTCATCAGTAACATGGATTACCACATATAGCAGCACAAGAAATTAATCTCGAAATATTCTTGACTGAATTCCAGTTGCGCAATCATCAAAATTGCTCCCTACAACTGTCAAACGCCAGTCCGTAATCTTGGATTTACCCACTTGTCATAAATATAGCCCCAAATCACCGTTTGTGGCGGCATAAATATCGTGCCACTGCACATTAATTTTCGCATGTGTAGAGGCAGCTTTACAGTATTATACTTGGCGAAGGTTGAGGGCTATGATCAGTGGCGGCTCGTGAATTGGCAACGGGAAGCTCAAACAATCTCTTAAAGCTAATGATTGTTCATGACCTTTTTTTCAATCAACAGCATCATTCATTCTGAGTTTTTCCTGAGTTAACCACCTCTTGAGTAACTCCAGGATGCCCTTGACTGCAGCAAGAAGCAACAATGCTACTGTGAGAGACAGAAAGCCCGCTTAGGTGAGCAGGCTGTCAAACAGAAAGATGCCAAGTGAAAGCGTCTTGCTAGGGCTCAGAATCCCGAACTCATTCTATCATCACCCAAACCTATCACAAACAGGGCTTATATGTATACTGTATTAATTGTTAATTACTTATAGCATACTTTAGTTGTAAATGTACATATCTAGCATGATTTACACGGAATAAATAGATGAAAAATACATTAACTTGTTGTAGTCCGTCCCTTACCAAAAATTGAATGTCCGTCCGTTACCTTACCTTACCTTTTAAAACTCTGACCCTAAAATATAACTTACCTTACTTGTAGCCCTATAATATTCTAGGACATCAAAATAGACAATACTCAGGACATCCTGTAGAAATTTGGTTAAGTTTGGTAGATGGGAACCACACATTTAGGATATCTGTATAAAACACAAAAAATTGACATTAAAATTGACAGTCTATTAAAATGGCACTCGCTGTTTGATGCATTAATTAGCAGGAGCGCTTTGTAAAAAATGATGTAATATTTTTAATCAGAGCTTTTAGCACAGCTTTATACTCGGAGTGCAGTGACTCTCAGTACGGCCGGGGCTATCGATGACGCGCAGAGATTTTAGGCTCTTACCCCCTCTCCTGTTCAGCTTGGCGTATCCCGGCCCATAGCCGCTGGAGAAGGTGGAGGAGCTGGTGAAGGCGCTGTGGGGGAGAGGAGCTGCTAGCGCCTCCTCACATTTCTCTGGAAAACAGGAGTGAAACAGTTATGAGGAATCAGAAGGATCAGTAGCTAGAGGAATCAGAGTTTAGAAAATGAATTACAAGGGTTAAGTCAGATAAGAATATGTCATTGTCATTGCTAGAGGATCCTACATGAAATTCTGTGTGAAGCTGATCAAGTTTAATCCAATTTGCGGCTTGCTCTCATGTCAGCAAAGGGAAACATTTTCCATTAAGGTTCCTCAAGAGTGCCATTGATATGCTTGAATGTGTGTGTGTGTGTGTGTGTGCGCGCGCGTGTGTGTGCACTTGAGTGTAAAAATTCTGTGTTCTGCTATGTTCCACTATAAAACATTTTAGAAAGATAAATTCTTCGTGGAGACCTGAAAGAGCCAATGGTTCTCGACTCACTAAATCAGAAAACATTTGGCTCCTGAGGAAAAGGGTCACACAGCATTTTATCACAGCCAGTTGAGGCCTGAATTCTGTGAAATTATCACAAAGGAAAATTAATGGTGCTAAATTTGAAAGGTAGAGATTTTCAGATTGGAATGTCCTCGTTATCATAATTTCAGCCGAGCAGGCTTCTATAGCAGTGAGAATAAAAACTGCAAAGCACCTCGAAAAGCAATATTTCCAGACCATTGCTCGTCATAAAAAAGAACAGTCATATTGTGACTTGGGAAATACTGCGCATTATAACTACACCATGCAGTGAATAGTTGTCCAAAATCATTGATCTGACCGGGGAATGGTGACATGAAGAATTAACATTTATTGACCGAAGTACTGTATGTTCATTATGATGCACACATTAAAGGGTCTTCCATCAACAAATATTATAAATATCCAGTTATGAGCAGTGGACACTGTCTTAAAGTTCAGAGACTGTGTTGTTGCTGGAACAAGCTTAAACATGCATAGAAAATTAATTTTTCTTGTTTCATTCTGTCATTAAGGGATCAAATGTTTCACGTGCTGCACTTTTGTTAATGTGGTGACGTGGTAACTGATAAAGTATTACCAGCTAGTTTGTCTGTTTGACCTGTTTGACCTTGTGCTTATGCTGCCATGGATTTATACAGCAGGAGACCAGCATTGATCTGCCATAGACCAGTCATGAACAACTGTAACTTACAAGTTGGGGGGAGAAAGAAACCAAACAAACAAACAAGGAAAAACAGTTTAAATCAGCTTTAAACAACAGCTGGATTTTGCTGGGATTTTCACTGGGGAATATGCTGAGAGCAACTGCTGTGACAGTGACTACACCGCTGTGCCTGCCAGAGATATTTCCATGAAAGGGAACATACAGTAGGGTGAAAAGGAACATGATACAACTGTCAACCTGGCAGTATCTTTATGCTATGAATAAGCCCAACATTAGGACCATGTGCTTTTAAATTTTATCACGTATAAACCCCAAATCAATATTTTCACAATGAAACAACACTGTCCTCATTGAAGGAATAATTTCGTGAATTACGGCTTTCTTTTCACTTTCAAGACGCAGTGCTGCTTCTCTCTGGAGGTCCAATCTGTGCAACAGAACACACAAGCAGTAATTTGTATAAAAAGTACATATTCATAAATGACGTCTGATTGCATAAATTGCATTTAAAAAAGACCCATAAGACCGTGTCTTACCATGAAATTGCAACATTATCCAAAAAATAAAAATCAAAAAGCACTAAAATGTGATGGAGAAAATATGTGATTCTAAATGAGGGTTGGTTTTGTTTTTTTACCCCTTCAGGAAAAAAAGGTCATGTCAGGATATAAGATTCTAAGATAAGTTACACTTTATTGAACCCCGCAAGGTAATTTGTCCTCTGCATTTGACCCATCCTATAGTTAGGAGCACAGAGCAGCACCCGGGGACCAACTCCAGTTCTAAAGCCAGTTCCTTCGTCAGGGGCACTGGTTGGAGTGTTCCTATGATGCATGTTTTTGTGGGTGGGGGAAACCGGAGTACCCGGAGGAAACCCACGCGAACACGGGGAGAACATGCAAACTCCACACAGAACCCACAACCTTCTTGCTGTGAGGCAGTAGTGCTAACCACCGTTCCACCTTCTCTCTCTCTCTCTCTTTTTTTTATAAGCTTATGAATTGGATGCTTACGTGTCCACAAATGTGCTACACCAAATGCACAACTCAAGGTTGTTAGAACTGAAATCGAGTAAGGACAGAATTTGTTCAAAGCAGCTTAAATCATCTTGAAGATGTCTGTTCCAGGCAGAGCATGTGAGCGGAGCGGAGCGTGAGCGAGCGCGGAGCGGAGCGGACGAATATTGAAAGGAGCGCAGAGCGGGACTTTTTTTCTAGGATGATTCGGGTGGAGCGGGGCGTTATCCCGCTCCAGTTTCGCTCCGTTACCGCTCACATCACGGTCCCGATGCATGCCCAAACATACCCCAAAATGCATCGGTGTTCACTTCAGTTAGGCTACAGACAGCAAGATGGAGTTCGCAAAATATTTCAAAAGAGGCCGATAGGGCATACAGGTGCACTATTCCTGTCAAAATAACAGATGGTGATAAGGAGAAAGAAAGAGAATGTGACGAAATTGTGTCTGTGAGCAAAGATTCCCTGTGGAATCTAAAAAGACACCCCTCCCGCAAACACTACGTGAGCACTCTCGCAAGAAAGAAAAAGGCGAGCATTTTGAATTAGGCCGCAGTAATTTTAACTTGGAGTACAGTCGCCGTTAAAACCGAAGAGACGGCGTTAGTTCACATGCAGTTCCCTCGGACATTTCGCCCTTCTCGCCCGTTTCTAACCACGATCTAACCAATGAGCCATAATTTACCCCCAGGAATAACCAGATGTTGCTCCGCGGGACTGAATGTAGTACCGCTTGTTCGTTATAGAATAGAGGGCATTTTGACTGTTAGAATTACGTTTGCGTTTGCCGTTATGTATTTTAACATCTTTTTATTTTCTCTTGCTGTGAAAGTGGAAGTGAGAGCTTATGCGACCTCTGGAAAGCGTGTGGTTGATAATTTCCTCGGTTTAAAAAGCCATAGCATGAAAGAAACAAGAAAAAAATATATTATGATATATTCGACAGTGTAATAAGTAATTGTGTCCTTGAGGGGAATTTTTTTTTTTTTAGTATTTTAAACACGTCTTTTTATTGCAGAAACTGTGTCTGCAATTCTGAGGGGTTGTGGGTAGATCTTCAACGAAGTGTGCTGCAATTGATTTATTGGTTTCGAAAAACCATTCGCAATATCAACAGTGGCGGCTCATCGGTCGTGACAAAGGGAAGCCAAAACCTCGCCCTTCAAAGCTTAATGACTTCAACATTTCGCAGTTCACTTTTCTTTATCAGCAGTTGCTCATACGAATTGATAGAAGGACAATCAAATTTATTTTCGATAGCAAATGACGACGCAATTTATCAATACGTCTTTATAAATTAGTTTGCGAGGCTTCTTTCGCATGAAGCCACGACAGT
This sequence comes from Gymnothorax reevesii, assembly GCA_029721435.1. Classification (NCBI taxonomy): domain Eukaryota; kingdom Metazoa; phylum Chordata; class Actinopteri; order Anguilliformes; family Muraenidae; genus Gymnothorax; species Gymnothorax reevesii. The sequence continues at coordinate 23,536,214 of CM056577.1, read as the reverse complement.
CCATTTTCTACAATCTTAATATAGAAGAAAAGAATACGATGTTGCACAGTTTATTGCTTAATGAGCCTCACTAATCAATTTGCGAATCTATGCCGTTTCATGAGCTTCTTGAGCGCGGAATTTATAGTGTAGGCCAATGGTAATTTATGTCGTAATTTATGTGTGAAAGAAAACCCCTCATAATTTCGTGGTGCAATGTATAACAATGCTATCGAAAATAAATTTGACTCAATTGACTGGTCTTCTAACAATTCGTATGAGCAACTGCTGATCAAAAAGGTAAACTGCGAAAGGTTTAAGTCATTAAGCTTTGAAGGGCGAGGTTTTGGCTTCCCTTTGTTACGGCCGACGACCCGCCACTGAATATCAATAAACAAATTGGCAATATACACCTTAATAGCCTGTGAGCTTATAATCACGTTATTCTCAGAAATTATGCATTTCGGACATGCAGAGGTGCGAGGTTGTCTCTCGCCAAGGAGTCAGTCTTTGTTCTAAACAGTGGGGAAATGCGTCATATCGTGATAGGTTCCATAGTTGTGAATGTGATGTCAGTTTATGGTTGGGCATTTTTTATAGAACTCCTGCCACGCGCTGAGCTGATCATTAATTCCTTAATAGGCTCCAGTGAGCTTAAAGGAATTATTAGGATGACGATGAGTAATAAATAGAGATGTATTCAATCAGTGCCAGGTGTATCCGCTATTAATTCCGTGAATTCAGTTTATGAAAGAGTCTTTCTGTTTTAAGTGACATTTAAGTTATTGTCCTTTAGAGATAAGATATTGAGCAGATCTTTTTATTAATTACGTTTTCCTTATTGATCGATATATAGTAAGCTTACTAAAAATAACCAGTGTAAGGTTCCGCAAATAGTTTGTTTATTTATTTATTTTTTCATTATTTTTTTAATGGTGCATTCAAGAGTCCTTTAGGTCGAACTAAATTCATATTGTAGGCCTACACGTCTTTTCTAGTCGCAAGCTTTGCGAACATTAGGGCCTATATTTGAACATCTGAATGGTTATGACAAATCATTAAAACAAATATAGACGATGCAAAATGTTTTGTTATGACAAATTGGTTAAAAATTGCCTATTAGCATTTTAAAACGAAACCGTCTATAAATCGAAAAACATTCAATTACTTTCCGTAAATGAATTTCACTGAGACGGGGGGCGAGTAATCATCGATATAGGAATGGATATAAGCTACTAAATTACAGGTTTGTGACAGGAAAAATAATATAGCCTATTTGAGTGTAATTTAATAGCACATAAAAGCACACATTACCTCCGAACATAAAATATTGCAGAACTGATACCTGACAAACAAAATCCTCACCAAAAATAGCATGATATTTAATAATCCAATTGCGTATTATACCGCACTAAAGTTTTAAATAGGAGCACAGGTTGAGCAAACTGTATCGTCAAATATAAAAAGGTTTGCAGAAATGATCAGCGGCGGCTCGTCGGCCGTAACAAAGGGAAGCCAGAACCTAGCCCTTCAAAGCTTAATGACTTCAACATTTCGTAGTTCACTTTTCTATATCAGCAGTTGCTCATACAAATTGGTTGAAGGACAATCAAATTTTTTTTCAATAGCAAATGACGACGCAAATTATCAAAACGTCTTTATAAATTAGTTTGTGAGGCTTCTATCACAAGAAGCCACTTCAGTCCATTTTCTACAATCTTAATATAGAAGAAAAGAATGCGATGTTGCACAGCTTATTGCTTAATGAGCCTCACTAATCAATTTGCGCATCCATGCCGTTTCGTGAGCTTCTTGAGCGCGGAATTTATAGCCTAGGCCTATGGTAATTTATGTTGTAATTTATGTGTGAAAGAAACCCCCTCAATTTCGTGGTGCAATGTATAACAATGCTATCGAAAATAAATTTGACTCAACTGACTGTTCTTCTAACAATTCGTATGAGCAACTTCTGATCAAAAAAGTGAACTGCGAAAAGTTTAAGTCATTAAGCTTTGAAGGGCGAGGTTTTGGCTTAACTTTGTTACGGCCGACGACCCTCCACTGTTTAAATGAATGATTGAAAACAGGTGATGAACAATCATTAACATTAAGGGATTGTTTGGGCTTCCCCTGTTGCCAATTCACGAGCCGCCACTGGAAATGATTACCGGCAACGTTACTTTTGTATTCATTTATGGAAATAAATCGCCAACAAGCCGTGCCATTATCTACATGTACGGACTACTGTCAAAACGACCGCCCCAACCGCCCTCTTGGCTCAGTTATGATTAAACATACACCCGGCGAACGGGATATCGCCCAGCTTCGCAAGCACACAAATCTTGTTTCGAGAAAAAAGAAATTTTGTGAGCAAACAAAACCTTCTGATTGGGCGAACAAAACTATTCTGTGCTCAACAAATATTTTTGCATGTTTGCTATGATCAATATAAACGTGCAATATTAATCCCCTTCCCTCAGTTTCACTCTATACCTTCTCGCAAACTCATGTTCTGCACGCTGGCAGACCGCAGCATGCTCGCTCAAAGCATGTCTCTCCCTCTCTCTCTCAGTCTGACCTCTCTGTGGGCGCTCAACTTCACCTGCGCGCTCGCTCGAGCTGTGCTGAGTGTTACTTCTGATTGGCTGCTTCGGTCTCCAATTAGATGCATTATGCCCAACCACCAAAGAATAGGGGAAAAGGTAATGACGAAATTCGTCTGCGACTGGATAACAGTACTGCCCTTGTTTAGGACAGGTTAATTTTAATGTTAAATCTCTAATATCTTGAGACATCCATTGTTGTGTGACTCTTGACTCATATACCTCTTAAGCAACACTGGCTGCTGCTAACTATAGCATTGCACAATGTCTTCTGAAAATCAAAACCAAAATGCCACACCGCAGCCACGAGCACCATGTTTTATGGACCTTTATGAAATTTTGTTGGTTAGTCTGTACACCTTCGGCTTGCGAACCAAGTTAGCTATCTAGTTAGGTTGCTAGCGTCAGGTCAACCAACTAATGTCCGGAGAAAAGCAGAAGATTACTGACGTTAATGTTATTTCTATGATAGCTGGCAAACTCGACAGTCTTAAAAAATAGCTTTGGCACCATTCTCCGGCTGATTCTTTTCAACATATAACGCCTGAAGAAGGCACTTTACAGATAAGTCTATCGACATAAAAGTTTGCCTTGACGTTCATTCACAAATGAACCAACCGAAATAATGACCTCTACCGTGGAGAGTGCTTCGAACTACGGGACCGTTGGTGCCAGCGTCAGCTCAGCTCACCAGTATCACCTGGCGCTAATATTCGTGAAAGCGTGCGTTCGATGGCGCAACGCGGGGCTTTGATGCGCGTGTCCCCGCTGGCAGCTATGAAGGCCGGCATTGCACCACCGGGCGCCGGCTCCCTGGCTCCGGACTGATGGGCGTCTTCAGCCGCGCATCGTGTGTTATTACCGTGATCTGTTTCTGCATATTTCACGAACATTAGTGCCAGATGATACTGGTGAGCTGAGCCGACGCTGGCACCGGCGTTCCCGTGGTTCGAAGCACTCGCCGCGTTAGAGGTTATTTTTCCGGTTGGTTCATTTGAGAATAAACTTCCAGGTTTTTCCAAATGTATTCCACATAGGTTTAGATTATGCTTTCAGGTTATTTGTCTAAAGCAGTACCCCAAATATCACTAAACAACCACAACTGCTGTAATTTGACACCACATTATCTTTCGTTCTGTATATACATCCATGCTGCAGTATTAAGCCAGCGCAGCAACACCAACACCGGGAACGGCAGCAGCACCCTGGTTTTGTTAGCTACACCAAAATGCAATATTACCCCTAATTAATATCGTTTATCACACCTGCACTTGCTCTGCTATTTCAAGTAAAACTGATTGCTAATAGTGTTTAAGCATTAGAATGAGATGTCAATCACTGCATAAAACACATGTCTTTGCTTTCACAAAAATAATCAAGGATGATCGTGTACTTCACTTGTGGATGTGTAACATTAGATGATCAGACTTGATATGCAGGTTATAAGTGTAGCCTATTTCAGTTTATGGCGACAGACATATCGGCAAAGTTCCTTCTTCAGGGGTGTTGAAATAAATCAGCTGGGATAAAGGTGCCAAAACTATTCTTTTTTAAAGATTGTCAAGTTCGCCAGCTATCATGGAAGTAACGTTTAATGTCTGTAAGCTTCTGCTTTTCTCCGGACATTAGTTGGCTGACCTGACGCTAGCAACCTAACTAGATAGCTAACTTGGTTCGCAAGCCGAATGTGTACAGACTAACCAACAAAATTTCATAAAGGTCCATAAAACGTGGTGCTCGTGGCTGCAGTGTGGCATTTTGGTTTTGATGTTCAGAAGACATTGTGCAATGCTATAGTTAGCAGCAGCCAGTGTTGCTAAAGAGGGACACGAGTCACACAACAGTCGATGTCTCAAGATACATAGAGATATAACATTAACCTTAACCCGTCCCAAACCAGGGCAGCACTATTATCCAGTCGCAGACGAATTTCGTCATTACCTTTTCCCCTATTCTTTGGTGGTTGGGCATAATGCATCTAATTGGAGACCGAGGCAGCCAATCAGAATTGTGGCACATTTGTAACACTCTGCACAGCTCGAGCGAGCGCGCAGGTGAAGCTGAGCGCACACAGAGAGGTCAGACTGAGAGAGAGGGAGAGACATGCTTTGAGCGAGCATGCTGCGGTCTGCCAGCGTGCAGAACATGAGTTTTCGAGAGGGTATAGAGTGAAACTGAGGGAAGGGGGTCAATATTGCACGTTTATATTGATCATAGCAAACATGCAAAAATATTTGTTGAGCACAGAATTATTTTGTTCGCTCAATCGGAAGGTTTTGTTTGCTCACAAAATTTCTTTTTTCTCTAAACATGATTTGTGTGCTTGCGAAATATATTTTTCTGCGCTCAAAATGTCCAATTGCTAGCTCAGGATTGTGGCACAAATATAATTCCATAAATTTCCCGGTCCTAAGTGCTAACATTTGTGTTTTTTTTTCCCCAATAAACATTCACTTTTAAACTTTATGATGTTCAGGCGCAGAGCTTTGTTAATAGGCTGTAAAAGTAAAATGTCCGAAAAAATAAAATCTAGCCATTGGACAAATACTTTGTATTTTGCCAGTCTACCTCTGATTAGATCTAAGGCTTCAGCTAAACATGTAAATTTAATATGCATGCAAACATTTTTGGAGCGGAGCGTGGAGCGAGTGTGGAGCGGAGCGGGATGCAGTCTTGCCGGAGCGCTGAGCGGTCATGGGTGGAGCGGCATGTTGCGACTTTGAGCAAGGAGCGAGGGGATGGGCAACCTATGTGAGCGAAGAGCGGGAATTCTCGCCGCTCCACTCCGCTCACATGCTCTGGTTCCAGGGTAAAATAGTTCAATTAATTTGGCACTGTGGTTCAACAAATTGAGCCCTCTGATTTTCAGTGAAATCAGTCAATTTAGCTTGTGGGGGAAAAGAGTAACTGGATTATCGGACATTTTATTGAATAGTGCGTACCCCCTTTGATGACTTGGCAAATGGGAGGGATTGTGTACTTTGGAGAAGCAGAGCAAGATCGCATATGCTATGTTGTAATTCAGACTGCAGAAGGAGCAGGGAACTGGTCAGAGGTCGGTGGAACTGACCAATATCTGTTTTGTTAGCTGGAAATGATTTCATTCAGCCAAATTCCCCAATCAAATCTCCTGGACAGCTGAAAGCACTGAGGTTAATAGCACGGAAAATAAACTGTTATGTTTCACTCAAATGCTTTTCACAAAATAGCATCAGTAAACACAATACTCAGTGTATTCATAATGACAGGTCAGGGCTCTACGAAGCATTTTTAGAAATCTTACTTTGGCAGATATTTACTGATCTTACTGAGCTAAAGGTTTTCAGTGTATCACACTTGAATTGCATAGAGCTAAGAAAAAAATGCACATGCACAACATATTACTGTAAATGCATATTTTATATGCTATTATTGAAAGTACACACAGAAACACACACACGCCCACCCCCCTCCCTTCTCCACATTCAACTCTTGCTGTCTTTCTGGTTCAAGTTTATCTTTTTCTTTCCTGTCAATGTGATGGTGTTCCAGAACTGACCAGGAGTTAAAAAAAAACATAAAAAACTCGCAGAACAGGCGGCGAATTCACCAGTTGGAGACCAGTTGCAGAATAGTTTGAGAGTAGTTGACAAATCTTGTTTTCACCATGCTTTGGGGCTGGACTCATAATGTTTTTCAGTTCAGTTTTGTTTTTTTATTTTAACATTCATTTTGCTTGCACAAACTTTTTTGTTAGTGAGCAGCTGTCTGGCCATTGATACTGAAAAGAAACGTGACGATCCCCTTGTGTAATCTCAACTTCGAGCCAAAACGTAAAACATTGCCAGTATTCTAAGGAATTATACTCTGTTATATTGCAAGAGATCAAAAACACTCAAGAATACCAAGATCGTACACAGCTTTATAATCTCTCATATTCAACCACCACAAATCCTTGGCCGTGCCAGTGCCCCTATGAAGTCCGATGTAGCTGTTGAGCGGCAGTAGCCGACTTTTCAGCTGCATTCAATCCGTTAAAGAATTAATGAGTATGTTAAGAATTTTATTTATACCTAATCACCTTTTTTTTTACCTTAAAGCACCACTCGAATATCACGTTTGTTTCAACTGTGTCTGTAAAGTACAAGTTCCAAAAGAAAATGTTATCAAAATAACCATATTTTTAGTGCATAATACAGCTCATAAGGAAAGTTAAACAAAATTCAATGAAACGTTGGCCCGGTTTGAATTGTCCACGATGCCTCTCACTCAGATTAATATTTGTAATTGGGCCTTTCAGCAAGCCCCGTTTACATCGGTGTTCGCCTAGTAAATACTTTCACTTTCCGGGCGCAGGATCCATTTGGCTTGGGTTCAGCTCCACTTTGCTGACCACCATATTTCCGCTGTTCTCACGTGCACGGGGGCCACAAGGTTCGAATTATAGGATATTAAACACTTTTATATCCGTTCGGGGACTTCAGACAAGAAATTTGCCAGCGTGAGCATGGTAACTGGCTCGGTCATGTCCACTGTGTACTGCACGTGATTTTGTTATATTTGGACCCAGAAACAGCATTATCATATGATGCATAACGTCTGACTTAACAAAAGGATAAAAATATGGCACAGAGTCTCAATTCGCGGGAAACTACAAAACCCAAAACCAGTGAAGTTGGCACGTTATGTAAATCGTAAATAAAAACAGAATACAATGATTTGCAAATCCTTTTCAACCTATATTCAATTGAATACACTGCAAAGACAAGTTACTTAATGTTCGAACTGGTAAACTTTGTAATTTTTTGCAAATATTAGCTCATTTGGAATTTGATGCCTGCAGCATGTTTCAAAAAAGCTGGTACAAGTGGCAAAAAAGACTGAGAGAGTTGAGGAATGCTCATCAAACGCTTATTTGGAACATCCCACAGGTGAACGGACTAATTGGGAACAGGTGGGTGTCATGATTGGGTATAAAAGCAGCTTCCCCGAAATGCTCAGTCATTCACAAACAAGGATGGGGCGAGGGTCACCACTTAGCGAACAAATGCGTGAGCTGATTGTCGAACAGTTTATAAATAACATTCCTCAACGGTCTATTGCAAGAAATTTAGGGATTTCATCATCTACGGTCCGTAATATCATCAAAAGGTTCAGAGAATCAGTAGAAATCACTGCACGTAAGCGACAAGGCCGAAAACCAACATTGAATGCCCCTGACCTTCGATCCCTCAGGCGGTACTGCATCAAAAACCGACATCAGTGTGTAAAGGACATCACCACATGAGCTCAGGAACACTTTAGAAAACCACAGTCAGTAACTACAGTTCGTCGCTACATCTGCAAGTGCACGTTAAAACTCTTCAATGCAAAGCAAAAGCCATTTATCAACAGCACCCAGAAACGCCGCCGGCTTTGCTGGGCCCAAGCTCATCTAAGATGGACTGATGCAAAGTGGAAAAGTGTTCTGTGGTCTGACGAGTCCACATTTCAAATTGTTTTTGGAAACTGTGGACGTCGTGTCCTCCGGACCAAAGAGGAAAAGAACCATCCAGACTGTTATAGGCGCAAAGTTCAAAAACCAGCATCTGTGATGGTATGGTGGTGTATTAGTGCCCAAGGCATGGGCAACTTACACATATGTGAAGGCACCATTAATGCTGAAAGGTACATACAGGTTTTGGAGTAACATATGTAGCCATCCAAGCAACGTCTTTTTCATGGACGCCCCTGCTTATTTCAGCAAGACAATGCCAAGCCACATTCTGCACGTGTTACAACAGCATGGCTCCATAGTAAAAAGAGTGCGGGTACTAGACTGGCCTGCCTGTAGTCCAGACCTGTCTCCCATTGAAAATGTGTGGCGCATTATGAAGCGTAAAATACGACAACGGAGACCCCGGACTGTTGAACAACTTAAGCTGTACATCAAGCAAGAATGGGAAAGAGTTCCACTTGAGAAGCTTCAAAAATTGGTCTTCTCAGTTCCCAAACGTTTACTGAGTGTCGTTAAAAGGAAAGGCGATGTACCACGGTGGTGAAAAGGCCACTGTGCCAACTTTTTTGCAATGTGTTGCTGCTTTTAAATTCTAAGTTAATGATTATTTGCAAAAAAAAATAAAGTTTCTCAGTTTGAACATAAAATATCTTGTTTTTGCAGTGTATTCAATTGAATATAAGTTGAAAAGGATTTGCAAATCATTGTATTCTGTTTTTATTTATGATTTACATCACGTGCCAACTTCACTGGTTTTGGGTTTTGTAGAAGAGTGACAAAAATGCTGTGCAGTACAACACAAATCGGGACACCTGCTCCCCCTATTCGCAGACTATTCACAGACTGTTCTTCGATTAGTTGCCAACTGTGCTCTAGCTGCCAAACGCTCGGTATAGTCGCCACATTCGCCAGAATATTCCTGACTGTTCACAAGGTTTTGCCAACTGTTTGTGAACTGTTCGCCAACTACTCAATAAAATATCACCAAAAAGTCGTCAGAAAGTCATCAAGAAATTACCAATTAGTATCTCGCTGACAAGCAAACACTTGATGAATAGTTCACGACTCTAGGATCACCAAAAAGTGGTCAAAAAAGTGGCAAACCTCTTGTCTTTGCTGTCACCAAACGTTTGTCCCCCAGTGAGATACTCACTTTATTAGAAATTTTTGTAAACATTTACTTGAAAGATTGCTTGTTGCCGCATATTAGTGTACTAGCTGCTACCCGCTACCCGGAGTGATATTGCCATTTTTTTGCGTGCATGAGCGTTTTTCAAAAATCGGGTGACATCAAGTCCTCTCTGGTGTCCAAGTGGATATTCACAACAAATTTGGTGATAATCGGCCGAGAGAAAAACGTGTAAATACACACAGACAGACGGACATCGACCTCAAATATTTTATAGATTTACGATCTTTGTGTTTGGGGACTGGTTAACAAATCATAAAGAAAGCTTTTTCCGATATTTTCCAAAACTTTTCAATATACAGCGCAATGTATACTTGATGCCTACAGTATATTCTCAGTAAGTTCAAAATAGCAAGGCTGAAATTGGATTTGCATGTGAGTGAGCTTTTAGTTCCTCAAAACACTGAGAGTACTTGGGAAAATCTTCAGTGTTCGCTCACATCTAGTTGAATACCGTGCAATACCTTCAGTGACACTTTGGCCTTGTCTATTGATGTACTTGTAAATTGTAGGGGAGCTGACTTATCTAAAGGTGTTAAACTGGGCCTGAGTCTGCATACACATGTGGGGGTCATGGTTGACTAGTTACGTGTTCAGTACTGATTTAATTGCTGTCCAGCTCAGGCCATGGATGCCTTTACTGCTCTTCACACTCTACTGAGCTTATGCACAATTTTTTGTTCTTATATGGGCTAGGCATGTACTCTTCCTCGTATTTGTTGATAGTTTTCTTTTAAAAAATCAATATTGTTTTACAGTGAGCATCATAATTAATTAGAGGGGGACACACATTGTGTTATTTTGGTTCAGTTACCCGGTTCAGTCACTGAATCTAAATCCAGTTTAAGATGAATATTACTTGCTGAAGAGGGGGCTGAAGGCACCAAGTCACAGTCATTGAGCAGACCTGGCGGAGCATCACCAAGGAAGACAGCGAGTGTCTGGTGATGTTTGTACATTACAAATTTCAATAGGATCATTGCCTGCAAAGGGTTAGTGAACAAACTATTAATGTATTCTGCTTGATGTTAAACAGTCCATTTTTAAAATTATTTTTCTTTTTTATGTTTTAAAGTACTGGAAGATTTGGGGGTGGGGGATTTATGCAAAAAGTGTGGTCTAAATGGTTCATTCAATATGTATGAAAACACCCTCAATTAAACCTCACTGTCTGCACCTCAACATTGTAATTTTATCCCTTCAAACTTATAATGCCAAAATAAAAATGTTTCTTTGTACAATGAATTATGCAGCTGACTGCATGTTCCAAGGAACAATATAAACTTATTATGATACACCTTCTGATGCAGAGCAAGCCAACATTCTGCCGAAGTCCCCATGAAAACTCTCACCTTATGTGGATCCCTTTCACAAATCACACAGCTGTACTGAAGAATCATTAATCATCCAGTGAGTTGACCTCATTTTCCAATCCCAAATTCAATGACCATAGCTCTGAAAGAGAATGACTGGTGAAAATCTGCTGTTGAAGAGGCAGTTAATGTAAATTAAGGATCCTCTACATTAGACTCTCACACTCTCATCATCCAGTTAACATTCATTTATCACTAAAATAAAGAGGTCTGTCTCAGTGAATTGCCTCTCACTTCCCTTTGAAACTGAGGCAAATCATTTACACATGCTTGCATTTTTAAACCGGTGGAGGGTGCTCTCAAAATAATGCAGTGCTTTCAAAAAAAAAAAGCAGCAACGAAATGAAATTTATTGCATCAGGGAGAGAAATTAAATGCAAATTACTCAACATGGTATGATTCAAGTCATACATCAAATGGACAAACATACACCCCTTATACCCACATTAAGAGGCTGGAGGCCGAGTAGAGACAAAGAAAGCTATACAGCCTTTTTGATATACCTCTCCATTAACCCCTTTCTGCAGATGTAGATGCCCGCGTCTATAGACCTGCACATTGGAAGTACGCTGTTACTGTACTCGATCACTAGATGGCACCCCCGGATCAGTTATTGAATGTTCACAAGCAAGCAGACCTCGAACGCGGTTCTGAATACGGTGAAGTTCACTCCACTCCCTGTTTTTTGAGAGCTGCATGAATTAAACTCCTCAGCTAAGCCTGATGTGCAAACTGGTCAGTATCCTTGCCCATAGTGTCGATTCAGCAGTTTGAAAAAACGATATCTCGACACAGAAAAAATCGTTATCCTTAGTAGCAACCAGTTTAGCCACAGTGAGCAAACAGTATTCCAATTAGTAGTTCATAAAAATCAGTTTTCTGAGGCAAAAAAATCGACATGGTATTGATTCTCTCACATTCTATTGCCTATTACAGTTGTCCCATACAAAAAAAATTGTAGTTCCCTACCGTGGATTTACGCGTAGATTCCTTCATTGCCAAATCCAGCGCTTCCTTATATCCACCCGAGTACTGGCGTTGATAGCCAATCACTCAACCATACACTCAAGCTCTTCTGCGTAATTGTAGAGTTACACTTCGTGGCTTCCTGAAGTTTCCCTGATGACAATGTATTGATTGGCTCGTTTCTTATCCAATTCCCGAGTGTTTAAACATTTTAGAGTAAGTGAAACACATTGATTGGACAAACACAGAGCATACAAACCAATGCGTATCAGCAGGCTCGGTTGTATCCTGTCTACGTTATGCACATTACGCGGCTAAAATAGACGCGATTTATAGAAAACACGATCGCAAAACTGGCCTTGAAGTGTTCAGTTACATTTAGGGGATTTAAATGAGAACGATATGCTCTATTGGAATTATTTCGAATGAAACAGGACCGGAGGGTCCTTGCAACTGGATACATCGGTCTCTATTTTATACAGTCAATGTCTCTGGAGGAGGGATTCACGAAAAAGGTCAGGCTGCTATTTTTTTTTTTTTTCTGTTTCGGAATGTATATGTACTCAACAAAGTCGAATGTCGAGGTTTTTTTCCTGTTTAAAACGCGAACTGCCCGTGCATTTTGGTGTGGACCCCCGGTACGTTCATTGCACGTTTCTTTTGAATCGGGAGACGCAATGGATTTGATATTCCCTGAAAGTGGAGTGTCTGTTCAGTTAAAATAAGGTATATTTCAGAATTCAGATATTACTGTGTTAGTGAGGTGTACTTGCTCCTTATAAGTGTTGAAATGGGTTCGTGAGCTTTGAAGAGGGGACTGGTAGCTTTCATTACAGGGTGAATGTTCTGACCGTTTAATTAGCAGTTTATTTAATGCGTGTTTGTGCTGGCTTTGAAGAAAAATGGCCAAAACTCTGAACTTTATTATGGAGAAAAGGCATGTTTCATATTTGGAGAGGTTGCTTGTGGCCACTGATATTCAACTGCACTGATATTGATAAGTTCATACTAAACTCAACCAGAAAATCATTCGTTCATATTAAATTTCATGCCTTAAAGCTTTAATTGTGTTAAATACGTGATTTTTTTAATGATTTGACAGCAAATCATTTTGAGACTTTGGGGAGACACTTGGGTAGCTGTATAATTTGGCTAATAGCATGTAGGTAATCTAGAATGTAATGTTGAAGATGAATTCTACTTGTGCTCAAGGAGTTTATGATACCAGAAATGTATAGTTTTCAGCCCCAGCAGTTTTTCAATCGTCAGAATTATTTTTTTTGCAATTTCAATGGTGAATTCTCATGAAGATTTTTTATGTTTGCTGCTCATTTTCTCTACCAAAATCATGAAAATAAACTGAAATACAATGTAATTCTAAATGCTGTAAGTGTCTTTCCTGAATTGAGCCACATTTTTCCTCTTAATGAAGCTTAAATCTTGAATTATACAGCATTAAAGTGGGTAACCCATAAATAGCCAAATTTGGCTTCTGCACAAAGGGGTTAATGCAAAGGTCACTTTTTCCAGATAATCTCCACAACAATTTTTATGTGTGCTGCATAAATGTTGAATTATGTCACTGAGGATCATTAGGCCCATTTAAACAGTTGATTGATTGTTGTTTGCACATGTAATGGACTATTAAATCCATAGAACTGCATCAAAATGGAGATAAATATGAGGGAAAAAAGGCCTTAAAATGGAATAATGGCTTTTTCACAAATGAAAATCTGCTTCCTCCATGGGAGTTGTAAATGCACACCCAAACCCTCACAGGTTCTAGCCATTGTGCCGTTGCAGTTAAAAAAACAATCGGATGCTGGGATACATTGCCAAAAGTATTGAGTACAAATCCAAGGAGGTGATACTTCTCTTGTACAACACATTCGTCAGACCACATCTGGAGTATTGTGTACAGTTCTGGGGACCATACTTTACGAAAGATATAGAGGCTGTAGAAAAAGTTCAGAGAAGAGCAACTAAGCTGAATCCGGGTATAAAAGATGAAAGCTATGAGAACAGACTGAAGATCCTTAATCTCTTTAGTCTTAGGAAAAGGAGACTTGGGGATGATCTGATTGTCAATCCTTTAACATATTTAAAGACCTCAAAGTGAATTATCTAGGATTCCTTCGGCCAGGTTCTGTTAGTAGAACTCGGGGTCACAAATGTAAGTTGACCAAGGGTAAATTTAGCATTGATATTAGGAAATATTTTTTCACCTAAAGAGTAATTTTGATGTGGAACAGCTTGCCTGACCACATTGTTGAGGCAGAAACCTTGGGAATTTTCAAGAGCAGGCTTGACTTAAAGCTAGATACCATTGAGTCATTAAGTATCTGAAGTGATATCTATCATAATATACTCAGCAACAAAAGTTTCTGTGACACCAATATTGTTAATTATTTTTCATAACGCAATTATGAAATTGTCATACATGGTGATATCAGACTGAAACAGTACACGTAAACGCAACATTGAAATGGAAATCATGAAAATGCGAGAAAATGACTTTGCACGTGAAAATGTGCGTAAATCATGCTTGTGGATGGCAATAAAAGAGGAGAATTTTTGGAATGTTCACATTGTGCCTGATGAACGACGGAAGCATCACTTATCGAAAACACAGCCATTTCGGATCAGGAACTCTACCCTCTAAATGCCAAGACTGTCTGAAAATGATCGGTGGAGGGCCATTGGGATGATTGAATCCGGAACCTCGCAGAGGGAAGTTGCTCATCGCCTGAATGTCCACCGAAACACCATTTGGAACTTATGGCAGCGTCATCAGCAGACAAGACATGTCAGAGACCGTCCTCGCAGCGGCCGTCCACAAGTAACCACTCCCAGACAGGACAACTGGATTCGAACAACCCATCTCCGAAATCGATTCCAACCTTAAACCATAACTGCAAGAACGATACCTGGTTTGAGGCGACTGTCTGCACAGACAATCCGTCGCCGTCTCCGTCATTTTGGCATTGTCCCACGTCGGCCAGCAAGATGTCCAATACTCACAGTACAACACCGACGACTGCGTCTACAGTGGGCACAACAACATCGACGGTGGATCCAACGTCAGTGGGATCTTGTACTCTTCACTGATGAATCAAGATTCATGCTTAACCGATGTGATGGTCGTTTACGTGTATACCGTCGACGTGGAGAAAGTTATGCCAACAACTGTGTTCAGGAATTTGATTGTTTTGGAGGTGGTAGTGTCATGATTTGGGGAGGGATCACGGCTAGAAACAGAACAGATTTGCTTGTTATTGATGGAAATCTGACAGGTCAAAGATATCGCGATGAAGTGCTACGGCCATTGGTGGTACCGTTTTTGATGCAACATGGTCCCGGAATAACGCTGCAACATGATAACGCCAGACCACACGTTGCAAGGATTGTACAGCAGTATCTGATGCAACAACATGTCAATGTCCTGCCATGGCCAGCCAGATCCCCAGACATGTCCCCAATCGAGCATCTTTGGGACGAGATGGATCGACGTTTGCGGCGGTTGGATAACCCGCCAGCTACACTCCAGGAATTGCGACAACGTCTACGTCAGATTTGGAATGACATCCCACAGCAATTTCTGGCACATCTGATTCGGTCCATGCGCCGGAGATGCGTTGCTTGCATCATGGCACGAGGAAGTCACACCCGGTATTGAAGTGTGAAGGTCACAATTGGTTAGACGTCAGACAAGTGCTTCATGACGCATGAAAATGACATTTTTCGTTTTGAGTGACGTTGGCACTGAAAAGTCAGTGTTCCTCCTGTTAAATAAACATATTGATTGCATTGAGATCTTTGCGTGTCATTTATAACATACACATAAATGGTGTCACAGAAACTTTTGTTGCTGAGTATAGTTAAAAGAAACTGGCGAGCCTAGTTTGGCTGAATGGCCTGTTCTCGCCACTCATGTTATGTTATGTTATGTTATGTTAGGTGGCATCTCCAAACTGGCTATTTGGGCACCTTTTTGGGCAGTGTGCCAATGGAGGTTTCTCAGGTACCAAACTGTTAAACTCAATGAATTACACAATATGTCACTACAGGCGTATATCCCTTCAAAATACAAGCATTTTAAAAAATAAAGAAATAAAAATTAAAATTCAGCCAGTCCTGTATTCATTTTCCAATTAAAAAAAAAAAAACATTCAAAGGGAATGGCGTTTGACACTGCTCCACTGGAGCGGATTTATTTTCAATAAAACAAGCAAATAAACAAACTTATACAAACAAAGTTAAAAATGCTAAAAAGCAAAGAGAACAAACATCCCAGCAATCCAGCAATTACGTTATAGTTGTACAATAACTATGCTTCCATTGCTCAAAAATTACTTTCCCCTTGCTGAGATTTGAACCCAAGTCTTGCAGGTCACAGTCCATCACCTCAGCGACTACACTATCTGCAGTTACTGTGTCTGTGTTGTCTCATTGCAAATATGAATTGTGCTCTCAGTATTTGCATGAAATGACGCAAAGATTCCCAGTCAGAAAACAACTTTGAAAATGACTTGAATATTTAGATAAAAATTATACCAAAAATTCTAAAAACATACCAGTTAAGCTTCTATATTGCTGCGCTCTTTGAGTTCATGTGCAAAATGGCGCATGGACTCTCAGTCAGATGCACCAGGAACGCAAGGCTCTATCTCAGGCTAGGTATGTGTGATTACAGCGGTCGGGGGCTTGTTTGAAAAGTCAAAGCCCGTACAATCAAATGACAACCCGCAAATTCAAACTGACAGCATCACTTGCCCATCACAGAGAAGGAAATGCATTGCGTGCAAGCGGAATGCTCAGGGCCTGATCTTACCATAAAACGTGTTACATGATGGGAAACAGAACTGCACAAAGACAGGTCTCACTGCGTACTGTGAAATTTGGCCTGTGTAGAACGTCATCCAGGTGTCTTCAGCATATGGCACCACACAGCATATTACTTGCTATTTTCAGCTATATTCAGTTATCGTGCACTAAGCAGTGGGCAAATCCAAACACGTCATTGGTGAAGGCCTGGGCTGACAAGTCCTGTTGCTCTACCGACCTGCTGGCTTCTGCTACAACCTGAAGAATGTGCAAACTAATTCAGCAAATGGAGCTCTAAAGCATTCAGCTGCTCATTAGTTGAATCAGCTGTGGCCAAATTGGGGTGAAATGATAAGCTACACAATGAGAAATCTCCTGTATTTTGCACTCTGGTCAAGGGTTAATCAGTCACGGACAAAGAACAGACACTGCAGAGCTGGTTTGTGTGGTTTAGTCTCAGCCAAGATTCCTCAAGAGCCCTTCAGCCACTAAATAGTGTTCTTCTTGGTTTTAAAGTGCCAGTATAATCAGTACTTTATTGGTGAATGTTTGAGGGGGCAGTGTGCTTGACTGCCGTCCTCTGCTGCAGACTGTTAAGTGGTCCTGCTGCCTTAGTGCGATTGGAGATGTGAGATAAGACAAGTATCGTCAAGAAATTAATTTTTATTGAGGACAACTAAATAACTGATTTCTAATTGATATTATATTTAATTTTAAACACTAAATTCATCACCATTGAAAACACCATCATTTAACACATTATGGATTTCCTTACTAATCAGAAATAAAACACTTATAACTGTGCTTATGAGTCACATACTAATCTGCATTAGGCTGCCAAACATGGATTTTTGCAACTTTCCAACAAGGAGACATTGCTGTTTGGATATAAGGTTATTCAGTGCAATTAAAGGCAAAACAATGCCACGTCTTTCCACTGTCTTATTCAGTTGTCATTTTCTGTTTGGATTTAAAAGGAAACATACCCAGAATTTAATGGGCGAATATCAAATAATGATTGTAAGTACTACTGTAATGTGAATATAGGCCACTAGATGGCAGTATTTACCTTTTTTTGTTCAGCTCAGACTGGAGTCATGTTTAGACATGTCCTGGACATGTCTGGGGCAAGTCTCAGAAAATTTAAAAAAAGAGGTCTAAATGTGGGTGGGGTCTGCAAAAGAGTATATAAGGAAAAGAATTGAGACAGTAAAGTAGTAGGAGAAATTGCAAGAAGATGACCAGACCTGCCATTCTGTTCAAGACCTGTGACGTTTCTTTTGAGGATTTCTTTGCCTGTGTTTGGGCATTTTCTTCATCCAGGACATCACCAAGCCACCCCACCAAAAAGGGACTGTAGTTATTTCTGTTTTTTCTTATTTATCAATCTTGGTCTTTAGTTGTAGGTTGTTATTAGTCTTTGTCTTTGTTAAAAATTAAATGTGTTTTAGTTGTTAAAACTGTGTTTGTCATCCCTTGCTGTTGCTGTTGTGTTATAAATGTAATAACAAATTGGGGCCATAACAAATTGGGGGCTCAAGGTCCGGGATAGACCATTGTGTGAGTAATTTATTGAAAATCTAACATTCCAAATTGTGAAATTGTTTTTGTGAATTTTCCTAGATATATATTGACAACAGCAATGGATGATTTCTTGGCATCACCAACCGTAGGGGTTTTGAAGTCTTTTAAAAAGACAGAACTACTAGAAATTTGCGGACAGTTGGAGCTGACAGAGGTAAAACCAGCCATGCGAAAAGCAAGACTGGCTAGAGAGAGAGTTGAATATTACATTGATGAAAATGTGTTTGCACCAGGAGATCTGGAACAGTTTCCAGTGGAAAATCCAAATATAGAAATGGAACTTAAATTAAAAATGCTAGAGATTGAAAGGGAGGAAAGAGAAAAAGAAAGGGAGGAAAAAGAAAAGCAAAGAGAATTTGAGAGGGAAGAAAAAGAAAAACAAAGGCAGTTTGAGTTAGAAAAATTAGCAAGAGAAGAAAAACAAAGAGAATTTGAGAGAGAGAAAGAGGAAAGAGCAGAAAGAGAGAGACAGAGACAGAGAGATTTTGAATGAGAGAAATTCGATAGAGAAGAAAGACTCTAAATGGAGCAACTAAAAATAAAAATTCAAACTGAAAATAAATTTCGGGCTAGCCAGGAGGTAAAACTGGTGCCTCCATTTTCGGAAAAGGATGTTGACAACTATTTCCAGTGTTTTGAAAAGGTAGCAAAGAGTTGCCAGTGGCCAAAGGAACACTGGCCTCTGATGTTGCAAACTGTCCTCAAGGGTAAAGCTCAACAAGCCTATTCGGCTTTGTCTGCAGATGATTCCTCTGATTATGAGGTTGTCAAAAAGGTTATTTTGAGAGCTTATGAGTTGGTTCCAGAGGCTTACCGACAGAAATTCAGAGGTCTGAAGAAATCTGAAAATCAGACTTATGTTGAATTTGCTAATGAAAAGCAGGTTTGCTTTGAGCGCTGGTGTACTTCTATGGAGGTCAAGGATGATTTCAACTCACTAAAAGGGATGGTGTTAGTTGAAGAATTCAAGAACTGTGTTAAGGATGATGTTAAGACCTACCTTAATGAGAAGCAAGCACTGAACTTGCAATCAGCTGCCAAATTTGCAGATGAATATGTTCTCACTCATAAGTCCAAATTTCAGTCTAGCAGTAACAATAAATGGTCCCAATTTCAGAAAAAGGGTTACGGTGATACCCAAGATTCCTCACCCAAAGACAAAGACAAATCTGGTGATGGTGCTCAGAAATCCAGTAACAGGTCTGATCAAAGTGTGAAAGCTGACAGTGACAAAAGTGGTCTAGTTTGCAGTTATTGCAAGAAATCTGGTCATGTTACAACTAACTGTTGGTTCCTTAAAGCTAAGAAAGAAAAAGAAAAGGATACCAAACCAAATGCCTTTGTGAAAACAAGGTTAGAAACCCCTGTAGTAGATAACCAATCTGCTAAATTGCCTGCTTCTTGTGGGGCTAAAAAGCCTAATACAGCTGACTTTGTGAGGGAGGAATTTCTTCCATTTGTGTCAGAGGGATTTGTGGCTCTGAATGAGCATACTACTCCTGTCCCCATATATATCCTAAGGGATACCGGAGCTTCTCAGTCACTTTTGTTGATGGACTCCTTGGAGTTACGTGATGAGACCGCTTCAGGGGATTTCATACTTGTACAAGGTATTGAAGGGAGGACTGTATCTGTACCCCTGCGCTCTATATTCTTGAAGTCAGATTTAGTTACAGGACAGGTAAAGGTGGGACTTATGTCAAGTCTACCTATAAAGGGTGTTTCTCTGTTGCTGGGCAATGACCTGGCTGGGGGCAAAGTAATTCCCCCTGTTCATCTTACTTCACAGCCGAGCACTGAAGATGGGGATGAGGACCCATCTCTGTATCCTTTTTGCGCAGTGACTCGTGCTATGGCCAAGAAGGCTAAAGAAGAAGATGATGTGGTGCTGTCCAGTACATTGAATAGTCAGGACTCAGGTGGTTCGCCTCATGACTCTGATTGGCCTACTATGGTTTCTCCGTTTGAGGACTTATCAGATACTTTTATCAGTTCTCTATTCAGCCAGCCGGATGGGTCTGGTGATTCTGATGTGTCTGGAGACTTGTCTCTGTCCAGAAAGCGGTTGATTGAGGAGCAAACTAATGATCCTGAAATTTGTGTACTAAAGAGGAGAGCCCTTCCTGATAAAGAAATAGACGCAGTTCCAGTTGGGTATTTTCTCAAGGATGGTGTGTTGATGCGGAAGTGGCGCCCTCCTGATATCCCTGCCAATGCAGATTGGGCAGTGGTCAGGCAAATTGTTGTTCCGAAGGTCTATAGGAATGAGATCTTAACAATGGCTCATAGTTTACCTTTAGGAGGTCATCTTGGTGTTAACAAGACTGTTGATAAGATCATGAAACACTTCTTTTGGCCTGGGCTTCGGAAAGACGTTTCCAACTTTTGCAAAACCTGTCACACTTGTCAGGTAGTTGGAAAACACCAGTTAGACCCACCTGTAGCTCCATTGCAGCCTATCCCAGCATTTGGGGAGCCATTCTCTAGGGTCATTGTTGATTGCGTTGGTCCATTACCCAAGACTAGATCTGGAAATCAGTACTTGTTGACAATCATGTGTGCATCTACCAGATTCCCTGAAGCCATACCTCTACGTAACATCAAGGCAACTGCAATCTCAAAGGCTTTGATAAAGTTCTTCACGTTGTTTGGCCTTCCCAGGGAAATTCAGTCAGACCAGGGTAGCAATTTCACTTCAGGATTGTTTCAGCAGGTTGTGTATGAACTAGGTGCAAAGCAGATTCTTTCTAGTGCCTATCATCCAGAAAGTCAGGGTGCCTTAGAGTGGTTTCATTCCACTCTCAAGACAATGATGAGGACTTATTGTTATGACCATGAGAAAGACTGGGATGAAGGGGTTCATTTGCTGTTGTTTGCAGCTAGAGAAGCAGTGCAGGAGTCTACTGGATTCAGTCCATTTGAGCTAGTGTTTGGTCATGAAGTGAGAGGACCTTTGCTATTATTGAGTGAACAATGGCAAGAGAAAGAGCCGCATATCAGTCTGTTAGACTATGTTAGCAAGTTCAAGGAAAGATTGCGTGCAGCTTGTGACCTTGCCAAAGAGAACTTGAAATCAAGTCAGGGAAAAATGAAAACTTGGTATGATCATAAGGCTAGAAGCCGTGAGTTTAAACCAGGAGAAAAGGTCCTTGTGTTGTTTCCCTTGCAGTCCAATCCATTGCAGGCTAGATTTCATGGTCCTTATGAAATTCTGACAAAACTCAATGATCTCAATTACATTGTGAAGACTCCAGATAGGAGAAAACCAAAACAATTGTGTCATATTAACATGCTAAAGCCTTATCATGACAGAAATGCTAGGGTTGCAGCTGTCACTTCAGATTCTCCAATGGTCGAAACGTGTGAAGATGAGGGGGAGTTTCAAGATGATGAACCAAGAATTAAAGCTGAAGTTCTTTCATGTAAATTGTCAAACACTGAAGTGTTGCAAAATCTTGATGTAAAACTCCAGCACTTAGAACCCTCACAGAGAGATCAGTTTGAAAGGTTGATCAAGAAATATGAGGATTTGTTTCCTGATGTTCCAAAGAGAGTTACCATAGCCTCTCATGATGTAGATGTTGGTGATGCCAAACCAATAAAACAGCATCCATACCGGATGAATCCTGAAAAGAGAAAGATTGCTGAGAAAGAGGTTGAGTACATGTTAAAACATGATATTATCAGACCCTCCAACTCCGATTGGAGTTCACCCTGTGTGCTAGTTCCAAAACCTGATGGAAGTACTAGATTCTGTACAGATTATCGCAAAGTCAATGCTGTAACTAGAACTGATGTGTTTCCAATACCTAGGATTGATGATTGTATTGATAGTGTAGGGCAAGCAAAGTTTCTGACCAAGATTGATTTATTGAAGGGTTATTGGTGTGTGCCTTTAACTGAGAGGGCCAAGAGCATCTCTGCTTTTGCCACACCATCTGGATTATACCAGTATGAAGTCCTACCCTTTGGCATGAAAAATGCCCCAGCCACGTTCCAAAGGATGATACAGTCTACAATCGCCGGATTGCCACACACGGGTGCATACATCAATGACCTGATCACATGGAGTGACTCCTGGGAAGAACATCTAAAAGATGTAGAGACGTTGTTCCAGCGCCTGACCCAGGCTAACCTGACTGTTAACCTGAACAAGAGTGACTTTGGTTGTGCTACTGTCACCTATCTTGGCTACGTCATAGGCCAGGGTAAGGTGGCACCCATAAATGCTAAAGTCCAAGCCATCATGGACTTTCCAGTTCCTGACAACGAAAAAGCTTTGCGCCGCTTCCTTGGAATGATCGGGTACTACCGCAAGTTCTGCAAGAACTTTGCTGAGATTGCTCTCAGTCTAACTAACCAACTGAAGAAAGGCGTAAAGTTCACCTGGGATGATGCATGCCAGAGAGCCTTCGATCGCCTGAAGTCTCTGCTGTGTCACTTCCCCGTGCTCAAATCTCCTGACTTCAACAAACCGTTCTCCATCGCGGTCGATGCTAGCAACCAAGCTTGTGGATCTGTGCTCCTACAGAGAAGTGACTCTGATGACATTGAGCATCCCGTGGCATACTTCTCCAGGAAGTTCAAATCGCCACCAAAGGAACTATTCCACAATAGAGAAGGAACTGTTGGCTCTGGTCCTTTCTTTACAACACTTTGAGGTTTATGTTTGTACAGGACAAAAGCCAATGATTGTGTACACTGACCACAATCCGCTAACGTTTTTGAGTAAGATGAAAAGCAAGAATCGGGGATTGTTGAATTGGAGTTTGATTTTACAGGAGTTTGACTTGGAAATTAAGCATGTGAAGGGTACAGACAATGTAATTGCTGATTGCTTATCCCGTGTTTGAATATTGTATGATATGTATATATAGACAAGTGTTCACTTAACCATTTTGGATTGAAAAGAAAAATTTTGCCTTTATGAGTCAAAATTTTTCCCTTTTGGAATGGAGGTGTAATGTGAATATAGGCCACTAGATGGCAGTATTTACCTTTTTTTGTTCAGCTCAGACTGGAGTCATGTTTAGACATGTCCTGGACATGTCTGGGGCAAGTCTCAGAAAATTAAAAAAAAGAGGTCTAAATGTGGGTGGGGTCTGCAAAAGAGTATATAAGGAAAAGAATTGAGACAGTAAAGTAGTAGGAGAAATTGCAAGAAGATGACCAGACCTGCCATTCTGTTCAAGACCTGTGACGTTTCTTTTGAGGATTTCTTTGCCTGTGTTTGGGCATTTTCTTCATCCAGGACATCACCAAGCCACCCCACCAAAAAGGGACTGTAGTTATTTCTGTTTTTTCTTATTTATCAATCTTGGTCTTTAGTTGTAGGTTGTTATTAGTCTTTGTCTTTGTTAAAAATTAAATGTGTTTTAGTTGTTAAAACTGTGTTTGTCATCCCTTGCTGTTGCTGTTGTGTTATAAATGTAATAACAAATTGGGGCCATAACACTACAAGCAAGTACTAATAATTTGTCAATGCCGTCTCTTAATTTCTTCCAGAGATTGGGTACCATTCATGAAGAGGGAATTGCAGCTAGATAAAACACAAATCAACAAACAAAAATACAACATTCTAATTGCACCAATGTATATTGCATTTCTTGACATTTACTGATATTGCAGTTGATGGCACAGCTATAGGCAGGATTTAACACGCAATTAGCCTGCTGCTTGATACAGACCCCAGTCTGGCAGGCTTGTTTTATACTGAGCTGTCAGTAACAATGTTAGCCATTCACAACTGCTACCCAATTTTCAGCTGGAAACCAAAAAGTCAATTTTAATCAATGCCTCAGCTACCCGCCGGTTCCCCTCTCTGTCATGTGGACAGGCGGCATGCGAGGTCTGATATATTTGCTCATATCCATTTAACTGCTCCCCTCCAACAACCCTTAAACCTCATCTCTTTGGAATTTTACATTGTTTTGAGATATCAAGTATGTCAGCTTGAATTTAATGAAAGAGAGGTGTACAAAAGTGGTGCCACTTTACAGTTTGGCCTGACTTCAACAGAGAAACAAATTGCAGGAGCATTCAATCGCAATTAGAAAAGGCTGATCTTCATAAATAAACACATGGACACATGGAATATAAATCAGCAAAAATGTGTTTGGCTGATACAGAGGCTAGCAGAAGTATGTTGGGGACTTCATTAAAATGATAACATCTACTTGAAAATGTAAAATGTAATTTTGTAATAGGATCATAATTCTCCACAAATGTATGTGCTGTTTTGAGAGAGAGAGAGAGAAAAAAGAAAATGCCATAATTAAAGTTGCATTTCCATTTCTTCACACTCATATGTGTAATGTGAATATAGGCCACTGGATGGCAGTATTTACCTTTTTTTTTATTCGGCTCAGACTGGAGCTATGTTTAGACATGTCCTGGACATGTCTGGGGCAAGTCCCCGAAAATAAAAAAAAGAGGTCTAAATGTGGGTGGGGTCTGCAAAAGAGTATGTAAGGAAAAGAAATGAGAGAGTAAAGTAGTAGGAGAAATTGCAAGAAGAAGGATACGTGTGACCAGACCTGTCATTCTGTTCAAGACCTGTGAAGTTTCTTTTGTGGATTTTTGCCTGTGTTTGAGTTTTTTTTCCCTCACCCAGCACATCACCAGGAAACTGTAAATATTTCTGTTTTTTGTATTCAATCTTGGTCAGAATATTAGTTTAGTCGTTATTGTCTTTGTTAAAAATTAAATGTGTTTAAGTTTTTAAAACTGTGTCTGTCATCCCTTGCTGTTGCTGTTGTGTTGTAAATTGTAATAACAAATTGGGGCCATAACAAATTGGGGGCTCAAGGTCTGGGATAGACCATTTTGTGAGTCATTTATTAAAAATCTAACATTTCAGATTGTAAAATTGTTTTTGTGAATTTTCCCATATAAATATATTGACAACAGCAATGGATGATTTCTTGGCATCACCAACCGTAGGGGTTTTGAAGTCTTTTAAAAAGACCGAACTGTTGGAAATATGCAGACATTTGGAGCTGACAGAGGTAAAACCAGCCATGCGAAAAGCAAGACTGGCTAGAGAGATAGTTGAATATTACATTGATGAAAATGTGTTTGCACCAGGAGATCTGGAACAGTTTCCAGTGGAAAATCCAAATATAGAAATGGAACTTAAATTAAAAATGCTAGAGATTGAAAGGGAAGAAAAAGAAAAACAAAGGCAGTTTGAGTTGGAAAAATTAGCGAGAGAAGAGAAGAAAGAAAGGGAACAAAGAGAATTTGAGTTAGAAAAATTTGCAAGACAGAGAGATTTTGAATTAGAGAAATTCGATAGAGAAGAAAGACTCCAAATGGAGCATCTAAGAATTAAAATTCAAACTGAAAATAAATTGCGGGCTAGCCAGGAGGTAAAATTGGTGCCTCCATTTTCGGAAAAGGATGTTGACAACTATTTCCAGTGTTTTGAAAAGGTAGCAAAGAGTTGCCAGTGGCCAAAGGAACACTGGCCTCTGATGTTGCAAACTCTCCTCAAGGGTAAAGCTCAACAAGCCTATTCGGCTTTGTCTGCAGATGATTCCTCTGATAATGAGGTTGTCAAAAAGGTTATTTTGAGAGCTTATGAGTTGGTTCCAGAGGCTTACCGACAGAAATTCAGAGGTTTGAAGAAATCTGAAAATCAGACTTATGTTGAATTTGCTAATGAGAAGCAGGTTTGCTTTGAGCGCTGGTGTACTTCTATGGAGGTCAAGGATGATTTCAACTCACTAAAAGAGATGGTGTTAGTTGAAGAATTCAAGAACTGGGTTAAGGATGATGTTAAGACCTACCATAATGAGAAGCAAGCACTGAATTTGCAGTCAGCTGCCAAATTTGCAGATGAATATGTTCTCACACATAAGTCCAAATTTCAGTCTAGCAGTAACAATAGATGGTCCCAATTTCAGAAAAAGGGTTATGGTGATACCCAAGATTCCTCACCCAAAGACAAAGACAAATCTGGTGATGGTGCTCAGAAATCCAGTAACAGGTCTGATCAAAGTGTGAAAGCTGACAGTGACAAAAGTGGTCTAGTTTGCAGTTATTGCAAGAAATCTGGTCATGTTACAACTAACTGTTGGTTCCTTAAAGCTAAAAAAGAAAAAGAAAAGGATACCAAACCAAATGCCTTTGTGAAAACAAGGTTAGAAACCCCTGTAGTAGATAACCGATCTGCTAAATTGCCTGCTCCTTGTGGGGTTAAAAAGCCTGATACAGCTGACTTCGTGAGGGAGGAATTTCTTCCATTTGTGTCAGAGGGATTTGTGGCTCTGAATGAGCATACTACTCCTGTCCCCATATATATCCTAAGGGCTACCGGAGCTTCTCAGTCACTTTTGTTGATGGACTCCTTGGAGTTACGTGATGAGACCGCTTCAGGGGATTTCATACTTGTACAAGGTATTGAAGGGAGGACTGTATCTGTACCCCTGCGCTCTATATTCTTGAAGTCAGATTTAGTTACAGGACAGGTAAAGGTGGGACTTATGTCAAGTCTACCTATAAAGGGTGTTTCTCTGTTGCTAGGCAATTACCTGGCTGGGGGCAAAGTAGTTCCCCCTGTACATCTTACTTCACAGCCGAGCACTGAAGATGGGGATGAGGACCCATCTCTGTATCCTTCTTGCGCAGTGACTCGTGCTATGAGGACTTATCAGATACTTTTATCAGTTCTCTATTCAGCCAGCCGGATGGGTCTGTTGATTTTGATGTGTCTGGAGACTTGTCTCTGTCCAGAAAGCGGTTGATTGAGGAGCAAACTAATGATCCTGAAATTTGTGCACTAAAGAGGAGAGCCCTTCCTGATAAAGAAATAGATGCAGTTCCAGTTGGGTATTATCTCAAGGATGGTGTGTTGATGCGGAAGTGGCGTCCTCCTGATATCCCTGCCAATGCAGATTGGGCAGTGGTCAGGCAAATTGTTGTTCCGAAGGTCTACAGGAATGAGATCTTAACAATGGCTCATATTTTACCTTTAGGAGGTCATCTTGGTGTTAACAAGACTGTTGATAAGATCATGAAACACTTCTTTTGGCCTGGGCTTCGGAAAGACGTTTCCAACTTTTGCAAAACCTGTCACACTTGTCAGGTAGTTGGAAAACACCAGTTAGACCCACTTGTAGCTCCATTGCAGCCTATCCCAGCATTTGGGGAGCCATTCTCTAAGGTCATTGTTGATTGTGTTGGTCCATTACCCAAGACTAGATCTGGAAATCAGTACTTGTTGACAATCATGTGTGCATCTACCAGATTCCCTGAAGCCATACCTCTACGTAACATCAAGGCAACTGCAATCTCAAAGGCTTTGATAAAGTTCTTCACGTTGTTTGGCCTTCCCAGGGAAATTCAGTCAGACTAAGGTAGCAATTTCACTTCAGGATTGTTTCAGCAGGTTGTGTATGAACTAGGTGCAAAGCTGATTCTTTCTAGTGCCTATCATCCAGAGAGTCAGGGTGCCTTAGAGCGGTTTCATTCCACTCTCAAGACAATGATGAGGACTTATTGTTATGACCATGAGAAAGACTGGGATGAAGGTGTTCATTTGCTGTTGTTTGCAGCTCGAGAAGCAGTGCAGGAGTCTACTGGATTTAGTCCATTTTAGCTAGTGTTTGGTCATGAAGTGAGAGGACCTTTGCTATTATTGAGTGAACAATGGCAAGAGGAAGAGCCGTACATCAGTCTGTTAGACTATGTTAGCAAGTTCAAGGAAAGATTGCATGCAGCTTGTGACCTAGCCAAAGAGAACTTGAAATCAAGTCAGGGAAAAATGAAAACTTGGTATGATCATAAGGCTAGAAGCTGTGAGTTTAAACCAGGAGACAAGGTCCTTGTGTTGTTTCCCTTGCAGTCCAATCCATTGCAGGCTAGATTTCATGGTCCTTATGAAATTCTGACAAAACTCAATGATCTCAATTACATTGTGAAGACTCCAGATAGGAGAAAACCAAAACAATTGTGTCATATTAACATGCTAAAGCCTAACCATGACAGAAATGCTTGGGTTGCAGCTTTCACTTCAGATTCTCCAATGGTCGAAACGTGTGAAGATGAGGGGGACTTTCAAGATGATGAACTAAGAATTAAAGCTGAAGTTCTTTCATGTAAATTGTCAAACACTGAAGTGTTGCAAAATCTTGATGTAAAACTCCAGCACTTAGAACCCTCACAGAGAGATCAGTTTGAAAGGTTGATCAAGAAATATGAGGATTTGTTTCCTGATGTTCCAAAGAGAGCTACTATCGCCTCTCATGATGTAGATGTTGGTGATGCCAAACCAATTAAACAGCATCCATACCGGATGAATCCTGAAAAGAGAAAGATTGCTGAGAAAGAGGTTGAGTACATGTTAGAACATGATATTATCAGACCCTCCAACTCAGATTGGAGTTCACCCTGTGTGCTAGTTCCAAAACCTGATGGAAGTACTAGATTCTGTACAGATTATCGCAAAGTCAATGCTGTAACTAGAACTGATGTGTTTCCAATACCTAGGATTGATGATTGTATTGATAGAGTAGGGCAAGCAAAGTTTCTGACCAAGATTGATTTATTGAAGGGTTATTGGTGTGTGCCTTTAACTGAGAGGGCCAAGAGCGTCTCTGCTTTTGCCACACCATCTGGATTGTACCAGTATGAAGTCCTACCCTTTGGCATGAAAAATGCTCCAGCCGCGTTCCAAAGGATGATACAGTCCACAATCGCCGGATTGCCACACACGGGTGCATACATCGATGACCTGATCACATCGAGTGACTCCTGGAAAGAACATCTAAAAGATGTAGAGACGTTGTTCCAGCACCTGACCCAGGCTAGCCTGACTGTTAACCTGAACAAGAGTGACTTTGGTTGTGCTACTGTCACCTATATTGGCTACGTCAAAGGCCAGGGTAAGGTGGCACCCATAAATGCTAAAGTCCAAGTCATCATTGACTTTCCAGTTCCTGACAACAAAAAAGCTTTGCGCCGCTTCCTTGGAATGATCGGGTACTACCACAAGTTCTGCAAGAACTTTGCTGAGATTGCTCTCAGTCTAACTAACCAACTGAAGAAAGGCGTAAAGTTCACTTGGGATGATGCATGCCAGAGAGCCTTCGATCGCCTGAAGTCTCTGCTGTGTCACTTCCCCGTGCTCAAATCTCCTGACTTCAACAAACCGTTCTCCATCGCGGTCGATGCTAGCGACCAAGCTTGTGGATCTGTGCTCCTACAGAGAAGTGACTCTGATGACATTGAGCATCCCTTGGCATACTTCTCCAGGAAGTTCAATCGCCACCAAACGAACTATTCCACAATAGAGAAGGAACTGTTGGCTCTCGTCCTTTCTTTTCAACACTTTGAGGTTTA
This sequence comes from Gymnothorax reevesii, assembly GCA_029721435.1. Taxonomy (NCBI): domain Eukaryota; kingdom Metazoa; phylum Chordata; class Actinopteri; order Anguilliformes; family Muraenidae; genus Gymnothorax; species Gymnothorax reevesii. The sequence goes on along the minus strand of CM056577.1, from coordinate 23,506,877 downwards.
TGTTTGTACAGGGGAAAAGCCAATGATTGTGTACACTGACCACAATCCGTTAATGTTTTTGAGTAAGATGAAAATTAAGAATCGGAGATTGTTGAATTGGAGTTTGATATTACCGGAGTTTGACTTGGAAATTAAGCATGTGAAGGGTACAGACAATGTAATTGCTGATTGCTTATCCCGTGTTTGAATATGTATATATATATCATGTGTTTATTTGAATATTGTATGATATGTATATATAGACAAGTGTCCACTTAACCATTTTGTTTTGAAAAGAAAAATTTTGCCTTTATGAGTCAAAATTTTTCCCTTTTGGAATGGAGGTGTAATGTGAATATAGGCCACTGGATGGCAGTATTTACCTTTTTTTTTATTCAGCTCAGACTGGGGTTATGTTTAGACATGTCCTGGACATGTCTGGGGCAAGTCCCCGAAAATAAAAAAAGAGGTCTAAATGTGGGTGGGGTCTGCAAAAGAGTATATAAGGAAAAGAATTGAGACAGTAAAGTAGGAGGAGAAATTGCAAGAAGAAGGATACGTATGACCAGACCTGTCATTTCTGTTCAAGACCTGTGAAGTTTCTTTTGTGGATTTTTGCCTGTGTTTGTGCTTTTTTTTCCTCACCCAGCACATCACCAGGAAACTGTAAATATTTCTGTTTTTTGTATTCAATCTTGGTCAGAATATTAGTTTAGTCGTTTAGCTGTTGCTGTTGTGTTGTAAATTGTAATAACAAATTGGGGCCATAACAAATGAGTTTAATATGGTCCCTCATATGACCATATTAAAATTTAAGTTGAAAAGCCGTTTAACATTTACAACTAATTTTCACATTCATAACCCAGTGTATAATCAACAATATTACAATGTTAATTAGAATATGAAAATTAAAATTTAGAGAGTTTAACTCTTTTCCGTTTATGCAATCAAAACTTAAGCCACAATTAAAATTGAAAGGCACTTATCTTGAAATTTTAAAATGATAATGAGAAGGGAAATTGACATTTCAGAGACATTTTCAGAGACATTGACATTCTCAGAGACAGCCTGTTGGACAGTGAACAATACTGAAATCTAATTAGCAAAACCGCACGCCGGGTTTATTGTATTGACATGTCACTACGTGCTTTTGGTGTCAACATAAAAATGAACATGCAATCTCATAGTCCACTTGTCAAGGTGGGTCTTCAGTGATGACATTATTCTCTGTCAGTGGAACATCATAGGCTATCGACCGGACCCTAAATTTTAGGAGATGAATACAATTTTGAAACGCACAAAAAAAAACCAAACAAAATAAAAATGCTTTGAAAGGTTAAGCCTGAAAGCTAAACATTAAACTAGAAGAGCACTCAGAGAGCGCAGAACCTCTGCCACCAGGGGGCAGCAAAGCCAAAAGCACGGCGATTGGAACTCCGGCCCATTGGAAAGACTTGAAATCTTGAACTTTGGAGTATATCTCAGCAGTACTTTGGCCTAGATATGCCAAAATTTAGTCACTTCTTCCTTGACTTAAAACCCACCTACCCTGAAAATTTCATCAAAATCCGGCCATTAGTTTTTGAGTTATCTTGTACACAAACAAACAAACGGCACCGAAAACATAAACCTCCTCGGCGGAGGTTAATAAAGGGCCTGATTTTCCCAATCAAGTGTAGTATTCATTCAGACCACCCCAACTTCATCTATGAACTGCTAGTGGGAGTGGCTCTTTTGTGTATATTTAAACATATTCATGTGTTATTTGATAGCTGCTAGTTGGCCTGTTATGAAGAGCAGTGATCCATTAGAAGGGGCCGGCTCAACTCGAATGCCAAGACTCCAACCTTGTGCTGAGGTTCTGGCATACGGACAAGAGCAGCGCGCTCACATCAGCTAGATTACTTGGCTTACTTTTGTTAAACTCCTTGCCTTTATTTTGTGGACACGAACAAAACATTTTATTAATTGTGTTATTTATTTTATTAAAGAAACTTCTGTAATGTGTTCATGTCATTCAAAAAATGCATTCAATTGACTGCTCATTAAGGCAACTGCTGAATTCCAGATTGCATTGGCATTATATTTAGTGCATAGGTACTTTGCTGGTCTATAGGCCTTCTGGATACCTCGTGCCGATCTACATAGGTAGTAGTACACACTGTATTAGCCAGCAAAAGACAATAACCATTCCCTGCTCTACACTGTGACTTGACCATCAAGTAATTATGATTACCTCGGTCCTGGTGTCAAGATTCGATAGATTTTTAAATAAAGTATACTGCAAAGCTCTCGCTATAGAATGTGAAAGAATGAAAAAAGAAGATTGAGTGAAAATGAAAATATTATAACCATTATAAACAAAAGATATATTCTTCCATCCAGTGCCTAAACCGCTCCCTCTTCACCAGGGTCACGGGGGAGCTGGAGCCTTTCCCAGCCCACTATAGGAACACATCCTGGACAGCTCGCCAATTCATCACTGGGTGCAAACACTGTTCACTCATACATTCATACCTACAGCCAATTTTGAGTCTCCAATTAGCCTGAAATGCATGTCTTTGGACTGTGAGAAGAAACCAGAGTACCTGGAGGAAATAAGCATGAACACGGGCTGAATATGCAAGTTTGAATCCACAACCTTCTTGCTGTGAGGCAGCAGCGCTACCCAATTGAGCTGCCGTGCGGCATCTTTGTCTTCAAGTTTTCATCGTCATTTTAATATAGTCCCAAATTCGCTCCCGCATGCTAATGCACAGAATTGCATGAGGGTTTAAAAACTGGAGACGACTGAAAATAGCTTGAAGAAAGTAACCCATCTTGTAAAACCGTTTCCTCTCATTTTCCTCTCACATTTACTAGCTGAATTATGTTCAATTACCAGCTATAACTCGCCAAAAATCAATCCAAAGTAGCCTTTTCATGAACATGAGACAGAACATGTAATGTGCCACATATTTACAAGTAAAGAATGCAATAGCTTGATCTTTTATCTTTTGGAACAAGGGTTCCAATGTAGGTACTGAACAATTATTAAGTGCCTCGAAATATGTTTTGTGTTTCTATTTGAGAAATATTTGCAAAATATTGATTTTGAGTGTGGTAGCAATTTTCTAAAATTTACTTCCTTTGCTATAATAGATGGAAAATAGAAACAAACAAAAACTTTATTAACTAGAACATGTGACAGAAATTGCTGTTTGCCAGCAGTAGAGTTGCTGCTGGAAACAGATATAGAATCAGTTAATTTAATACAAGTACTTTCAAGATGGCTGATGTTTGACTAAAGACTGCAGCATGTTGCCTAATGAGAAGTTCACACAATGGGCATTGAGCAGAGTCTTTTTCTGGATAATGAGCTCCGGCTGCCTGGGCCGGGGATTAACCAACGCTCTCTTCCATTTATAGACCGCAAAGTATGCTACAAGAGCTTAGCATGCTGTTTGAAGGTGTTTTGTTTACCACCATTAAATGTTCATTTGTGTAGGGGTAAGTGGACTCGCTTTGAGGCAAACCAGCACCAGTAATTTCACCCTGTGGCCCATTATTCAGTAAATACTCAAAGACACAATAATTAGAAACTCCACAGTATTTGGTCATTCTTGGAATGAAGGCTTTTCATTGGCGTATAACCTTATTGTTGACTTACTACTCCCGTGTGATAAAACCTACAGAATTGAAGGTATTCGGCCAGAGGTGTGGCAAGGAATTCAAAACTCACACAGACAATGTACATGCATGGGGGGACAAATTATTTAATTTCTTACTGAAATATTTATAGTCTTTCTGAATGACTGCAGCTTTCAGCTGAGTGGAAAATCTGTTCGATAGGATACTACTTTGAAATAATTAGACCAGCATTAGTTTTACAGTGAATTAGGACATCAAGAAATGACTTGATGGAGCCTACATAGACTTCAGTCTTGTTGCTTTCTATGCCAGAATCATTATACTTTTTCTATTTGTCAATTTCATTTGAATGTACTCAGCCCTTAAAATTAGCAATTGAGCCTGGTATAATCTCATGACCATTTTAGACTTAGTCTGCAGGGTAATCAAGTATCGTAGCCTGATTTCTGAATAACCAAGAATTGAAAATACCCATATTATGAGCTGCTGGAGAGCTCACTTGGTTAAGGCACTGCGTTGCAGTGCGGAAGTGACTATTATGTCGAGGGTTCGAGCCCCAGTCGGCAGTGGTCGGCAGCTTTTTTCACGGGACTGCCGGGTAAGGGAATATAAATAAACAGCTTTGTTCGTTGCTCAAGCGCCTCCTGTTGGTCAGACGGGCGCTCGTCAGGAAAACTCTAAGTCTGTTCATGTCCGGGTATCCTCCGCCCTCCTTCTGAACTTGCGAAGATTCAACCAATGAGTGTATAAGAAGCAGTGGCTGATGGGCACGTGCTTCGGAGGAGAGCCATGAACTGTCTTCACTATCCTGAGTTGGCACCAGGGGGTCGCATTCAAGCAAGCTTTGTACATAGTTCACCAATTGGGCATTCCAGATTCGGGTGGGATTGGAGATGCCAAATTTAAAGAAAAAAAAAAGAAAAGAAAATACCCATATTATTATGTAAATTACAATATAAGTAAAAATATCAGAATGGCTGGAAACAGTAATATAAATCACTGCTAAGAAGTTTTGTTGAGGCACACACTCTCAGCAATTGCCAAGTACAGTATTATTCTCATTATTCTACGTTGTACAATTAAAAAAAAACCCAAAAAACTATTATTTCGATCACATGTTCATAGGGCATGTCAGTAAGAGACATAATCAGTGGCATTTCAAAAATAAAGCCTTTCGCCCTGGAGAGAACGTCTTAGGATCTATGGGCCCAAAATTAATAGCAAGTTATGCTATCTTGAAGGTACAGGACTTTTACTGGACAATACACTGTAATTTTTCTATGCAGAAACAAAGATCAAGGTAGTAACTTTTATGATAAAAAGTGGTAATAGAGCTGGAATACATTCAGTCGGTGGCTGAATGAATACATTTTTCATGAGAGGTGAGGTGGGTGTGTGGCAGAATCACTGAAGTATTGACCGGAAACAGAGAACAAGACAAGTATGCCAACTGTGGACACTTCAGTGCTTTAGCATTTTGGCACTGTAAGGCTGGAGCACTGTCGCCTCTGCAGGATAAAATAATATCTTTTTTTGCCCTCTAACATTTCTTCACAGCATTTATCACATCATGGCTATGGGAATGTGATCAAGGTCTAGGAGAGACACCGTGGAAAAACTGTCCGGTGTATGAAGTCTCAGAAAGGCCAAATCTCCCATATTACCCAGCACAATGAGCAGCTGTTTATTCAATTACTGAACACACTCTCCACTCCTGAGTGTCTTCAAGCAACTCACTGCTCTGCACTCACTATTTGATCTGGTCACAAAGGGTTGCTGCTGGACAGATTATTAAATCTCAAAGGCAGATGCAATGCTGTTACACTGGTGTCCAGGAAACCAAAATTTCCCCAAAATTTATATATATATATATATATATATATACAAAACCCAAAACCAGTGAAGTTGGCATGTTATGTAAATCGTAGATAAAAACAGAATACAATGATTTGCAAATGCTTTTCAACTTATATTTAATTGAATACACTGCAAAGACAAGATGTTTAATGCTCAAACTGAGAAACTTTTTTTTTTTTGCAAATAATCATTAACTTAGAATTTAAAGGCAGCAACACATTGCAAAAAAGTCGGCACAGGGGCCTTTTTACCACTGTGTTACATCGCCTTTCCTTTTAACGACACTCAGTAAACGTTTGGGAACTGAGGAGACCAATTTTTGAAGCTTTTCAGGTGGAACTCTTTCCCATTCTTGCTTGATGTTTTTGTTCAACAGTCCGGGGTCTCCGCTGTCGTAATTTACGCTTCATAATGCGCCACACATTTTCAATTGGGAGACAGGTCTGGACTACAGGCAGGCCAGTCTAGTACCCGCCCTCTTTTACTACGGAGCCATGCTGTTGTAACACGTGCAGAATATGGCTTGGCATTGTCTTGCTGAAATAAGCAGGGGCGTCCATGAAAAATAAGTTGCTTGGATGGCAACATATGTTGCTCCAAAACCTGTATGTACCTTTCAGCGTTAATGGTGCCTTCACATATGTGTAAGTTGCCCATGCCTTGGGCACTACTACACCCCCATACCATCACAGATGCTGGCTTTTGAACTTTGTGCCTATAACAGTCCGGATGGTTCTTTTCCTCTTTGGTCCGGAGGACACGACTTCCACAGTTTCCAAAAACAATGTGAAATGTGGACTTGTCAGACCACAGAACACTTTTTGACTTTGCATCAGTCCATCTTAGATGAGCTTGGGCCCAGCAAATCCGGCGGCGTTTCTGGGTGCTGTTGATAAATGACTTTCGCTTTGCATTGTAGAGTTTTAACTTGCACTTGCAGATGTAGCAACGAACTGTAGTTACTGACAGTGGTTTTCTGAAGTGTTCCTGAGCCCATGTGGTGATGGCCTTTACACACTGATGTCGGTTTTTGATGCAGTACTGCCTGAGGGATTGAAGGTCACGGGCATTCACTGTTGGTTTTCAGCCTTGTCGCTTGCGTGCAGTGATTTCACCAGATTCTCTGAACCTTTTGACAATATTAAGGACCATAGATGATGAAATCCCTAAATTTCTTGCAATAGCTCGTTGAGGAATGTTGTTTTTAAACTGTTCGACAATAAGCTCACGCATTTGTTCACTAAGTGGTGACCCTCGCCCCATCCTTGTTTGTGAATGACTGAGCATTTCAGGGAAGCTGCTTTTATACCCAATCATGGCACCCACCTGTTCCCAATTAGCCCGTTCACCTGTGGGATGTTCCAAATAAGTGTTTGATGAGCATTCCTCAACTCTCTCAGTCTTTTTTGCCACTTGTGCCAGCTTTTTTGAAACATGTTGCAGGCATCAAATTCCAAATGAGCTAATATTTGCAAAAAATTACAAAGCTGACCTGTTCGAACATTAAGTAACTTGTCTTTGCAGTGTATTCAATTGCATATAGGTTGAAAAAGATTTGCAAATCATTGTATTCTGTTTTTATTTACGATTTACACAACGTGCCAACTTCACTGGTTTTGTATATATATGTGTATATATATATTTTTTGCTATCTCGACAACAGGCCTGTCGATAAGGGGGGTCATTGAGGTGCAATGCCCCCTCATGGCGCATCTCGTGCCACCCTAACCCACCCATTTTGCATCTCTGACTACGTTTTAGCTAAAAGAGTGTGGGTGCAGAACCGAGTACTCGTTTCCTAGTTTTTTCACCCCTCAGCTCCAACTAAAGAGCAGAGGGGTATTGTCATTGCGCACAGTATCTGTCCGTCCGTCTGTCCATCTGTTCATCCACATTTGATTCTGTGCGATAACTGAAAAACGCCATCACTGATCATCATGATTTCAGGCAAGAATTTTGGGGCACAGTTACTGCAAAAGCCTATCGATTTTGGCCGCAATCCGAAATCAAATATGGCTGCCACAGCTACCATCTCGAATTTCCATTCCGTGCGATAACTGAAAAACGCCATCATTGATTTTTAGTGAGGAAATTGGGATACAGTTACTGCACAAGCCTATTGATTTTGGCCGCAATCTAAAATCAAATATGGCTGCCACAGCCGCAATCGTGAATTTCCATTTCTTGCAATAACTGAAATGCCATAACCGATTATCACCATTTTTGGTGAGTACATCAGGGTACAGTTATTACATCAGCCTATTGATTTCGGCCGTGATCCAAAATCAAACCTGGCTGCCACAGCCGCCACCTTTAATTTCCATTCCCTTTGATAACTGAAAAACGCCATCACCAATCATCACGATTTTTGATGAGGACATCGGGAAACAGTTACTGACAAGCCTCTTGATTTTGGTTGCAATCAAATAAGGCTGCCACAGCCTTAAATTTCCATTCCTTGCAATTACTGAAAAATGCCATCACTGATCATCATGATTTTTGATTAGGACATCTGGGTACAGTTACCACACAAGCCTGTTGATGCTGGACGCGATCAAAAACCTAATATGGCTGCCATAACTGTCATCTTGAATTTCCATTCCACACGATAACTCAAAAGCGCCTCCGTAAATCAAAGCCATTTCTCCTTTGTTGCTTGGTCAACTGTATCTACAGAGGCTTATCGATTTCCACAGCGCTTTGATGTTCAGTCTGGCCCCCACAGCCGTCATCTTTAATTTTGTATTTCGCAAAATAACTTCAAAATGCTCTCGTCAATCTATGCCATTTTTGCTCTATTGCTTGGTATTGCGTGCTTCCAGAAGCCTATCAAATTTGACGGTAATCGGATGTCCAAAATGGCTGCCACAGCTGCAATCTTGTATTTTTTATTCCATAGGATAGCTTGCAAAGGTCTTCGTCAATCCATTTTCATTCAAAATAATCCAGCGGCTGAGGGGTAATGCCCACTTTGCGGGGCTATTTTTTTTTCATGTGATCCAGTCAGCATAAGTTGCCTTTTGGAAACAACGCGGGCAGCATTAGGCTATTGTTCATCGTGCTTCTTATACGTCTATTTTGAAATTGGGGCAGGCTACTGAATATTTTGAGGTTTCATTCAAAGTTTTAACGAACAAGTTGTGAATCAAAATTTGACTACTGCAAAACTTTTTGCATGTATGTAATTTTTATAGTTTAAATCTGGCCATTCTGCACAGTTTCAGGCAAAGATGAGGCAATTTTTATGCTATTTGTCTCATACTTTTGTAAATTTAGGTAGTGGGAGAAAGGATTGTTTCTAACTTGATTACAACATATCTGAAAAGCTAGCTTACTCAAGAGCATTGCAAAATCCAAAATTCAAACAAAAAAATATATATTGAAAAGCGATATTGGCCATTCATTATCAAAATTCACAAGTTTTGATCTTGAGAAATATTCTGCTGTATTCCACCTGCATACTACCACAAATTTGGCAATTGATTTGAAAAGGGTTAGTCCTCTTGCAGGCGTAACCTGCTGCTTGGGTTACGTTAATTTGGAAAATGTTAACTCACTTGGTTAAAATGGCAATGATACACAAATGACTTGCTTAAGATTTTGCAGAAAGAGAGCAAAAGATATAACCCATGAGCGCACTTCATGGTTCTCCCCTCATGTGCTGTCACCTTGTAGGGGTAGGCAGCACCGGCCTTTGGCATCAGGGGGCCTGTTTCAATACTTAATATAGGGCCCGAGCACCTAAAACATAAACATAATTATATTTGCTGCGTCCTGCGTCCGTGACACATTAAAAGCTGAAAGAACAAAAACTCACTATCCATGCGTCCCAGGGACGCACACATTTTCCCTTGTAAAATGATTCATTGTGACAACGTGTTAAAATCATAACCAGGACAAGAAACGGGGACTCAGCAGAAAAGGCAAGGATTCAGGTTGGTTTGTAAGAAATAGCTGAGGATACGAACACTTTAGTGTCCCTTAAAAACCCCCTAAACTTAAATTAATAACAAAAAATAGTGAGTGCTCCGCGTTGCTTTCTGCATTGCATTGTTGAATAATAAATTGCCTATAGTCTGCCCAGGAATGCGTATTGCATCTTTGCATTGACTTTGAATGGAATTTGTCGTGCGAAAAATTTGTATTGCGTCCGGTGTAAATGCAGCCTTAACATGAACAATATTTGACATGAACAAAACATGACATAAATCTGATATCCTCAGATTTAGTAACAAAAGAAATGTGACCAAGACATGTACTGAGCAGGATGTTTTACATTTGAAAAATAAACATGTCAATGTTCCTGGATGGACAAAGTATGTTCATGAACTCAAACCTACTTTCTGCACTGGGATATCTTGTTAGTTAAAGGCGGGCATATAGCTGCAGATTTATCGCTGTAGCTCTGATAGTGTTGATCAATGCAGAGCTATAAAAAAAAAAAAGATTTTGTTTGTTCATATGCGGCCCCTGGCGTTACATGAGTGGGCGACAGCCGCTGCTGTAGTTGGTGCAGCTGTTACAGATGCAGGACCAAAGTAAGAGGTCACATTTGGTAGACTACTCACAGCTTTCCTTTTGTTTTCTGCTTTTTTTCTCATTTTTCAGCACCATTCCAATATGAGCGTTTTATTTTTTGGTTAGGATGTTTGCTAGCTAGTTAGGTGGCGGCGGGTAGTGATTTTATTGAATCTGCCTTGCGGCATTTACTTTTTTGTCTGTCAGTTGGGGGCCCCCTGGTGGCTGGGGCCCGTTTCAACTGAAATGGTTGAAACATAAGTTAGGCTGCCAATGGGGATAGGTGAGCTTTTGTGTTTCCATGACCCTGATAGCTATACCGGCAGGGATGTCAATATCCCTGGAAGATTCAATCATGCCAGGTAGGTAAGAGAGTGATTCAAAGAGCAGAAGAGAGAACAATACAGAACAAAGCACAGAGGTGAACACGAGTGCACGAGCTAACAAGAGAGGAATGTTAGATGAAAATGCAGCTAGGTGCAACAATATCAGCGATCTCTATCGGCTGGCTAAACAGATAGTGTAGGCAAAGAGTAATACGGTGACTGCCATTCGTGACAAGTGTGGCAAGTTTTTTACGAATGAAGAGGAAATCCTTGTGAGCTGGAAGGAGCACCGTGATGAAGAGCTCAATGTAGACGCTGCAGGGACTGACCTACCAGTTGGCTTTGGTACTGTCGTAGCACAACGGATACCAGAGATGTCAGCGGCAGGAATCTCAGAAGCTGATATCTGAGGTGCCATTTTGAGACATAAGACCCAGAAAAATCCACAAATGGATGCTCAAATGCTTGCTAAACACTGCAGTCAAGGAACTCCATAAGCCAGTGGTTCCCAAACTTTTTCTGCTGGGCCCCCCTTTGGTACATAAAAAAATGTTTGCGCCGCCCCCCCCCCCCAAAAAATAGGTAATACATATGCACATTTTGTTTTCAGAGACCATTGCAGTTTATTTCACTCATTGTAATTTATATAAACCTCAACCTTTTTGGAAAAAATGTAAGTAAACGGTCATAAACTGTAGATTGTCATTAACTAAAACTAGGCTACTTTTAGAATTGGAAATAGCAAAATAACAAACAACCACGGTGTAATTATTTTAAGTGTAACTGTTTTCAAGCACCTTAACTGTAATTATGTTCAGTGTAACAGGTTTGTTTTTTTTAATATACAACAACATTGCTATTTATGCATTTTCCGGACACCAACAGAAACTTACTTGCATACAGCCAATCAGCGACCTTGTGCGGACCGCTGAAGGAGTGTCTCGAGACAGTTACATTTTCCTCTCTTCACTGGCCTCGTACTTTTAAGTTAAAATACGTTAACCGAGATCGCGTCAGCTTATTATAGAGAATATTAATGCTCTGAACGGATGATTTTTGTCTAGCCTAGCTGGGAACATTAAAAATGATTGGCACGTTTGGAAACGGCCACAGTTATTTTCCAATTAAGGACACGAAAATTTAATAATGCAAAATCCCTTTTAAAGTATAAAATCATTAGGCTGTATCACACTCCTCTGCCTGAGTATAGCCGTCTACTTAAAATTATGTTTCTATGATGCAGAAAGACAGCGAAGTACGAAAAAAAATTCATGAACACCACTTGCCGAACCTGCCGATATGTTTGTAACGTTCAGTTGGTGGGCTAGATAAAAATAATCTGTCGGCATACAGAGCATTCATATTATCGAGAATAAGATGACGCAATCTCGGTTATTTCTGCTTTGTATTCATCGGATTTTGTTCGGTGTCACTTACCATTTTATTATCAATATGCCAGATCAGTGCAGGACAAAAGCGGCGAGTTGGGTATCGCGAGACTACATTACCGGCTTCAAATATTTGAACAACTACATTCATAAATTATTTATGAAAATGGCAGGCTAGATGAATGATTTGGCGAACAGTTATGTTGAGAGTAAGGCAGGCATTTACGATGTAATCGCAGAATTCTGGGCAGCGAATGGACTGTATGCAAATGATTTTCTGTTGGTGTCCGGAACTCCCGCACCCCGCACCCCCCCTGCAATTGCTCTGCGCCCCCCCTAGGGGGCGCGCCCCCCACTTCTGGAACCACTGCCATAAGCTCTTCAACAAGATCACGGCTGTGCAGAAAGTTCCATCAGCCTGGAAAAGATCGGTCATTGTCCAAATCCAAAAGAAAGGGAATCTCCGGGTGCCCCAGTGGTACATTAGTCTAAGCGCGAGCCTTAAAGGCTATGTCCTTCCTCTGGCGCCTCAGGTTCGATTTCGGCTCGAGTCATTTGCCGCATGTCTTCCCCCGTTCCTCTCCCCAACCTTCCTGTCACCCTCCCCCATATATCTGTCTAATCAAAGGGAAAAAAATCCCCAAAAAAAAATCTTTTAAAAAAAGGGAATCTGACCATCTGTGACAAATACAGCGGTATTTCCCTCCTATTAGTGCCATCAAAGATCTTTTGCAGAATTCTGACTGACAGAATTAAGAGCAGTATAGATGAGAAGTTACGTAAGTAGGAAGAGGAACCACGGAACATAAATTCACACCCAGAGACATCCATGAGCAATGTATAGAGTGGCGGGCCCCTATCTATGTGAACTTTGCTGACTTCAGGAAAGCCTTTGATACTGTCATCAGAGAGAGGCTATTGGTCATCATGCAAGAGTATGGTATTCCTTGTAAGTACGTCAACTTTATGAGAGAACGGTACAATCAGAGCTCAAGTTGCACCCACGAAGGCGGAAGAACATCTCACTAGTTTGTTGTGAGAAGCAGTGTTAAGCAGGACTATGTTATGTCTGGCTTCATCTTCGTCACTGTGATTGACTGGGTTATGTGAAAGACGCTGGATAAAATGAGAGGACTACATTGGAACCTCACTACCATCCTAGATGACCAGGATTATGCAGACGATATCGCAATCCTTGCATGTAGACACAGTGACATGCAGGAGAACCCCACTTCCACAACGCAGCTAAATCTGTGAGACTAACCATCTACCCCATCAACCAAAACCATGCACCTGAACTGTAAGAACAGCAATCTCATCACTGTTGGTGGCAATGAACTGGAAGGTGCTGAATGACAAAGACTGTCCCTCGCAAGAAATACGTCTGCCTCTCTACAGCCCCTATGGAGATCCTCAAGGTATAGTTATAAAACCTAGTTGTGTATTTTCAACATTATTGTAGTCGCCATTTTGCTATATGGAGCAGATATGTGGAGAACAACAGTCACAAACATGAATAAACTTGATACTTTCCACAGCAAGTGCATGAGAATGATACTTAAGATTTTTCTGGCCAAATCAAATCTCGAATAAGGAACCGTACAGTTGGATCAACACGCTGCCACTGTCTGTAAAGATCAAGATGCAAAGATGGAGATGGATTGGCCATATCCTGTGAATGATTTGGATGCAATGTATGGAGAGTGAGCGGGAAGATTTGGGATAGCGGTCATGGGGGTTCGCGACAACATCCGCAGTAGATCATGAAGGGTGGAAAAAGATTCTGGATGGCCTCAAGTATCCTTTATTTATTGTAAAAGAAGGAATGCCGCGGCACACAACAAAAACTTCTGTTACGCCAGCACTCCCAGGAGTTGGGCCTGAAGAGCTTGAAACACTTTGAGCAACAAACGTGATTATTTTTAAAATAGCTGACTCATATAAACTGTCATAACACAGGAACCTTTCCTGTTGGGATAAAACATATTTTGTAAAAATATTGGACGACAAAATTATTTTCAACCATCAATTCTTTGTAACCAGTCATGATTTCTTTAGTGAACTGGTTACTCTTTCAACCAATTGAGAGCTACAGTAGCATGCATGTACAGAGATGATGATGTATGAAAGTGGCTTAATGTTCATCCAAATTCTAAGGGCAGAAATAAAGGCTCATCGCCTGCGAATGTTTTAACAGTGAGTACAGTGGTTTGAAAAAAAAAAAAACTGTGAGTGCATGGTGTTATGGCCCCAATTTGCTACGACATATGAGACAGCAAGATTTTAAAACTAAAACAGATTTAATTCAACGAAGACCAACACTAACCTACAATTTATACTACTTACCAAGATTGATAATATACAAGAAAAAAATATTTACAGTCCCTTTGGTGGGGTTGCTTGGTGATGTTCCGGGTGAGGAAAATGCTCCAACACCAGGCAAAAATCCACACAAAGCTTCTCAGGTCTTGAAAAGAGTCACAGGTCTGGTCAAATGTATCCTTCTCCATGCAATTTCTCCTACTACTTTACTCACAATTTTTCTCCTTATATACTCTTTTGCAGCCCCCTTCCACCTTTTAGACTTTTTTTTAATTCTCTGGGACTTTCCTCTCTCAGACATGCCCAGGACATGCCCAAACCTAGCTCCAGGCTGGGGTTAACAAAAAAAAAGTCAATACTGCCATCTAGTGGCACTTTTTCCACATTACAATAGTGCAGAGTGCAAAGCTGTGGAAAAAGACACAATACTCATGATGCTCAGGACAGATCATACACGCATTTAAACACAGGCTAGTTATGTAGTGGCATTTTGGTGAAGCTAATCTGCTTTTGCTTCAGTGATGTTCTTTTTTTTTATTCATGACATTATATGTGAATATGCTTGTGCTATGCTGTGATGCGCTCCGACACAGACATCGAGTGAACCCTCTTCTGTTAAGTATGTTATTTACAAGTTTGTCGTTTTTTTTTTTTGTGTAATATGAGGGGTTCTCTTGTCAAAAAGTGGCATTTGAATTTTTACCTCATAAATGTATACAATTCCAACCATGTTCAAAGTCCTCGTGAAAACTGACTGTCTCATCATCCAGATTGTTCTGGCTAAAGGACTGCATTTTCAAAAGATATTTCACATTCAACCTTTTCATTTCATTGCTTTGTAATAATACAGGCAACATCTCATAGAATTCAAACAGTATGTCTCTCACAAGCTAATATTTCCTGGACAATTCTCTGAGCAATTGAGGCTTTATCGGTACACAGGTTGAAAGCTGAAGTTGCTTTCCTCTTGCGTCAGTTTTCTAAATGGCCATCACTTATTGAATAGCTGGGGAATGATTTAATCCCAAGTCACGACTTTTTCTTCACTCTGATCAATTGTAAACATTATTTCTTTGTGAGTTCTTTTCACAGCGGACCTGAATAGCGAGTTTTGAACACCGTGACTATAAGCACTCAAATCAAGATTCAAAATATGACCCGAAATTACAAGCAGCTCAGGTCAGGAGAGTTTGAGGACTTTTTCAATACTTTCAACAAGAGTTATAAATGGCTCCAACATTTCCATTCATATGCAATAAATGGGTGCTATCATTGGTTACCATGCAACCAAATGTATGTAACCATACTACAGCGTATTTCTTTGTTTGAAGAATATAATCACACAGAGTTGCAGTGAAAATAAAGCTGACACCAGCATAGTTTGTCCCAATAATGAAACTAAGCCATAAAAGGCCATAATAATTCAAGGCCGTTATGATCATATCCAGTATTACAAAACTGTATATTACTATTCTCTACAGGGTGTAATATCCTGCTGTGCAATCAACACTGATTTTTTAATGTTCTTTAAAAAAAGAAATACAACTGCTACTCAGTCATTTGAGTGATTTTTGAACTTTTTAATGAACAGAGAAAATGTAAAATACACAAATTGTGTTGATATATATTGTATGTAGCATCATGTTATATTATACAATCAGTAACGCATCTTCTGCATACAGTGCATTTTTCCATCAGGTGATTGGACCCAGGCAAGAGTCAACAATTTTCACACTTCATAGAAAACCTCATCAGTGCTCGCTAAAACAATGATTGCCTAAATGAACAACACAGCAGCAGCGTCAATGAATATTAATGTTGAGTGTGCTTCATTGCCACAATTACTACAATATTTCCAGGCCTATTTTTTTCAAAGAAATATATGTTGTTGATATGCATCAGTGGCTCCTCTGCCTCTCTCCTCCCTTACTCTCTCTTTCCAGATAAAACTCTTCCCTGTGGGGTGATGTGAGAACCAATATCGCTATGGACACAAGTGTTCACCATGGCTGAAGGTTACTCATTCGCTCAACAGTGGCTAATCCAATTTTAACGTGCAGGACAGTTGGGCTAAGCCATTCGAAAGGAAAGAAATTATTTCAATATGTGTTTTGTGGATGAGAATGCAGGATGATATTGCCAAGGAGTGTGCGGGGCGAAAACGCACCTCTTTTACCACATTTACATACACCACCTTGTTATCGTACTGAGCTGATGCTGACAAAAATTACCTGCTTATTATCAAGTGACCTTGAATCCCAATGACCCCAGAATGGGGAAACTGTGGATTTTATTCTTATGAATCTATCACTGAATATGTCAAATGAGGATTGCTGGTGTATTACAAGTGGATTTTTGCATAATTTTCTCATGAATATACAGTATGGTTATGATTGATGTCCAAAATTGTACTGACAAGTACCGTTGCCACGCAGCAAGAAGGTTGTGGATTCAAATCCGCACTGGGGCCTTACTATGTGAAGTGTACATGTTCTCTCCATGTTTGCGTGGGTGTCCTCTGGGTGCTCTGGTTAGCTCCCACAGCCCAAAGACTTGCATGTCAGGCCAACTGGAGACAATGAATTTGTAGGTATCAAAAGTGTGTTCATGAATGGTGTGTGCAACCTGAGATGGATAGGTGAGTTGTCTAGATTGCGTCCTTGCCTTTTCCCAGTTACCTGGGGTAGGTTCCAGCTCTCCTCTGACACAATAGAGGAATAAGTGGTTTAGACAATGGGTGGATGGGTTTAACTGTCAAATAATACTTGCATATGCCTGACTAATGCAAAATATCATGCAAGATGAGACAGCATAAGATTAAAATCTATTCTAATTCTTCAGTGACAAATTATTTTCACTACCATCATGTAAGATTAAGGGAGGAACCACTGCTTGTGAGTCAGTGTAATGACGCATTGGTGGGAAAACATGAATTTTCATAACATGGCAAATTAAAGCCCCATAGTATTTATTCAAAATACTGCATGTATCAATGGCTTGATTTTGTAATAAGGTTGATAAACAAACCTCTTATTATTGATAAGGGAAAAGTCATCCCTCAAGAGTCAAAGCTTGTGTTCTTAAACATTTATGAACACAGAAATTTGCTCTGAATGATGATTACAGCCAAAGGAAATTGTTCTACCTGAAGAATAATTGGATATATCGTATATTCTAATTCTGTGCTATAGTTGTACAGTAAATTCTTTCCGCCTCTGAAAGTATGCATTTTTTTCATGGAAAATAATTGTATTTCTCCATCATGGAAAGTGATACATTTTTTTCTTTCTTCTGCTTATATTTTTGGGCTAAAGGCTCCACAGTGCAAAGCCGTCTTGCATGTACACACAAAATGTCAAAATGAGTCCATTTCTATTTATTCCATCAAAAATACTGAGGGTTGTATTTTTATTTTCTCCCATCACCTGTGTAAAAGCAGAAAAATTGGTGCAAAATTGCTACGAGATGTAATGGCAGCTATGATTCTGGCATCTATTGAATCAATCGTGATAGAAAAACAGCTGGTAATGGTCAATTTTCGGAATGCTAGCAGTGTGAAGGAGGAGATTCATTAAATGAATGAATGTTTGACTCTTTGAAAGAAAACATAAAATGAAAATTGAACTGCCAGCCCAACTGGTAACATTGAATTGCATCCATCTTTTTCATTTGTGGTGTTACCTTTTTGAGCTGAGCTGTGATGTTTTTGAACTCACCCAATTGAACTGGATGACAGACAAACTTTGTGAACTTTGGCAGTCCAAGGACTATCCCATCCTTTGTTATAAGAGCCAAAGGCTCCACAATAATCTGTGTGTTACCGTCCATAAGGTACTTATTATCACTAGAAAAAAAGGAGCGTTCTCTGCGCTTCTGCCAATTAAGTCAATCCAGATAATCCGGTGCAACCAGGACAGGACCAAAATAATATGAAGTAAAAAGAATGCCGGTGCAGCACTGATATCTGCTCATTTCTCACTTTTTATTGAATAAGGTACATAACAATAGTGACTAACGTTTCGATGTAGACCCTACATCTTCATCAGAGTCCTTGGAGGAAATGAGTGAACAAGCCTTTGATAAATTGTAAGAAATCCTCAACAGGTGTGCTTAAAGAGGGCGTAAGCTACCTGAAGATTCACCCATATCAACCAAGGTGCTACACTCATTATCAATTGTAGAACAACGCCCACTCACAAGTCAATAGTGATAAAATCAGTTTTAACAGACATAGATAAAAATACATACATAATCAAAGACATATTCTCATCATTATTCAATTTTAGAGAAAGCAAGATAGGTTTAATTCCTCATTTAGACCTTGAGGTTCTAAAGTGCCTAGTGTGTGTATCCAAAATGCTTCCCTGCATAGAAGTTTTTTAATAATATCACCACCCCTAAGTGGGGGTGAGATTTTCTCAATCCCCAAAAATCTTAAGGACGCAGGGGAGCCATGATTTGCCATCTTGTAATGCCGCGCCATGGCATAAGTTAAATTCTGGGTCCGAATAGCTGTCTTATGTTCAGCCACCCTTAACTTCAACTGACGTTTTGTTTGGCCTATATAAGCCAGCCCACAAGGACACTTTAAAATATATATTACATGTGTACTATTGCAATTGATAAACGAAGAAATAGGGAATCTTTTACCAGTGCGAGGATGTAAAAAATATTTCGCATTGGCCGAATTAGAACATTGCGCACAATTTCCACATTTAAAAAAGCCTTGAGGTGGACTAGGCAGCCAAGTGGTGGGGGATGGGATGGTCATATCAGAATGGACCAATCGGTCTCTGATGTTACGAGCACGCCTAAATATAAACCTGGGCGGTTCGGCGCTAAAAACTTTAAGCGTCGGATCAGATTTCAAAATATGCCAATGTTTATAAATAATTTGTTTTATTCTTCCAGCTGCCGGTGTATAGCAGGTGGAGAAGGATAATCTAGACGTAGTACTAGGTAACTTGGATTTTTTCTTTAACAGGTCAGCGCGCTCCGTCTCGAAAGCCCTATCCCATGCTTTAGTAATGTCCGCTTTATGATAACCGCGTTGTTCAAAACGATGAGCTAAATGAGAAGCTTTAGACATAAAATCAGTCGTGATACTACAATTCCGCCTAACTCGCAAAAACTGCCCCACGGGGATGTTGCGGAGTAAATGAGAAGGGTGATTACTATCCGCTTTCAATAAGGTATTCCTGCTCAAAGGTTTTCTGTATATAGTAGATTGTAAAGTATTATTCATGTCCTTAAAAATGGTAAGATCTAGAAAATCAATGGATTGATTATTGTATTCCATAGTAAAGGACAAGTAATTTGTGGTGGAATTCACATAACTCAAGAAATCATTCAATTCAGCAAGTGTACCCTTCCATATCAGAAGAACATCATCTATATATCTACGCCACAAAGATATTTTAGAATGAAATGGGTTATGCACAGTATTGTATATATATTTTTCTTCCCATAGACCCATTACCAAACAGGCATAAGATGGAGCAAAAGCACTCCCCACCCCACTTAGGGGTGGTGATATTATTAAAAAACTTCTATGCAGGGAAGCATTTTGGATACACACACTAGGCACTTTAGAACCTCAAGGTCTAAATGAGGAATTAAACCTATCTTGCTTTCTCTAAAATTGAATAATGATGAGAATATGTCTTTGATTATGTATGTATTTTTATCTATGTCTGTTAAAACTGATTTTATCACTATTGACTTGTGAGTGGGCGTTGTTCTACAATTGATAATGAGTGTAGCACCTTGGTTGATATGGGTGAATCTTCAGGTAGCTTACGCCCTCTTTAAGCACACCTGTTGAGGATTTCTTACAATTTATCAAAGGCTTGTTCACTCATTTCCTCCAAGGACTCTGATGAAGATGTAGGGTCTACATCGAAACGTTAGTCACTATTGTTATGTACCTTATTCAATAAAAAGTGAGAATTGAGCAGATATCAGTGCTGCACCGGCATTCTTTTAGTACTTATTATCACCTCAGACCAATGGTCATTGTTTTATTTGGCAGGAATGAAGAACTCCTACAGGCCATTCACTACTGTGTCAAAAACAAGTCAGAGCCCGTTCCAAGTTTTAGGTTTTCTCCCTGACGTCTCAAGTGCTCAGGCAGTTCAATCCACGACTTCCAGTCAACACAAGATTGGGCTGGTGACTCGTGCCTACCATACACTACAAAGCTTTGAAAAGACTTTTAAAATACTTTTTAAAAACTAACATTTGACACTCACTCACATCTAAACATATTGTATCGTTAAGCAACAAAGTTTTTAAAAAAATATATATTCATGAACTATAAGATTTTGCAAAGACTGGGGATTTTACCGAGCGTAAGGTTCACGTCACTGAACTTCGCTATCTGCATGAGCCAAGAGTGAAGACTTCTGATGACATTAAACATGGTTGGAAGTGAACCAGAACTCAATCAAAACTTTCGTGATTTTACTCCAACATCGAAAATTTGTCTGAGTTTTGTGATAGCAGGAAAGATATAATGCCAGTTCCATAATGTACTGGTCATTAGCTCTGCTATTTTGGAAACCATAAGATGGCACATTATGTATGCTTTAACTTGTGAATTTTGTGCAATATTGAAAATGTATGCTGATTTGAAGACAGCAAAAGACTCCAAAACGTTGAGACCACTTAGGACTTAGTACCGTAATACGAAAATTTGCAATTATCAGGCAATGTGAAACAGGTGAGAAAATTGTTTTATAGTATAAAAGCAGCCTCCAAAAAATGTCTTACCCTCAAGAACAAAAATGGAAAGAGACTCAGCAATTTGCCAACTGATGTATACGCTACTGATCCAGCACTTCTACAACAATTTTTCACCTAAGGAAATGGGAAAGAAGGGGAATTTCACCATCTGCAGTATGTGATATAACTAGTCAATTGCTGTCTCCAGTGCCCAAAGGCATATGAGCATCAGTGAAAGACATGGGATGTTACACAGCAGTAAACAGTCAACTGTGTTTGTTGGTTTTTTTTTTTTTTTTTTTGGGTCACTGTTGCTGAAATTCATTTTACATGTTTTTAAAAAGCAATTCAATGTCAGAAACAACTAATCAACGAATGAGTTTTACTCTTTTCATGGCAGTAGAGGGTGAATAGATTTCTTGAATCATTCCTTTTTTTATTTTATTTCTATTTTTTCTTCCAAAATTGAGGCCGTAAAAGCAAATTCCTCAAATGCAACTATTCTGACGACGATGAGGATGATGATGATGAAGGTGATGTTGATGATATTAGATTTTGCCTAAAAGGCTGTGAGTTTTATCTGACTTGGTGACTGAGGACAGGAACAGAAATGCTCAATGGAAAGAAAATGGCTTTATTCCTCTTAACAAACCGGCAATATTAAAGGGGACCTTTCCATTATCAAAACGCTTAGCAGTCACAATATGAAGTCTTATCAACCCGCTGCAATTTTTTTTCTCCACTCAAGAATTATCTGGGAGAAAGAAAAAAAAAAACTGCAGTGTCACTGGAATATGGAATAACTTAGAGGTTCAGCTCATCTATCTTTCCTCAGCCAAACTGGATCAAACAGCCTCCTTCCTGCAGGCACAGAAACAAATGGCTGCTCAAGCCCAAATGGACTGTGTGGGACAGACGCCAATGAACTATACATTTTACCTGAGTAAGAGTGTCTATCTTGACCCAAAATGGAGAACGTAGCCTGTGAAAGGTCCAGGGTATATACTAGTCTTTGCAATACTGCAAAGGTTTCTGACAGGCTTGGCTATTGGTGGTCATTTCCTGATGTAATGTTACTGTCCCTGCTGTAAGTTTGGTACTGTGACCATTGCAAACCTCATTGCACCCACAGGCACCCTCCAGACTTGGGAGCTACTCACCACCTACATCCCAACATTGGGATACCATCCAGACTTTTGATTTAAAAAAAGGAGCTTTCTCTGGTGAGGGTCTTTATGACATATAAACATATGATATTGCTGTCATTGGTCTAAATTGAGCATATTTTTTTTCATTGCAATTGTAGATATTGCTCGTATTTGCCTCAGTTAAATGCTGTTAAATAAAAGGATAAATAAAACTGTCTGTATCCTGTAAACTGCATACTGTGAGATTGTGATTTGGCAACAAGAGGACCCATTTGCGAAGCTAAGATATTTATCAGCACATCTTTCATGGTAGACGTTTAAAACACTATCACGGCTCATTTATTTCACTTGGTAGTGGTTTCTAAGTAATTAAACATCTAACAAAGTAATAAATTGCATCCATTTGTTCGCCCAGCTTTTTAATAGACTGAAAAAATGTTTAATTCAGGTGGGAGTGATTTACTCCCTGTAGCTATAGTGTAGAGCAAATGTTAAGATAAGTGCAGGGATGTGGGGGTGTCAGGCCCGGCGCTAGAACAGGGAATTGGGGGGGCACAGACACGGACTTTATGACAATTAGGATAGTCCTGGCTAGTTCCCAATCATTTTCCTTTATTGACGTGTTTTCCAATTATCGTAATTGGTAACTGAAGGCACGGTTTCTCTCCATATGCGATCTAACCGCGATGAAATCATGGGGTAAGGGTAAGAGGTAGGTAGAAGGACAATCATTCACCTGGACGAGTATTTGCTCAATTTAAATAGCTATTATTCAAAATTACTCTCCTTATTGAGTGAAAAAAATGGCACGTGGCAGTGAAAGCGTGCGGCTCAAGCTATTTGCCCAGGTATGCAATTTTGAATAATGTCGATTTAAATTCAGCAAATACGCGTTCAGCTGAATGATTGTCCTCGTACCTAATCGGGGAGAACAAGCAGCACCTGTTAAGTGTGGAGTGCTCTCGGAGTGAACCTCTAGTTAATCATGAAAATGACTGAGAACAGGTCAGGACTAATAATTGCTTAAAATGGATGTTTTGTCCATTTTCCAGTTTACCCCTTGATTTCATCGCTTTTAGATCGCATATGAAGAGAAACCGCATCTTCAGTTGCCAATTACGATAATTGAAAAATGCGTCAATATAGGAAAATAATTTAGAACTAGCAAGGACTATCCTAATTGTCATAAAGGTGCATGTCTGTGCCCCCTCAATTCCCTGTTCTAGCGCTGGGCCTGGGGGGTGTGTATGTGTGTCGGGGTACCCAGCAGAAACCGCAGTCATGAGTGGTGAAATGCTGGCACGCATTTTGAGAGAAAAAGCTCCCGCAGACAACAGAATGCGGGGGGATGTTCGAATCTGCTCCAATCCCATTAGAGCTGACTTGGAGCGGCTTGAAAACCCTACGACAGCAAGTTTGAGGATGAATTTCAGGTCCTACCTTTTGCTTCTGTCCAGGGTTACTCCTTGATTTTGAAAAAAATTCAATTCAGTTAAGTATTCTGACACTGACACTGCATTAAAAGGGTGATAATCATTTGCTTGTTATGGAACTATATCCCATACATAAAAGCTGCCTTTTATTTTACACCCTGTATTTGTTGATTTTAAATCCAATGATCTGGAGTATGAAAGCAAAAAGCGAAAATATTGTTTGCCTAATTGCCTATCACATTTTTTTAAGGTTTTATTTATTTTTTTATTATGGATGGTTTTATAAGTATGTAATATTATTATTATTATTATTATTATTATTATATTATTTACCTTTTTATGGTTTTGAGAAAAAAGTAAAAAGCACATTTTTAAGCCAAAACACGAAAGAACAGGCAGCCAATATCTCAATTTCGCAAAAATACGACTGACGCAATCATGCTCCGAGGCTAACGATATTTTGTTGTCCGAGAGAAATGAGAATGGGAGTGAATGTGGCTGAGTCTGGGCAAGTGCTGAATCAGGTTACTGAGCTAAAGTGTTTACATCTTTTCTGCATGGCTGAATGTGTTCAACTGTGTCTCACATAATTCAATGTTATTCATCCTATGAGGGTGAATACAGAAATCATCTCAGCTGGAATCTGTAAAATTGGTTTTGTGATCTCGCTGATATGAACATGCACACCACATGTAAATATTATCTGACAGAGAAGGATCATGCACAGTATTTTCATTCCACTAAATGCGACAGGTAACATTCTTTCCATCTCTATATCCTGTGCTGCATTTTTTGGCTGTGGGAGGATGCCATCAGGAGAGAATTAGGGTGAGATGATACTCAACGCCAGAACCTCCCTTACATGAGAAAACAGAGCTAACCACTACCCTCGAAAATAATTGAGGATAATGCAATAATCAAAATGGCTGAAGCAAGAAAATCAGCTTTACTCTGTACAATTGGACCTAGGGTCTCAATTATGAATGTAGCGTGTTCATATACTTTTCCAAAAAATAAACTATACATTGTTTTTAGCAGCAATTTATTATACATGAAATGTTTTGACAAATGTGTAAAACATATTGAAATATACTTTTCCAAAAAAGAAACTATACAAATATTTATTTATAGCTGCTCAGTAACCTGATTCAGCACTTACCCAGACTCAGCCACATTCACATGGAATTATTGATTACACTTTCTTTTCAATATGTTTTCCACATTTGTCAAAACATTTAGGGCCGGATCTACTAAGATCCCAATTTGCGTGTACTAATTTGCGCGTGCAATCTAGAATTTTGCGTGTGGGGCTAAACTGCGGTTTGCTGGTGATTTACTAAGAGTGATTGCGCAAATGGCAACAGGGGCAAACGTGTTGGACACACCCTATTTAAATGAGGGCTTTGCGTGTTTCATGGTTAGCAGCATGGAGAGTTTGGAGAGAAGAAAGCGCAAAATGAAATTCGACCCTATGGAATTAGAGGTGTTGGTAGATGAAGCCAATAAACACGTGAATAAGCTACAGCAAAGAAATCTGACTGTCGCACAAAGGAACGCCATATGGGCGGAAATCTGTAAAAAAGTAAATGCTGTGGGTAAAACGATGCGAACCGTGAATGAAGTGAAGAGACGATATCAAGATATCCGAAGACGAACAAAAGAAAAATTGGCGTAGAATAAAATATCTGCAAAGAAAACAGGTGGGGGCACAGTGGATGAGATGCCTCTGACCAGCATTGAGGAACAGGTGCAGTTAACGTTCTGCGAGACGCAAGTCACTGGAATTGCCGGGTATGACACACTGGACCAAACAGCAGAACAAGGTAGGCGCACAATAATACTGTATAAACACACTTTTTCTGAAAAGATATTTATTTAGTAAGTGAAAAATGAATGTACCTCCTGTGGTTACATTTTGCTGTCCTTTAACTCAAATCCCAAACTAAAAACATTTATTTTTTACATGTAGAATCTTCAGCAGAAGTCCAGCCATCCACCTCAAATCCCCCCAGAGCAGCCGCCACCCCTGCAGAGCCTCGAAAGGGTCCCGAGGACATTGATTTGGAGTTGCTGGAGGAACAAAAGAAACAGTCTGCAGCCATTCAGACAATTGCACGGGAGATACGAGCGGCGTCATCGTTGGCACGGGCGGCAAGGCGCGATACTCAGGCCATTGCCACACACTGCAGACAGATGGTCAGCGCAGTATCTGCCCTGACGATGGCCGTCAATTCTGTGGCAAGAGGGCTACGGGAAGGGATGCAGGCAATGACTGCCCTCAATCCAGGTGGAGAAGCGGGCCGACCGAGTCCCACAGCGACAGCTAGGCAGCCGGGCACCGGAAAGGGAGGGCTATATGATGAACTGGTTTTTTCTTTTTTTTTCCACCATAAATGTTAAGACTATAGCCTAATACATTTTCTGACTGAAACAATGTGTCTTTAATATGATTTTGCAGGACTTAACATAATTAGACGTGAATGAGTATTTCGTTTGATAATGTTTGATAATGTTCAGAAAGTGATTTCAGTCTTTTTTCCAATAAATGTTGATTTGCTTAACTTTGCAATGTTCCACAGTTTGTTGGGTCACACTAGCCAGAGGGAACGGCATTGTATTGCAATCTACAACGCATTATTGATTGAAAATAGAAAAATGCACATACCAAACAGCTCACAAGAAGTGACTTCGAATGAGATTGCTGCGTGTCTGCATCCTTGCAGCATTGGGTTGTTGCTCCATACAGGGGGGCAGGTCGGCGTTCTCCTCCAGCATGGCCTCATGCTCCAGCCCGTGTTGCTTGGCGATGTTATGTAGCATGCAGCAGGTCACTACAATCTGGGCCACTTTTTCTGGCCTGTACAGCAGTGCTCCACCAGTGCGATCCAAACAACGGAACCTGCTCTTCAGGATTCCGAAGGTGCGCTCCACAAAATTCCGTGTATGGATATGGGCCTCGTTGTATCTTATTTCTCCGGCAGTGGTCAGGTTGAGAACAAGTGTCAGGAGGAAGGGGTGTAGGGGGTATGCACTGTCACCTTAAAAAACATATGAATCAATGTGAAACATGCTCTTGTTTTTAATGAAATAAATTTCGCTGACAAGCCAAGCATCTCCAAACTCGCCATCTTGCAACTTGGAAAACAGAGAACTGTTTCTCAGAATAAAAGAATCATGTACTGACCCGGGATATTTTGCCACAACGTTGGAAATGATGCCTTTGGTATCACAAACGCACAGCACATTCAATGAATGCGTGTGTTTGCGATTTCTGTACACATGCTCAGTGTCTGCGGGGGGCACAAGCTGCACATGGGTGCAGTCAATTGCCCCTATAACTCTAGGAAATCCAGCTACTGCAAAAAAACCTTGTTTGGTCTCATTCAATAAGTGCCGAGTGCGTGGAAACCTAATGAACTTGGCCATCCGGCGCGACATGGCATTTAGGACTTCAGACAGCACATCTGAAAAACGGGATCGGGAGATCCCAGCTGTAATAGCTACCGTACGCTGGAATGACCCAGATGCAAAAAAATGCAAACTTGCAAGGAGTTTTGTCATTGCGTGACTCCTTCTCGTGGCTGGCTCCAAATTCTCTCTGAGTTCCTCCAACAGCCCCAAAATGGCAGTGCTGGATAGGCGATATGTTTTAATGATTTTTTCCTCGTTCATTCCAAAAATGTTCACACGAGGGTGAAAAATGCGTTCTCTGCGTCTCCTTTCATGATTTCGATGTCTCCTTCTTGCGACAATAACCGTAGCCATGTGTGCGCAATTACGCATACAAACCGTTTGCACTTCCTTTTGACACGTGTTAAAATATAGACGCAGATTTTATTAGAAAAATTTCTTTCAGGTTTGATAAATCAATTTACGCGTGCTAAATGAATATATTTACATTTTCTCCTCCCAACACATGCACAATTGCGTGTAAACGCACAATATTGCATATTCATTGTGGCAGACGTACTAACTGGATGCAGACGTGCTATTTTGCACCTTTGAAAGAGGCAACCCTTACTGAGCACTGTTAGTAAATCAGTTTGTACATTTTTTTTGCGTGTGCAATGAGTTTGCACACATTTTTATACACGCAAAGCTTTTGTAGATCCGGCCCTTAATGTATAATACATTGATGCTAAAAACAATGTATAGTTAATTTTTTGGAAGAGTATAGCACGGGCTTTGGATTGTGGTGGTTTTATTCCGTTTGGACAGACGTTTTTGGCAAAGCAATAAAATTAACTGATCATGGACATCACTGTCAGTTTAATAGAAAAACAGTGCATCCTCACATTGTAAATACCCTCTATGATGGTATGGCAGATGCACATCCCCCCCGGAAAAACCATTTCAGTAATCCGGTCTTCCAAACAAATGCAAACAAATCCCGCCTGGATGGATCTCAGATGGGTCCCTTGGATTTGGGCGCAGAGATCTGGGTGATTTTTCTGCAAAATGGAGACATAGAAGTTTTACACTGTTCATCAAGCAGAGGCATAACTGAGTCCAGGTGATTGCCACAAATCTGAGCCGAAGATGTCACACGGATTGTTCCATTTGCTCCGATAATGTCACATGGATCTCCGGTGGTTTTTCCAAAAGCTTAACACTAAGAACCTCTTAAAATGACTCTTATGATTGTTCTTAAAACAATGTGGGTTTCCTTCGCATGTGCGTAACTAAAGCATCTCTTTAGTTCTCTCTAAACTAACCCACGTAACGAGAGAACGTCCCTTGCTTAAGAATCTCTTGAACACTCGTTAATCCTGAGATCCAGCGTTATCGGGAAACCCACTGCAGACTGGCATCTGCAAAACACCTTGCTTGTCCTCACTGAAGCGTTTGCTGCCTCTGCCACTTTGAAATGAGATACATCTTTATTTTTGGAGAATGAGGTGAGGCAACGGATTCTGCCTTCAGGAGGGGGCCTCGACTTTAGCGCTTGTCTTTTCCCCAGATTATCACCACATCGGTCAGGAACGAAACACTCTGTATAAGTCCAACTGAAGCACATCAGTTAGAAATGCGAAAAAGAAGTCACCAGGAAGAAGGCAAAGTTAACTTTGTACACTTTTCAAGGAAGCCCAGATGACTGTTAATCTCAAGCGTTAATCCTTCTCCAGCTTTGATTAAAAATGCAATAATGCCGAATTTAATTAAATGAAAAGCATAGATTAAAGATCGACCCTCATAAGTACATGACATAAATAGATGTCCATGCATTTAAATTTGCGATTTCCTTTTGCCAACTGAATTTGAACATTAAGATAATGTTAATTAGCAAGCAGTCAATCCCAAGAACTTGTTTACTTACCCTGAATAATGGGAAATGGTTTATGCCCAAATTAGGATAACTGAGAAACACACATCTTTGGGCGGTGATGTTTTCTTTTCTTTTTCTTTGAAAGCATTAGCCTTGCATTCTCCTGAAAATGACAGGATGTTTAGTTTTTGTACAATGATAATAAGAACAGAAGTGCTGGGGCCAAGAAGAATGGAGCCTGGAGCTTGTTATAAAATCCCACCAGCCCTCTTTCAATTAGTACACAGGTGTATAATCTTATATGTATTTTTGCTTACTCTTTCAGCCAAATAAACATGATGAAATCCTCTGTCAATATTCCTGTCCAAGGCTCGGGGCTCAGCATGAGAAGACTACTGTGTGACAAGGGCAGTCCTTTGGTAAAACAGCAGGAAAGCCTTGTGAAAATCTGAGCCTGATATACTATCTACAGCAGAGGTGGGCAGCGAGGGCCGTATCTGTCCCTGGTTTTCACACTAACGTCTGGTCTTTAATTAGTTGATTGTCTCAATTAGCCAAACCATTTATGAAATCTGACGTTTCATGCGCATTTCTTTAAATTATCATGAAACTACAAAGACTAGTCTTGTCTCCATTCATAAAACATTTTCCTTTGATCGAATCATTGCGAAAATCTATATTGGTGCATGCAATCAATCAACTCAATTAGTCAGGGTAATTGATAGGAATAAAAACCTGCATACACACCGGCCCTCCAGGACCAAGATTGCCCACCCCTGATCTACAGCGACCCTTCAAATGAGAAAAAGGACCTCTGTAAATCAACTTTCACTTGCAAAGTGGCCCATTGGGGGGCTGTCAGCAATTGAGAGTAAATGAATAAAATTAATTTACTTTTAATCACTCCATATAAATTCTTTTTTTTTTTATTGAAAGTGCAATGATGCCAGACTGGGGGGAGCATGGGGGATATGCAGAGAAGGTCTGGGAAACCACCAATGTCAAGATCCAAAGAGCTCTCCACAACCAGAATATCCAGACTGACCGAAGATGTCTAGACGCCCCCAAGTACCAGCCAGGGGAACGAGTCTAGATCCCCGAGAGGGACCTGTGCCTCCGCCTGTGACGCCCCCAAACTCAGCCCATGGTTCATTGCCCCATTCCGTGTCCTCCAGAAGGTCACGGTGATACAGCCTACTCACTCCAATTGCCATCTAATGACCACATGAACAATATATTCCACATTTCTTTACTTAGGCTGGTGATAGCTGGACCCCTGGCAGAGGCTACAGAATCACCATTTTGTAGATTTAGAATCATATTGCTATATATGAGACAGCTCCAAACAGACACTGACTATCTGCTACTTAAAATTAATTAGCTCCCGTGTAGTTTTGAGAGGGTAAGGTAAGCACAGTGCACAGATTCTACCAAGGATTGCCCATGCCCCTAAATTCACACATCCCTTACAGGATGACAAAACCGAACATAACCTGGCATGGGCAAGTTCAAGGGCCAGGAACAAGAGAAATAATCACCTTGAAAATTCTGTGGATGACAGCGAAGTCCAGTCTCTCAGCCAGCGTAAAAAGATTGAGTCATCATGTCGTGTATGACAATGCTGCTTTTATTGGATACGCCTCTGTGTTTTCGATGGGCATTTGTTTTCTAGCTATTCTGACTAATCTAGATTCTGTCCTTCAAGTTACATAAAATTCACCTGGGATTTTAGGAGAAACATGTTCTAGTATGGAGATAAATGGCTTCATTTTCCTTGAAGTTTTACCACATTTGTTATGTAAGCTCGGTATAAAATGCTTGATTTTCCTTGAGAAGGTTAAGCATGTGAGAGTAGGCACTTCAGATAGAGTTGCTCAACATACAGTATACCACAAAACAATGCATGATTGCCACACAGCTACCTTCCTACGTCCTCAAGATTGCATTTAGGGGATTGTTAAAAAAAAAAAATCCAGCACTGAAGACTGTTCCGCAACTGCAGCATTCGAGGCTGAAAAGGCTAGTAAAATCAGCTAGGCCGCAAGCCCTCAACAAAAATAAAGCTGATGGACATTTTGAGTAAAGGGAGCTGAGCAACAGCCCTCCCACAATCCACTGCACATATCCCACAAATCACCTCAAACACCTTGTTTACTTGCTACCAGACCAGCCTCCGAAGTTCTGGGCAGCAGTCAGGTTCCATTCCAACGTACTGGCCAGCAACCTCAATAGACTGTAAACCCAGGACAAAATAATACAGCTTTTTGTGTAAGCTGACATTCAGCATTCTGAATAATTCTGTTTATTGTCACAAACTGAGACCATCTTATGGACTGAGATGTTAGCAATCATTGGCCTGGATGCCTCAAAATGGCCGAATTATAAACATGTCTCTAAAGCTATATTATCTTTGGGTCATAAATGATTTTTGGTGCCTAAAAAATCTAGCAAACACTGATTAATAAGTTCAGAAATAAAATACATCCTAATAAGCTAATATTGCAAAAAAGTACTGAGAACAGGCTGTCTTCATTTAGTACTGTCAAAATATACTGCTCAAAAAAATAAAGGGCACACTTGGAGTTCTATTGTGTTGTTTAAGTGTTCCCTTTATTTTTTTGAGCAGTTTATATTCAATGCAGGGCTTCACCTTTCTCAGGTATATTGGAGAAATCCAATCAGAAGACCAATGTGATTTGAATGGCGTTATCCTGACTTCTTTGGAAACTGTTAAATTAGTTGGCAGCAAATTAAGTCTCCATGCTGCACAAGATACTGCTGTCAAGCCTGCTGACAGGCTAATTAACAAAACACAGCAGGACAGTAATGTAACTGCCACAGCTCTGGGAAGGGCTCATGCGTTCCCCCCCACCACACCCGCCCTCTCTCTCCTTGGCCAATCACAGAAAAACTTTGCGGCTCTTTCTTACACTGCATTTAGCAATTCTGTTTTCTGCAAGCTTAAGGCAGTTATTGCAAGTAGTTGAACAGGTGAACCAGAGGGGGCGTGGTGTGACATTGAAAACTCCTCCTCCCTGGGGAGGTTTTCACAGTGTGGCTGAAGGCCCCTCCCTGTGACAGTATCAGAGATGAGCTCTTCCACATACTGAGGTACAATATTAACAGCAGGAGAAGCTCAGGGGAGGTTCTGACTCCTCACTCACAAACGATCCGCTTCTCTGCCAGTGTCACAAATTAGTGTCTCACTAAACCTCTAACAGCACCTTCACTGGCCCGTACGATCCTCCCTCCATTCTTCAAACGTGCTGCATTTTCATCTGTGACAACCGCATGTCTGGATATAGGGCTCCACATTTATGGAAGAACAATTCGAGGATTTACGAACACTGCTGTTCCCAGTCGGAGAAAAGAAATATTAGACAGCAGTACCAAGGGAAAACAGCTCTGCGGAATTTATAAGTGCAGTGAACTCGAATGGAACTAAATCTGCCCACAAAGACATGCCCAGAGACATATCCATCCATATCCACACATTATTTATTGTTATACTTTAATTGAGGAGTTCCTTTACCATGCTTATAAAAAAAAGGCGGAAAAAGGCAATACCAAAGTAATGCTAACAAAATTCGCAGGCAAGAAATGGCCAGGTGTTATGCTGACAACTATTTAATTTTGAATGGTAAATGGGCAAATTTACTTTCATTCATCAGTTAATTAACAGTTGAAGGAAATTAGGTTTTTAGAGAATTGAAAAGTTTTGGTCACTAAAAAAAAAAAAATCTAACTATTGAAAAAGCAACAGAAGAGCACAGATTTTAATCCACTTATATTCAGGCAGGAAAATTAGACAATCACCTCTTTAAATAATTTGTGTTCGAGTTGGCATGGGAGAGAGAAATAATCAATTTCCCACTGTTGTGCGCCTAGTGTGTGATTCTCAGAACCCACTGTCAGTGCGTATGGCTGCATTGCATGGGGCTTAGCTGAATGTTTTAATACCAGCAAATAATTGCACTGCACAGTATGTGAAGTGCATGAGGCCATTTGTGAATGTGAGCAAGTGTGTGCATGTGTGTGCGCGCGCACGTGTGTGTGTGTCTGCTTGCGTGTGTGTGTGCATTTGCATGTGAATCTGTGTGTACGTACACATGTGCATGTGTAAACATTTGAAGAACGTTTGGAAAACAAAGAGAAGTAGTTGTGCACTCAGCAGAATACACACAACGAAGTTCTACTCCAATAAATCAATCAATATAGACCCTTCTTTTCGAGAGAAGCTTAATAATGGTTTTGCAAATACTGAGTGGACTACTACATTTTATTCATGATGATACATCTCATTAGCCAGTAGGATTGCGTGTAAAACAAGGTTTCTGAGTCTCCAACCCAAAAAAGTTCTTGTAAGAATGAAATTTGGCATCAGAAGTTTCTATGCCCTGTCCATGGTCCTGAGACTCAGCTCCGAAACTCCAGTGATGAGCTCTCCTCAGTATAATGATCATGAATCAGATGTTATCTGTAACTATTGGACATGTGACTACAGCGGGAAGAGGAGCTTACTCATGGGAGGATGATTTTCAATGTTTAGATCTTTGGACCCAAATCTCTTGCTGGATGCTGGTGTTTTTACTATCAGCACAGTCTTTCTTGTGTGGTAAAAAAGGGAGTTAAGTGACAGGCAAAATGAATTAAATTTCCTACATACGAAATAGCAGCAGGATGTTGTTCCACTGGTCTTGATCACAATCATGCATCAGTGTATAACTTCCACATTATTCACAGATTACTGTGCCATTTAACTGCTCTCCACTGATGGATGTTTTTTAATTAATCCCTACTTGCATAATTAGTCAGCTGTCTGTGTGTATTGGTTGTTGCAAGGCAGCAGCTTCTAACCTCAAACTTTTTGCGCCCTTAACTTTATGCATTTACTCCCCAGGATATTAAATGAAGTAATTCGGGGTAAGTGTCTTGCTGAAGGGCAAAATGGCCGACCTGGGACCTAAACCCGGAACTTTCCACTTACAAACCCCATGTCTTCAGCAGCCCCTCCCACCTCCTCAGCACTGGACTCCAATTCCCATCACACCCTTGGCTGGCTGCAGCAATAGAGGCTGATGCTCTGGGCTCTAAATTCGTTGACCAGGCGCAGGCTCGGTGAATGGGGGGAGCGCCACGCCAACGGGGTGTATCCAGGCGTATTTTGCAATTTTGTGCCCGCTGCAAGTACTCCTGTGTCCCGCCTCTGTCCCTCCTGCTGGCGAAAGTGGCAAAGAGGGAGGAGAGAAGGCGTTTGGGTTTAACACAGCCGAGTCTAATCTTCACCAATCATATGAGCTCATCTCCTCACCTTTAATGTGTTGGAATATAGAAGCCTCTGTCCTATGTCTGCATGATGCGTTAATGTTGCATTTTACTTTGCTGCTTCAGGCATGTTTTCTGCACCGCTTACATCTATATTAAGCATTACGAATATGGGTTAGCTGGCTAGCTAGGGCATTCGCAAATTATTCATATTATTAGCGAATGGATCTTGAATGGAATTTCAAAACGAAACTACGTCAGATCATTCAAACTTATGAAGTTGGAATGAAATATGATGGTTGCTCATTTATTTCTTCTGCCTGCATCATTGGGAAGAGAAACGATGGATAGCGTGTTCCTATTATTACACCCTGTTGCTGCTTAAAATTTTGGGATTAGCATGCATGGACAACAATGCAAGATACGTTACACATTTATTTTCAATATGTGATCTTAACTCAGTACGACATCATAGCGATCAGGCTGTATTCCTTTCCCCCCACTAAAAACAATAAAACCTAAGTGACAATAATAGTATTAAGCCCCTTGCACACTGGACGCGTAACAAATTTTTCGCATAACAGATTACATTCAAAGTCAATGCAAAGACGCGACTATGTGCGTGAGTATAGAAAGCAAGCATAATATATAGTACATATATATGTACTGCCTGATGCCAAGGCACTATGTGGTTTGGCTGAGAAAAATGTGAAGTCGTTAGTTTGCATCACAGATTCAGCTGCGTTGATTAAGCCAGGTCAGTTTCCATTACGTGTGCCAACCGCCTTTGATCTGACATCAGGACAAATGATATAGATACTATAATTTATGTCCTGATTCAGGAAGTTACATTAAATAGTGGTTGCTGTAATTATTTACTGCATTGAAATGTGCCAGACATTCTGGAAACCTGCCTGTGAGGCTTCGGTGACGCGTGCGCACAGCGCGCCAGTCAGCCAAATTACCACTGCACAGAAAGTAAACCAGGTTGGAGCTGGCAAGGTCTCTGCACACTTTCGGCTGAGCCTTTATCCACGAAATTGTCACTGCGTTATGATGAATATGTGACACCTCCCCCTACTACGCCGCCTCACCCATCTCAGCGCACGTCCGTCTACCAAATTGCCAAAGTGGCTGCGCATGGTGTTGCACCGCACAAAATTACCACTGCGTGGGCTGCGCCACACTGCGCCACCCTGCACTGCACCAAGAAATTTGAGCCTTCTGTCTCTTAGGCCTGTGCCAATAATGTTATCAAGACACAAAAGGTTATACCCCGTCACGCCGGAGTTGCGTTCTCACAGAGTTCGTGCGGCATTCACAAAAATTGTAGGACGCCGGCGTGAGCGCAGTGGCATCACCTAGAGCGCAGCGGCATCTCTGTGGCATCTCCACTAAATGACGTGGCTCTGCATTCTCATTTGAACTTCGTTAGATCGTTGTGGCAGCACAGTGAGGTCTCCTACAGCGCCACAGGTGCGCCTTGGGCATGCCCCAAGATCGCATATGGACACCACACAAACGCAGCTAAAGGTAATCTGTTGTGCGAAAAATCAGTTCTGCGTCCAGTGTGAAAGCGGCTTAATAGTTGAAAAGAAAGCAAAGGAGTGTTTAGAGGGGTTATCAAAAAGTTCTAATTATCATTGAGACATATTCAGGGTAGAAACTTTATTTTGCTTTTTTGTCCTTAAAAGTTCTCTACATAGTTACCACCGACAGTTACACATTTCTCCCACCGTTCCTTGACCTTATGCAGACCACCTGAATCGAAGTCCCCTGATTTCATGGAAAATCAACCCTCCACCTCTTGAATGACCTCATGAAAATTCCTTTTCCATCTCATCAGTGTCATTAGATAGGCTATCATCACCATAAACAGACGTCATCTCATCGTGAGTCTGTCGTGCAGTGCAACCCTTCTAGTGCAAAAACTTTACACTGCGAGCTTCAATCTTCTCCATACTTGGGGTTTCTTGTGTTTAGGATCAACTAGCACACGATTGAATAAAGTGAAGATAGTTCATGGTGCATTAACTAGATCAGGATCATTGATGTTACAATCAAAATTTCATCCTGATTGCTCAATAAATTCTTGGGGATAATTAGTACATTTTGATACCCCCTCATGTGTCATGGCTTTCATACCATCTGGGAGAAACGCAGTATGGACGCTTTGGGGATGCAGTGAACTCAACATGCTCGCAATGGGTGTGTAGTGAAAACGCCTAGCTCGCAGTGGACACGCAACGAGAACTCTGTGACAGCGCCATCGATCCAAAATGAGAATGCTGTGGGAATGCATCAGTACGCCATGGTTACTCCGTACGAATGCCTCAATCGCCGTGAGAACACCCTGAGATCTCCAGCTTGTGAAAATTTCAAATAATCTGCAAAACGATTTCCAAATTTCTCTGTGATCCCACAGAATTCTGATAAGTTTCAGATCGCGGTGACGACTCCGTGGGAACTCTGTCCGGTGTGACAGGGTTATTATAAAGAGCATAACGGGATGCTGAGTAAAGAAAGAAAAACCCTATTTTAAAAAAAATAGCTCAGCCTGATTTTGTAATCCGGGATGCTGCCTTTCTCATTTACTTTGAAGGCAGAAAGATCATTTGAACCCCATTCCCTGTACATGGAGTTTGTGCATCTGTACCAAGGTGGTGCTCACTGCCTGTGCTTCCCTGCCGCTGACAATCTCTAAATGCTGAAGTGTTCAGTGAGGTGGCTGCCTTTTGTCATGGAAAAAACATGTCAGAAATTAGATTTTAGGTGATGGGCTGACTGGCATTCAAAGAAGCCTGGAAATCATTGTCATTCAATGTGAAGCAAATGCTCTGAGCAGATCGATTATCCTTCTTGAATTAGTTGCAACTGTCTCTTTTGTGCAGTGAGTAATTTACATAGTCATTGTAAGGAACTGTTAATGTCCTGAGCTGAAATATACAGCACGTCATAGAGGATGCAACTGGGGGGGTGCAGTTGCATCCTCTACCCTCGAGGTTTTTTAAAGTTCCATATCTTTGGAA
Source organism: Gymnothorax reevesii (assembly GCA_029721435.1). NCBI lineage: Eukaryota > Metazoa > Chordata > Actinopteri > Anguilliformes > Muraenidae > Gymnothorax > Gymnothorax reevesii. The sequence goes on along the minus strand of CM056577.1, from coordinate 23,469,993 downwards.
ATTTTAAATAATTTTAAATAATTTTCCTGGCAGTGCTCTGTTGCATATTCAATCATTAGTGAATCTTCTTGTAGCCATTACCAGATTTATGAAGGTCCATGGCCATCTGCTTCTTTTAGACTGACAGTTGTTTTGTTTTCTCCATAGTGTTGGATGACAAAGGGATATTGCATGTGTGTTATGTCATTTTTATTCACCCGTGTAACACAAAATGATGTTATGGCTCAATACAGTTCCCAAATACTTAGATTAAACTTGAAGGAGTGGAATTTAACACCTGATTTAATTTTAGTAGATTTCATTTACAATCATCCTTAAAGCTGCTGTAAGCCTTTTTTTTGTTTTCAAAAAAGTGTTAAATAGCTCCACATTCCGACAGAGATAATTTATTCAGTGTATCTGGTCGAAAACACAAGTCTCTCAGTCACAGTCTTCTGCAATAAAGCAGTAAATAAAATTCTGGAGTCACCTACTGCTTCTATCCAATCAGGTGAGAGAGTGCCTTAAAGACGCGTTTCTCTCTACTTGTGAATGCGCAGAGCTAAATCTGCATTGTTAGTGCACCATCTGCCAGAAAAATAATTAGAAAAAAATCTGTGTTGTTGGCAGTAGCAGAACAGATGAAGCTTCCGATCCCAGCGCTACAGGAGATGACGAAAACAATTAAACAGCCGAAGCACCAAAGAACGGTCGCTGAACGATTAGAATTAAGGAGGAAAAACGCAAAATGGCCAAGAGCTGAATTTATATTGGTGCCGCTTTCAATGGGGAATATTGAAGGAATCAACGGGTTTAAAAAGCAAAGCACAGCTACCCTTGCTGCGACTGGACAGGGAAGCTTTGTTTTACTCTGTTGTAGTCATGTAGTTTTATCAGTCTCAGTTTGTCCTGTTGGTGGTTTTTAATCCTGCTAATATCCGTTTATGTATGAACCGTCATCTTTTGTGGCCGACAACAGCTAGCTTAGCTGTGTGACGATAGCACGTGAGGCTATAGGACATTAGCTAGTTATCCTCCAATAGCCATTCATATCAAAGTTGCGGCATGGATGTAATGTGCCATTGGTCCATGTTTTCAGTGTGACTTTCACATGACAATCACTGAGAGTCTGTTTATATTGTACTGATATTGTAGTTGAGTTGCTGCTCTCCTCGGCCTCTGTTGGAAACCGATGTACGTTCCTGTGCCTGGCTAGGGGATGGGGGCGGGGCCTGCATACATAAGCTTCGGACAAGAAGCTACGAAAACAACCAAATTAGTTACAGCAGCTTTAAGGGTGGCATAAACTGTAAAACTTTTATTCGGAAAAAACTTATTTTTAATTACATCAGTGAATGATTTTGCTGGTTCCACTGGAACATTAATATCGTAAAGTGTTTCTCACACGGTGTTATCCACAGTTTCTCAATAAATATATTTAATAAAATTTTCTAAAGTATTTTTTGTGCATTGCCAGTCAGAGGTGTCAAAAATTGTGGAGCCCACTTTATGAGATACCACATGCAATGCAGAAAATATAACTCCGAGACAACCACAACATGCACATGCAAACACACACACACACACACACATACACTCACCAGTCAACATCACACTAGTTGAGGAACATTATCCAACATCACACTAGTTGAGGAACATTATCTCACTCATATTTGTGTTATGATGACTGACACAGACATATGGTATCCAGCTAAATAATTACCAAGGAAAAAATGAATTTTTTCTATTTTTTTTGCTGCAGCTCCTAATTGCTTCACACGATCCCGATGCCATCCGGCACCAATCCAGCTCCTTCAGCTCTGTCTGATACAAACAACTGTTCCCAATGAGTGATGCACCATTTTTAGGACCATAATTTAGTTCAGTTTGCTTTCGGTCTCCTTCTCCGTTTAATTTTCTCTCTTTGGTCCCAATAAAAACATCCAGTTGTATTCAAATATATTTGCTCTGTTTAGGCATAAACATTTACAGTTTTGCTCGTAACATTTACTGTGTGTTGGATTTTATGGTTGGCAGCTCATCCGATGTAAAATAGTGTGAGAGAAAGACAAAGAGAAACAGAGGCTGGGCAATACAGGGTGCAGGAGTGTACAAGCAGATCTTGGCCATGTAGTCATGAACGAAAAGCATAAAAATTCAGCTTGAAGCAAAACTATAACAATATGCTTGCACTGTGATGGAGACATGGGCACAGACACTCATATTTCATGTTATTGCTTTTACGTTATGCAATAATCTGGCACAGCCAGATTGCCGGCCCACAAGTTCTGTGGCATTTTAATCACCAGGCTATAGACAGCCATTCTCATATGAGGAAGTCCAAATAAACCTGCCACCATCGGCTGACATTTTGGCTAATGAGACTCATTTATGTGCTGCCCATCACTTGGTGGCAGTCATAACTTAGCACTCCCAGCAGATCACACATTTCTGTCGTCAACAAGGCATTAGGCCTAACTCGTTTGCCGTGGGTGTGTGAGAAAGCAGTGTTATTAAGATTAGTCAATGAAAAAAGTACCTCAATGTGGCTACTAATCATTCTTTAAAAAGGAATATAGATGAAATATTGTTCATGCATTAATACAAACGGCTTTCCCACACTGAAACGGCCTGAACATTAATGTTCCATGAGTGGCTGTTAGTGTGAGGCCTCCAGTGCAACCTTTGAGTATTTGGAGTGTAACATAAATTTTTCTGTGTACTTCATCACATTGGATTTGAAAGATGAATTTTAAGTAGTGGGCAGATTGCCACCCCATTTGCATCCATGTTATGTAAACCCTGCATGGATTTTAGCTCCGTATGTAGAGTCGCAGTCTTAAATCAAATACCCATTGACGGCATTGCCATTTAGCTTATTGACATCTCAAGAAAAACAAGTGTGTGTGTCTTTTCAAAATACTGGAGGGATTTCAGGGAGAGTTCTTGTTCATTTGATTATCAGCAGATAATGATTGATGCATTGATGCAGCTCGAGGAGCTTTGAGAAAACCTTATTCAGTTTGTAATGTAAAAAGTTTGCTTTTGTTTGGTGATCTGAGCTGTTCAAATTTTAAACAAGCACTCAAGAAAATGCTGCGCTCTACCATAAGCAGAGATCTACACAGGTGACACATACGCTTACAGCACAATGAGGACCAGTCATTTTCTGACTTTGCAGCATACGCCTCAGCTAATCCCTCCAGATTTCTCCATGCCTCTCTCCTTGAGTGGTATAATGAGCGTTTGAAAGCTCCAAGGCTCTGCTCTGAGCACATGCTGCCGACTGCTCCACATCCCGCTGCCGACTCACTGACTGTTGTTCCACGCTTGCATCCGTCACTCATTCCAGGAATTTTACAAATACAGTTTTTTCAGCCAAACTCAACTCACAGACAAATGGTGTGGGATGTTGTGGGAGCATAGCAGTCACATGCTCAGATTTGATAATCTCAAAGGATACTCTGGAACCCAATCCGGCAGAGAAAGTTTATACAAAGAAGGCTGCTGCCGCCACTAATGTGTCCTCAGTGCTTGGCCAACCCAGACCTCCTCACAAGTGCATCAACCTCTTCAGCTCAGTGTGCTTATCCTGATGTCGCACAGCAGACAAGTTTCACACGGTGATGTCAGCACTGTGGCTGTGTAATAAAGAAAGAAAAACTAGCATGATGCCGTCAAATTAATCCTTACCAAGTCCATTTGAGCACACTGTACCCGCTAAGCATTTTTCTGTGCAGAGGTTATAAATAGAATCCACAAATGAAAGACAAGGCACTGTATCCATCAAACTCATCAAACCATCAGTATTCCTGGTCCATACAATGTTTATGGGTTTTTTTTTTTTTACCATACTCAAAAACCTAAACTGATCTCAGAGCAGCACTGTTTCTGCAAAATGATCAAATATGGGCCATCCTGCAGTATTAATGTCATGCTCCTCCCCCTGGGCATTCAGAACTTTTGGCTACCAGCCTTCACTCAATTATTCAATTATCCCTTCTGCTCTTTTAGTCAATTATCCCACCTGATTCTTCTTAGTTATATAGTGTGACACACCCTTCTGTTCAGTGCATGCCCTTTTTGCAGTCCCTGGAGGATTTGTAGCGTCACCTTTCTTTATTTTATAAGATATCACATCCCTGCACTTGGGTCCTCTTACTCTATTGCTTTCCTGGTGCTCTCCTCACATCTTTCGGCACCAGGACATTACAATTAAGGACAGGCATGCAACCAATCAATAGAATGCTGCAGGTTTCTCGCTAGTTACAGCCATTATGACTTTGCAATTGATAATTTACTTAAAAATAAAAGGGTAAAAGTCTGACGAGATGCATTCACCAGCAATGTGTTAGCAAGTGTTACAAGTGCACGTGTTTTGGGCTTCTGGAGTGAAAATTCATAAGTTGACGCAACACAGCTTGTCAGTAAGCAAGTTCATATTAAATGAGTCAGAACAAACCGATAGAGCAGTGTTTTGAGATCGATTAGAACAGAATTGTGCCACTGCGCCTCACTGGCTGACGGCTGCAATCTTAAGTGACTTATCAAAAGTGTACTGCCGCCCAAAGGAGTTTTAGAAACCTCTGGAACATGGAGAACTTAATACTTAAAGTTCGCTAGGAAACCCCTCTCGGGAGCACTCCAGGCAAAGAGGATCAAAGCTACTTCACTGAGCTCATGGTTCTGATTCTCTGCATGCACCGATTCTCTGCACTGCGCATTTCTGGACCACATTTTAATAAACACCTCTGTCACCATCAAACATTGCCTTATTACCCATTATTATACAGCACTGGTTCTAAAACAGTTTTAGTAACTGGGCTCAAAATTAAGGATACTTTTCAATGCCTGGATTTGCTTTAGAATTTAGTCATTTTCATTCACCTAGCAAATATAAAGCCGAGCACAAAGCAGGTCCAATACAGAAACTAGCTCATACATCGGTCATACATTTTGGATCCTGAGTAACCTTTTAAGAAACTCTGCATTGAAGTGAGAGGCAAAAGAGGCTGTATACCACATAATAACGCAGAAAAAGGAAAATAAAAATAGAAAATACAAAAAGCAATTTGAACAACTTCAGTTCTACTGTGAAAGAAATAAGCAGCAGTCATATTAAGTCATTGCTGATTCTGTTTGAATGAATGATGCGTTGAGCTCATTGTAGAAGGACATCCGACTTCTGTTTTAAAGTGATGAGGTAGAACAGGAAGGAATGATTTCATTGCCCTGGGAAGCCGGAAAACAGGGATTGGCCTCAACGACTGGTGACACAACTCTTCACTGGCGCATGGCACTGTGAAAATAAATCATTCAGCTGCGGTAATGGTGCCTATTGATCAAAGCACAATAAAAAATCAAATTAATGAATACCAAAATACTGTAAATAAATTACAGGTGTCTTCTGCTGGTGGCTCCCAGTCTCTCTATCCTGTTTTCATAGTTTAAAGTTTATTTTGTCTTTGTGAATTACACACTTATGTCTCAAACTCACTTATTTCTCTCTAAAAACCTGTTCACACTATGCAGGTATGACTTGTTGTTATTTCTAGTTGTCATGACCCTTGTGTGGATGCCTTCTGGGAAGTAATGTCTCCTTTGATTGGTTTGTGTCTCGCATATTTCCTGATCCCCGGCTAAGTCTTTTGTGTGACAGACTAATACACCCTCCTTTGAGTTGCCATTTGCTGAATTATAATGTGCTATAAGCAATTTGAACCAGCCAGTATTTACTAGTAAAACCCCCTTTTAGAGTTAAATATAACTTTTAATGGTAGTAATTGTGGAAGGTCTCTTCTTTGTCCGGTTAATAGGGAAAAACTTTTCCCATGGTCTCCAGGCTTGGGACCACCTTCTGGTTCATATTTACCCAGTATGTTTACTTGGTCCAGTTTATTTGAAAAAAGCTCCCAATCCTTCTTCAGTCATCAGGATCGGAACTGCGTTCCTCCAAAGCTATTGCATCCCCCCTCTGGACAGTTCAGCCCCTGGGAGTCATCCTGGAAAGCCACTGGCTGGGCTTTGGTCGATGCCCACACTGCTTCACCCAAAAAGTCTTGAACTGAACTGTACTATTCTCCTCTGGGCCCCATCCCCCAGTCTACCGCATGACTATTAACCCCTTTTCACAGAAACAAAATCAGGCTATTTCTGCATTACCCTATTTAAGACTTCATAATTCAAGATTTGACCTTCACAGAGAGGTGGACAATGGCATTAATAATACTAATAATAATAAAAATCTTTATTTTGTACTCAAGGTACAATTGCAACACACACACTTACAATTCATAATGTACACAATTATTGAATAATAAATCTGACATTGTTGTCATCAAGTCTCTAAAATCAATAAAATCAGATATTATGACTGAAATCATTGTGTTGTGACCATCTTCCTTTTCTTTGCTTGCCCAGCTAACTATGATATTGTTACTCGACTCCCATTCCAGCAAACGGGAAACAAAACTCTCCTGTTGTTTTGTGCACTCTGAACTTTATTCTCACTATGATGCGCTGCTTTAACAAACTTCTTAAAATGCTGTATTAATTGGTCAGTTATAGATACCACATTACAAATATGATGGAGAAATCGAGAGTGAGTTCTCTTATGAAAATCAAATAAATGTATCCAATGAAAGCATTTCCGCCAAGCAGTATAATATTTACTCTCCAAATCCCAAATCCCAAATCATTACATGCAGTAATGTTTAAACAAAGCGTATCTTACCCAAGATGATATAAATGGGAACTTGGCACAAATAACATCAACGTGTCGGACAATTCCATTAACATCCATCCATCCATTTTCTATACCCGCTTATTCCTCACTAGGGTCACGGGGCGAGCTGGAGTCTATCCCAGCTGACTACGGGCAAAGGCAGGGACCCACCCTGAACAGCTTGCCATTCCATCGCAGGGCGCACACACCATTCACACACCATTCACTCTCACACTCATACCTATGGGCAATTTGGTGTCTCCAATTAGCCTGATATGCATGTCTTTGGACTGTGGGAGGAAACCGGAGTACCCGGTGAAAACCCACGCAACACGGGGAGAACATGCAAACTCCACACAGAAAGGCCGTAGGCCGGATTCGAACCCACGACCTTCCATTAACATATCACACTATAAAATCTTCAAATAGTACTGGACCCAACTGGTTGTCAAGGTGATTTTCCCACCCTTCAACAGAGACTCTTATAACAGTTCTTTCAACCTCAGTAGACCCATCCAATACTCCCAACAAGGTAAAGATTACTAGTTGAGATTTGGAAGCATTGAACTTTGTTATATTCGTTTCCAAAATCTGTAATGATTTTGAGAAGCTTGGGCATTGATAATTCAGAAGGCGCTAAAACGGTCAAATTGTCCAGGTAACCAAAGGTGGCAGTGTAAATATGACCAATATAACAACCTCAAGCAGACTGTTTCAACCTAGTTATTAATTCATCAATATGTATGGTGAACAATATAAGCAATTGGATGCCTCCCTGTTTAACTCCACAGGAAATAGGAAACAATGCTGTTGTCATCATTCCACTGTACGCAAACCAGCTGGACAGTGTGAAGGGCTACTAAAAACCGACATACTGTGGGACATGAGCCTCTCTTTAAGAGAATCTCAAAACACACGTTTCCCACCCGCTATAAGGCTTTGCTCGCATCAAGCATTACAGCATACACTGCACTGCCACCATTATTGTTATATTTGACAACTTAATTTACCGCGAATGTACAGAAGTCTTAGACTTCTTCTTGAACCAAATTTGGTTGTCATTGGTTTGTAACACGTCCAAATTCTGTTTTAATATTATTAAATCAAGGACTTCACAAAAATCGCTACTCACTGCGAAACCACAATAATTATTAGAGTCATTTACTGATCTTTTATTTGATTTAGGAATTGGCAACACTGTTACTCATCAATAAACCCTGGGGTCATGTACCATGGGTAATCACAGATTTGAAAAGCAAAGACATAGATATAATTTATGAGATCCATACTTTGAATGATTTGTATTGGGACCATGTGTTGAGATTTACGAAATGAACCAAGTGCGACAACCAGTAGAATGCAAAAAGGAGGCTTTATTTCTGAAGGGGGAAACCCCCCAACAGAGCTGGCAACGGTACAAAGTCCACAATCCAAAAACAGTATCCAATGGGCGTAATCCAGAATCGTAACCAGGGCACCAATAACAAAGTTCGTGGTCAGACAAAAAGGGTTCGGTACACAGGCGTAGGTTTGGAGGAGAAACAAACTCAAAAGCCAAAGACAGTCCGAATCCAAAACCAGGGCAGTAATCACAAAATCAAGGTCGGGCAGAAAAAGGTCAAAACTCACAGATGCAACAATATCCAAAAAGGGCAAACCAAAATCAATAGTCGAGCAATCCAGTCAGAAAGATAAACACTGAGCAATCAAGGCGAGAAACGTGGCACAAGAAAACTAGGGAGAACGATCTGACAAGAGTGAGAACCAAACAGACATCTTATATACACATCCAGGAGAACACATGACCAGGGAGAACAGGTGCAATCAATGGTAACAATGATCAGGGAGAGACACATGAGGAATAAACTAATCACATGAATTTGGCAAATGCCAAAACGCAGACAGGGATCACAAGACAATCCTATGAACAAACAGCTCCGGTTAAGGAGTACTAAAAGTGCATAGTCTAAAGAAAAGGAAAGCATGAAATATAAGTGGAAAACTGCAGCAGAGATAATTAGGGATAGGCAAGGAGGCGGAGACTAGAATTGGGCGACAGCTGAGAGATCATTAGTCAATTAGTAAGTGCAGCTATACAATCCCAAGTGCTTGTTAGTAAGTTAGTCCAAATATACAAGGTTAGTGTGGGTTAGTATCTAGCAAAAACAATAAACTGTTAGTATGTGTTAGTAAGACAGTTAAAGAGAGAGGAAGGAAGAACACAAGATAATGAAAGAAGATTGAAACCCAGAAACCAATAAATCACCCGAATGAGTGGCACACAAGACAAGGGACCGTGAGCAAAGATACACACATGACAAGACAGGGGAGACAAAGTGCAAAGCATGGAAATGAAAACATGATATGGAAACCAAATGATCTAAACATGAAAAACAAACAAGAAATCTAAATTGCCAAAACACAATCCTAAGAATAGTCCTAAGGCAGGCAGTGGTCACTATACACAAAAAGCATACATGGCTGAGCCAGGCACAGAACTTAAACATGAGAGCAGAATCAGAATCCCAACACCATGATTACCATCACTTTTGTTCACTTTGAACTGCGAGACTGCCGCTTTAGCTTCTTGCACGGCTACATCATGTCTGTTTCCCATACGGTGCGTGGCTACCATACTGTTTTTTTTTCTAAAGATTTTTCATGACACCCACATCCACATTTAAAAATATGGAATTATACAAAGTACAAATCACGGTGTTTCTGAGCAAACAAATCTCCAATATCTTTATCCCCAACAGCACCATCGACCAATGTAGCAGCGCAGTTTCTTTCAGAACCACCTTACCTAACTGGTGCCCAAAACTCACTAGTTTTGTTATTCACCAACTGATATGCAACCGCATAAGAAACATGCATTTCTTTATTTCAACGGTCACACCTTATCGCATAATGATACTGAGCTCTTGTCACGCTTCTAATATTAGGAAGAATGCCTTCCCATGGGCAATGATTGTCTTTCCAAAGTGAATGCCAGAAATTTGCTTTTTGTTTGCACTTCTCAACCTCTATATTCCAGCCAGAAATGACAGCGTTAACAGCTCCTTTAGGCGGAATATGTACAGATGCGTTTCAATACATGCGTTTAACCCAGCATCGTGAAATGCATTAAGGCTACTACCATGTTGCTTACATTGCAAATCTGCATTTCAGGGCTCCCCAGGGTAAACGAGTGAAATCCAGAAACAAATCTAACTGGCATTTATACACTTTAATGAAACAAGAGAATTGTAGCATGTAGAATTCCAACGTATTTCAATATTTCAATCTTTTCCTAATTATTGTTCAGAATAAGGGCTGCAAACACAAAAAAATATTTATGAAAATTCAGCAATTAAATTTTTTTTAAAAATACTGAAAATTGAAAAATGGCTGGGAGTTAAAACAATACATTTCTGGCATCATAAACTCCTTGTCCACAAGTGTAACTAATTTGACAGTGATTTTTAAAAAATCATCTACCATTAATATGCTCACCAGGTGGCTCCCCAAGCTGTCAGAGCTCTCAAAATTATGCAGTGTTAAATCATAACATAATCATATGTCTAACATAAATCGACTTTTGATTCATGCAGTTCAACAAGAATGAATGATTTTCTGGTGGAATTTAGCATGACTTTATCAAAATATGCACAGATGGACATCAACAGTCACCAGTAACCTCTCCAAACCAAAAATATGCCCTTTCTCTATGACAAAATTCAGAGTTTTGTCCATTTTTCCTGCAAAGCCACATCAGCAAGCACACGCACACATGAAAGGAACTGTAAATTTTACAGGCAATATGCTACTCTAGATCGTTCTGAATCAGTGCAATGAATATAGCCGGGGTTTAGCCGAAGTCCTGGAGCTATTCTCATTTTCTAAGAACATTGAGAAAAATGCAACCATATACACTATTATTAACAGTGACATGCCGTTAGATGTTCAGAGGGCCTTTGCCTCACCCTTTAACGCTCGATCGCCTCAAACTGTTCTTTTTTTAAGATTGCCTGATTAATAATCAAACAATTTATTGACTGAACCAAGACTAATCCATGACCTTTTATAAGAATTTATAATGAGAAAATGAATTGCTATTGCCTACATTTATATAATTGATATGGCATTTTAAGGATGCCAATATAAACGCAAAAAATCCAAAACTTTCACTAACTTGGCAGCATTTATTTTGCCATCCTTACAGTTGTCACTCATCTGTCCATCTTACTTAACAATGCCCTTTAGTCGTGACAATATTCAGAATATAGAATGGATTCTTGTGACTTATTGCTTAATTTAAGCCAATCTGCACTGTTTAATTAGCTACACGAGCGCAGAACTTATAGAGACATAATAATATTTTACGTCTTCATTTTTGTGCAGAAGAAAAGGCGTCATAACAATGCTATTGAAAGTACATTAGGCTGTCATTGGTTCAACCAATTCGTTCCAGGAATAACAAAAAGTCGCAAGTGACATTCCTGATGAAACCTGTTTTTCTGCACCATGAAGTACTACAGCGGCTGTAGTACTTTGTGGTACAGAAAGACTGGTCTCATCAGGAATGTCACTTGCGACCCTTTGTTATTCATGGAGCGAATTAGTCTGTGCAGCTGTTGCTTATTGATAAAGAAACTGCGAGAGGTTTAGGTTAGTAGGCATTGAAAGGTGAGGTTTCCTTTGGCCTTTGTTACAGCTGACAGACCACCACTGAGTTACTCATACAAACCAATGTGGCAAACAAGCTATGTGATCATCATGGCTATGGTAAACCGAAAATAAAAAAACAGGTAGCCAGTTAGCCAGCCATAAGAAAAGGCTGAGCACCGACTTGTGCCAGAGGCATGTTCAAGATCAAAGGGTCTCACGCCAAGGTCTCAAGAGGGAAGACTCTGTAGTTTTGACGACTCCTGAGTTCTTGTGAGTTTTCCAACATGTGTTATGATTCTGCCTCGTGTGTGCTGTCTTTCTGCTTATTTGTACTTGTGCCTTACATTCGTTTTATTTTTCAACTTTCATTTCTGCCGTCGGATGATCCACTCCCTCTCTGCCAAACTCCAGTGATGTCGTGTGACAGCCTTCAGCATGCCTGCGTCTCGTCGTCCAATCACGTTTCCTCTTTCGGTTTCGGCTCTGGTATTTCATTCATTGCTTCCACCTGTGTTTAATTCTGGGTCTCGCGAAACTATGAGTGAATGCATTATCTGATAGGATAATTACTAACCCATACTAACCAGCACTTATTTGAGGGTGATTGTAAACATTTTGTCACATAGTAACCTTAATTAACTCATTAGCGAGTACGTGTGTTCCTAGCTTTAGTAATTCCTGCCTAAGCTGTCCCGTATTAACTGCGTTTTAAGCTGTTCTTTACTATACTTCTTTCATGGTGCTTTTTACTCATCATGTTTAGATTACCTTAATCTAAATTGTCTAGTTTGATTGATGGTCTCAGCGTCTTGTCTCTAGTCATTATCGTTTACCTGGTTCTCGTGTAATTGTTTATTAATCCCATGTGTTTCTGTTTCCAGTCGAGATTGCATTCCGAGTCCCCATCTCCTCTCGTGACTCTATATGTAGCAGGGATGGGAGGGGCCATCAGACAGAACTTTGCTAGACTCTGCTCTGCATGGTGAAATCTCAGCTCCTAGTGTCTTCCGAGTATTTTCTTTGTATGATTCCCAAGTCTTGCGTTTTTCTGCGTCCTCGTCTTGTCTGCCCCTTGTTTAAGTCTCCCAGTGTGTCCGTCAGTCTCGTTAGGTCCAGTTTTTGTTTTTCTATTTTAACCACTCTTGGAGTGAGTATTTCTGTTTCCCCCTGCCTTGGGCAGTTTACCTTATAACTCGTTTATATTTGCCCGTACGATCATAGGGGTTCTTCGTGCCCTGCGATCAGTTTGTGGCTACGATCGAATTCCAGCCGTAGACAGATCTTTTGGCTTGTGGTTTTCCTAACTGGTTGAAAGTCTTAAGTACTTGTTCAATACGTGCTTCGTTCGATTGCCTTGAGATAGCTACGCCTCCCGTGACGATCATGGACAATTTATGGTCGCAAGTGACACGCTAGTAACGCAAGAGTCACATGCGTGGCATGTACTGGAGATGTATGAAGCACGTACGTGTTGGTGATTGTAAGTGAAAAGTGCCAGTGACTGAACAAGTACTTGTTCATCAAGGCATCAACGGGTCCCGTGACAGTCTGGGCGTCCTATAAAAGTTGCTACAATTTTTACATCATCAATTATCCTCCATCACATCATCGAGATCATGAATGATCCATTGGTTGAGCGTCAGAGGGAACGAAGAATGGAACAAGATGCCCTTTCTTGGGTGGCATTTTGAATCAAAACTCGAAAATAATTTTCCAATACAGTGACCTCTGAGAAATCCGGATTGAAAATGACGACGGAAGACGCTCACACTTCATATTTACGCGATCTGCATTGCACGTGAGGGACTCTTGCGTTTGCTAAGTGCTCCTTACTTCTGACGTACTGTACACGCCAATAATTTACATAACAATTATGTTTATCGTTCTTTGCATGTACGATGCTCATGCGTGCACCGTACGTTTGTCTTGCGGGTAGTTATTTAAAATTGTACTTGGAGTGAGGGTCAATAGCAGTATATATGTCGTGCGGTTTTTTTCTAAAATAACTCCCTGTATCAAACTACATCCCTCGTACTTTTAAAGTACTTGTAAAGTACTTGTCTCTTGCGTCTTGGCCACGGGTCACTGATCCGTACAGCCCCCGTGGAAAAAACCTGCATACAGGTTTTCCAAAATTTGGCCGTACGGGCAGTCTACGGGCACCCTAATCGCAGCAGACATTGTGCGTGCATCGCGCAGCACGCAGCCAAAATCCCCAATTTCTGGCTGCAGACTGGCCGTAGAAGCCTGTACGATCAATTGTAAAGGAGGTGTGAGTTTTTCCATTTGTGCAGTGGATGTACACGGTGTTTTATTTCTGGCTTGTCTGCCAATTTTCTCCTTGTGTTTTGTGTTGAAATAATCACTTCAGTTCCTGCATCAGGTGTTCCCCTGACCTCCTCTTAACAACATGGCTGCCAACTGAGGTTTGCATCAAATTTCACAGCACGTGCCGATACTGGATGCCATCTTGAATAGCAATGCGAGACTGCTGCTAGATTCTCTCGCTTGAACTCGCAAGACTGAGCGTAGTTTCGTCCATCAAGTTGCAGGCACTCGCGGGTTCTCGCTTGACTCTGTTTTATACAGTCCATGGCTTGACCCCACGATCTTGAACATGCCCCAGATAAAGAATCACTGCTTTATGGTGGCTGACAGAGGCGAAAGCACTACAGCGAGCCCAAAACATCTCTAATTGGAAAAACGCAATGGAACGGCCAAAAGCACCTTCAATTGAAGAAATGCGCTGCGAAAACAGTAATGCTGTGTATCCACATCCGCACAATTATAGCTAGCAAGTAATTCTTAGCTAGCAAGTGAGCTAACATAAGTTTGCTTGCTTAGCTAGGTAGTTAGTTAGCCTAGCTAGCTTACACTAACATCTGGTGCCTGTGATGCAAGAGAACATAAGTGAATAGCCATTATTTCGCCAACTAACTTAGCTAGAATTGAACCAAAAAGCATTTAGCTTGCTACCCAGATAGCAAAATCATTTTGGCCCAAATGAGGCAGGCTGTTTTGGTAAAGCTTTGGCAGGATGTACGGCCCCTAAATAGTCCAAATTTGGAATGCCAAAATCTAAAAAAAAGGAGGCCAAAAGAAGTTTACAGAATGAGTGCATAATGCCGCCAAAAAATAAACATAACTATCCCCAAAGGCAGCAAAATTCAGCCAAAAAGTAGACTTAACAAAACCAAAGTTGGGCCATAATTATACAAAATTATATTCTACGAGGGTGATTGAAAACTTTTGAGCCTGACCCAGAAAATGTCGGGTGTGGTTCACTATCTTTAGTGTTCTGAGAAAGCCACATTTCTCAAGTATGCATGATTTTTAGACTCACTGGGTACAATGTTGCAAACAAAATATTTGAGTGAAGAGAGAAGCAAGGGGTGTGCCAGATTGGCAAATGGACAAAGCTGGTAAGCATGCAGTCATCCTGTGTCTCTGGACAAAGGGAGTGTCTCCAAAAGAGATCCACGAGGACATGGTACATTACATGGTACAAGACATTACAGCATGCTCACCTGTTTTGTCCATTTGCCAATCTGGCATACCCAAACTCACTTCACTCAAATATTGTGTCTGCAATATTGCACCCATTAAGTCAAAATTTCACACATACTCAAGAGAAATGTTGCTTTCTAAGAATAAAAAAGATGGAGAACCATGCCAGACATTTTCTTGGGTCAGGCTGAAAAATTATCATCCCTTGTACACTGAAACCTTTCAATAATCTTTACTTTAAAAAGCATAATGTTTACATGGCTTTACTGCAAATTATTGTTAATTTCTATGTCCTTGTATGTATCCAAGGCTCATAATCTTATGTTGTTAAATTATATTGTGTTAATAAACAAGGAAAAACAAGAACAAAATGCATGGACTGTTATGTTTTATTTTGGAAAAAGTTATTAATAAGAAGTCATTCCAGAATTAACGCATTTTCTTTTTTTTTTTTAAGTAACGTAGTGTGATATGCACATCCCAAAAAAAAACCTCTTGATATAGGGAGCTGGATCCAAAAGAGAAATATAAAAAGACAAAAAAGATCCGCACACCAAATAGCGCTCCCATAGAAAGATTTTTTTTAATAGTGGTTATGTTTCGACCCCGTAGGGTGAGTCTGAAGAAGAGCCTACGGGCTCGAAACGTAACCGCTATTTAAAAAATCTTTCTATGGGAGCGCTTTTTGGTGCGCGGATCTTTTTTGTCTTTTTTTTTTGAAGTAGTAATAAGAAAGATGTCATTCATGAATTCATGCATTTCAGTACATTTTATTATTTAAAAAGAAGTAATTAAAAAGTCATTCCTGACTTCTTGCTGATCTCTGGCTGGAAGGCAGCAGGCGTTTTTTTCCGCCCTCCTTCTCTATCCCCTGCCCAATAAAACCATCTTTTAACGGTCTGTGCAATGTCAGCATCTGTAGCAGTGGAGCAGGTGGGGTTCCTTCTAACTACATCTGCAAATGACAACGCACGCGCGCACACACACACAGAGAGAGACAAAATAGAGTCACCCAATCTACTATATTTGAAAAATGTTTTGTGAAGTCAGTTTGAGTCAGTGAAATACCTCCTAGAAATGGTTGAAATTTCAAGTAACAATCTGCTGGAAACCATGTTTTTTTTTCTTCTGTTTTCGTGTTAGAAAAGTATCAGGTACAGACAGCAACATTTTGAAAATGACAGGCATTCACACAGGACCATAGGAAAGGCTGAAAACACTGTAGTGTTCATGCCAGGCCACAGGCTGGCGGTGTGAGTTTTGTAATGCAACAAGCACATGGGCATAGACACTGCCTATTTACCGCCACACTCTGGAGTCCGCCATTGTTGTTGTTGTCGATCTGCTCACGCGTTTGCAGAAAAACTACTAACTGGCAACCATAGTGCGAATGTGCGGTTTTCCGTTACAGAAAACCTGTGTTTTCCCACTATACATGGGACAGAGATGGTGACTGAAGCCTTTCGAAAACGCTCCACTCTGGGACCCTTTATCATAAAGTGCCATTTCAGGGACTCAAAACGCCGTTGTCGTATAAACGAACAGAGAAAACGCAACAGAAGTTTATTGTTTTCACTTGAAAATGTTACTGTGTAAACAGGGTCTAATTCAAGAGTATTCTTCACATGAAAGAAACAGTATCTGCAAGACAAGATAAGAGCAACGCAAGGCGTGGTATATGTCCCTGACTGAAACAGTTGAACATGCACAGAAAACGAGTGTTAGGCATCATCTGCTATGTATGACCATTCAGGTCACCAAAAAGCAAAAACCTCCGTCGAGAGGTATTTCAAGATGGCCACTGTGGCGACCATATTGGTCAGTGGAGCGAGCTCAAAATGGATAGGCATGATCCCCTATGTATGACCATTCACCCCACCAAAAATCATAATCCTCCGTCGAGTGGTATTCACGTTAGAGCGCGACAAATTAAAAGTGACAGGACAGACGGATGGATGGAAGAGGTGAAAACATAATGCCTCCGACCCACTCTTTCGAGGTCGGGGGCATACCAATAAAAATGAGACCCAGGGAACAGAGAACTGCTTTTAATCTTGATTTTGAACTGCTCATGATTGTGGTACCTTTCAGTGTTCTCAGAAAAAATTGTTTCGAAGGTGAGAGAGGAAAGAGAGTCAACCTTAAAATAAAAACGATAAATTTTCAATTCAGGTTTTGAATTTGTAATCAGCTAACAAAAATGTGACTGTTACTGAAATGCTGAGTGTAAATGATAATCTCACAGGTCAAGGTGGGTGCAGAAACCTTGGGAAGGATTGAACGTCTGAGCCCAAGGCAGAAATGTGACTGTATAACAGTGGTATAACTTGCCCTTCATTACTGCTTGAAGCTGAAGCTTTTTAAAAAGCTTTTTTTCCATTCAATCCTCTCCAGGTCTTGACTTCTGCCAGGTCATTTTTAATGGCCAGTTGAAGAATCCTCCAAACGGTCTCCTTCACTGTGGAACTTCGAGTTAGTCCTAGAGTGATGACCTAAAAATAGATGTATGGAATGAATTACTCAGACTGATTTTCTAATCACCTTTTTGCATCACGAACCCTAAAAAAATTAAATGAGGCTCACTAATTTCTGTTGTAAGTCTGGGATTGTTTGGAGGTCTCACTCCAGGGCCATTAATGCCTGTGGGTCGGCAAGGGGAAAATGCCTCCAGTGCCTCTCCACGCTAGTGTTTCTAATCCCTCCATTGAAGGCAGCCTGGATCATTTGAATTATAGTCTTTTGCTACTCAATAATTATCTCCTGTTTCACGTGGAAGTCATGCAACAGAGCTGAAATGCATTTCAGTCACACAAGGCATTTTTAAATGTTTAGTACAACATTCGTCAATCTATCTGATTGACTGATTTGTGACAAGTAAATGCTGTGTACACAAGGACTCTAACACAGTCTACCACACAATTCTTACATCCACAAACGTTACTACAGACGGGCAAATTTTTAAGCCGCTGCCCTGCTGCTGTGTTGTTCAGACGTGGTTTCTCCTGGCTGGATGGAGCTGCTGCCTGGGCTACTGGGTACTGTAGAGCCTCCCTCACCGACTGGCCCTCGGTGTGAAATGGACCTGCGACATCCCTCATCATTCCCTGGTTAAAAACATGGAGGTAATATAATAGAACTGTAGAGACCGAGGAAGTACCACTTTCAATGGGAGATGCTAGGCTAGCTACTTCAGCCCAGGATGTACAGAATTGACCGACGCCATCTACGAAAATGGCGTTCCAGGGGAGCTTATTTCCGGCACCATTTCATTTGATTGCCAATCTGATTACACAGCACAAATGGCCAAGAAAATGTGTAATTTATGCGGATTGGCGAATGTGTTCGAGGGGAAATTACGAGCAACTATGTTAATCTGGAATGCACACGCACTATGCACTCATTGGCTGAACTGCTGCAGTCAGAGCAACAGCTGGACAACCAAACTCGTGCAGGAGCTGTCATCAAGTTCAAAGGCCCGTATTCAGAAACGACACTCACACCCACCCTCCACTCACCATACAGTGAGTACAATTGAAATGTAACTGGAGTGTGAGAAAGAGATCGACCGACCACTAACCGAGGGATCGGTCCCACTCCTCGCCAACTGCTATTCACAAATGCCACTCGAGCATAACTGACAGTGGTGGGCACTGGGTAAAACAGGCGGTGCGTCGGCTGCTGCAAAGGGACGCTCAATCCTCACCCTTCAGTGCTGAATGACCTAAACCTAACGTAGTTTACTTTCTAGATTAGAAAGTTTCTCAGACAAATTGGTAAAACGACAATCAAATTTACTTTTAATAACGTTGTTATACATTGCTTCACTAAATTGAGGCGTTTCTTTCGCAAATGACGACGTAAATATCAGCATGTCTTCATAAATTCTGTGGTCGAGTGGCTCGCGGAGGGGCCAGGACAGCCCGCGAGGCAAACTAAGCAACAAGCTGTGAAACGTGCCAGACATTTCCTTCTACATTCAGCGGTGGAGAATGTAGAAAAGGATGGAAGTCTCGTGACTTACAGCTACATGAGCCTCGCAGACCAATCCACACGCGCCCCACGAGCCAGCTGAGCGCAGAATTTTCCAACCCATCAGTAAAGAAAAGCGCGAGAAATCCGGATGCGCGAGAGTTGACAGGTATGTGTCATTAATGAAAACTGGCCACACCTGATAATGATGAGAGTTTTTGCAATGGTAATTTAAATGAACTGAAAACAGTTCATGTCCAATCATTATCTTTAAGGGATGGTTTTGAGCTTCCCCTATTGCTAGTTCACCAGTAGCCACTGGTGGGTACACAAATGCTAACCTTGAGTTCACCACAGTGCAGTTCGTAAACACTGAACCCCGCGTTATCATCATTATAGATAAAATTTGCGTAGTTGCGACTGCATCGAGCTCGTGGCTGTAAATGATTCAGAATTTTCAATGTTTGTAACCACCAGAAAGCCATGACAACGAAATACCAGCACAAGTTAGTGCGGCTCAAGACAGGTGTTCCCTGCACTCAACCTTCACTCAGAAAGAGACGCTATTTTCAGCGTGAGTGAGGTCTCTGAAAGCAAATGAGTGTTAGGGCAACCTCTGACTCATTTAGTATAACCTGACACGAACTAAGTTTTAGTACGCGCTCACACTCAATTAGTGTGAGTGTCGTTTCTGAATACGGGCCTAAGTAGCAGTTCTTATTTTACAAGCCCTCTTGAAAACATTGAACAGTTGCGTCAGACAAAGAAAAAATAATGAAGGATTACCGAATACATTTTCTTTTGTTTTCGCTTAACATAGCAAGAAAAAAATGTGCACTTTTCAATTGGTGTCTATGGAGCTTCAGCGTCCACTAAATTGCATCTTTGGGAAACACAAAAGCTGGAAGCTAACATGGTAACTGGCTGACGCAAAGGTACTTCCTTGTTCTCTCTGGTTCTATTATATATCTCTATGGTTAAAACAGCCTGAAACCTGTCCCTGATTGCGCATTTGCCCTGTGGTCCTGCTGTTGCCTGGCTGAAACCTTGTCCACACGTAGCCGGGTATCTACTAAATCGAAGATATTTTCCTACGTTTTCACCTGTCATCCACATGACAACGCATCAAAAATGAAAGTAAAAAAAAAAACTCCGTGCAAAGTGAAGATTTTTGAAAACTCCGTTTATGCATTTGCGTGTAGACAGAGATATCCGAAGTTTTGGGTTTTCGGACGTCACAACCTGCGCCAAAATGACAACAAATCTGCTGTGACGTCAAACGTGCGACCTTTGTTTACTGCAGAAGCCAGAGCAGAAGCATGGACAAAGAGTAATGGATCGGAGTAGTGCCTTGAAAACTGTGATAGCGTTAATTATTGTGCAGGCGCTTCATACATGTTTTATACATACATGTTTTTATACATACAATCAATATTTTCTTGCGTCTTTTGAAGTTTGTACTCCAAAGTTACGTTTAAAAGCAATTCTGTCTCCGAGTCTGTCCATACGAACGAGCTTGGCGCCATGTTTTATGTTTAGGCGGAAGTGACGCCAACAGAGGGCTATTCTGATGTGATTGGGTAGGATTTGGGGAAATAATGCCATCTACAGATTAGGAGGCTTATTGAAAACGCAGATGTTCGGTTATGTGTGGAAGAATTTTTTTCGGAGACGAGGTCGTGTGGATAAATTTTTTTAAATAAATATTCGTCTTTAAAACGAAGGGTCACCACATGCTAGGAGTTGATGTAGAAGAAAGACAAGTTATGGGTCATATTTTTAAATCTGATCAAATTAGACATCTAAGAACTGACTGTCCTTTCACCAATTGACAATAATATTTTGTTTGCTTTTAGGTGTCAGGTTAGGTTTCTTGTTCAATATTTCAGTTTAATAAACCTTACTGAATTATGAATGAACAACAATTCCATCCATTTTCTATACCCGCTTATTCCTCACTAGGGTCACGGGGCGAGCTGGAGCCTATCCCAGCTGACTACGGGCAAAGGCAGGGACCCACCCTGAACAGCTTGCCAGTCCATCGCAAGGCGCGCACACCATTCACACACCATTCACTCTCTCACTCTGGGCAATTTGGTGTCTCCAATTAGCCTGATATGCACATCTTTGGACTGTGGGAGGAAACCAGAGTACCCGGCGAAAACCCACGCAACACGGGGAGAACATGCAAACTCCACACAGAAAGGCCGCAGGCCGGATTCGAACCCACAACCTTCTTGCTGTGAGGCAGCAATGCTAACCACTGTGCTAACCACTAACAACAATTTTAAAATATAAACTAGAATGAGCCGTCAGCTGACGATGCACATCACATGTCCTTCCCCAACTTTAGGCAATTCAGCAAAAACTGGAAATTGGCGAATTGGCGCGCCACCAATTCCATTAGGGTCTGAGGTCTCATTAATATGTACCCAGATACCAAATTCGGTGAGGTTCTGTACAGTTTTTCAAAAGTTATCGCGTTCCCATTGATAATGTGAGACTACTGCACGCGGCAGGCAGTGCGCGGCCCGATGTCAAAACTAATACCTCCCCCTCTGGATACGGGGAATATAATAAGACTTTTTAAAGACATAGGTCTGACTTTATATAACATCAAGAATTTAAATTAATTGTGAAATTGGCATATCTTCTACCTGGAAGTCTGAATCTTCAGTGGGCCCACAGCCATCAGATGGAATTTCAACATTCTTGATTTGTTGATGAGATATCCTATACTGTCTGAAAGGCTCTCTGATGGCGGGGGCTTTGGGTAGGCTTGTCATTTTTGGACCAATGGTGTCCTCCTCGCTGTCATACATTTCCTCCATGTGTCTACTTAGCCTTGGAGAAAAAGATACACGAAAGGGCAAAGACATGTTTTTACACAAAGGGAGTATATAAACATATTAAAGCATCAAAGCATCAGTCAGTGCATTTACATGACGCTTAAGAAAATCAAATTATTGCATTAGTCCGACTAATATCGGACTTTTAAAATGCATGTAAACACCTTAAATCGACTGAAACCGAAGTTCTTATAGTCGGACTAACAAACCCAGATAATGCGAATGTAAGTTGAATGACTCCTGCATGTACACGCTTCAGTCGAACCGAACTGGACTGTGTGCTCTGTGCTTTCTCCACTGTTCTTTATGCTGAGCTTTGACTCAGAAGTCGAACGGCATTGCTTAAGAAGAAGCCTGTAACAACACAAACGGAGGCAACATGGTGGGAGCATGTTTAGTGTTTTCCTTCTACTCGCCATCAGAAAACTTTTTCAAAACGACTCTCACCGAGGATAGCGCGCATCTCAACTCCACAAAAAGCATAGCGTACAGCACATACAAGATGTACAGAGACGTAAAGTTGTTAACAAATGTTTTCGCCTCTCCACATGCCTCCAGTTTGCCACATAGACAGTAAACTTTTTTTATCAATTGTTTGGTTTGTAATGTTATAAATCAACCCGGAAGAGGTGCAACACAAACAAGCTGAAAGGTGGCAATATGCCACCTATCACAGTGGAGACGGATGTGTTTTGGTTAATAAATCGATGTATCCCCCGTGCATAGACTCGGACAAGAACAGTAGTCCAATTAAAAGGCTTAATAACCGTGCATGTAAAAGTACTGAATGACACGAATGTTGTCATTGTTGTTTTGACAGTGTTATCAGCGATTGTAAATTCCCAAAACATTTGTTCCACCTAAATCAATAAGAATCGAAAAGATTATCATTAAGCGCAGAAATCAGTTGACAGAGTACAAATGAAAACGCACCACTTCAAAAAGTCAATATTTAAGTTCAAATGAACTTCAATATAATTTTTATACAACAACAACACTACAGTGACGTCACCCGACATGCCAGGTGCAAGAAATGCGAGAATTTCAAGTAAACTGTAACGCAAGGCAATTTTTTGAAAAAACGCAACATCTTGCACGCACACCATGGGAAAGATGAATTTCACTCTGAATTTGTGCACACATTTCCTTTAAAAGCATGTGTATCCAAATAAAATTTCACTTCTTTACTGACACTTGTGAAACATCGACACTATGCCGCAACTTACAGCCCCTGAAGGGGAACGTGCCATAGGCATGCTTCAAATTGGCGCCAGCACCAGGGAAATTGCCAGACGACTACACTGCGCACACACAACGATCGCAAGACTCCATCAAAGGTTTCTGCAAACGGGGAGCACTCGGGACCGTCCTTGACCGGGTCAACAACATGTGACAACGGCACGTCAGGACCGTCAGATCGTACGGGATCATGTCCGAGACCGAACACTACCAGCGACAAGAACGCCTGCTCAAGTCCAAGGACGACGTGAATTCATTCACCCCAACCACGTACGGAACCGTCTGCGAGCTGCAGGCCTGTTATCAGTTATCATATAGGCTGCTTGATAAGGTGGAGGAGTATAGCATAAAATGGGGGAAGCACCACTCTTATATATTGGGTTACTAGTGGTGATTCCAGCTCATAAAACAACAGTCTTGTTTTTAATTTAATTTTAAAAATTAATTATTTTTTATTCTCTGTCTGTGTGATGGTGCAATCGAGAACCAAGCAATGCAGTAGATTTGGTTTTATTAATAAAGGGGGAAAACCCCCGCAGGGCAGAAGGCAAAGTCCACACTCCAAAAATCCCAATCCAGATGGGCAAAAGGGCGGCACGGTGGCACAGTGGTTAGCACTGTTGCCTCACAGCAAGAAGGCCGGAGTTGGTCCCCGGGCACTGCTCTGTGGCTGCCCATTGCTCCTAATTATAGAATAGGTCAAATGCAGAGGAAAAATTACCCCACGGGGTTCAATAAAGTATATCTTATCTATCTTATCTAAAAATAGAATCAAAAACCAGGGCAGCAATCACAGTACTCGTAGTCGGACAGAAATGGGTCTGGTTCACAGGTACAGGTATATCAGAGAAGCAAAGCCAAAATCCAATGGGCGTAATCCCAACCATAACCAGGGCAGCAATCACAGATCTCGAGGTCAGGCAGAAAAAGGGTCAAAAACACAGATGCAACAATAAATCCAAAATCACAAAGCCGAAAATCGAAAAGTCGGGCGGTCCAGTCAGAAAAGTATCACTAAGAAATCAAGGCGAGAGAAGCGTGGCACAAGAAGACTGAGGAAACGATCTGACGAGGAAGTGCTGTTAAAAGACTCCTAATATACACTCCGGGGAATAACATGCTACACAGAATACAGGTGCTGGAAATGAGACTAATTACAAAGGAGGGAACAAGAGGGAGAACCTAATCACATGAAATAGGCAAAAGCCAAAACGCAGACAGGGAACACGAGACATTCCTATAGATAAACATACGGCTCCGGTCAAGGAGTTCTAATGTGCATAGATAATGAGAGAAAGGACAGCGCTAGCAGGTGTGGAGAATCCACAGAAATGCAGCAGAGAAGATTAGGGAGAGACAAGAGGCAGAGACTAGAACAGGGTGAGTGCTGAGAGCTTGTTAATCAATTCGTATGTGAAACTATACAATGCCTTAGTGCTCGTTAGTAAGTTAGAATTATATTCAATGTTAGTTAGTGTTAGTAACTTTTATCGAAAACAACAAGCTGTTTGTATGGCTTGTAAAATAGAAAAGTAAGGTGAAGTAAGCAAACAAGATTGGAAGGAAGGCTGAAATCCAGAAACCATTAAATCACCCGAATAGTGGCATGCAATACTGGGGCTGTGAGCTGTGACAAGACATGAGACCAGACAGGGGGAGACAAAGTGCAATGCATGGGAGAAAGCAAAACATGAAAACTATGGTAAAAAGTGAAACCTGGAAAAACAAAACTAAATCAATACATGAATTCTAAAATTACCAAATCACAAAACACATACCAAAGAATAGTCAGACATAGCAATGAATCAAATACCGATAAAGCAGAACCTAGCAAACAGATCAAAACATGGAAAGGCAAATCAGAACATGACAGACAGCAGAATCACAACAATCTGTGGTTATGTTTGGATTGTCTTGTTGTATTCTGAATGTTCTACGTCAACCTGTTTTCCCTTTTTTTTATTGATTGAAGTATTTTTATATGTTGTGCTTATGGTGAAAACTATTAATCATAAAAAAACTTTAACCTGAGCAATAACTTTTGATTGCGTAGTGATAGGCCTTTGAAACTTGGCATGTGTATTCCTTGTGACAAGACCTTTCAGAGGAAGTAATGAATTTTGACCTCGTGACCATGACCTTGGCGCAGGATGCGTTTTTCAAAAACTTTAACCTTGGCCATAACTTTTGATTGCTTAGTGATAAGCCTTTGATACTTGACATCAACTTTCATCAAAATCAAAAACAAAAATCAAAATAATGTTTATGTCTGGGGGCATCAGAGTTTCACAAACATCTTTTTTTTTTTTTTTGGCTAAAAATTATTTTCCGGTATATTGCTGTGAATACAAAGTTTTTTAAGTTTTATTCTATTATATTGTTTTAATAGTTGGCTCAATCTCCAAAGACCCAAGGTATGTAATTTTTCTTACAAGGTTATACCAAAGCACCCATGCAATTAATCATTCCCGTGGTTTTGTCAGCAAAACTAATTCCAACTCCTTTATCCCTGGTCTTGATCAATTGCAAACCCAAGCCAATTTCATTGCTCTGTCCACTGGGAGTACAGCAGTGCAAACCTACCTATGTGCATTGACACCAAATACTCCATTTTTCATACAGTTGAAATCACATCATATCAGTCACACTTATAGCATTAAATTCAAGCAATTTATATTTTTAAACAAACCTATTTTCTGATTTAGCACTGAACTACTTTTCCATCAAGTAATTTTTAATGGGTTAAGTAATTTCAAATCTGACGTCGTGGTTCTCTGCCAGGAAAGGGTGGATAGCCCCCCCTGATTTGGGGGTGAGTTGTTTCTCCAAGGGGAGGAATTTAAGTGCCCCAGGGTCTCGTGCAGAAAAAAGGGCACGATGGAGTGTGAGATTGAAAGGCGGCTCGGTGCAGTGTTTGCAGTGATGTAGGCATTGTACTGGTCCATCATGGTGAAGTGGGAGCTGAGCATAAAGGCAAGGCTCATTCTACCCCTCATCTGCGGTCAAGAGTTTTGGGTAGTGACTGAAAGCACAAGATTGCAAAAACAGGCAGCCAAAATGAGCTTCCTCCACTGGGTGGCTGTGCTGACCCTTTGCAATTGGATTAGGAGCTTGGTCCTTCATAAGAGACTCAGAGTAGAACCGCTGCTATTCTCACAGTGAGCGGAGTCAGCTGAGATTGTTAGGGCATCTGGTCCAGATGCCTCCCTTTAGAGGTTTTTTAGGCATGTCCAACTGGAAGGAGGCCCTGAAGCAGATCCAGGACATGCTGGAGAGATTACATCTCATGGCTGGCTTGGGAACATCTTGAGTTTCCCAGGAAGAGTTGGAGGAAGTAGCAGGGGAGGAGGATGCCTGGGCCACTTTGTTTAGTCTGCTACCCCCGCGAGCCGGCTAAGGATAAGCAGTAGAAGATGGATGGACTCTGAATTCGTTGACCAGGCATCCCCTCATTCGCCGCGCCAAAGGGGTGTATCCAGGCATATTTTGCAATTTCGTGCCCAGCGCAATTACTCCTCTGTCCCGCCTCTGTCCCTCCTGCTGGCGCAAGTGGCAAAGAGAGAAGGCATGAAGAGGAGAGAAGGCATGAGTGGGTATAACACAGCCTAGTCAGATCATTACCATTCAAATGAGGTCCTCTCCTCACCTTTAAACTGTTGCAGTAAAGAAGCCTCTGTCCTATATCTGCATGATGCGTTAATGTTGCATTTTACTTTGTTGCTTCAGGCATGTTTTCTGCACCGCTTTCGTCTATATTAAGCAATACGAACGTGAGTTAGCTGGCTAGCTAGGGCATTCGCGAATTATTACCATTAGCGAACTTGGATGGAATTTCAAAAAGACACTACGTCAGATCATTCAAATTTATGAAGTTGGAATGAAATACGATGGTTGCTCATTTATTTCTTCTCCCTGCATCATTGGGAAGAGAAACGATGGACAGCGTGTTCCTATTATTACAGCCTGTTGCTGCTTAAAATTTTGGGATTAACATGCACGGACAACAATGCAAGATACGTTCCACATTTATCTTCAATATGTGATCTTAACTCAGTATGAGATCATCGCAATGAGGGTGTATTCCTTTCCCCCACTAAAAACGATAAAACCTAAATAACAATAGTAGTATTAAGCCGCTTACATACTGGACGCGAAACAAATTTTTCGCACAACAGATCACATTCAAAGTCAGTGCAAAGATGCGAATATGGTAAATGGACTGCATTTATATAGCACCTTTCTAGTCAGAGGACACAAAGCGCTTTACAGTTATGCCTCTCATTCACCCTGATGGCGGAGGCTGCTGTGCAAGGCGCCAACCTGCACATCAGGAGCAGTGTGGGGTGCAGCATCTTACTCAAGGACGCTTCGACACGCTCTAGCCACTCTACCTCCTGAACCATGCCGCCCTATTTGTGTCTTTGCATACACACGCATACAAAGCACTCAAGGACAGAGATGTGCAGTCAGGTGGTCTCTCCTCTCTCATGCGCGCTGCTGCTCTCCTTGCTGATACGGCACATGCAGTTCGGCCTCTCTCTGTCTCAAGTCCTGTAATGTCTCCTGCATAGGGTCAAAGTGACATCCATGGCATACAGCTATGTTGTGTAGCACACAACATGCCACAGAGAATGCACTGACACTCTGAGGGCTGTCAGGTCGAGTTTCCATTATGCGTGTCAACTGCTTTTGATCTGACATCAGGACAATGGATATAGATACTAAAATTTACGTGTTGATTCTGATAGTTACACTAAATAAAGGTTGCTGTAATTATTTATTGCATTGAAACGTGCCAGACATTCTGGAAACCAGTCTGTGAGGTTTCGGTGACGTGTGCGCGCTGTGCGCCGGTCAGCCAAATTACCACTGCACAGAAAGTAAACCAGGTTGGAGCTGGTGAGTTCTCTGTACACTTTCAGCGGAGCCTTTTGCCGCAAAATTGTCACTGCATCATGATGAATATGTGACACCTCCCTCTACTATGCCGCCACTCCCATCTCGGAGCACGTCCGTCAACCGAATTGCCTAAGTGGCTGCGCACGGTGTTGCACCGCAAGAAATTACCACTGTGCTGGCTGTACCAGACGAAATTACCACTGCGTGGGCTGTGCCACCTTATGCTGCGCCGAGAAATTACAGTGCATTGACTTTAAAGATAAAGACTCAGAAATAGAAGTTTGTGATGATCTGGAAGAGATATATAGAAATAAATACACCATCAGATTTTCTATTTCAATTTCAATTTATTTGTATAGTGCTTTTCGCAGAGACTGTCACAAAGACGCTTTACAGTAAGAGATGAAGTTACTGAAAGGGCAGTGCCCTGCCTATTCCCCACTACAGCAAATGAGGCAAAAACTCCCAGTAGGGAGAAAAATCCTCAAACAGTGGTGAGAAAAAACTCCCCAATGGGAAGCAATCTCAGGAGGAACCCGACTATAGTGGGGAAGCCCATCCTCCACGGGCTAGCTCATTAATAACAAGATAAAGCAAAATGGGATAAAATGGCAATACAGTTCCATTAAAGTCCATCTAAACTGTGGCATTAGTAGCTCCTGGAAGTGACGTGCCGAGGATGGTGCAGAACTGGATCAGGACCGCATCAGGACAGCAGCAGCCAGCGCTCATGATGAGGGACAGGGCTCGGACGGTCCAGGACTCAGGGTTGTGGAGGGAAAGATCCTCGGAAAGAGACAGAAGAAAGTTGGGTGAGGCACTGGATAAAACTACTGCGTATTAATAAAAATACAGTCCTGTGTCCTGTGCCAAGTTAGAATTTAGGAGCTGACTGGTCAGGAAACAGTCAACACCCCTCCATCCACTTCCTGCAGCACAGAGGCCCTACACTTACTCCAGGCTGGAAGATCACTTTTGATTTTCTGAACACTAGTACCATATGGACCTCCCCGGTGACTAAGACTGTAGCAAGCCCCACTGGCACCGTTAATGCATGTTCAGTGCCTCCGGTTCCACATGGATTTGCTTAACACTACACCAGTACCATATGGGCCTCCCAAGTGACTAAAGCTGTAGCAAACCCCACTGGCACCGTTCATGCATGCTCAGTGCCATCGGTTCCACATGGATTTGCTTAACACTACACCAGTACCATATGGACCTCCCAAGTGACTAAGGCTGTAGCAAGCCCCACTGGCACCGTGAATGCATGCTCAGTGCCACCGGTTCCACATGGATTTGCTTAACACTACACCAGTACCATATGGACCTCCCCAGTGACTAAGGCTGTAGCAAGCCCCACTGGCACCGTTAATGCATGCTCAGTGCCTCCGGATCCACATGGATTTACTTAACACTGGCTTCCAATATCTTGTCAATATATAAAACAAGGATGTAGTCAGTCCCACCAGAGCCAATAAATGTTTATACATAACTAATCATGAACTAATCACAGGCTTGACTAAAAAGATAAGTTTTCAGCCTCTTGAAGATAGAGAGTGTGTCTGAAGCCTGAATTTATCTTGTGAGATTGTTCCATAAAATTGGTGCTTTGTAAAAGAATGCTCTGCCTCCAATTGTAATTCTAAATTTGGAATCTTCAAGTACTCAGCACCTTGTGAACGAAGTAATCTTGGTGGGGAGTAAGGAATGAGAAGACTGGGAAGATATTCAGGGGCCAAGTCATTTAAAGCTTTGTTGGTTAGTAATAGTATTTTGTACTCAATTCTGAATTTTACTGGCAGCCAATGAAGATTTCTGAGCACCGGGCTGATGTGATTGTCAGATCATAAGAAACAGAAGAAAACAGGAGATACACTTACTTTACTATCCAGCAGTTGGCTTGAGTTGCTTCATTGCGGTTCAGGTAGCTCAGTCAAGTCACATTGTTCTTACTGGTTGAGCTGTGTTCCTGCCAGCGAGAGACATGTTTTACTGGGCAATATGCGCTCATCGGCAGTATTAAAGTTACATTTCTGGCGGCTGGAACCTTGTGTCCTTCGCACCTGAACATTAGGGCAGTGAGGTACAGTGAGCGCCTTTCACACATTCTAGATTCAAGTGGAAGCCAAGAACAACATGTAGCCTTTAACATTACCAAATTTAACTACCCACGTGTATCTTCATTCAGAATTTTCGCTGTTTCAGAAATAACCACATGACTCAAAACCTTTTGAATTGCATGTGTGAAGTCACCTTTATTTTTTGTGTTTAGCTTGAAGACAATGAAGCAATAACTTCTGGAGTTGAATGAAGGAGGAATCCACCACATATTGAATCCACCTAAGGGAACAGACTATTTCTTAACTTCATTTCAAAGTTCAAAACACACTGTGAAAACTAGGAAGGCGTTCTGTGCTCATTAAACACACATTAAAAGTCGGATCTTCCACACTCGAACGACCAAGGCCATTTTCATTTAGCATAATTGCTAACATACCAAGGCAGACAATGACTCCAATTATGTAAATGTAAAATGTTTGGCAGTGGCACTGTCGTCTTACAATCGCCACTTTTAATGAGACACAATATTGGCATCTAAAAGAAAAGCCAGAAGGACGAAAGGAAAGACTCTTCATTTTTATAGTTTCAGCCAGTTTATCTGTTAAAGTTGCCCTTCTGTATTCAGAGACCGTTCGCATGCATAAGTAGCAATAAATAAATAAATAAATAAAGGTCTTATTAATGAACTCAGTGCAAAATGCACAGTGTATTTGTCTCCATACTTATTACTCCAAGGTGCCTTTACTGTTGAAGTCAGCTTGCTGCCCTGAATTAAGTATGCATCAACAGAGCCCCATTATCTCCATTGCAATTTACTATCATAACAGGGCGACCAGTACAGCCTGAATCCAATCCATTTGACAATGAAGATCTGCACGTTAAGTAGCTTGATGCCACTCAGGGTTTGAAAATAACACGCTTACAGATAAAATACCCATACCTCTAAGCAGAGCACCCTACTGCCTATTCAGTGAGTTTGCCATTTTTAAGCTCATTTTTGAGAAGGCATGAGGGGAATATCTGTTCACTCTTGAGAGTAAACTGCAGGTTTAGATCCCAGGTAAACCACTGAGCACGGAATTTCCCTTTGATAATTTAGGTAAAAATCCGCCAGTACAATAAATAAACATGATATGATATACCTATGTCATGGTCATTACTACTACTACTACCACTATGATTAGTGGTACCATTAAATAATGGAGGCATTATCATCGATGCCTCCTGTAATTTGGGTCTCTGTTTGATATATTATATCAGTTTTTGCCTTTCATTTAGATTAATTCAGACTGTTATGCAGCAGGGGCTGCAACATTTCGTTACATACTGTACTGTCCTGTGTCACAGGCCACTGCGCTAGGAGTGCAGTAATTGTCATGCTGCTCCAGGGGATGGCCCAGACCACGGAATGTGTGTCTGAAGACTGGTTAAGGGCTGTGGCTTGCCATTTCAGTAACTGTCCTGCTCCACTAGGGGACTGGCATGAACGAATGTTTCCAGACTGGCTCAGGGCAGTGGCTTGCCGTTGCAGTATCTATTCTGCTCCACTAGGGGACTGGCCTGGACCACTGAACGAGCGTCTCAAGACAGTGGAGTTTTACTTTCCTAACTGGCCTTGCATCGAGAGCAGTAGCCTATGGTCTCAGAACCACTGATTGCACAGTCCCATGCACAGAACACTGCAATTACATCATAAATGCTTGCCTTACCCGCCACATAACTGTTGGCCAACTCATTTATCTAGCCTGCCATTTTGATAAATAAATTGTTATGAATGTAATTGTTCAAAATATTTGAAAATGGTATCAATGTAGCCTAACAATAAGCAGCTCACTGCTTTTTTCTGCTCTAATTTGTCATATCAAAAAGCTATCTAATGACACCGAACAAAACCCCACGAATGTAAAGTATAAAAAACTGAAATAATGTTGGCTTATTCACAAAAATATGAATGCCCTGAACAGATTATTTTTACCTGTCCTGGTAAGTGAGCATTAAACAACTAGAGGGACTCCGAGACTGCTAACCTCCACCAAGGCAGCACAGTCAAAATCTTGCTGAGTGAACATGTCTCATAAAAATTTAAGGTTTATCACATAACTGCTGTACTTTTACCATAGGCCAGCTCATGACAAATGTTTTACTTTACAAATTAAAAATTTTTTAATTTACTAATTTTTTGACCACTTACTTAAAATACTTTTTCAAAATATAGCATTAGTTTTTTTAGCTAACATGCTAATGTTAGCTAGCTACTCAGTTGATTGAATTTACAAACCCTTGCTTGCTCAGCCGGAAATGTCAGTGACTCAGACTAACTAAGCAGAGCGATGTAGTTTTTGCAGTGCTAACATACAATGGGCGTGAACAAAAATTACATTGGTACCACTTTATTTTTTCCGGTCCGTGTATAGATGCTCAATAGACAAGAAATAGCATGTTAAGAACATAAAGGTTGGCTCTCAACAATGGTTGAATTTGTGGACAGTACAAATACTATCAACAAAAACATCATTATATTATCTACCGACTTCTTAGGCATGACCTTAATATTTATGTTGACAATCTACAGTGAAATGTTTAGAGACAATCAAGAAACTTTCATTAAAGTATCAGTCGACATGTTATTGATATCACCGGAGCATCTCCAGGCATCACCCTGTGCATTTACCTGATCATCTATTGACAGTTTCTTCATAGTGCATGTACCATAATCAAGTACTGTCTTCACTGGCAAATATTAATTTGCTCACTATTGATGAATACATGATTGGATGTTGATTTACCCAGTCATCCCTTATTACCTTGTTGATGATCAGTTGAGTATTTACAAGTGTCTCCCTGAATTTTTACCTGATCATCTGCTGGAACTTTATTCGTTGTCAGTTGAGCATCTACAAGCATCACCCTGTGTATTAACCTCATCATCTGTGGATAGATTATTGATAGTCTGTGAAGCATTTCCAAGTATTTCTCCATGTATTAACCTGATCATTTGCTGACACTTGAATGAAATTTCTTGAGCATCTTTTAATATATCACTGTAGATTGCCAACACAAATGTTAAGGTGATGTCTAAGATAGTAAATCATATGATGATGTTTTCTTTATAGTATTTGAACTGTCTACATATCAAACTTTTTTTTTTTTTTAATTTGGCATCTCCAATCCCACCTGAATCTGGAATGCCCAATTGGTGAACTATGTACAAGTCTTGGTCGTATGCGACCCCCTGCTGCCAACTCAGGATAGTGAAGACAGTTCACGCCTCTCCTCCGAAGCACATGCCTGTCAGCCACTGCTTCTGATACACTTATTGGTTGAATCTTCGCAAGCTCAGAACGAGGGCGGAGAATACCCGGACATGTACAAACCCAGAATCTTCCTAGCGAGCGCCTGTCTGGCCAACAGGAGGCGCTTGAGCAACGAACAAAGCTGTTTGCATCCCATACCCGGCAGTCCCTTCCCAATTTGAAACCATGTAGTGTGATGGCCAATTGTGCGCTACTCTGACCACTGCCGACCACTGCCGGTTGGTACGATCGGGGCTCGAACCCGCGACGTGATTAACCATCAAAATAAAGTGCAACCATTACATTTGCTTTACATTAAATTACGTAATTCATTTACAGTATGTGATTAAGAGAATCTTATACTCTTGTTCGTTTCATGAGAAAGTTATGAGACTGGTTGAGTAAATTTTGGTTCGTTGCTTGCAAAAGCTTGCAACAAATGCATAATTTACTCGCCATTTCATAACTTTCATTTGACCCTACCTCTTGAGTAAGATCCTCTATATCTGCAACATAGGATTTCGAGATGGCTGCAGTGGTGGCAATATTTTTTGACCTATCGCGTTCAAAATCAATTGGGTCCATCCCTGATGTACAAAACCCAAAACCAGTGAAGTTGGCGCGTTGTGTAAATTGTAAATAAAAACAGAATACAATGATTTGCAAATCCTTTTCAACCTATATTCAATTGAATACACTGCAAAGACAAGTTACACAATGTTCGAACAGGTAAACTTTGTAATTTTTTGCAAATATTAGCTCATTTGGAATTTGATGCCTGCAAAATGTTTCAAAAAAGCTGGCATAAGTGGCAAAAAAGACTGAGAGAGTTGAGGAATGCTCATCAAACACTTATTTGATACATCCCACTGGTGAACGGGGTAATTGGGAACAGGTGGGTGCCATGATTGGGTATAAAAGCAGCTTCCCTGAAATGCTCAGTCATTCACAAACAAGGATGGGGCGAGGGTCACCACTTAGTGAACAAATGCGTGAGCTGATTGTCGAACAGTTTAAAAACAACATTCCTCAACGAGCTATTGCAAGAAATTTAGGGATTTCATCATCTAAGGTCCGTAATATCGTCAAAAGGTTCAGAGAATCTGGAGAAATCACTGCACGTAAGCGACAAGGCCGAAAACCAACAATGAATGCCCCGTGACCTTCGATCCCTCAGGCGGTA
This sequence comes from Gymnothorax reevesii, assembly GCA_029721435.1. NCBI lineage: Eukaryota > Metazoa > Chordata > Actinopteri > Anguilliformes > Muraenidae > Gymnothorax > Gymnothorax reevesii. The sequence continues at coordinate 23,435,637 of CM056577.1, read as the reverse complement.
CTGCATCAAAAACCGACATCAGTGTGTAAAGGACATCACCACATGGGCTCAGGAACACGTCAGAAAACCACTGTCAGTAACTTCAGTTCGTCGCTACATCTGCGACAACTACAGTGCAAGTTAAAACTCTACAATGCAAAGTGAAAGCCATTTATCAACAGCACCCAGAAACGCCGCCGGCTTCGCTGGGCCCAAGCTCATCTAAGATGGACTGATGCAATGTGGAAAAGTATTCTGTGGTCAGACGAGTCCACAAATTGTTTTTGGAAACGGTGGACGTCGTGTCCTCCGGACCAAAGAGGAAAAGAACCATCCGGACTGTTATAGGCTCAAAGTTCAAAATCCAGCATCTGTGATGGTATGGGGGTGTATTAGTGCCCAAGGCATGGGCAACTTACACATATGTGAAGGCACCATTAATGCTGAAAGGTACATACAGGTTTTGGAGCAACATATCTTGCCATCCAAGCAACGTCTTTTTCATGGACACCCCTGCTTATTTCAGCAAGACAATGCCAAGCCATATTCTGCACGTGTTACAACAGCATGGCTCCGTAGTAATAGAGTGCAGGTACTTGACTGGCCTGCCTGTAGTCCAGACCTGTCTCCCATTGGAAGTGGCGCATTATGAAGCGTAAAATATGACAGCGGAGACCCTGGGCTGTTGAACAACTTGAGCTGTACATCAAGCAAGAATGGGAAAGAGTTCCACCTGAAAAGCTTCAAAAATTGGTCTCCTCAGTTCCCAAACGTTTACTGAGTGTCGTTAAAAGGAAAGGCGATGTAACACAGTGGTGAAAAGGCCCCTGTGCCATCTTTTTTGCAATGTGTTGCTGCCTTTAAATTCTAAGTTTATGATTATTTGCAAAAAAAAAAAAAAAAGTTTCTCAGTTTGAACATTAAACATCTTGTCTTTGCAGTGTATTCAATTGAATATAATTTGAAAAGGATTTGCAAATCATTGTATTCTGGTTTTAACTACGATTTACATAACATGCCAACTTCACTGGTTTTGAATTAGCAACCCATCCACAAAATGTGAGAGATAACTGTTCATTACTTTGTGAGTCATTTCATACACACACAGACAAACAGCAGCAAAAACATAGCCTTCTCCTCCCTGGCGGAGGTAATAATGGCAGGTATGACAAGTGGTGTTAATGAATTGTATTCACATGGTGCAGTCAGCTGTTAATCTCGATTGATTACTGTGCTTTCTTTCTGCAGCATAGACAGATAACTATCACTATACTCTGGCAAAGGGGTGTGATACAGCCTAATGATTTTTTACTTAGAATTAAGTTTTGATTACTGCTGCATCTAATTAATTTGAAAATGTGGTGGGCATTTCTGAAAAGTGACTTGGCGTCAAAGAAGACACTGAAAGTGACTTCATGGTACTATCATTCAATCTGTTGTGCAAAAAATAAAAAATGTTTTAGCTGTTGAGGGGATGGGTGTTTGAACAATGGAAGTGAGCTATTGCCGCTGTTATTCAGAAATGGGACTGATACCTTGTGGCTTTATTATAGCGTAATTATGAAGGCCTTTATCGCAGCTCAGAGTATTTTACATTGACCCAGATAAGCCCACTAGCATACATAATTAGGTAATGGTAATGTTTTGTTACCAAACCTGTAATATTGATTAGCAAGCCACCTCTAGTCTTCATGAGTTTCTTCACAGAAACAGGCACCAAATTTTCAAACGAATTAGGCCTATACGTATGGAAGGACAATAAGGTCAGAATTGAATTAATAAATAAATATATAAATAATTAGATATCCCCATGAAATAAATAAATATGGAAATGAAATAAATCTTGAAATGGGTCAATGGGGCAATAAATATATTAAAGATGTGTTTATGAAACACTAATGCCCCCGGACATAAACATTATTTCTATTTGTGTTTTTGATTTTGATGAAAGTTGATGCCAAGTATCAAAGGCCTATCCCTAAGCAATCAAAAGTTACGGCCAAGGTTAAATAAAAAAAATGCATCCTACGCCAAGGTCAAGGTTATGATGTCAAATTTCATGACCTCATCTGAAAGGTCTTGTCACAAGGAATACACATGCCAAGTATCAAAGGCATATCACTAAGCAATCTAAAGTTATGGCTAAGGTTAAAGTTTTTGAAAAAGGCATCCTTCGTCAAGGTAAAGGTCACAAGGTCAAAATTCATGAGATCTGAATGGTCTGAAAGGTTTTTTTTGTTGAGCCCAGACTGGAGCTAGGTTTGGACATGTTCTGGGCATGTCAGGGGCAAGTCCCAGAAAATAAAAAAAAGAGGTCTAAATGTGGGTGGAGTCTGCAAAAGAGTATATAAGGAGGGGATTTCAGACAGTGAAGTAGTCGGAAAAATTGCAAGGAGAAGGATACATGTGACCAGACCTGTCATTCTTTTCAAGACCTGTGAAGCTTTTAGTGGATTTTTGCCTGTGTTGGAGCATTTTCCTCACCCAGGACATCACCAAGAAACCCACCAAAAGGGACTGTAAATATTTCTGTTTTTCTTGTTAATCAATCTTGGTCATTAGATTAGTTAGTTATTAGTTGTCTTTGTTAATTAAATGTGTTTAAGTTTTAAAATTGTGTCTGTCATCCCTTGCTGTTGTGGATATTGTAAATGTAATAACAAATTGGGGTCATAACACTAAGTAATCAAAAGTTATGGCCAAAGTTAAGGTAAAGAAAAGAACGCATCCCACGCCAAAATGTCTTGTCACAAGGAATACACATGCCAAGTGTCAAAGGCCTATCACTAAGTAATCAACAGTTATGGCCAAGCTTAAAGTTTAAAAAAACGCATCCTACGCCAAAGTCAAGGTCACGAGGTCAAAATTCATGGCCTCACCTGAAAGGTCTTGTCACAAGGAATAAACTTGCCAAGTATCAAAGGCCTGTTACTAAGCATGAAAAGTTATGGCCAAGGTTAAAGTTTTTTGGTGCTGCAGACAGACAGACAGACAGACAGACGGCCGGATGGACAGATGAAAAACTATATGCCCCGAATCTTTGATTCCGGGGCCATAAAAATAAATACACTGAACAAAAATAAAAATGCAACAATTTAATCCTTTTGGTATTTCAAAAAAATTATTTCTCTGGTTGATTGGTCAGGTTTGATTACATCACCAAGGTTGTGTGCAACTGGTCTGTGTGCATTTCAGTCACATTTGCCATATCATTGTCAATTTCACGTCACTCGTCAAAATTGGCCTGTCCGACTGAGCCTGACCCAGAACTATTGAAATCAGTGATGGTCGGCCCAGGCCATCCTGTCCGCTGGTCAATAAAAGGCCACCCCAAAAGTCTCTGTGTGGCCATTTTTCAAAATGCCACAGATGATTTGAGACCTCAGGTAGCGTGCCATTAGCATGCTCAGGGCAGGAATGCCTCTCAGGGCTGCCGCAAGGGCTCTTAATGTCCATGTCTCAACAATAAGTCGCCTAAGATGCCTTTTTGAGGAATTAGGCATGACAACAAACCGACCATATGCGAGATGACCTCTTGTGATGACCCCCAACCAAGACCCAAAACCGGAGTACCCGGAGGAAACCCACGCGAATGCGAGGAGAACATGCAAACTCCACACAGAAAGGCCCCTGACCGGATTCTGACTGGATTTTGAATTTGTTCTCTTTACTGTCAAGTCATTTTTCCAGCCTCACAGAGTGGATGGACGGCAGCGTCTGGTGCCACTCAGGAGAACATCAGGCAGACGTCAGTTTGGTGCATAAAGTGGCATACTGTCGTGGAGGAGTGCTGATTTGGGCAGGAATATCCCCTGAACATGAACATTACACCCAACTGCATTTCATTAATGGCAACTTCAGTAGAGTACGATATTGCGATGAGATACTCCAGCCTGTTGTCCGACCATTCATTTGTCAAAATAATGTCATATTCCAGCATGACAATGCCAGACCCCATGTTGCCCGTGTATGCAAGGAGTTCCATGAGGCTAAAAATATATTAATGCTTGAATTCCCCCATCGAGCATCTAGGGGATGTCCTTGACTGATGAGTTTGTTGTCGATTCCCACCTCTGGTCCATACCTGCCGACTCTGTGCAGCTCTTGAAGAGGAGTAAGAGCGCGTCCCCCTAAGTCACCGTTGACAATTGGTTTGGTCCATGCGGCAGGGATGTGCAGCAGGCGAACAGAGGACATTCCCAATATTGATTTGCGCAATTTGTACAGTAGACCCCATCCCCTTCATCATCTATGCTGTTGTGAGATTCTTGTATGTCTGTGTCAATCAGTGATTGAAATGTATTGCAATATGGTCACACAGTCTCTCCACAATTAATGAAAGTACAGCGATTGTTTGCACACGGTCCTCTCTCTCACAATAAAACGTGTTGCATTTATATTTTCCTTCAGGTTAAATTTCAATATTAGTATATAAATCAGTCTATATAGTTTAGTAAATAAATAAATATGTTTTTAATTAAAAATGCTTTACTGCAGTACTGCTTTACTACTGTTATTTATTTCTGGAGATTATTATTAATTAATTGATTAATTGATTATTCTTGAATTATAAAGCCTTAAATAGGGCACCGCATACATTTCCAGAGTCGGCTTCTGTGCAAATGGGTTAAACCAATGAGATTAAGACATGAAGACATACAGAGGATTAGTATACAACATCACTGATTACGGAACATCAGTCAAGAAAAAACCACTAAAAAGCTCAGATGGATGCACTTGTTGATCCGTTATGTCCCTGACAGCAGCAGACAAATCACAGTGAAAGCAGGTAAGACAAGCATATGTCTCCCCCTAAAACTTGCAATAACAGCAGCTGCTTCTTATCACACTGCAAGATACAAAGACGGATATGAGTCAGAGGGAGACAGTACATCTGGTCGTGTGAATCTGATCATCCTTTGGGAATCATTAATACAAAAAAAAAAATTTAGCTGACTAATGCAGTCACTTCACTACCACATACAAATCTGCCCGGCCGCAGGCCACAGTTGCCACTGGTAAAGTGGATTCAATACCACATTATAGACCCATCAATGCATTGGCACAGTTCCACTCCTCAGCTATGATGATATTTCATGTTGATAAAAACTGTTTATATTTATGTAATTAGGGCCAAGTTGTGTGGTCAGAGAAAATAAAGGAAGTTTAAGCTGCGGTGGAAAGCAGAACTCTGGCGAACAGACCCTTATTGTCTTCAGGGCCTCGGCACCTGGCAGAGATCTCTGCGGTCATGAGAGCAGATGCAATTAGGGTCTGTATGGCGTCACTTGGTCTGCTCAACTTAGGTCACGACAGCTGGAGCGGCCCTCTGCCTCGGGGTTAATGGACAGTTTCTGGGGTAAAGGTCAGCGTTGAATGTCTTTCAAGTCACCGAAAATGACTGAGACAACTTGGGCAGAGAGAACGCCGCAGTGCCATAAACTGGACTTTTCAGAGAATACACCTGCAAAATAATTCACATTACCTCCCGTAATGTTGCAAATCCAATGTGTATTTTTGTTATGTGACATAAGCTGACTGGTAACATTAATATCAGGTATCTTTGTAATTCTGGACTGTAACCGGTGTTTCATGACAAACTGTTGTGCAAGCATATGGTGTTTGGTACCATTTTACTCCAGTAAGATTCTGAAATCGCATGGTGCATATTTCAAAGGGATTAAAATTATGAAATGAAATCACTTTCTGCTTCTCATGGTAATGCCCCCTCCCAAACCCCCTCTGAGGAGGGGTTGGCTTCCTGATTACCCCAGTGATTTATGACCCTGCTGTAGGAAGTGCTTCTGGAGTTTGGGCTTAAAAGGGAGAGAAACAAAGGATTCGGGGAGACCGCACCCGGTTTCCCACACGTGCATCTCCATGCCGTGATGTACCCAATAGTAGTTATGAGGGATTGCCTGCCCACACATGCATCTGAATGTGTGTAGCCGGTATCACACTGGAACATTGCATTCAACTTCCCCCAACCGCATCTCTATGTCGTGGTTAGCTTTAATGTAGTCATGGAAGATCTTGGGCAATTTGACGTGATATTGCTATGGAAGCTTGTATTCATCCTTCCCTCATATACATTGTGTATATGTGTAGTTTTGAGCTGCGCCAGGTATGAGATGATTTCTTCTTTTTATATATCTCTAACAATGTAATTGGTTTTGTGATTTAAGCGTGCCTGCCTGGCGAAATAAATTGATATTCGCATCCACTTGTGGGCGTCTGATTCTGACTAACATGTTCCTTCCAGTTCGGAGCCTGTCTGCTGATTGAGTAACGTAGTCCGTAATCGCGTGCCTGATCAACACGCTTGGCATCTGCGTTTTAAGGTAGATTTTCCACGTTGTGATGAGTTTTATTTTGGTTGGCCTGGAGGCGACTCCGCTAAACTGAGCGGTTGGGGCGTATTTCGTTACCATCTCAGTCCCTGAACGAAGATCTTACAATTCTAACCCCAAGTCCCTGAACGCGTCCGTTAAACTTTGGGGTTACTTGTTTTGGGCCCTGGTAATCCCTAGTCATAGCTATTTTCTATGTCAAATTATCGCCCTTAATTATACCTCCAACCTGTGCGTTGATTCACCGAATTGGACAGTAGAGATGTTTTCGTCTGGCGGAGTAAGGTATAGACCAGTCATGAGTCCGATGCACAACAGAGCTCTAAAGTAAGTAGTAGTTCATATATTGGAGTCAGATCAATATTTATGCAAACATATGGTAACCGCGATTGATTAAAAATGAGTGTAACTAGTTCAGGCAGGAAACTCGAGAAGAGCTACATCAGCTGACAGCAGCCTGGTAAGCTACCAGCGCGTCAGCATCAGCAGGCACACAATTGGAGGATACACATCACAAGATCATACAGCGGTCTATTTGAAAGACGTCAAGCTCACTTTCTTCCGCTGCTGTTTGCTATGACTTTTCATGCTATGCAACATGCTGTTTGGTTTTTTGCTTGCCACCTCCACCTGTTTGGTTCAGTTCATATCGGGGGGATTTTGATTTCTGTTCATGACTATGTTTGTATGTTTGCTGTGCCTAGGTAGGACATTCCTCCAGAGCAGAACCACCGCCAAAATACAATGTAATGCTTATTCCCATGAATACATTATCTATTTTTATTCAAACGTGAGTTTTCCTGACTGAACTAAATGTTGTGTTCTAAATTTAATATGGAGTCAGATGTATTGCAATCGCTAAGATATTTGGGCTGCAGCATCTGCTAGGCACGTTTCAGGCCAGTTAAAAGCAGAACGTCGAAGACGTCATCACGGTTGGCCTGGGGCAGGCGTCTAGTGCTGACACTGTAGCCAGACCCCATTATTATAATGGCGACTGCAAGGATTTTCTTTTCCCTGGCAATAAAGGCAAACACGCTGAGACCTTCCGCCTCAGCTAGGACCCTCCTTGGCCTAGTTGAACGGTGCTTACAGAAGAATGTTTTGTAAAACACACATGCACGCACATGCACTCGCTCTCCCTCTCTCTCTCTGACACACACACACATACACACGCACACACACACAAGAAGGAGTAAAGATTTCTCTTCATGAAAGCACTGGTTTGCTCACAGCATAGACAAACTGAACAAGCAAAGCAATGGGCAGCATCCTCACCATTATAAACCTCAGCTCCATAGGGAGGGTGATAAAGGTGAAAACACCAACAAGCCAGGGCTCCACAGTGCAGTCACAGATCTGTTAACCTGCAACGGTTTGTGTTTTTCTGTGCGGAGAAGCTCTGAGAAATATTCACAGTTGACCTTCCAGATTGAGTATTGAGCGGTATCTGTCCTTCCCGAAAACTTCTCTTTTGTTCTCATTCCAAATTTAGAACCTTTCAGAATTATTGAGCTCCAGTGGACTTTTCCTAAATTAGTCCTGAGCTTCTTCAAAGGCTGAACAAAGCGTATTTATCCCTTGAGTGCCAAACATAGGATCCCGTTTCACAATTGATGAATTGGAATCAAAAGCCCTGCATGCTTCCCACTAAACTGAATAGTCTTCCTTAAGGACTTTGTTTGAAGAAACTTTGGAGTGTTCAAATCATGTGTAAGACCTCATCAAAACAATACCAATGACGGACATTGCAGCAGGGTGAAGGACTCACGTGTTCTTATTGACTAACTGGAGCTGGTGTGAATCACAATATAATGGATCATTTTCTCCGTCTAACCACGGGGCATGAAAATGCAATGGTTACAATTAATCTGACTCCATTAAACAGTTTAGTGGTATCCTCGTTAAGTATCTGGCTCCAAATTAGAAGTAGAATTGATATATTTGGAACAGCATGCGCGAATTTCGAGACAAATCTGCCATCAGATATGGCAGCGCAAGCCATCATTGCTCAGTAAATACATCCCCAGGGTTAATTAAACGCAACTGTCCTGGAATCAATTCGACGATAAATCAATTGGATAGAAGAGATTACCATGATAGCAGCATCGAGGCCTAAACAAAATAGCACTGAGCATGAATGTATCACGAACCCAGATTTTATGTAAACTTATAAGGGCTCCGTATAGAGAGTAACCCGGTACCGGCTTATTAATAAAATATATACGCCCAAGGGTACAGTTGAATAGCTAGATCCCAAGGGCCGGAATTACACAAACCTTTAAGGGCTAGTACGTAATCTCAAATCTAACTTAGAAGTATCCTTGCCTACACATGTCTTAGTAGGAGTTTCCCCTTAAATCCCGGTCGCAACAAAGCTAGAATATACGAGTGTTACAAATCAAGGAAAATCACGCAAGCTGAAAAAGGAATAACAATAATTTAATTACCAGGTAGGCACAACTTAGATCAAACAAATCAACGCTAAGCCAATTACCAGTTACCCATCATTATTATTTACAAGGATTTAGAATATTTTCATACCTGGGAAAAATGAATGGCCACGCGGAGCTAAAGTCGCCCCACGTGGTCAGGGAGAACTCAGATGCCCCCTCGCTCCGGAACAAGGCAACATGTGACTTCCCCACTTACCCCTTCGCACGTCAGATCACGACCAGCCAAAATGACGAAGAGCCCCGCCCAGTTCGAATCTCGCACTTTTAAAGAACCAAGACCACGCCTCCGAACAAGGTAGAGGCCGAATCAGAGTTGCACTCGCGAAGGTGTTACCACCAGGGCAATTGCCCGCGCAAATTCTAACCAGCTTTTCGGGAGCTTTCCAAAAAGAGAGTGAAACATAATTTTAAGGGAAATGAAACATGTTTCATTCAATTACTTAGATTTCCCCGGGAATAAAAAGACCAAACATGATAGGAATATGTACTAAAATGATGCAGTTATCATGTAAAAGACTTAAAATGGAGTATTATAGTCCAGTTGTGTTATAAATATATAAGTGGTTCCTTTATAGGATGGTGAACATAAACATATGAATTTCACAGAGATTCAGATTGTTTTAAGCAGAATAATGCAACTAGGCTTTAACTTTAATACACTGGGCAGCCTGGAAGTAATGGCTCCGGCTTCCTGCTGTGAACAGAACCAAGGATGCCACTCTCACCGGCAGGCAGTAGGATTATAAAAGTTTACTGCTGCCTCTGGATTGAGTCAGATCACCCAAACATTCAGATTTTACATGCGTAATGAGCATGTGTTCCAACAATATGATTTTTGACATATGTTGTGAGCCAAATCAAACTTTCAGGTTCTACACATGTCTACAGGAGATAGTGTTATGATTCTGCTCTGCATTGCCATGTTTTTCATGATCCTGATCTGTTTGCCAGGCTTTGGTTACATTCTGTCTGATATGGTCTCTGATCTCTGCATTGCCTGACTATGCCTTGGAATGTTATCATGATTTGGTTACTTGGATATGTTCATGTTTAGTTTTTGCCATGTTTAGTTTTACCAGTATTCATAGTTCCTGTTATTATTCCGGTCCATGTTTTGTTTTCACCCATGCATTGTACTTTGTCTCCCCCTGTCTGGTCTCTTGTCTTGTTTCTGCTCACAGCCCCGGTATTGCGTGCCACTCTTCGGGTGATTTAATGGTTTCTGGATTTTAACCATTCCTTCCAATCTCGTTCACTTCCTTTGCCTTGCTTTGCTATTTTACTAACAAGTACTAACAGTGTGTTGTTTTTGTTGAAACTGCTAACCCAGACAAACATTGTATATAACACTAACTTACTAACGAGTACTAGGGATTGTATAGCTGCACCTTACTAATTGATTAACAAGCTCTCAGCCCTCGCCCTGTTCTAGTCTCCGCCTCTTGTCTCTCCCTAATCTTCTTTGCTCCGTTTCAGTGGATCCTCCACACCTGTTCACTCTGTCCTTTCTCTCATTATCTGTGCATGTTAGAACACCCTAACCGGAGCCGTATATCTGTCTACAGGCTGTCTTCTGATCCCTGTCCACATTTTGGCTTTTACCTATTTCATGTGATTAGGTTCTCCCTCATGTTCGCTTCCTTTGTAATTAGTCTGACTTCCTGCACCTGTTTTCTGTTTAGCATGTGACTGCCCGTATGTGTATATAAGGAGTTTCTCACAGCAGTTCCCCGTCAGAACGTTTCTCTTGTCTACCTGTGCTGCTCTCGTCTTCGCCTTGTATTCATAGTGTTGCTCTTCTGCCTGGACCGTTCGACTTTTGATTTTTGGCTCTTTTTTGGTATCTCTATTCACTTCTGTTTACGAGCCCTTTTTTGCCCGACTACGATTTCTATGTTTGCTGCCCTGGTTTTTCGATTTGGATTCTGCCTATTGGATTATGATTTTTGGGTTGTGGACTCTGTACTGTTGCCTTCCGCCCTGCGGGGGTTTTCCCCCTCGCTCAATAAAATCACTTTCCCAGCAATCCTGGATTCTCGCGACTGGTTCCTGAACGCAACCTCACAGATAGTAGATTATGCATGCCACTATGCATACAGTACTCTTACCTGCATCCCAGGTCCAGTTATTGCAAAGAGTATTGAAAAATTTTTTTTGCATTCCTGGGAGGAAACTTCAAGGGGTTTACATTGCAGTAAGGTTATCGAGTGTGTGCATGTTCACGTGTCAGTATTTCTCCGCAGAAAAGAACTATACATGTTATTTATCTTCCCAAAATAATATTTAGGTTCAGTCAAACAGTCTTATTTGTTGAAAAAGCTTGAATTGACACCAACATGAATTGATTTGCCAAAATGTGCAGGTTCATTTTTGAGCAGGGCAAAAGCAGTGATGCATCATAATAACAGAATTACCAAACTGTATATTATCATGTTGAATTTGATGGGCATATGTCATGATCAAAGTGTACACATGCTGGAAGCCCAAAAATATTACGAAACATTAGATTTTTTCTTTATTTTATTTTTGGCTGAATATGCTCAGTTTTAATTGACAATTTCAAGGCAACGTGTGTGTCTGTCAAATTTTTAAAAAATTTTTTCAGGTATTTAAGAATTTATTTTCTCTAGATGGCTAAGTGAAATTTGCGAAAGCTATACAGCATAAGACCTCATGAGCTTAGAGAAGGGTGTTCAACCATCAGATTAAATCTGCCCTTGTTACTTCCAGTTATCTGTCACAACAGATAGATTTATTAAAACCCTCTTCAATTTATAAGCAGAGTTTCAGGAAAAGTCTGTGCCGCAGAAATGATGCTGTCACATTCAACCTTGCAGGCTAAAAAGAGATTTTTTTCTTTTTTTTAATATTTTTTGTTTCTTTCAAACAGAACATCGTCACTTTTTTGATATTTGCTGGTGATGATCCCGCACAGGGGTCTCCAATCTTTCCCAGAAAGGTCCGGTGTGGGTGCAGGCTTTCATTGCAGCCAAACAATTACACACCTGATACTGCTAATCAACCCCTGGACTCTTTGCTAATAAGCTTGATCAATGGCATCAGGTGTGTAGCTGCTTTTGTTGCAAGGAAAGCTTGCTCCCACAACCAGCGTGCAAATCAGGTAAAATGTCATAAAAATCTGAAAATACAGGTTGGATGCACAGAAGCGCCGGAAAAAATATAGTAGTTCATGCCTATTACAGCTAGCAAAGTTTGCAAATGTAAGGTAAAAACAAATCATATCGCTTACAAAGATGGCCTGCATCTAACATTAGGTAGCTAGACGGCTATATTATCTAATGAGTAACGTAACTTAATACGTGATTGCATCAGCAAAGAAGGAACAAAGTCGCCAGTATCTGGCTGGTTTGCTAACGAGGATCATAATTTTTTCAGCCACTTACCAAATGTATGTTTACTGTTGCAATGTAAATACTTTGCCTTCAGTATATACTGTCAATAACCAAAAGTAATTCATCTCACGTGGTAGCAAAAGTTAAAACAGGTTTGGCATCACTGGAGAAATCTACAAAAGTAATAGGCTGGTATCCAAGGTCAGTGTGATTGGCTGGTATGCCCTCATGAACTGCTGTCAAAATTTGATGGCTAAATGTAAAAATCAGCTAGTGCCCTAGGTGGCTAGAGCAAAGATTGCTTATCCGCAGAATTTACAGAGGTAGTACGATAATTTATACACGCATTAGTGTTCAGCATAAAGGAAATCAAGCATGGCTCAGTTCAAGATTTGGCGCAGACTCTATTCATAAAGCACCACTCCATATTGCCAGGTCAGCCAGATGTAGCTACTGCAATTTAGCTATTTCTTACCCTACCTGTGATAGTAGCAAGTAGCAGAAAGATCCTTCTCAAAGTTAAAACTAATAAAAACATGGCAAAAGGATAAACTCCCAGGACTGGCCATTCTCAGCATCGAAAATAAACAAGCGCACAGTCTGGACTTAAAGAGAGTGGTGTGGGATTTTTCTCATAGATACGCCTAAAGATGTGCGTCTGTATAGAGGGGTGCAAGCCTTTAAGAAAACTGTATGCTTTTTGAGAAGATTAATTTGATTTTGAGTTTTGTTTGTATGAGAAAAAATAAAAATAATAATAATTTTGCCTTAAGGAACAGCTTGTTCTGTCTGTCTTCACAGTACTGTTGTGCAACTGAGTTGAGCGGGCAGGTGGGCTTTTTACAGTAACCTTGACATGAAATCCAGCACTCTGTGATAATGGGTCGTAATGAGGAGGAGTTGGGCTGCATTTGACAGCTCCTGCAATTATGGCCATCGCAGGATCAGCACTTTGACAATGGTTATGATACTTTACTGTTTGTAGTTTTAAAAAGCCCCAACAATTTAAAATTTGAGCTGTATAAAACAGTTAACTCTATAATGTTTGCCCATGTAATGTTCTTAAGTGGTCTTTATGTGCATTTCAAAAATGAGAATTGCCAGCTCAATGCTGCAGCAAGAGGGCCCACTCAGGGTAAGCAGCAGGGGGGCCCCGCACATGTTTGCGTTGCGGTACTGATGTAACCATGACAGATATGAGCAATTTAGTAAGCAAAGGATGTATTCATAGTTCTACGTGCACAAATAGTCAGGACAAATTTTACTACATGGTACGATAAATCTTGGAGGCCAAGAAAAAGTGAGGCTTGCTGGGAATGTGTCCAGAGGAAATGCGCTGTAATGGAATTGGCTGACTGATACTCCGCTTGCTCCGGTTGCTAGTTTTATTCTGTGACTATCGGGCAAACAAGACATGTTATCTATCCTTTTAGTGGCAGGCTAAAATGCAGGCACAATTTATTCTAGTCAAATGGGGATAATTATGTCTTTCTTGTGATGTAGGCTGCACAATAAAAGTAAAACTTTCAATTTTTTTTCCCTCACGGACTTCACTGTGCACATTACTGTAAGTATTTTGTTGGGAACACTCAAAGATGACGCTTTGAGCAACAGATACTGTGGTTGGGCATTTATTCTGTGATGTAATCAAGCTTGACTAATGACTTAGAAAACATAATGACATTGTTAGTAAAAAGTATGTAATAACTGAATATGACAAAGTACATCTGCTCCAGGAAGTTTGCACAGATTGTTGTACTATTAAATTACTGACATGACATTATTGAATTACGACATGACTGTAACATATCAAACTAAACAAACCGAACCTCTATGGTCTATTTTACAGATAAAATCTACACTGGAGTGGTTTAGGCATGTAATAACACTTATACTTCTAAAATACTTACCAGAAATGTTTGGAGCTTCTATCTATCCCAAAGCTCTAAAGCTCTGAGGGCGGCCTGTATCGATTACTGCAGGCAGAAAACAAGTAGCATATGTTCATTCCCCTGAACATTTACAGATGTCACTCATTGCCTCCAACTTAGATAATAGCATTCTAACTCATGTATAAGCTTATTGTCACTTATTCCACTATTATTATATACTGACTTTAGCTGACTCAAATTATCACCCCCACTAACAGTTGTAACTCAATCTCACCACAACCTAAACCTCTCTTTGTCCAGGGCATCTCATTACATTTCCAGGGCAAAATGTCAAAAACTCCCTGAAAGAAATTCACTAATTCTGCCCTCAACTGTTCATGAAATAGTTAGGAAGCATTAGCCGACATGTAAACAGCTTTTGTGCCGCAGAATACTTTTGATGGATATGGATATCAAAAATAAGTTAGATTCTTGACCCACACCTTCCAAAATGGATCCCAAACAGAAAATCTACACACAGGAAGTCCTTGCACACCCTCTAGCTACACATAGGGCCTACAGGAATAACTGCCCTTTGGTGGGAACTTGAGAAACTGATATTGATGCCATGGTGCAGCATCTTACATTATTTTATTATTGGGTGAAGGTATAGATGTAACAGTTGATAACATGTTTTTTATAGAGACGCTTGATAACCAAAGCCGCAATTCTTACAGAAAGTGGTCAATATAAGATGTAAATATCCATAAATTAAAGCTAACAGTCATATCAAGCATCACATCACATTTCCTTAAAACATCATTGCACAAAAAGCAGAAGCCAAATACGTTTCTAATAGTAAGTCAGTCAATGAATAAAAAAATATGCCTCGGTCAAAATACAAACAGGACTTTGGGAAGAAATAAGAGCCTAATCATGAGCTATGATTGTAATGGTGCTGATACCATTTTGAAGAGGTGGTGAATTCACATGATTACATCAGTCCATTCATTTACAATGTTTTCAGGGTTGACTTACAGATACGATTACATCTACATTTATGCCAAAGTTAAATTTTGCCATTTCATTCATTATTCAACAGTCTGGACCTCAAAACACAAAGGTCAGTGTCTCGCCACAGCAGGAGTTTCATGTTATGCATGGAATTCCTTATTCAGAGTTCACCTCATTTCTCATTCTTTATATAGAAGACTGCCAAAGTTCAGGGTCCCTGAACCCTTTTTTCATTAAAAATCCCGATGAAATTGTAATTCTTAATACTTAAAGCTCCAAAATTGAACTCAGGTCCACTACGGACAGATTTGGCAGGCGATGTGGTGAAAACTGTTTGGATCTCAATTTCAATAAGACAAAGGTAATTGCAGTAGATTTCAGAAGTGCACACATCATCCAATGGGGCGTAATGATTGGCAAACAAAGTGTGGGTGATGCAGCACAGGTACCTTGTGGCTGTAATTTACAGACAACTTAGCTTTGGGGCTGAAAGTGAGGGGTTTTACTCCAAATGCTGGGCACGTGTATTATTTTTGAAAACTGAGAAGGCATGATGTCAATCATCCAGCCCTGCTATAATTCCGAGGCTGTGTGAATTTTGACAGGTTGTTTTCAGCATACAGGCGTACATACATTCATACATGCATAATCACACACTAACACTCATTCACACACGGGTGCATGCACACACACACTCACACACACGTCAGACACGTCTTTCTTTGTCCAGGGCATCTCATTACATTTCCAGGGCAAAATGTCAAAAACTCCCTGAAAGAAATTCACTAATTCTGCCCTCAACTGTTCATGAAATAGTTAGGAAGCATTAGCCGACATGTAAACAGCTTTTGTGCCGCAGAATACTTTTGATGGATATGGATATCAAAAATAAGTTAGATTCTTGACCCACACCTTCCAAAATGGATCCCAAACAGAAAATCTACACACAGGAAGTCCTTGCACGCCCTCTAGCTCCACATAGGGCCTACAGGAATAACTGCCCTTTGGTGGGAACATGAGAAACTGATATTGATGCCATGGTGCAGCATCTTACATTATTTTATTATTGGGTGAAGGAATAGATGTAACAGTTGATAACATGTTTTTTTATAGAGACACTTTATAACCAAAGCCGCAATTCTTACAGAAAGTGGTCAATGTAAGATGTAAATATCCATAAATTAAAGCTGACAGTCCTATCAAGCATCACATCACATTTCCTTAAAACATCATAGCACAAAAAGCAGAAGCCAAATACGTTTGTAATAGTAAGTCAGTCAATAAATAAATAAATATGCCTCGGTCAAAATACAAACAGGACTTTGGGAAGAAATAAGAGCCTAATCATGAGCTATGATTGTAATGGTGCTGATACCATTTTGAAGAGGTGGTGAATTCACATGATTACATCAGTCCATTCATTTATAATGTTTTCAGGGTTGACTTACAGGTACGATTACATCTACATTTATGCCAAAGTTAAATTTTGCGATATCATTCATTATTCAACAGTCTGGACTTCAGAACACAAAGGTCAGTGTCTCGCCACAGCAGGTGTTTCATGTTATGCATGGGATTCCTTATTCAGACTTCACCTCATTTCTCATTCTTTATATAGAAGACTGCCAGAGTTTAGGGTCCCTGAACCCTTTTTTCATTAAAAATCCAGATGAAATTGTAATTCTTAATACTTAAAGCTCCAAAATTGAACTCAGGTCCACTACGGACAGATTTGGCAGGCGATATGGTGAAAACTGTTTGGATCTCAATTTCAATAAGACAAAGGTAATTGCAGTAGATTTCAGAAGTGCACACATCATCCAATGGGGCGTAATGATTGGCAAACAAAGTGTGGGTGATGCAGCACAGGTACCTTGTGGCTGTAATTTACAGACAACTTAGCATTGGGGCTGAAAGTGAGGGGTTTTACTCCAAATGCTGGGCACGTGTATTATTTTTGAAAACTGAGAAGGCATGATGTCAATCATCCAGCCCTGCTATAATTCTGAGGCTGTGTGAATTTTGACAGGTTGTTTTCAGCATACAGGCGTACATACATTCATACATGCATAATCACACACTAACACTCATTCATACACGGGTGCATGCACACACACACTCACACACACGTCAGACGCACAGTCTCAAGTCTGCCTGCCGGTTATTTGGGCTTTTGTTGCTTACTTTCACATGGATTAGCATGCACAGCAGCTCAGAGTTCCCGGTGAAAACTAATTAATTGAATCAAAAGAGTGTCAAAATGAAAACAGCCTGCTATCACCTTGCTGCTCAGGAATCGCGACTTACAGGCAACCAGTTCATGTGCCTCAGGACATGGCCAGACAGGCATGCTCTCTGCTTTCCACCAGAGACCAGAAGCCCCCTCGGAGCATTAAACTCCCAGAATCCTCTGATGCCATGCACTGCAAGCCCAGCCTATGGGTGTTTCAGATTATAGCTCACGGTGTTTTGGATTATAGCCTTTTTATTTGTTTTTAAGTATAGACTATAGGTGTTTCTGAGTATAGCACATGGAAGTTTTTGTATTATTAATGAGCATACCATGCAGATGTTTCTTAGAAAAGCCTGTGAGTGTTTCTGAGAATGGCCTGTGGGTTAGGTTTGTTCAAAAAAATTAACTTCATGGTATTAACCAAGGCACCTCCTCATTTTGTTTGGATTTCTAGTGGATTTCATCACTAGTAACATGGAAATCAATTATGACTCCGGACTTCTCACGCTTTTCTTTACTCGGGTTGAAAGCAACGGAATTGCATAAAAACTTTTCAGATGGCCTTATTTCATTTAAACAATCTGAACGATCGTGAAACACATGCATTGCGTTGATTGAATAATTGCTGACTACGGCAGTTTACTATTTTACTAAGATTTACTATTGAGATCATATTCCTTCTTGAGTTCTGCAGTGTACCAGTTTTTAGTTGTCCAATGTACAAGTACATGTACTATATGCATAGTGTATTGAGTGATCTGCTGTTTGTGGTTGTCGCTGTCTTTTTGAAATTTGTGTTGTTTAAATTAGAAGTGAATGACCTACTTTTGTTTATGATTTGTTAAAACAGTAGTAAATGATCTCGTTTTAGTTGAATACAGCTCTTTGTGTTATTTGTTGGATGGAATAATATATGCACTCGAAAGTTTGCAGGTTCTCTAATACGGCACAAAGGATAGCAAATAGCTTGTGAAATTGACCCATCATGAGCACTGCCGTTACGTCCGTATATAAACTTGAGATTGTGCATGTAAGATTAAAGCGATAATCGGAAAATTTTTAAAAGGTGCCTTGACTTCTACTGCACATGAAAAACTTTATTATCATTATTGGACCACCCTACTGTGGGTGTTTTTGAGTATAGCCTGTGGGTGTTTCTGAGAAAAACCTTTATTTCTGAGTATAGCCTTTCACTGTTTCAGAGTATAGCCCATTGGGGTTCTTAGTATAGCCATTGGGTGTTTTTGAGTGGCCGGCTATCTCAATCTCCTGCAGGTATTTCAGGGGGAAGACACAGCTGTTACCATCTATTACAGGGATTTTTGGTGACACCCCACTTCAAAGCCCTTAGTTTCCAGGTTATAAGATACCGTGTTATGTCTCACAATTACATGCACACAAAGGATGGACACGTTCTGAAATCTAAAATTGGCAAGTCTGGGTCATGTGCATAGAAGCATCCTTTCAGTTTATGGAAACCTCTGCTACACGTGTGAAAAGTATGTAAGTGCCAAGGCTGAACCACTTTGATCGCAATGAACCAGTGAATTTGAGAGGGTTCCTAAGTAAATAACAGGGTTCCTTTTCTGGAATCATAATTTTCTGAGAACGTCCAGGCAAAACTTAATGTTTTTGTTGATTGATTTGATCTACAATCCCACTTATTTAACTGCTTGTGTTTCTGTCAAAGTGAGAAAATAAGTGTAATTCATACAAATACAGAAATATAATGCCCCAAGGACAACTATAGAGCCAGGAAAAAAATGAGCATTTATCTAAAAAGCATTTCATTATGTCCCTGTCATGGTGTTGGCCTGCAGGCCCTTACCCCTGCTGCATTCTTTGCCTCCACCTTAACGAGCCACACCTATTGCTCATTAAGGTGGAGGTGAAGTATTTAGTATATTAGTATTTAAGAGCTGGCTGCGCCTATTTTGGTGCAGCAGTATTTTGTTTGTTTTCCTGAATCCTGCTACAGTTTGTCTTGCTGCTCCCCTCTGGGACACTTTTAATCTTGATATTTTAAGTTAAAGATTTGTCTCTTTTTACTCAGTCTGTGCATTTGGGTCCCTCACTGCTCTTTGGGAACACGGTCCCAGCGCCCGCCGGCTTTGTCTCTTGCCAGCGGGCCAAATTCCATGACAGACCGTACATTTACCATGACAGACCATACAGGACTGACTACCAATGAACGCTTAAAGACTTGGTGATCTGAAACAGGAACATGAATGTAAATGTAGGTCCCAAAGAAAACAGAAACAAAACTTAATAATAGCAGATGGAAAATGTCACCCCCGCATGACCTAGACACTGAACATGTCTCCTCCATCTGAGAGCTGACCCGAGAATGTCGAAAACAAGGATGCCAAGTAGAAAGAAGAAGCTTACACTTCAATCCTTTAACACAGCCAGCCGACGTTTGTGAGTCGATACCTTCAATTACTTTTGCGCAAAACTTGCTCAGAAAAGACTAGAATGTACTTCAATAAAATGACTTATTCAAACCAGTATGAATATTACCTAACCTCCACAAAAAAAGCCGAAGTTATTTTTTATTTTATTGCATAGGTATCATTCACAACCCCTCTGTGAATGCCTTTCGTGTCTGTTAGAAGTATCTTTCCCTTGATTGGCTCGCGTCTTGCATGTTTGTCACTCCTCGGCTGTGGTTCCTTTCATGGTTATTCTCTAATCACCAGGTGACAGGTATTGACGCCTTCTGCTTCGTTTTGCTAGTTTGCTGCATTGTAATTTGCCTTTTGCACTTAGAACTAGTCAATATTTCTATTCAAAACTAAACGTCTTTATAATGAGTAGTGTAATGAAAGTTATTTCTGGAAGCCTTCCCTCCTGACTTTGTTCCTTTGAAAAACATCCAACTCAGGGTGCAGGATTGGGATTGCATTCAAATGAACTGACCTTAAGTCAGACTGCTGTCCAGTTAAAAAGGAACTTTTTTCCCCAGGTTAATCAGCATCCAATGGCAACTACCTATCATTTTCATGAACACAGGCTACCATACATAATACACTTTCAGTTCAGCTAATTTGAATTTTGATTAATATGGCTATTTTATTGCAGAAAAAACTTTTTAAAATGGCTTATTTCATACAAAAGGTTTGTTTACATCGTCATTTTATATTCAAACAGTCATAAACTTCCCTCAGGAAAAACAATTCTCACTAAAGATGAACAACTTCTGGGGGGTTTGCATGGTTGCTCTTGGAATCAGAATGTGTGATGGCGTTGGTGTTAAGACGCCAAGAGCAGTGGCCAGAAAAGAAAGTAAAATCCAGCAACGTGCTGAGAGGCGAAGACAAATGGAAATCACCAGGCTCGCGCTACCAACGGACCTGATGCCGTCCGTGGTAGCAAAAAGGCGAGCTCAACAAAATACAAAAGAAAAGAGAAACAAACCAAAAGAATCCCTTACTCACTAACACCGTTCCTCTTATGCAGCTAAGATCCTGCCAATACTCTGTCTTCTCAAATACCTTACCGGCCAAAGCATCAAGAGCAGAATGACAGTCCGGGCAACGCCCCCAATCAATGCCAGCTGGCAAAGGAATTCGATGGTGAGCAAACCGATGTCGTCCTGGACGAGAGTAACGAAAACGAGCTAACAGAGCTCCCAAACCATGACAGAATGAGGCGATAAATCTGCTGTATTGGATTCGATGTGACAAAGGAGTTTACAAAGGAAAAGACGTGCTGGAGTTTGTGGTGTACGACTCCATAATCAACTATATTAGTGGACTAAAAGCATGCAGTGATGTTGTGAAGCACACAGGACTTGATCCTGTTTAGCAAGCTATAAGGAAATCGATGGCAATATGCAATATCAGGCTGAGCGTAAAGTCTAGAGATATCACGATACAAAAAATTCAGTAGTCAGTGCGAATACCTGTAAAATTACACGATTTTCGATGCCAATTCGATACCACGGAAAAAAAAAAGATCCCATGGCAACGCGACCGTTTTCGCCTGGAAAGTCGAGCAACAAAGTCCTCCGATCTGACAAGAAGTTGTCATAAAGTTATCATATCTTTTGTTCACTTTCACTCCGTTCAGAATAAACTCTATAAGTTCAAAGTTCATTCACCCAAAGAGTGGTGCGTTCAGTTCCTGTTCTTCAAGGAAAGGAACATGTTCAGGCACCACACTGGATAAAGCATTGCAACACATGTGCCTGCGAGCCATTCCAAACATTTTGTAACGTGTATTTCAGTATGACATATTAAAACAAGAAAACTATAATTTGTTAAAACATCCGGATGATGTTATTCAGTGACTTGCGGTCGGAGGTTAGTTTGGTGATGCAAAATCCTTCTCTTTGCTTGATTAGTAATGTGACGATTCACTAGTTTAGTAAGACTATTCAGCAGAATGATGGCCCAGTTTAAGTTTCCACAGCGTTATTACTGAGTAGGCTACATCGAACTTGAAATGCTCATGAAACTGCAGATTTGCGAGTACTTGCTTACAGGAAGCCAGAGATGTGCGGGCAGGTAAGGCAGTGACCCAAACTTTTATCACAGGATTTTTTGAACTTGTTCCCACATACTAACTCCTGATTGACAATGAAAACAATTAAGACCAAGCCTATAGGAAGCCTGATACTGATAGGAGATAATGACAAAAAGATTTATTCGCGTATACGCTTCAATTCGAGACTGCAAGGATGGAAAGCTGAATTATCATTTTTGAAAAATTCTTGGCTCTTGGTAATTCTGTATATCGTTTAAACATTTTGTTAATCGGATAATGAAAGAAGACTGAAAATAAACGCCCGCTCTTGTTTGGGTGTTAAAGCGCGTATTTAAAGGACAATACATTGTATATTTATTAAGCGTTGAACTCAGCATAAGTCGAACTGTTTTAATATTTGTTGATGACATTGCTTTGGCTTCCTGGAAGCAAGTACACACAAATCTGCTGTCTAGTGAGCATTTCAGGTTCAATATGCTGAGTAATAACGCCAGGGAAACTTAAACTGGCCCGTCATTCTGCCGAATAGTCTTGCAAAACTATTTAATCGTCTGATTGCTAATCAAGCAAAGGGAAGGATTCTGCTTCACTAAACTAACCTCCGACCGCACGTCACTGCTTTGTGCCTTTTTTATCAACAAGTCGGGGTGCTGCAGCCGCAGTTTCCATCTTTCACATGGGGTTTGTTGTGACATGTGAGGTCAACTTCTTCGTGACCTCCCTCTGAATGCAAGTATCAACTGGAACACTGAAGCATATACTGCCCCCATTAGTACCAGAATAGTCAATGCAGTGAAACGGCGTGCCTCAGTGCTGACGGTGCCTCAAAATATTAGGCATCGTCTGTGTTTTTTCATTTAAGAATCGAAAGGTATCGCCAGTATCGGTTCTTGTGACATCCCTAGTAAAGTCTGTGGAAAGGAATCCAGGAGAAAATATCTGATGTAAAAAGAAGGGCAGACAGGACTGACTTCAAGAAAAGGAAGGGACACTATATGAGCCTGGGTCATTTTGAGGCCTAATCGTTGCATGTTGAAAGCTGTTTGTCAGGAAGAACATCACAAACTTCCAATGCGCTTCTCTCTAAAACTTGGTTTTATGACTTCAAGCAGTAATGTTGCCAAAAGTATAAGTCCCACTGACTTGAGCTAGAATTTGTGGAGTTTTATGCAACCTACCAAACTGAACTCTCAATTATAAATACTGAATTAGCTCGTTCCATTGATACCCCTCAAAACACTAAATGTGAATGTGAGGTTTTACGAAATGAGCCAAGAGCGAAAACCAGATAAATGCAAAATGGAGGCTTTATTTCTGAAGGGGGAAACCCCCCAACAGAGCTGGCAACAGTACAATGTCCACAATCCACAGACAGAATCCAAAGGGCAAAGTCCAAAACTGTAACCAGGGCACCAATAACAAAACTCAAGGTCAGGCAAAAATGGTTCGGTACACAGGCGTGGGTTTGGTGGAGAGACAAACTCATAAGCCGTAAACAGTCCGAATCCAAATACCAGGGCAGCAAAGACAATAGACGTGGTCGGGCAAAAATAGGTCAAAACTCACGAAGGCAATCAGATCCAAAAGGGCAAACCAAAAAACAAGTGTCGGGCAATCCAGTCAGAAAGAAAATATCACAGTGAGCAAGGCGAGGAACGTAGCACAAGACAAAGGAGTAAAGACGATCTGACAAGGAACTAAAAGTGCAGACACCTTATATACACATCCGGGGTGAACACATGACTAGGGTAAACAGGTGTAATCAATGACATGGGAGTGATACATGAGGGAAACTAATTACATGAATCGGGCGAATGCCGAAACGCAGACAGGGATAACGAGACATTCCTATGAACGAATAACAGCTCCGGTTAAGGAGTACTAAAGTGTATAGTCTAAAGAAAAGAGAAAGCCTGAGATATAAATGGAAACTGCAGTAGAGATAATTAGTGATAGGCAAGGAGGGCGGAGATACAGATTGGGCGAATGCTGAGAGATCGTTAGTCTATTAGTATGTGCAGCTATACAATCCCGAGTGCAAGTTAGTCAGTTAGTATGAATATACAATGTTAATCGGGGTTAGTAATTATCGAAAACAATAAACTGTTAGTAGGGTTAGTAGATAGCATAAAGAGAGAGGAAGGAAGAAAACGAGATATGAAGAAAGATTGAAATCCCAGAAACCAGGAAATCACCCGAATGAGTGGCACGTCAGACAAGGGACCGTGGGCAAAGACCTACACAAGACAAGACAGGGTAAACGAAGTGCAGGACTAGAACCAAAAACAGGACTATAAAACATGGCAAGGCTAAGAAACATGGCAAAGACGTAAATGATAACAAAACAAGAAAAATAATAAAACATGAAATCAAACAACCAAAACACAATACATAATCCTAGGGATGGTCAGAGGCAGGCAGTGGTCACTAAAACACAAAAGGCATACATGGCAAGCCAGGCACAGAACTTAAACATGGAGCTAGACAAAAGAATGGCTGAAATGCAGGATCCCAACAGAACCCCCCCCCCAACGAACGCCTCCTGGCGTTCACCTCGAATAACGTGATGCAGCATGAAAGTCTCTTATTAAAGTCTTATCCAGAATGTGTCGGGCAGGAACCCAACTGCGGTGTTCTGGTCCGTAACCCTCCCAGTCGACGAGGTACTGTAGACCTCTGCCTCGTCGACGAGAGTCCAGGAGGGCACGGACCGTGTAGGCTTCGCCTCCGTCGATGATCCGGGCGGGTGGAGGGGGATCAGGTCCAGAGGACAGGTGGTGGGTTACAGCAGGTTTTACTTGTGACACATGGAAAGTTGGGTGTATACGTCGCATGGATAGGGGGAGACGGAGGCGAATGGCAGTGGGACTAAGGACCCTCTCGATAGTGAAAGGGCCCAGGTATTTGGGGAAAAGCTTACCCCCGTTACCTCTGTTGGGGATGTCCCTAGAAGACAGCCAGACCCGTTGCCCAGGTCGGTACGCCGGAGCCGCTGTGCGTTTCTTGTCGGCCAGTTCCTTCATCCGGGCGACCGATCTGAGCAGGACCTGGCGGGTGGTGACCCAGGTGCGTCTGCACCTACG
This sequence comes from Gymnothorax reevesii, assembly GCA_029721435.1. Lineage (NCBI taxonomy): Eukaryota > Metazoa > Chordata > Actinopteri > Anguilliformes > Muraenidae > Gymnothorax > Gymnothorax reevesii. The sequence continues at coordinate 23,410,810 of CM056577.1, read as the reverse complement.
GACGAACTCGCTGGCAGATGGAACAGCTACCTCCTCCTCCTGGGACGGGAACAACGGAGGCTGGTAGCCCAGGCAGGCCTTGAAGGGGGAGACGCCGGAGGCAGCAGAGGTGTGGCTGTTCAAGGCGTACTCTACCCATGGCAACTGATAACTCCAGGAGGAGGGGTTCCTAATGCAGAGACAACGCAGAACACTTTCCACACATTGGTTAGCTCGCTCGGTCTGGCCATTGGTCTGGGGATGGAAACCTGAGGATAAACTGACTGACGTGCCTAGGGCTTTAAAAAACGCTTTCCAAAAAAGTGCTGTGAACTGGGGACCACGATCAGAAGTGATGTCGGTGGGTATGCCATGAAGCCTAATGACATGTTGAATGACCAGATTGGTGGTGTCTTGAGCGGAGGGAAGTTTAGTGAGGGGAACTAAGTGAACGGCTTTGGAAAATCTGTCAACAATAGTGAGAATGGTGGTGTGGTGGTTGGATGGGGGAAGACCTGTGATGAAGTCTAGTGCAATGTGGGACCAGGGACGATGTGGTGTCGGAAGGGGCTGGAGTAAACCTTGTGGTGGTTGGTGAGAGGACTTAGCCTGGGCACAGACCGAGCAAGCTGTAACGAAACCCTGGACATCTTGGCTAAGTTCTGGCCACCAAAACCTCTGGAGGATGAAGCTCTTAGTGCGGCGAATCCCAGGGTGGCAGGACAGTCTAGATGCGTGTCCCCATTCCAGGACCTTGGGGCGCAGGGCAGCTGGAACAAATAAGCAGTTAGTGGGACACGCACTAGGGGTAGCAGCATTGGTCTGGGCATTCTTAACCTCTCTCTCTATGTCAAAACATATGGCATTGAAAAACGCTTCCTTAGGGAGGATAGTATCCTTGTTAAGTTCCTCCTCCTGGATCTCAAAACATCGGGATAGGGCATCAGGCTTCACATTCTTACTTCCAGGCCGGTAGGCAATGTGGAAGTTAAAGCGGGAGAAGAATAACGCCCACCTGGCTTGCCGCGGATTGAGTCTTTTGGCTGTCTGCAGGTACTCCAAATTCTTGTGGTCAGTCCAGACAATAAAGGGAACCTTGGATCCTTCCAGCCATTGCCTCCATTCTTCCAAGGCCAACTTCACCGCCAACAGCTCCCGGTTGCCGATGTCGTAATTTCTCTCCGCTGAGCTGAGGCGGCGAGAGAAGAAGGCACATGGATGGATTTTCCCATCCTCCGTGGACCTCTGAGACAGAATGGCTCCAGCTCCAATATTGGAGGCGTCCACCTCGACGATGAACTGGAGCTCTGGGTTGGGAATAGTGAGGATGGGTGCAGATGTGAATCTGGTCTTTAATTCTTTAAAGGCGTCCTCTGCTTTCTCCGACCAACGAAACTTGAATTTGGAGGAGGTGAGAGCAGTAAGAGGAGCCGCAACAGAACTATAGTTCCTGATGAACCGCCGGTAGAAGTTGGCAAATCCTAGGAAACGTTGGAGTGACTTACGGTCCTCTGGTCGGGGCCACTTGGTAACTGCCTCCACCTTTACTGGGTCCATGCGAATGGTGCCAGGAGAAATAATGTAACCCAAAAAGGTGGTGGTTTCAACAAAAAACTCACACTTCTCGGCCTTTACGAAAAGGCGGTTCTCCAAGAGGCGACGGAGCACTTGACGAACATGCTGAACATGGTCCTCCTGGGATTCAGAAAAAATCAGAATATCGTCAAGATAGACAAAAACAAACTTGTTTAACATGTCTCTTAAGACGTCATTGACGAGGTTTTGAAACACTGCTGGAGCGTTGGTAAGCCCGAAAGGAAGAACCAAATATTCCCAGTGCCCCGTGGGAGTGTTAAAGGCGGTCTTCCATTCGTCCCCCTCTCTGATTCGCACTAAGTGGTATGCATTCCGGAGGTCGAGCTTAGTGAAGATCTTGGCTCCTTGCAGGAGATCAAAAGCGGTGTTCATGAGGGGAAGTGGGTAGCGGTTCTTAATAGTTATCTCGTTGAGGCCCCGGTAATCAATACAGGGTCTTAATGATCCATCCTTCTTGGCTACGAAGAAAAAACCCGCACCAGCAGGGGATGATGACGGGCGTATAAGGCCAGCAGCGAGAGACTCTGAGAGATACTTCTCCATAGCTTGGTTTTCTGGTCTGGAGAGTGAGTAGAGTCGGCCTCTAGGGGGCATAGTACCTGGCTTCAGGTTTATGGTGCAGTCATAGGGTCGGTGAGGTGGTAAGCTGGTGGCCCGAGACTTTGAGAAAACCTCCTTGAGGTCATGGAATTCAAGAGGAACCTTTTCCAGGTCTGGAATCTCCGGAGGAGATGGGTTGTGTAGAGGGTCGAGGGCGTTGCGGAGGCATGTCAGGGAGCAGTTGGGGCTCCATCCCTTAATTTCATTCTTGCGCCAGTCGATCTCTGGTAGGTGTTTGGCCATCCATGGATGGCCCAGGACGATAGGAGCATGGGGAGAGTGTAACAGGAGGAACTGAATGGTTTCGTGGTGGTTTCCTGACACCTTGAGTTTGACGGGGCTGGTCGTATGGGTTATTTGGCCGATCCTCTGGCCGCTGAGCGAATTGGCCACTCGATCAGGGAAGATCTTCTCTGTGGGAACGCCCCATTTCCGGGCCAGCTCCACATCAATTAAGTTTTCCTCCGCTCCGGTGTCCACGAGAGCCTCGGTGGATCTGCTCTCGCCCCCCCATTCCAAAGTTACAGGAACACATGTGCGATTGTTAGTTTCCTGTCCCGGCGTCACCCCTATTACTGTCGCTATGCGGGCACCAGGAGGACCTCTTCTCTTCTTTTTTTTTTCCCTGTTAGGGCACTGAGCGATAAGGTGTCCTCCCTTGCCACAGTAAAAGCAGGCCCCATCACGGCGGCGGCGATCCCTCTCCTCCACAGGAATGCGCGTACGTCCCAATTGCATGGGTTCAGGCTCAGGGGAGCGGCTGCCAGTAGGGGGTGATCGAGGCGGAGTACTCTGGGGAGCTGGATATGGTCGTCTGCGGGAAGCGAGGCGTCGGCGCTCCTCCAATCGCGAATCCACGCGAATAGCCAGGTCGACAAGGTCGTCCAAGTTCTCCGGTAAATCCCGCGACACTAGCTCATCCTTAAGTGCTTCCGATAATCCGTCGAAGAAGGCATCGTACAGAGCTCTCTGTCCCCATCTGCTGTTGGTGGCCAACGTCTGAAAATCAATGGCGTAGTCGGCTACGGGACGCCCACCTTGTCGCATGTGCAGGATCTCTCGTCCTGCCTCGTGACCCAACTTGGTGCGATCAAAGATCCGCCTCATCTCTTCACCCAGTAGACGAAAAGTCTGTACACAGGGGAGATCAGCTTCCCAAGCCGCTGTAGCCCACTGCTTAGCTCTTCCCGTCAGTTGCGTGATAATGAAAGCAACTCGCGCTTTTTCGGTGGGGAAGGACGAAGGCTGCAGGCTGAAGATGAGCTCGCACTGGGTGAGAAACGCCCGACATGCTCCCGGGTTCCCGTCGTACCTCTCCGGCGGTGGTAGACGTGGCTCGCAGCTGGGTAGGGGCGGAGCGGAAGCGGGAGCAGGAGGAGTATAGGCGGTAGGCTGGGGTGACTGTAGTTGCTGCGCCTCCTGTACTGAGCGAGTGAGGTCCGCCATCTGGAGGCTCATGGTTTGCATGTGCTGCATCAGAGCACGGAGCTGACGTTCCTGAAGCTCCAACTGAGTGCCCTGCTGGTGCACTGCCTCCTGCAGAGACTGGTCTGACGCTGGCTCCGTCATGGTCAGATCGTAATGTGAGGTTTTACGAAATGAGCCAAGAGCGAAAACCAGATAAATGCAAAATGGAGGCTTTATTTCTGAAGGGGGAAACCCCCCAACAGAGCTGGCAACAGTACAATGTCCACAATCCACAGACAGAATCCAAAGGGCAAAGTCCAAAACTGTAACCAGGGCACCAATAACAAAACTCAAGGTCAGGCAAAAATGGTTCGGTACACAGGCGTGGGTTTGGTGGAGAGACAAACTCATAAGCCGTAAACAGTCCGAATCCAAATACCAGGGCAGCAAAGACAATAGACGTGGTCGGGCAAAAATAGGTCAAAACTCACGAAGGCAATCAGATCCAAAAGGGCAAACCAAAAAACAAGTGTCGGGCAATCCAGTCAGAAAGAAAATATCACAGTGAGCAAGGCGAGGAACGTAGCACAAGACAAAGGAGTAAAGACGATCTGACAAGGAACTAAAAGTGCAGACACCTTATATACACATCCGGGGTGAACACATGACTAGGGTAAACAGGTGTAATCAATGACATGGGAGTGATACATGAGGGAAACTAATTACATGAATCGGGCGAATGCCGAAACGCAGACAGGGATAACGAGACATTCCTATGAACGAATAACAGCTCCGGTTAAGGAGTACTAAAGTGTATAGTCTAAAGAAAAGAGAAAGCCTGAGATATAAATGGAAACTGCAGTAGAGATAATTAGTGATAGGCAAGGAGGGCGGAGATACAGATTGGGCGAATGCTGAGAGATCGTTAGTCTATTAGTATGTGCAGCTATACAATCCCGAGTGCAAGTTAGTCAGTTAGTATGAATATACAATGTTAATCGGGGTTAGTAATTATCGAAAACAATAAACTGTTAGTAGGGTTAGTAGATAGCATAAAGAGAGAGGAAGGAAGAAAACGAGATATGAAGAAAGATTGAAATCCCAGAAACCAGGAAATCACCCGAATGAGTGGCACGTCAGACAAGGGACCGTGGGCAAAGACCTACACAAGACAAGACAGGGTAAACGAAGTGCAGGACTAGAACCAAAAACAGGACTATAAAACATGGCAAGGCTATGAAACATGGCAAGACTAAGAAACATGGCAAAGACGTAAATGATAACAAAACAAGAAAAATAATAAAACATGAAATCAAACAACCAAAACACAATACATAATCCTAGGGATGGTCAGAGGCAGGCAGTGGTCACTAAAACACAAAAGGCATACATGGCAAGCCAGGCACAGAACTTAAACATGGAGCTAGACAAAAGAATGGCTGAAATGCAGGATCCCAACAGTGAAGGTCTAAATCTAAATAAAATTTGAACAATATATTTCCTGTGGACCGAGATTCAACATTTAGGTAAGTTGCATAAAGGAAATGAGCTTGTTTTTATTTGGGCAAAAATCAAAATCTATATATATATATATATATATATACATATTTTTTTTTTTCACTCTCAACAACTATTTGACAAGTTGGAATGAAAAAATTCCTTAGTATATGAAAATTGGTCACTTTGGGGTAGTAACTACCTTAAGACCGCATTTTTGTTACTCTTCAAAGTCTGTTCCTCTTTCCAGATTGTTAGGAACAAGCTCCTATCCTTCTACGGTCATCAGGACTGAAGGCAAGTTCCCCTCAGGCTACTTCGTCCTCCTTCGAGTTTGTTTGGTGTTGGTGAGGTGTGCACTTTGCCTTGACCCTGCCTGAAACTTTAGCCTGAAAAGAGCAGTTCCAAATTTCTCAGTGCAGTTATTTTGCTGACTCAGTTATTCTGCTTGGCATTTCCCCACGTTTGCAGGATTAAATCCCACTGGGACACTATTGATATGCATTCCCTGATGGCTGTTTAACCAACAACTGCCGCAGTTCATGTCCAACTGGGTAGATGCAAGTTGTTAAAGCTCTTCCTGTTAAAACAACTACATTAAAGCCTGTTTTAGGACCCTCAGAGTTGCTGGTTAGGAATATATTTGAAGGATTCTACTCAGCTGGTGAAATACTTGGATATAGCATGTATTGCTAAACTGAACCATTACCTGAAACTGTCTATTATAGCTACCAAAAGTGATGGTAGAAATCCCTGGTATATATTTATGTGTTCATGACATACTTAAAATATGACTTATTGAAGAAAATTTAATTTACTCTAAATTTAAATTACTCTTACAATTATATCCATTTCAAAAGACATGGAAATGCACTGTTCTCTGACTGAAAAAGGAATAAATGCATGTCTTTTCAATTTGTTGTCATATCAAAGAATCCAATCTTGACCACATGTTTACGTGAAGGAACCCGATAATGTTCGGCTATTTATTATGGATGAGTCTAACAATAAAGTGTGTGGGTTGGATCTCGCTGAGTCAGCTTCACTTAGTGGGTCACCTGTGAATAGAGTTTTTGGTGCAGAGTTCAATAATTTTACAATGAAGCTAAAACAGAGAGATACTCCTGTGTGGTCTTATCTACTAAAATTAACACCAGGACACAAAGCAAATGAATGATTGCGTGACAGAAAATGGTCAATTTCTGAATAATAACAATGCAGTAAGTTGAAAGAAAACAAAAATTCTTGTATTGGATGTGAAAAAAATTAAATTCAATGATATTTTATAATTCAATTAATTTATATACAAAATATTTAAAGCCTTATAGAGAGGCTATTACAAAGATGCTTTACTGTGGCAATATATAAAATGGCCCCCAAAAAAAAAAAAATAGCAGAATAAGACCACCATTTGTTCAATTCACAACAAAGAAAAGAAATGGGGGGAGTTATCAAGCTATCATACCACAGGGAATATAATTCAGGGGGCTGAATGCGACCCTTGGAACCTGGAATGAATTAGAAATCGCCAGTGTGAATTTGCTGCCCGTGTTTGGGGTTGGAGCATATCCGCGAAAAGGGGGGTTTATTATTCTTCTATAACAAACTATTTGACCCTTTAATTCCCTTCATATTACTGAATACGCCACAAATTGTCACCCCCAAGTAAACAAAATATGAGCCCAGTGCATTGTCATACACCAAGCTCTTATTTGCGCACTAAATTTTCTTTGAGTCATGACATTTTATTCTCCTCTCAGCCACAGGTACAAATTTATGGAGGGTGATTTGTGTCATAATTAAATACAATACACACATTGAAATACAATGCACTTATTGAAATACAATACACATCTCGAAAATACAATACACGTGTAGCAATAAATACAATACAAAAATGCTGGAGAGTTTTGGGTCTGCTTTTGACAGACTTTTCTTTTAATTATGCACCAAATGTCCTCAATCGGTGAAAGATCAGGACTGCAGTCAGACCAGTTCAGCACACGAACTCTTCTACTATAAAACCATGCTGTTGTAATAGCTGCAGTATGAGGCTTTGCATTATCCTGCTGAAATACACAAGGCCTTCCCCGGAATAGATGTCATCTGGAGGGGTGCATATGTTGCTCTGAAACCTTTATATAGCTTTCAGCATTCATGGTGCTTTTCAAGACATGCAAGTGTCCCATACCATATCGTTGCTGTTGGGCGCAAACCTCTTATGTCCAAAACTGTTACTTTTCAGGAAATAAAAAAAATACTGTTTGGTTTTGTAATAACTGGACATGACATTATCAAACTTGCTATTCTGTCTTTACATATAGTCAGATATTTGAATGTGTCAATACTTTATTAACATTTTACCCAAATCAAGCTCACGTGGAGTTAAGAGGCTTGTGACCAATGAAAGTGGAGATAGAAGGTCTTTGCCGTTTTTTTCAATTCAATTCAATTTATTTTGTATAACTCTTTTCACAGAGACTGTCACAAGGATGCTTTGCAGTGAGAGATGAAGTTACTGAAAGGGCAGTGCCCAGCCTATTCCCCACTACATCAAATGAGGCAAAAAACTCCCAGTAGGGAGAAAAATCCTCAAACAGTGGTGAGAAAAAACTCCCCAGTTGGAAGAAATCTCAGGAGGAACCCGGCTATAGTGGGGCAGCCCATCCTCCGCGGGCTAGCTAAATAAGTAAAGTAAGTAACAAAGTAAAATAGAATGAAACGACAGAAGAGTTCCATTTAAGTCCATCTGAACAGTGGCAACGGTAGCTTCAGAAAGCAAGTCGAGGATAGTGCAGGACTGGACCAGGACCGGATCAGAACAGCAGGACAGCAGCAGCCAGCACTCATGGTGAGGGACAGGGCTCATACGGTCCAGGACTCAGGGTAGTGGACGGAAAGATCCTCGGAAAGAGACAGAAGAAAGGGGTGTGAGTCACTGGATAAAAGTACTGCATGATAGTAAAAGTACCTTCCTCTGTCATATGCCAAGTGAGAAGTTATAAGTAGACTGGTCAGGAAACAGTCAACAGTCCTCCATCCACTTCCTGCAGCACAGAGGCCCAACACTTACTCCAGGCTGTTAGATCACTTTTGATTTTCTAAACAATAGTACCATATGGACCTCCCCGGTGACTAAGGCTGTAGCAATCCCCACTGGCACCGTTAATGCATGCTCAGTGCCACCGGTTCCACATGGATTTGCGTAAACTACACCAGTGCCATATGGACCTCCCCAGTGACTATGGCTGTAGCAAGCCCCACTGGCACCGTTAATGCATGCTCAGAGCCACCGGTTCCACGTGGATTTGCGTAAACTACACCAGTGCCATATGGACCTCCCCAGTGACTATGGCTGTAGCAAGCCCCACTGGCACCGTTAATGCAGGCTCAGTGCCACCAGTTCCACATGGATTTACTTAACACAGGCTTCCAATATCTTGTGAACCCACAATGAAACTAGGCTTTAGTCAGTCCCATCAGAGCCAAGTAATGTTATACATAAATAATCATGATCTAGTCATAGGCTTGACTATAGGCTTGACTAAAAAGGTAAGTTTTTAGCCTACTCTTGAACACAGAGACTGCGTCTGAGGCCCGAATGTTTGTTGGGAGATTGTCCCACAAGATTGGAGCTTTGTAGGAGAATGCTATGCCTCCAAATGTAACCCTAGATATATTTGGAATTTTCAAATATCCAGCACCTTTTGAACAAAGTAATCTTGGAGGGGAGTAAGGAATGAGAAGTGCCGTCACTGATTATGACGGTCGCATCGGCTGCAGTAGCTCATTGCATCACCTTATCATCAACTTAGAGATAGGAGCGCTTTTGGAAACTCATGGGTCCAGAGCAAATCTTGGAAAAATGAAGAAGAAAAAGAATGAGGCTCTCATCTTAAAGGTATTTTATCTATTTTTCCATTCTATGGCAAGTTTTCACAGCAGGACTTGATTAAAAACTATTGATTCGTGGGTGTTGTGGTTTTTATTCAAACATACTTTCATATCATGAGGTTCCCCCATCCTCAAGCAATTGGAGAGAGATAGATTCTTCAGAAAATTAGGCTTTATTGTGGCATTATGATAAATATAAAGCTGACTTCCTTTTGCACAAGAAGAACTGATTTCTTACTTTCACATCCAGTTTTTATACCTTCTTCACAGGAAATATCTTCCAAATATGGTCTTTCCGCCTTCTCATTCTCGCGCTACAATTGGACAGGCAAACCAAAACACGGTTAGCTAATCCTTCAGGAATTCAAAGCAAAGATGAGCTGCACATCACTACAAAGGACTGGAAAATTACAGTCAAGGGATGAAAAGTACAGACAAAGGAATAGGATACAAGTGGATACATAAATGATTCAATTGGTTTTTTATTTCAGTTACAACTAATGATTTTACTGAACAAATATAGATCAAAGCTACAGAAATCAAATACATCCTCTGATTATATTTTTTAATCAACTAACCAAAGCTACAGAAGCGCGCTGCTTATGTGTGTGAGCTGCTCATGCATGTGGGAATTGAATTGCTTGTATGTGTGTGCCTGTCTGTGTGTGAACTGTTTGTATGAGTGTGTGTTTTATGCGTATGTGTATTTGCACTGCTCATCCCCTCCCTATGCGTATGTGACCTACTTTTATGTGTGCGTGTGTGTGTGTGTGTGTGTGTGTGTGTTACTGCTGCCAACATAATATGGTCATTGACTTTGATTCAGGGGTGGGCAGCAGGGGCCGTATCTGTCCCTGGTGTTCACACCTACTTCTGGGCTTTAATTAGTTGATCATCTAAATTAGCCAAACTATTCATGAAATCTGACATTTATGGCGCATTTCTTTAAATTATCATGAATGACCACCAAAGACTGTTCTTGTCTCCCTACATAAAACATTTTTCTTTGATTAAACCTTTGCACAAATCTGTATTTGTGTATGCAACCAATTAACTCAATTAGTCAGGGTAATTGATAGAAATAAAAACCAGCATACACACCGGCCCTCCAGGATTATTGATTGTGGTGATTCAACATAGCAATTGATCTACTGATGAATATGATGAGAAATATTGAAATATAATCCTCAACATGAGCTGCCGGGTGGCTCACTTTGAAAAGCATCGCGTTGCGAAGCAGAAGTCACCATAACGGCACGGGGTCGCTCCCCGCCTCGTACCGACCAGCAGTGGTCGGCAGTTCTCTTCAGAAGTAGCGCGCAGATGGCCAATGCGGTACAGGGATGCAAATTGGAAAAGGTCTGCTGGGAAGCGTTATGTAGATTAGTATTCCCCTAGCCTCCTGTTGACCCGACAGTCGCGCATAAGAAAGATTCCGCTTACGTACGGGTATCCTCGGCCCTCATTCTGATCTTGTGAAAGCTCGACTAGTGAAAGTATGACAAGCTATTGCTAACGGGCATGTACGTCGGAGGAGAGCTGCGAGCTCTGTGCAGTCTCCTGAGTTGGAAACAGGGAACAGCCCTTGCGAAAAAGCTGAAGTATTTGCTCATGGTTCCCTTACTGGATATTCCAGATTCGGGTGTTATTGGACATGCCAAATTAAAAAAAAAACTATTACTTCAACATGTTTCAGCTGTCAGACCGGTGTACTCTGATTACTGAACGCTTTCATCTGCTAATGACTCACCGTCTGTAGAAGTTTGTTTCCTGAGGAAGGCTAGACTCCCAGATGTGTTTAAATAATAGTTTTGATTATGTTCTGCCTGTAGAACTTGCCCTGGAATAAGTGTGCCTCGTTTCTTTTTTTTTTTTTATAATTATAACTTTCGATGAAGTATCGATCTGAAGTTAGCTAGCGAGAGACAGGCTGTAAATAACGTTACTCTGGTGATCGCTAGCTAGCTAAGCACTTCGACACGTTGTTAAAATCGATCAACCAGGTATACTACATACTTTTTTAACTGAATTTGCAATCACATGGCAATCAGGAGGGGTGGTCTTTCACCTCTTTAGCCTGGAAGACACAACGCCCATGATTTCCATCAAGAGTGTTAAATTTGGACTCATCTGACCACAGGACACTTTGCCACTATGCCACAGTCCATTTTAAATGAGCCTTGGCCCACAGAACATGGCGGTGCTTCTGGATCATGGTCAATAATGGCTTCTTTTGTGCATGATAGAGTTTTAGGTGGCATCTGTGGATGGCACGGCTGACTGTGTTTACAGACAGTGGTTTCTTGAAGTATTCCTGGGTCCATTTAGTTATGTCAATGACAGAATCATGCCGGTGAGTGATGCAGTGGCGTCTGATGGCCCGAAGATCACTGGCATCCAGTATAGGTCTTTAGCCTTGTACCTTACGCACAGAGATTTTTACAGTTTCTCTGAATCTTTTGATGATGTTATGCACTGTCAATGATGAGACCTTCAAAGCCTTTGCAATTTGACTTTGAGGAACATTGTTTTTAAAGTATCCCACAATTTGTTTTACACAAGCCTGTACAGGTTAGGGAGTCTGGCCATCTTTACTTCTGAGAGACCCAGCCTCTCTAAGACATCCCTTAGTCAATCATGTTACACACCTGATGCCAGTTAACTAATTTACTTGCTAAATGTTCTTTCAGCTGATTTTCTATATTAATTGCTTTTTCAGCCCTTTGATGCCCGTGTCCCAACCTTTTTTGAGACCTGTTGCAGCCAGAAAATTTGAAAAAAGCTCAATTTGTGGATAAAAATGTAAAATGTCCCATTTTCTATTTGAAATGTCATCTGTGTTCTATTGTGAATAACATATTGGCTCACATGATCTGAAAATCATTGCATTTTGATTTTATTCACAATTTACACTTCATCCCAGCTATTTCGGAATTGGGGTTGTATTAATCATACCACTGGTCTATCACTTCAGCAGTAGGGCAGAGCCATACATTATTAGCACTGCACTGGCATTTGAAAATGGCAGCAGATAAAATACACTGATGGCACCTCTCTGGCAGGAGCGAAGAAACGTCATAACCTTCATGAGAAAGCCAACCCAAACCTGGCCTCATTAGCCAGAGAGATCAATGTATAATGTTCATGACTGCATCAGCACACTGAGCCAGAACCTGTATGTCAAAATAGAGATCATTACCAATGTCTTTACTGCATGAACAAATTATCAGCCCTTTAAACTGTGAAACCGACACCTCAGATATAGGCTCACACTACAGGAATTATATGTGTTCAAAGAAAAGGTCATATTTCTTTTGAATACCTACATCATTATCTTTCAATTTGGGATGTCACTGGAGATTATTCTCCTTGGTTGAAGTCACAGCTACGATTCATGCTCTATGATGGGTGATTTTAAACTTTTATTTTTTTACTCAGTTTTTTTATTTCAAATTTTTAAGTCAGCATTGTAGAACTCCTGTGCATTCTGTACACTGCAGTACAGTGCTTGTATAACCATCATCGGAATTTTCAGTTCAGAACTATTGAATCACATGTTCGTGACCTCAAAATATGACTTATTGAAGAGAGTTTAATTTAGGTGCTGAGCCAGTGCGAGGTCGTGATCACACTTGTCTTGTGAATGTGAATTTTTCGTCAGATTTGCCAGATCAGAACTCAGCTGTATTCACATATTTCCACATTTTACCCTTCAACGTGACCCGCCTGATCGGATAATGATTCAATATACAGGTGCTGGTCAACGAATTAGAACAATTTGAAATAGCGCAATCTTTACATTTTTTTAATACATTTTTTGAGCAGAAAGCAAATCAGGTGTTCACCGCGCCTGCCCTACTTGTTAGAGTAATCACAGAACTCGCTACCTGTAAAAAATTTGCTCAGCTGAGCTTCCCAAAAGGCCCATTTAAGCCATTTAACTGTGACACTGTTGTTTCATTGAATTAGGATAATTCATAAGTCATTTCATTGGGTTAGAATAAGTGCTTGAATTTTTGTTTTCTGTGAAGAGTGTTCACTGTACAGTATAAAGTCAGGGTTGAGTAGAATTTCTAAGTTGTAAAATCAATAATGGCTCTGCAGCGCGACCTCTCAACTGGAATAGTGGCTCAAATTCAACCCTTCGCCAACAAGGCTTGACCCAAACTAAAATTGCTGAGCAGCTTGGCATCAGCCAGTCTTCCGTCTGCCAAGCTCTCAAGAAAGACTGGAGCAAGCACACCAATTGTTCCAGCATCCGAAAAACTTCTGCTTGCGACAACAAGCAGCTGAGAAAGATCGCAGTCAGCAACTGGTTCAAGTCCACTTCTGAGCTCAGCGACTTGTGGAACAAGCAGACCAGCACTAACGTCTCGAGATCAACCACTTACTGTCGTCTGCGCGAACTCGGCTTCAAATCTTGCGTTCCAGCAGTAAAACCGATGCTGAACAAGAAACAAATGGAGAAACGGCTGAAGTGGGCCAAAGAACACGGCGAATGGACTGCTGAAGACTGACAGTAAGTGGTCTTCAGTGACGAATTACGCTTTTGCATCTCCTTCAGTGACCAAGGTCCTCGTGTCTGGCATTGTGGTGGCGAAACCTACAACCACGAGGCCGTGAAAAGATCCGTCAAGTTTCCCCAGAGCGTTATGGTCTGGGTATGCATGTCTGCTCAGGGTGTAGGGAAACTCTGCTTCCTCAGGAAGACTGTCAATGCTGCCATATACCAACATGTTCTGGAAACGTTCCTGATTCTGATTGTTGAGGAACAGTTCGGCGAAGAAGACCTCATATTTCAACAAGATCTTGCACCGGCCCATGCGCCAAAGTCGACCAAAGATTGGTTCGCCGAAAAACAGCTTGAAGTTTTGGCATGGTCGGCCAACTAGCCTGACCTCAATGTCATTGAAGACCTTTGGGCTATCGTCAAGCGGAAAATTTGCGACAGAAGGCCTACTACGCTGGACCAACTGAAGCAGAACATCGCCACAGCCTGGGAAGCAGTGAGTGCAGAAACTTGCCACAAGCTGGTCAAATCGATGCCGCGGAGACTTCAGGCAGTCATACAAGCCAAGGGGGCAGCCAAAAAATACTGAGAAAGTGATGATTCTAATTATAATAAAAATTATTCTAATTCAGTGAAACGGTTTCTCCATTATTCTAATTCAATGAAACAACAGTGTCACGGTTGAATGGCCTAAATGGGCCTTTTGGAAAGCTCAGCTGAGCAAATTTTTCCCAGGTAGCGAATTCTGTGATTAATCTAACAAGTAGGATGGGCGCGGTGAACACCTGATTTGCATTCTGCACAAAAAATGCATTTAAAAATTTTACGATTGCAGTATTTCAAATTATTCTAATTCGTTGACCAGCACCTGTATTCCCGCTCAGATATATTCCGGAATATATTGCCGCTCAGATATATTACCCTGTGCTTCATACATTCATGCAAGATCTTGTGAATATTTTGTTGATTTTGTAATGTTGAAGGGATGGTAAGAGACCTGCTTTTGGTGAGGGTAGTGCTATGGAGATGAATAATTAATGCATGGCAGGGTAGCCTAGTGTAGCTTGCTTAACTAGTGACTAAAAAGCTGCGGGTTTAAATACCCAATTGCACTTGAGATTCTGACTTCATCTGCTGTGATGAAGTTGATAAGTCTGTTATTGGGCCCTTGAGCAAGGCCCTTTACCCCAAAATTGCTCCAAGGGCTTTAACCCTTTTTCTCTCTGTTCCTCCTCCGGTGCAACTGTTCTATCTCAAGTTTCTCCCAAGGCATCCTTGAAAAAGAGAAAGTCTCAATGGAATTTCCCTGGTCAAAAAATGGTCCAAAAAAAAAATGCAGCACTTGTTTTCCTCAGTGGTGGACCATTGCCGATTTTCCCAATAATTGCTTTATTTCTGTAACTGTTGTTAAGCCTAGTGTGTGCAGAGGTGTTGAACTAGAGTGCCATTAGACTGCAGGTTTCAGATGTGCTCCAGTCCTGGTCTTCCTCCATCTTTGAGTGTCTTCCCTTTGCTTTACGCACTCGGGGGAGGAAATCCTGTGTTACAGGAAGATGTCGCGAAACCTACAGTATGTTTGGCAAATGCTGCCGACACTTCACTGAGATATGAGCTTGATCCGAATTTCAGTATTGGGTCAGGCAGATCAAATCACAAGACGAACAAGATCCAATCTTAGAGAGTTCAAACTTGACAGAACATCCAAAAGGCATGATCTTATGACAAAAGTCAAATTGAAAAGACACAAGTGTATCCAGGCTGTAGATGTTTTCAGATCTGGTCAGGGGATTATAATGAAGAAGGAGGAGATGGGGAATTACAGTCATGGGTGGAGGATGGAGGGCAGTAGTGATTGTGGACAGGGCTGGGCAGTTCTTGGTGATGTGTCTTCCATATAGGATGGAGCCGCATAGTCTCAAACCGCATAGTCTCTATGTTGGAATTCCATCCATCCATCTTCTTCAGCTTATCCGGGGCCGGGTCGCGGAGGCATCAGTCTAAGCAAGGATGCCAAGACTTCTCTCTCCCTGGACACTTCCTCCAGTTCTTCCGGGGGTATCCCGAGGCGTTCCCAGGCCAGCAAAGCGACATAGTCCCTCCAGCATGTCCTGGGTCTTCCCGGTGGGCATGCCTGGCACACCTTCCCAGGAAGGCGTCCAGGGGCCATCCCTTATAGATGCCCGAGCCACCTCAACTGGCTCCTCTCGACGTTAAGGAGCAGCGGCTCAACTCTGAGCTCCTCCCGGGTGACAGAGCTGCTCACCCTATCTCCAAGGGAGCGCCCCGCCACCCTGCGGAGGAAACCCATTTCAGCCGCTTGTATCCCAGATCTCGTTCTTTCGGTCCTGACCCAAAGTCCATGACCATAGGTGAGGTAAGGAACATAGATTGACTGGTAAATTAAGAGCTTCGCTTTTCGGCTCAGTTCATTCTTCATCACAACAGATCGGTACAATGACTGCATTACTGCTGCTGCTGCACCAATCCGTCAGTCAATCTCACGCGCCATCCTTCCCTCACTCGTGAACAAAACCCCTTAAACTCCTCCACTTGTGGCAGGAGCTCTCCTCCAACCCGGAGGGGGTAGGCACCTTTCTCCGGTCGAGAGCCATGACCTCGGACTTGGAGGTGCTGATTCTCATCCCAGCTGCTTTGCACTCAGCTGCAAACCACTCCAGTACATGCTGAAGGTCCTGGTTCAAAGGAGCCAACAGGACAACTTCATCTGCAAAAAGCAGAGACAAGATCCTGTGGTCTTCAGACTGGACTCCCTCCAGCCCCTGGCTGCGCCCGGAAATTCTGTCCATAAAAATAATGAACAGAACTGGTGACAAAGGGCTGCCGGAGTCCAATGTGCACCGGGAACAGGTCTGACTTACTGCCAGCAATGCGAACCAAGCTCCCGCTCTGGTCATCCCAGATCATACAGAGACCGCACGGTCCTTAGTAGAGGGCCTCGGACTCTATACTCCCAAAGCACCTCCCTCAGAATGCCACGAGAGACACAGTTCAATGCCTTCTTCAAGTCCTCAAAACACCTGTGAACTGGTTGGGAAAACTTCCATGAACCCTCAAGCACCCTGCGGAGGGTACAGAGCTTGTCCAGTGTTCCACGACCAGGGCGAATACCCCATTGTTACTCCTGAATCAGAGATTCAACTATTAGCCAAATTCTCCTCTCTGGCACCCTGGAATAGACTTTACCAGGGAGGCTGAGGAGTGTGATCCTCCTGTAGTTGGAGCACATCCTCCAGTCCCCCTTCTTAAATGGAGGGACCACCTTGCCGGTCTGCCAGTCCAGAGGCACTGTCTCCAACTGCCATGCGATGTTGCAGAGGCGTGTCAATCAAGACAGCCCTACAACATCCAGGGACTTTAGGTACTCACGGCGGATCTCATCCACCCCTGGTGCCTTGCCACCGAGGAGCTTTCAAACTACCTCAGTGACTTCAGCCTAAGTCATGGATGAATCAGCCTCTGGGTCCCCAGCCTCTGCTACTCCTACGGAAGGCGTGTCAGTTGGATTGAGGAGATCCTCAAAGTATTCCTCCCACTCCAGTCAAAGTCAACAGCTCCCCACCTCCATTGTAAACAGTGTTGTCAGTGCACTGCTTCCCCCTTCTGAGGTGCCAGACGGTTTGCCAGAATCTCTTTGAGGCCGACCGATAATCTTTCTCCATGGCCTCCCTGAACTTTTCCCATACTCAAGTTTTTACTTCTGCCACCGCCCAGGCCGCAGCATGCTTAGCCTGCCAGTACCTGTCTGCTGCCTCAGGAGTCCCAAGAGCCAACAAAGCTCAATAAGACTCTTCCTTCAGCTTGATGGCATCCCTTACTTCCGGTGTCCACCACCGGTTCGGGGATTGCTGCCACAACAGGCGCCTGAAACCATGCAGCCACACTCTGAAAGGCCGCATCAGCAATGGAGGTGGAGAACACGGTTAATTTAGACTCAATGTCTCCAGCCTCTCTTGGGATCTCGTCAAAGCTCTTCCAGAGGTGAGAGTTGAAAACCCCTCTGACTGAAGGTTCCGCTAGACGTTTCCAACAGACCCTCACAACACGTTTGGGGTGTCAAGTCTGTTCAGCTTCCTCCTCCACCAGTGGATCCAACTCACCACCAGGTGGTGATCAGTGGACAGCTCAGCCCCTCTCTTCACCCGAGTGTCCAAGATATACGGCCGAAGGTCAGATGACACGACCAAAAAGTCGATCATTGACCTCCGACCTCGGGCGTCCTCGTGCTATGTGCACTGATGGACGCCCTTATGTTTGAACATGGTGTTCATTATGGACAAACTGTGACTAGCACAGAAGTCTAATAACAGAGCACCGCTCAGGTTCAGATTGGGGAGGCCACTCCTCCCAATCACGCCCCTCCAGGTAACACTGTTGCTGCCCACGTAGGCGTTGAAGTCCCCCAGCAGAATGATGGAGTACCCAGTCAGGGCACTTTCCAGTACCCCTCCCACAGACTCCCAAGAAGGCAGGGTACTCTGCACTGTCATTCGGCCTATAAGCTGAAATGACAGTGAGGCACCTGTCCCCGACTGCAGGCGCAGGGCAGCGACTCTCGTTCACTGGAGAAATGTTGGAATTATATTTCCAATGCTAAAGTGCAAAGCACGGACATTGTCATGGGCTGATATCCCTCCCTGAGCACTGCTACATATAAAAGTCCTATCACGGCTGTCAGCACTGACATGGTCCACATTTCACACCTTGAGACGCATGAATACACTACAAAAATGTCTTATCAGAGTGAACAACACAGCAGCCAGGAAGAGTAGATTATTTATAGAGATTTAATGACAAAAAATGCATTAAATAACATTAATATTCAAAACAGGCCGCTCAATTTTTTTTCTCCTGCCAAAAAGTAGTTGATGGCAGTGTCATGCAGCATTGCCTTGCATATGTAAGTCAGTATTTCATGTCAAATGTTTTGAAGTCACTGTAGATGTATCATGGTGTCACCACCTGAAATATCTGCAAACTGCAGATATTTTATTTGACACAACATCTGAAAATAGCCTTATTGGCATTCATATCTTATTTTGCAGTGATTTGTATGCGTGTCTGCTTTGATTTCTTTCTGATGCAGATCAGAGAACATGAAACACCAGTCTGCTGGCAGAGTGATATCAGAAAAATAAAAAGGCGCGATTTTTGTGACGTGTGGTTGTTTCCGTTTCACAGGGTATGATAGTGCACATCGCAGACATCCTGCTTCTGAGCTTCTTCTCGAATGTTCTGGAAAATCCACTCACTTCTGCCGTATAGGGTGTCTTACTGAGGCACACTGGGACACAAGCGAGCAGTGCGGAAACTGGACCTCGATATAACAGCAAATGGGCAGGAGGCCGCAGAAACAAGGTGCAAGCTCAGTTTGTCTCAGGTCATGTCACAAGTCTTTTACAGTTTTCCTCTTCTTATTTAACACTTTGAAGAGCAGTTTCAGATTGACAAGTTTGTGTTCTAGAACTCTACCGCTTTCAATTACCAACGGTGATTATGTCACAACAGCTGTGTAATGTTCTGGTAAGAACCTATTCTTCAGCTGTCTCGGCAAGCAACTGAGGAATTAGTGCTGCATTTTTAATAAGGAACAATATGATTCACATCATTAATCTTTATTTTGTTTGATGAAAAACTGAGTGGGATATGTGCACTTGGGCAAAAGTAAAGCTCTATAAAATTGAAAATGAATTTTTCCAACAATTGGCGAGTCCTGAGCTCCGTACACTGGCATGAAGGTTTTTGCATGCATTCCGTGTGCATGTCACATTCAAAAGGCTTTGTCATCAACTTTGCGAAATATTATGTGCAAAATTTCTGAATTCCAGTGGCATCTCTGAAAAAAAAGGCTTTATCTTAGTCAAATATTGATTCTGCTTGTTCCAAATTAAAGTTCAGACTGTTTTTTGGCAAACACTGGTCTCCTTGCCATCTTTAAAGGACAGTAGGCCCAAATGTTTAATAGCACTAAATTTGTTGAAAAAAACCTTTGCTTTCGGGGCTGATACAGGGGCGTTACCAAGGGGGCTCACCCTTCGAAAAGCTCTGACCACCCAATGAAAACTCAGGATAAAAAACTGGTTTGCTACTATTTGACAGCAAACACGCAATATCCCATGTGATTCACAGCCAGAGGTAGACAGCCATTAAGAGAGAGCTTTACGTATGCTTCATGTATCTATCACTATGTGTTATTAGTGGATTCCTTTGCCAGTCTATTCTGGTGTGAAACTAACCGATGGGCACTCTCGAATTACCAGGGACCCTCCCATTCTCTTAGACTGCCGTGCTGTCTTCACTCAGTCTGAGGTCACGTCCATGCTGTTCATATAGGACCTGTGCTTTGCTCTGGGAATAAAAATTTCGCCCATATCTCTTTTTTTGCTACTTCTTCCACCGCAGTGTCAGTCTTGTTGTTTGACATTAAGGTAATTTGTGTACTAGTTTTTCATCTGTGTGTGTGTGTGTCGACTCGTGTGGTTATAGCCTGTGTTGGCTACCGACCGAGTGAGCCCAGGCAGCTACCTAGCAGCTAGTCTGGAGTGCTAGTCACTCACTGGGGTTGTTGCAACAATATTTCTGTTTCATAAGCACATTTCAACATTTCGAACATCTGTATCATAAGCACTTAAAACATTTGCCAATAGAAATACATAAGTGGCTCATTAAAAAATTAAACAAACAAGCCACTCCCACTCTCGCAAGTGCTGTCTCAACCAGCAGCCCCGCAACCACCGAACAGAGCGTTGCAGGGGTCCGGGACTGCCTGTGAATCACCAGCAGATGCACCATGTTCCTGCAGCTCTGCACCTATGCTGGGGGCTCAA
Organism: Gymnothorax reevesii; assembly: GCA_029721435.1. Classification (NCBI taxonomy): domain Eukaryota; kingdom Metazoa; phylum Chordata; class Actinopteri; order Anguilliformes; family Muraenidae; genus Gymnothorax; species Gymnothorax reevesii. The sequence goes on along the minus strand of CM056577.1, from coordinate 23,390,482 downwards.
AACATCAGTTCTCCTCATTTTCAGGACCCTGGCTCTGTGTCCACTCCTGCGGACTTAAATATGGATCGCCCATCTAAGCCCATTTTAAGCAGTTATCCTAAGCATATCAAACTTGACCATGGCATGGCTTGACTATTCAGTACTGTGCACGATGCCAGCTTTTGCTTCGCTTGTCGCAAATTTAGTTGTAATTCCGATCGCGACGACATATTTACTAAGCATGGTGCCACAAATGGGGAAAAGCACTCGATAAAGACTACAAACACGCAACAAGCATCTCTCACTCCAGGGCCATGGTTGCGTGGCAGGAGTACCAGCACCGGTTAGAGGCTGGTGAAAATATTGTCCATCTGCTGGGTCATACCCAAGTAGGACAGAACAGATACTACATTAAAAGCAGGGTTGAAATCATTCCGTTTCTAACTGTTCATGAACTTGCTCTGCGTGGGTACAATCACAAGGATAATGGATGAGGAGGGACCATTTACGCGGTTCGTTGATATCACTGAAAGATTCCAAACTGGTAAATATCGCAAAATCCATCCCGGAAAATGCCAAATATACCTCATTCTCACACGGAATTGAAGTCCTTCTGCATGAAGGTTTATCATTTTCACCTGGGTTATGACTCCCGACTTATCATGCGTTTCTTTACACAGGGGTTAGAAGCAATGCATTTGTTTCATTATCATTTAAATAGTTTAAATTAAATAAGATAATTTGAAATGTCTTTATGCAATTTAATTGCTTCCAATTATCCTATTTCATTTAAACAGCTTAAACAATCATGAAACACATGCATTGCTTCCAAACCCTGAGTAAAGAAAAGCGTGAGAAGTCCAGAGTCATAACGCAGTTGAAACTGATAAGCCTCCATGCACAAGGACTTCAGTTCCGTGCGTGAATCTGGGGAAAGTACATATACCACTAAAACTGATGGGGAATGCATGAGTGTTCACACGTGTGCGTTATTAATGAAAACTAACCACACCTGTTAATGTTGAGAGTTTTCTGAGCTTTTGTAATGGTAATTTAAATGAATGATTGAAAACAGGTCATGACCAATCATTATTGTCCAGGGATGAGTTCCAGCCTCCCATATCGCCAGTTCATCAGCCACCACTGACACTCACACACACTCACACATATATATATAAGTTTCAGGATGTTGTTCATGTTGTACTTCACGCCGATTTAGAGGTTCTCCCCCCCAAAGAGGACAAATGCCCGCCCAAGCTAGGCATCCTCGCAACGCCTCTGGGCTGATAATGTGCGAAAAACATGAAATTATTTCAAAACTCATTTTTCTATGTCAGGAAAGGTGAGTGGAACTTAGGTGGTGCTTAACTTTTGTCCAGGGGTATACGAGTTTTAGTTCAACTCACAAATTAAATTTTCATGAGATCAAATTTCAAATGGACAATATCTTCAGTTTTTACAAGATTCTACTGTTAAATTGAATTAAGTTTTGGCTCTTTGTATTCATACATGGTAAATCCCTGACTTTCATCAGAAAAAAAGCAGTCGCCAAAATGTTGCCATCTCACCCTGTGGGAAAATATTAATCTATGTAACCTTAACAATCAAGTTTCCTCAAATGAATGAGCATTGAAATGTATTATCAAATGTATTAACAGAAGCATTACTATATGGATCTATTGCGGAATTGTTGTATTCATTACATATCTGAATATATTACTAATCAAGAATTATACATCCGACTGTATTAATAATCAGTATTAATAAAAAAGCTTGAACTGAAATTAACTGAAACATTGTATTAATCTAGAAGCAATGTGAATCTGAGGGAATGGTACTGTTTTTCCAGGGACTCTCTGTTTCTCATATTAAAAGACTGCAGGAGTCTGCAGTCACTGAAAGGGGCCGGATCATAAATCTTGACCATACAACAGATTCATGTGTTGTGAGACCCTGCTGTGGCTTATTAATTTATTGGCCCTTTCCAAAATAGAAATAGGGGATTAGCAAGTATGAGTCCTCCTGTTGTTTTCAGGGCCCCAACTCTCTGAGAGAGGACGTCATAAAGGTCAGAGATGGGTTATGCTCCTGGGTAAAATATCTTGTGATTTGTGGAGTGGTTGCCGCGTGGGGCTCATGAGTTTGGAAGTCCCCGGTTGGATAGATTTCGTGGATATTTTTAGACTAAGTGAGTTTTGCAGCTGGAGATCATAAAGAATCGGAAGATTGACAACAAAGGGACAACAAGCTATAAAGATGGGGACTTGGAAGAGTTCTTGGCTGCTCTAACAGCCCCCTGGTCTTATGACCAGTGATTCTGTTAATCTGACCATTCTTCTTTCCAATTCTTTGCTAAAGATCATCAGTTGTGTATGGTTTGTTATGGCCCCAATTTGTTATTACATTTATAACACAACAGCAACAGCAAGGGATGACAAACACAGTTTTAACAACTAAAACACATTTAATTTTTAACAAAGACAAAGACTAATAACAACCTACAACTAAAGACCAAGATTGATAAATAAGAAAAAACAGAAATAATTACAGTCCCTTTTTAGTGGGGTGGCTTGGTGATGTCCTGGATGAAGAAAATGCTCAAACACAGTCAAAGAAATCCACAAAAGAAACGTCACAGGTCTTGAACAGAATGGCAGGTCTGGTCATCTTCTTGCAATTTCTCCTACTACTTTACTGTCTCAATTCTTTTCCTTATATACTCTTTTGCAGACCCCACCCACATTTAGACCTCTTTTTTTTAACTTTCTGAGACTTGCCCCAGACATGTCTGGAAACATGTCCAAACATGACTCCAGTCTGAGCTTAACAAAAAAAAGGTAAATACTGCCATCTAGTGGCCTATATTCACATTACACCTCCATTCCAAAAGGGAAAAATTTTGACTCATAAAGGCAAAATTTTTCTTTTCAATACAAAATGGTAAAGTGAACACTTGTCTATATATCCATATCATACAATATTCAAATAAACACATGATATATATATATACATATTCAAACACGGGATAAGCAATCAGCAATTACATTGTCTGTACCCTTCACATGCTTAATTTCCAAGTCAAACTCCTGTAAAATCAAACTCCAATTCAACAATCTCCGATTCTTGTTTTTCATCTTACTCCAAAACGTTAACGGATTGTGGTCAGTGTACACAATCATTGGCTTTTGTCCTGTACAAACATAAACCTCAAAGTGTTGTAAAGAAAGGACCAGAGCCAACAGTTCCTTCTCTATTGTGGAATAGTTCCTTTGGTGGCGATTGAACTTCCTGGAGAAGGATGCCACGGGATGCTCAATGTCATCAGAGTCACTTCTCTGTAGGAGCACAGATCCACAAGCTTGGTCGCTAGCATCGACCGCGATGGAGAACGGTTGGTTGAAGTCAGGAGATTTGAGCACGGGGAAGTGACACAGCAGAGACTTCAGGTGATCGAAGGCTCTCTGGCATGCATCATCCCAGGTGAACTTTACGCCTTTCTTCAGTTGGTTAGTTAGACTGAGAGCAATCTCAGCAAAGTTCTTGCAGAACTTGCGGTAGTACCCGATCATTCCAAGGAAGCGGCGCAAAGTTTTTTTGTTGTCAGGAACTGGAAAGTCCATGATGGCTTGGACTTTAGCATTTATGGGTGCCACCTTACCCTGGCCTATGACGTAGCCAAGATAGGTGACAGTAGCACAACCAAAGTCACTCTTGTTCAGGTTAACAGTCAGGTTAGCCTGGGTCAGGCGCTGGAACAACGTCTCTACATCTTTTAGATGTTCTTCCCAGGAGTCACTCCATGTGATCAGGTCATCGATGTACGCACCCGTGTGTGGCAATCCGGCGATTGTAGACTGTATCATCCTTTGGAACATGGCTGGGGCATTTTTCATGCCAAAGGGTAGGACTTCATACTGGTACAATCCAGATGGTGTGGCAAAAGCAGAGATGCTCTTGGCCCTCTCAGTTAAAGGCACACACCAATAACCCTTCAATAAATCAATCTTGGTCAGAAACTTTGCTTGCCCTACACTATCAATACAATCATCAATCCTAGGTATTGGAAACACATCAGTTCTAGTTACAGCATTGACTTTGCGATAATCTGTACAGAATCTAGTACTTCCATCAGGTTTTGGAACTAGCACACAGGGTGAACTCCAATCGGAGTTGGAGGGTCTGATAATATCATGTTTTAACATGTACTCAACCTCTTTCTCAGCAATCTTTCTCTTTTCAGGATTCATCCGGTACGGATGCTGTTCTATTGGTTTGGCATCACCAACATCTACATCATGAGAGGCTATAGAAACTCTCTTTGGAACATCAGGAAACAAATCCTCACATTTCCTGATCAACCCTTCAAACTGATCTCTCCGTGAGGGTTCTAAGTGCTGGAGTTCTACATCAAGATTTTGCAACACTTCAGTGTTTGACAATTTACATGAAAGAACTTCAGCTTTAATTCTTGGTTCATCATCTTGAAACTCCCCCTCATCTTCACACGTTTCGACCATTGGAGAATCTGAAGTGACAGCTGCAACCCTAGCATTTCTGTCATGATAAGGCTTTAGCATGTTAATATGACACAATTGTTTTGGTTTTCTCCTATCTGGAGTCTTCACAATGTAATTGAGATCATTGAGTTTTGTCAGAATTTCATAAGGACCATGAAATCTAGCCTGCAATGGATTGGACTGCAAGGGAAACAACACAAGGACCTTTTCTCCTGGTTTAAACTCACGGCTTCTAGCCTTATGATCATACCAAGTTTTCATTTTTCCCTGACTTGATTTCAAGTTCTCTTTGGCAAGGTCACAAGCTGCACGCAATCTTTCCTTGAACTTGCTAACATAGTCTAACAGACTGATTTGCGGCTCTTCCTCTTGCCATTGTTCACTCAATAATAGCAAAGGTCCTCTCACTTCATGACCAAACACTAGCTCAAATGGACTGAATCCAGTAGACTCCTGCACTGCTTCTCTAGCTGCAAACAACAGCAAATGAACCCCTTCATCCCAGTCTTTCTCATGGTCATAACAATAAGTCCTCATCATTGTCTTGAGAGTGGAATGAAACCGCTCTAAGGCACCCTGACTTTCTGGATGATAGGCACTAGAAAGAATCTGCTTTGCACCTAGTTCATACACAACCTGCTGAAACAATCCTGAAGTGAAATTGCTACCTTGGTCTGACTGAATTTCCCTGGGAAGGCCAAACAACGTGAAGAACTTTATCAAAGCCTTCGAGATTGCAGTTGCCTTGATGTTACGTAGAGGTATGGCTTCGGGGAATCTGGTAGATGCACACATGATTGTCAACAAGTACTGATTTCCAGATCTAGTCTTGGGTAATGGACCAACACAATCAACAATGACCTTAGAGAATGGCTCCCCAAATGCTGGGATAGGCTGCAGTGGAGCTACAGGTGGGTCTAACTGGTGTTTTCCAACTACCTGACAAGTGTGACAGGTTTTGCAAAAGTTGGAAACGTCTTTCCGAAGCCCAGGCCAAAAGAAGTGTTTCATGATCTTATCAACAGTCTTGTTAACACCAAGATGACCTCCTAAAGGTAAACTATGAGCCATTGTTAAGATCTCATTCCTGTAGACCTTCGGAACAACAATTTGCCTGACCACTGCCCAATCTGCATTGGCAGGGATATCAGGAGGGCGCCACTTCCGCATCAACACACCATCCTTGAGATAATACCCAACTGGAACTGCGTCTATTTCTTTATCAGGAAGGGCTCTCCTCTTTAGTACACAAATTTCAGGATCATTAGTTTGCTCCTCAATCAACCGCTTTCTGGACAGAGACAAGTCTCCAGACACATCAGAATCACCAGACCCTTCCGGCTGGCTGAATAGAGAACTGATAAAAGTATCTGATAAGTCGTCAAACGGAGAAACCATAGTAGGCCAATCAGAGTCATGAGGCGAACCACCTGAGTCCTGACTATTCAATGTGCTGGACGGCACCACAACATCTTCTTCTTTAGCCTTCTTGGCCATAGCACGAGTCACTGCGCAAGAAGGATACAGAGATGGGTCCTCATCCCCATCTTCAGTGCTCGGCTGTGAAGTAAGATGTACAGGGGGAACTACTTTGCCCCCAGCCAGGTCATTGCCTAGCAACAGAGAAACACCCTTTATAGGTAGACTTGACATAAGTCCCACCTTTACCTGTCCTGTAACTAAATCTGACTTCAAGAATATAGAGCGCAGGGGTACAGATACAGTCCTCCCTTCAATACCTTGTACAAGTATGAAATCCCCTGAAGCGGTCTCATCACGTAACTCCAAGGAGTCCATCAACAAAAGTGACTGAGAAGCTCCGGTATCCCTTAGGATATATATGGGGACAGGAGTAGTATGCTCATTCAGAGCCACAAATCCCTCTGAAACAAATGGAAGAAATTCCTCCCTCACAAAGTCAGCTGTATTAGGCTTTTTAGCCCCACAAGAAGCAGGCAATTTAGCAGATTGGTTATCTACTACAGGGGTTTCTAACCTTGTTTTCACAAAGGCATTTGGTTTGGTATCCTTTTCTTTTTCTTTCTTAGCTTTAAGGAACCAACAGTTAGTTGTAACATGACCAGATTTCTTGCAATAACTGCAAACTAGACCACTTTTGTCACTGTCAGCTTTCACACTTGGATCAGACCTGTTACTGGATTTCTGAGCACCATCACCAGATTTGTCTTTGTCTTTGGGTGAGGAATCTTGGGTATCACCGTAACCCTTTTTCTGAAATTGGGACCATTTATTGTTACTGCTAGACTGAAATTTGGACTTATGAGTGAGAACATATTCATCTGCAAATTTGGCAGCTGATTGCAAGTTCAGTGCTTGCTTCTCATTAAGGTAGGTCTTAACATCATCCTTAACACAGTTCTTGAATTCTTCAACTAACACCATCTCTTTTAGTGAGTTGAAATCATCCTTGACCTCCATAGAAGTACACCAGCGCTCAAAGCAAACCTGCTTTTCATTAGCAAATTCAACATAAGTCTGATTTTCAGATTTCTTCAGACCTCTGAATTTCTGTCGGTAAGCCTCTGGAACCAACTCATAAGCTCTCATAATAACCTTTTTGACAACCTCATAATCAGAGGAATCATCTGCAGACAAAGCCGAATAGGCTTGTTGAGCTTTACCCTTGAGGACAGTTTGCAACATCAGAGGCCAGTGTTCCTTTGGCCACTGGCAACTCTTTGCTACCTTTTCAAAACATTGGAAATAGTTGTCAACATCCTTTTCCGAAAATGGAGGCACCAGTTTTACCTCCTGGCTAGCCCGAAATTTATTTTCAGTTTGAATTTTTATTTTTAGTTGCTCCATTTGGAGTCTTTCTTCTCTATCTAATTTCTCTAATTCAAAATCTCTCTGTCTTGCAAATTTTTCTAACTCAAATTCTCTTTGTTTTTCTTCTCTTGCTAATTTTTCTAACTCAAACTGCCTTTGTTTTTCTTTTTCTTCCCTCTCAAATTCTCTTTGTTTCTCTTTTTCCTCCCTTTCTTTTTCTCTTTCTTCCCTTTCTTTCTCTTTTTCCTCCCTTTCTTTTTCTCTTTCCTCCCTTTCAATCTCTAGCATTTTTAATTTAAGTTCCATTTCTATATTTGGATTTTCCACTGGAAACTGTTCCAGATCTCCTGGTGCAAACACATTTTCATCAATGTAATATTCAACTATCTCTCTAGCCAGTCTTGCTTTTCGCATGGCTGGTTTTACCTCTGTCAGCTCCAACTGTCTGCAAATTTCTAGCAGTTCTGTCTTTTTAAAAGACTTCAAAACCCCTACGGTTGGTGATGCCAAGAAATCATCCATTGCTGTTGTCAATATATATCTAGGAAAATTCACAAAAACAATTTTACAATTTGGAATGTTAGATTTTCAATAAATTACTCACACAATGATCTATCCCGGACCTTGAGCCCCCAATTTGTTATGGCCCCAATTTGTTATTACATTTATAACACAACAGCAACAGCAAGGGATGACAAACACAGTTTTAACAACTAAAACACATTTAATTTTTAACAAAGACAAAGACTAATAACAACCTACAACTAAAGACCAAGATTGATAAATAAGAAAAAACAGAAATAATTACAGTCCCTTTTTAGTGGGGTGGCTTGGTGATGTCCTGGATGAAGAAAATGCTCAAACACAGTCAAAGAAATCCACAAAAGAAACGTCACAGGTCTTGAACAGAATGGCAGGTCTGGTCATCTTCTTGCAATTTCTCCTACTACTTTACTGTCTCAATTCTTTTCCTTATATACTCTTTTGCAGACCCCACCCACATTTAGACCTCTTTTTTTTAACTTTCTGAGACTTGCCCCAGACATGTCTGGAAACATGTCCAAACATGACTCCAGTCTGAGCTTAACAAAAAAAAGGTAAATACTGCCATCTAGTGGCCTATATTCACATTACAGGTTTCTGTATTATTTGATGGTTTGAAGCCTATCTTTCATTTGTCTGTATCTGTGCACATGAATTTAACTTATTGTACTCATGTTTTTTCCTTCTCTATCATCTGATGGTTTGATTCATATTGCCTTTAATACTTGTCTTTATTTGATGACACGCGTATGATATCTCTTGTTTATGTATTCACTTGCTTTCTGATTAATTGATGAAAACAAAATTGCAAATATAAACGGTGCTTTGGATCCTTCATTTAAGGTCAATTCCAACCAGTATGAATTCCTCAACAACCCTTATTTTAGCAGGTTTTACAGCTGTCACAAAATCAGAAACATTTCTTTTTGACTATATTACCTTTATTTAATCTTGACTAAGTTTATTAAAAAATATGTGAGACTTGAATAAGTATTTGTGAATTCCATTGTGTTCAATCTACGGTCAGAAGATTGTTCCATCAGCACGACAGTATTCAGTTAAGGTCATTTTAATCAGATATATCTCATCATGGACCTTAAAGTGTTCAAATACATTCCAGTCAACAGATTTGAAAACAGTGAAGTCTGAACTGACAGTTTGGGGCAAGTTCGTCCACTGCGGCCCTGTTTCGCTACACCAAAAGTAAATATTATTCACACATTCCAGCACATTCTCCGAGTGTGAAGGTATGCACAAAGCTCTGTTCATTTTTCAGCTCAACAGGAAAAATAAAAGTTTTTAATGTCCAAAGACCGAAGGAGATTAACAGCATTACAGGAGAGAAAATTCCTGCAGCAAGACCATGGAGATTCGTCTACTGATTCACCAACCCTTACAAATGTTTTCCAGAGTGGTAAAATGTTATGGATAAAGTTTTGTGTCGCCACATTTCTTTGGTACACTGAGTCACACGTGCCAAATGTCAAATTGTCTGTTCTGTCTTGAATTGATAGTCCCGCAAAAGCCACTCCAGACACTGAGGCCAACATCCAGATTTACCAAAATTACACTATTCATGCACACAGGTTGATGCCTTAGTTCATTGGTGAGGAGAATCAAGCCTGTTACCTTTCAGTGAAAAGAGCATTACCGTCAAAATGGCAGCACACAGGAACTCGCGTTTCTCATCAAAGGAACTCACAAGGCCAGCTTCCCCCTTTGAAACAGACATGAAACTGACACTTGAGACGCCCTGCTAAACCAGAAACAAGGTGTTTGCCTGCAGTAGACTTGCTTGAGATCAAAGGTCTGGGATCACATTAGAGGCTTATACTGTAATGTGTTCACTGTGCTGGGGCAGGTGAACATGGTCATGCAGATGAAAGCTGACACAAGCATCAGCTGTCAGGTCATCGCTTCTCTGACATATGAGCACGCTCACTGTCAGACACGATCATTGTACGTCTCGCTCTCATCCTAATAACGGAGATGTGAGGGACTACCGTAGAGAAGCAAGCTGCCGGCTTGTTCCTGGAACACTGAGGAAGAAAAAAAAAATCAGAGCGCTTAATCCCCCCAAATCACTTCTAGCAAGATCGTATTTGCATTTTAATGATACAAATCTACCTTGGTTCATGTTTATCAACAGTGCATACAGACAGAGCTGGGTGTAAATAGTGCTTTTATTTAAGACCTTTATTATTTTAACTAGACCACTGCGCAGCAGCTTAATTATTCCAGATTTTACTGTCAAATGAACTGATGCCCTAAGCTGGCATCACAAATAAAGCAGACTGCACATAGAAATTAGTTCAGTGATACAAGAACATCTCAATCATACTAACATCACACATGACGGGTAATACTGCTTAACAGCAAGAAAAATGACAATTATTTTGACTAGATATTTACCTTCTTAATCCACTTTTGGACAGAAATGACTGCATATTTTTGAAAAAACAAAAAAATGTCTCAGTTTGAGCATCTGATAAGCTGTTTTTGTACTATTTCCAGTCAAGTATGACTGATTTTCATTGCATTCTTTTTTTATTTACATTATACAAAGCATCCAACCTTTTCCAGACACAGGGTTGTATGTGGACTGAAATCAGTTTTTGTTGTCTGAACAATATCAGCAGCATTGATGAAGATTTCACAAGCCAAGTTGTGTTCTTTCACAATGCTTCATTGTCTGTGGATCTTCACGGATGCCCTTGGACCAATGCATGCTGGGTAAATCACTCCATGGGGCCCGCGACTTCAACCACAGTGCTAAGTATTATGCATATCAGTGATGCTATTGATTCTGGGGGGGGGGGAATAAAAATTCAGTATGGCCTTGGAAGCAAACTGCATTGTTAAGTATGGGCTTAGCTTCTGAATGGGAGGTAAAGTTTGCCAATAATAGTGCTCAGTGTTACAGTCATTGTTGATTGAGCATTGTTATTCTGAAAGACACCCTTATCCTTCCTCTGGTCTCATAAGTGAGCAGTATATTCTGGTTCTTCGATAATATACAGTATGTTCGGTTATAGAGCTGATACAGTAGACATTTTGGGTCACATTCATGGTTAATTCCTTGTTGTAAAATGAAGTGTATCCTAGGTTTTAAGCAATGCTATCATAGTAAGTACATCAAAGTGATATGAAAATAGATTATTGAAAACAGTAAGCAGTCAAAATGAAGGTGTATTTATCAAAGTGGGCCAGTGTCACAAACAGTCTACGATCATGAAGCACACTGTTGGACTTCTGCAGCAGACCGGCCAGTTTACTTGTAATTTTGCGCATTGTGGAGCACTTATTGTGTATTGTCAGACAAGCATTTACAAAATTGCCGTGTGCACAACTCCGCTAAGGTCAAATGTGTTGCCATGATACATGAATATAGCCGAGGTGCGATTTGCTGATTCCACGTAAAATGGTACCACAGCCGGACTGTGATTGGCTGATGTACATGCACAAACCAACCAGCAGAAAAAAATAAAATAAAATAAATAAATTCCCGTATCGTATTTTCCCACGGCTGCTGCCCCTCTGTTGGACTATGGTACTGCAGGATACACTCTCAGACGAGACGCTGATAAAGATGAGATAAACCCTATTTTTTCCGAAGGTAAAACATTCGGGGCTTTTGCATAGCCACCCCCTAACGCCGCCCATGGAGTGGGCAGGAACTGTAAAACATGAATATATGACAGCAAATGGTCACTCGTTGCATTTGAACTTTGAGTTTACGTCATTGTATTTCCAGTTAGGCTCTGCATGTACAGTGCTGTGAAAAAGTATGTTTCCCCTTCAAATTTCTCCTATTTTGCTTATTTGTCAAATTTACATTTTTGAGATAATTCACATAATTTTAATTTGACAAAGACAATGCAAGTAAACACAAAATGCAGCTTTTAAGTGATCGTTACATTTCTTGAAGGCAAAGAGTTATTCAAAATCTATATCAGTCATATGAAAAAGCATATGAAAAAGCAAATACTGCCCTAAACCAAATAACTGTTTGTGCCATCCTTGCTGCAAAAACTGCAATCAAACGTTTGTGATAACTGTTAATGAGTATATTACGTCACTGTGGGTGAATTTTGGATTTCGGTCCGCTCTGCTTTACAGAAATGTGTCAATTCTGTCACACTTGAAAGTTCTCAAGCATGAACTGCCTGTTTGCTGTCATGCTACAGCATCTCAATCGGATTCAAATTGGGACTTTGACAAGACCGCTCCTATACCTCCATTTCACTCTGGACTCGTTTGCTTCAGATCATTGTCCTGTTACATAACTCAACTGCACTTAAGCCACAGGTAATGAACTGATGGGCGGACATTGTCCTTCAGTATTTACAGATAGCAGAATTCATGGGTCCATTAATTATGTCAATAGCGCTCCGCACAGATTCTAAAAATAAACCCGGCAATACCCGGATGTCAGACAAACTCTGGCTGTACTGTGTACAGGTATGTACAGCAGTTTGTCTGACTCCGCGTCTGGATTATGTTTATTTTTTTATGTTACAAAGCATGATTTCGCCAAAACACTGCTGTGATGGGACTTGCATTAGCGACAGGCGATACTCGGATAGGCCGTACATGGCCGGTGTTTTGTTTATACCTTTTCCAAAGCCCACTGCCAATGGTGAAAAGTGTGATCGCTGGGCTCGTGCGTGTGCACGGGATGGATTTGATCGAAGCAAAATCAAAAGGAGTGCTTACATACTGTTGTGTTCTGGGGTCCTGACCTTTGGCCAGGACAGCATTTATGGTTTTAACAGTTTCATGTTCCTAGTTTCATAGTTTCATAGTTCATGCTCATAATTCATGTCACAGTTTTAACAGTGTCTTGTATTAGGATCAAGCATTTCATAATTCATGTTTATTGTCCATGTTTTTACTTTTCCATGTTTTTGTTTTTGCCAGGTCTGCCCAGCCACTCCACCGCTTGTCTGCGTTCCGCTCCGTGCCTTCGTTGTTGCACATTTCAGAGCTCTGGTTGGCTTTGGTATTTCCCCCTTCCTTCTGTGCTGTGCTGATTCGGGGCTGTCTAAGCTTAATTGGCAATTAACTGTTTTTAAGTTACTAACATTTACTAGCACTCACTGGGTGGTGTAATTCTTAGATAGGCACATTACTAATATTACTAATTTAGACAGGGATTTTGTTGTCATGATTCCTGCTTTACTATTTCAAGATATTGCTGTGCTTTTCTGAACATTCATGCTGCTTTCAAACTGCATACTTAATTGGTACTTAAGCTGAGCACGCTCATTCTCTTAATGAGCAAGTCTTGTCCACCAATCTTTGTCCATGTCGTGATCTTGCCACGCCTCTTGTTTCTCCCTCTCCAGGTGTTGCCCCTCATGTCTTGATTTCTTACCCTTTATCTGGATGCGGTGGAAGTTGGCTGGCTGACAGTGTCTCAAGTTCTTGTTCATGTTTCCAAGTCCGTTCTTGCTCAAGCTCATGTTCCCAAGTCTCGTTCTAGTCTGTTTTTTCATCGTCATTTTGTATATAGCCTTCTGCATTCTTAGCATCTTTGTTCTTTTCTGTTTATTAATTATCTGCCTGGAGTTTCCAGTGGCTTTTGTTTTTGTCGTTTTTGATCCTTTGTTATTAGCTCTGTGAAGCTCTCCTTAGTTTGTCTTTTGCAACCCTTTGGGCTGAGTTTTTTGTTGGCCCTCGAGCCTGTTTGCTTTTGTTTAAATAAATTCCCTTTCCCTTCCACCTCGCATCTGGTGTCTCTCTGATCTCGCATCACATATGTACAAAACACTTTGTTGGAACGTCGTAAGCACATTGGAAGTCGCCATTTTGTTGATGGTGTTTGTCTGACATCCGGGACATTCGGGATTTTTCAGATGAATTGTTGGTGCACTTTTGTTGGAATTTTGGTTGGGCGGAAACTCCTAAGAAGGTTGACCATTGTTACAAATTTTCTCCTTCTGTAGATAATGGCTCTCACTGTGGTTTGCTTGAGTCCCAGTATCTTAGAAATGTGTTGCTGTTTCCAGAAAGACAGATGTCAACAACTTTGTTTCTCATCTGTTCTTGAATGTTTTTGGATTGCAGTATTATGTGCTGATTTTTGCCTAACTCACATTTATAAAAGGTTCTATTAACGTGATGTGCATATTCAACGAGCTGACAGCAATCATGCCTGGATGTGTCTTATAAATTTTCTCACCATTGTTTGTGGATTTCTTTCTGTACTGGGAGTTTTTTTTTTTTTTTTTTTTTGCCTCATTTGCTACAATGGGGATTAAGCTGGGTACTTCCCCTTTTATTTATTTAATCATTTTATTATTTTCTCACCGTAAAGAGTCTTTGTAACAGTCTCTTGGTGAAAAGTGCTATAGAAATGAATTTGAATTGAAGTGAAATACAATAATTTGAAAACTGTGTGTGTTTACTCCGGCTATCTTTGTCAAAGATTGAAATTTGTTTGATGATCAAAAACATATACAGTATGTGTGACAATATGCAAAAACAGAAGAAATTGAGATGGGGCAAATACTTTCTCATAGCACTGTAGTGGTTTGACACTGCAAGTCCAAGTTAACCAAACTTTCTCAAAGCTTCAATATCGAAAGCACAGGCGATGCCTGATATACGAAGTGCCCTCGCTGATTAAGCAATGCAGAAGTGAAAAATGTTTTCTGTGATAGCCAATTAAGATGCCTTTAGTTAATTCAGAGGACAGATATTCAGCCTTTTGTTAAAGCCAGAGTTTAAAATGTGCAATTACTGGGCTAAGCCACAAACAGCACTTATCATCAAGTCAGTCACAGATAAATAAATAAATAAATAAATAAATCCTGTTGGCAAAGCTATTCTCTGCTCTCTTGCAACTATACTGAGTACAAATGAAAACGCACCACTCACGAAATCTGGAATAGCTCCATGATTTGATATGTGAAGTATATACGTATGATGCATTTGAGATAATGAATGATTTAAGAAGACATGTAAACATCATTCAATTTCATTCACGATAATGTTAATGCGCGAGAGAGGTTTAACTGGTGTAGGGATCAAACAGGAAAGTCAATAACGGGTGTGACCGCCATTTGCATTGACACATGCGGTGCATCGTCGTCGCATGGAGTTGATCAGTCTCTGGATAGTGTTCTGAGGGATAGCATTCCACTCCTGAACAAGGGCAACCTCAAGTTCTCGGATGTTGTCCATCTAGCGTCGACATGAAAGACGTTGTCCAATTTCATCCCATAAGTGCTCGATAGGGGAGAGGTCGGGTGACAGAGCTGGCCACTGAAGCACGGGGATGTTCTGCTGTGCAAGGTACTGCATGGACACCCCTGCAGTGTGTGCCCTAGCGTTGTCCAGTAGGAACGTGTGGACATCGTGGTGTTGGTTGAAGAACGGCACAACATGGTTCTGCAGCACCTGGTCCCGGTAGTAGACGCCATTCACCTTTCCTCTGCAGATATGGAGAGGGGTTCTGTGACGGTAGCTTGTTCCACCCCACACCATAACGCTGCCACCACCCAAACGGTCCGTTTGAACGACACAATCAGCGTTATAACGTTCACCACGTCTCCGCCAAACACGCATACGGCCATCTGCGTTCCTTAAGTGAAATCGTGACTCGTCAGAAAAGATGACACCGCGCCATTGTCGTAGTCGCCAATTCTGGTGCCTGTTTGCCCACTGTAGACGCTGGTTTCGGTGACGATCCGTCAATATGGGGCCAAAATAAGGTCGTCGTGCACGCAGGCCTGCAGCTCGCAGACGGTTCCGTACGGTGTTGGGGTGAATGAATCCACGTCATCCTTGGACTTGAGCAGCCGTTCTTGTCGCTGGTATTGTTCGGTCTCGGACATGATCCCGTACGATCTGACGGTCCTGACGTGCCGTTGTCACACGTTGTTGACCCGGTCGAGGACGAGTGCTCCCTGTTTGCAGAAACCTTTGATGGAGTCTTGCGATCGTTGTGTGTGCGCAGTGTAGTCGTCTGGCAATTTCCCTGGTGCTGGCGCCAATTTAAAGCATGCCTATGGCACGTTCCCGTTCAGGGGCTGTAAGTCGCGGCATAGTGTCGACGTTTCACAAGTGTCAGTGAAGAAGTGAAATTTTATTCGGATGCACATGCTTTTAAAGGCAATGTGTGCACAAATTCAGAGTGAAATTCATTTTTCCCGTGCGTGCAAGATGTTGCATTTTTGCAAAAAATTGCCTAGCGTTACAGTTAACTTGAAATTCTCGCATTTCTTGTACCTGGCATGTCGGATGACGTCACTGTAGTGTTGTTGTTGTATAAAAATTATATTGAAGTTCATTTGAACTTAAATATTGACTTTTTTCAAGTGGTGCGATTTCATTTGTACTCAGTGTATTTCAGTGTCAGGTTCAGTGTAACTCTCAGAAAAGAGCTCTCCCTCAAATGAGTAACAGAATATCATCATTTCTGATGATTTGCACCACAATGGCAAATAAGGGAGCAGAATTTTTTACATTTTCTTTTGGGTTCACTTATTTTGTTTTGGGCAGATTTAATAAAGACATATAACAACAGACTTTTTTCATAGTCTGTTCAATTGACCATTTTTATTTAAGATACAGTAATTTTAAAAGGTATTTTATTTGACGTAACTACTCCCTGGGGAAATTCTTCATAACGGAAGTTATAATAACAAAGACATTTGTTCTGAATACCGTAAAAGCATCAAGGACTAATGCTTCAGAGAGACTGGCACAAATGTGTGCTGAACCTGATGATGAATTGTGATGATGAATTTGTTAGAATTGTAACCAGGGGGGGGAGGGAGCCATTTACCATCCAAGGAACATTCAAGAAATCATTTTTATCCCTCTTCCTTAGTTGATCCCTGAATTCAGTATCTGTGTGAGTCACCAATGTTCACAGCTTTGAGGATTTTTTAAATTCCCATTTAAATAAATTTATTTACTGACTTTTCAGCAACTCTTTTAACTGATAACTTGCACCAGGGTAGTTAACTGAGGGCTTAAGAGTTATGTATGAACATGCATCCAATTAATGGCAAAATCAGAAGCTGGGTTCAGTGGATAGCTCTGCTTCCTACACTCCGGCATGAAATCTAAAGAATGCCAGCAGTGACGAAAACAACAGGTGCAGTCTGAGAAATAATGGCATAATGCCACGATTGTATTTTATTTTTTCTGCGTAGAGAATGTACATTTTTATGGGGAAAAAAAAACAAAATGCATCCAGAAAGAACAATTTGAGGACCAATAGCGCAGAGCTTGGGAAGTAAGTTCAGGTGGACAGCTTGAGACTTTGCCCTCATTCTCAGAGACACTCCAACGCGTACCTGCCACTGCCTCGCACTACTGTACGCCAGGATATTAAACTCTGTCGCAAGAACATGGCTGAATGGCTCTTTCGTAAACTGAATTCACGGAATTAAAAGCGGATACACCTGGCACTGATTCAATACAGCTCAGTTTGTATTACTCATTGTCACTCATCATTATTACTCATCATCCCTTTAAGCTCTGTAGCCTATTGAAGAATTAATGACCCGCTCAGTGCGTGGCAGAAATTTTCTATAAAATGCCCATCCATAAAATGACAGTACATTCACAACTATGGCACCTATCACGGTACTACACATTTCCCCACTGTTTAGGACGAAGATTGACTCCTTGGCGAGAGACAACCTCACACCGCTGCAGATCCGAAAACGCATAAATTTGGAGGCTATTAAGTTTTATATTGCCAATTTCTTTATTTATATTGTGGTTGGCTTTTCAAAACCAATAAATCCAATGCGGCACACTTCGCTGAAGGTCTACCCACAAACTCTCAGAATCGCAGTTTCTGCGAGAAATAGACATATTTAAAATAGCCTATCAAAAAAATGTTTTCTTCAAGAATACAATTGCTTATATTACACTGTCGAATTTATCATAATATTTTTTTTTTTTTCTTGTTCATGCTAGGCTTTTTAAACAGAGGAAATGATCAGCCACATGCTCTCCAGAGGTCGCATAAGCTCTCACTTCCACTTTTACTGCAAGAGAAAATAAAAAGATGTTAAAATACATGACAGCAAACACAAACGTAATTCTAACAGTCAAAATGCCCTCTATAACTAACACGCGGTACTACGTTCAGTTCCGCGGAGCCACATGTGGTCATTCCTGGTGGCAAGTTGTCCTGTGATATGGCTCATTGGTCAGCAGTATGAAGTACTGCGTTATGGCAGGTTAGATCGTGGTTAGAAATGGGTTAGAAGGGTGAAATGTTCCAGGTAACCGGGCGTTAACTAACGCTGTGTCTTCGGTTTCAACGGTGACAGTACTGTATGTTAATGTGGCTCAAAATGAGCAGAAAACACAAAATCTGCATTTTTTACAAAATAGTCGCCGGCGGCCCTATTGGATGTTGGATATTGCCGAGAATTGATCTTGAGCATTGCCAAATAAACAGCTTTGACAATGCAAATTTAGAGAAAAAATCTTATAAACTTTGACGCCTCCAGAACCTGGAACAGAAAATCTCTACGGCAGAGGCGGCCCCAGAATTAAACCATAGTATCTCCCAACCATCTTTGTCAAGGAGATACAATTGTCATCTTCTGGATCAATCTTGAAGGCAGCAAATTGATATCCCACCTCCATGTCAACATCAAACTTTAAGTATTTCGCTTTTGGAGGGAGATATCCTGACACTACCTGCTTTCATCTCCTCAGGCTCAGAAGACCACAGGGCGTCAGGGTCAGAGCTGAGATGCCAAACTATCATTAAATCTATTAGTTATTACAGAAATTAATGGTTTACATGTGAGTCTGACTGATATATTTACCATGTATAAATAAATCATGTGCACATAGATTATGCATTGCTGGCTATGAAAACTCAAGGCAACTAATTCCCACTACAAGCATGGACAGTTTCAGAACAGGCTTGGTGGTGCATCAGTAAGGATATTACACAACCACTGATGATGTCTGTGGATTCTTTGGAGTATAAAGCATGACTTCTTTCATTTACACAACAATATTATGTCTAAAAGCTTAAGGTGTCCTGATATCAAAATGGAGGCCAAGGGGAATTTCATAAATGCAACATAATTCTGTAATGGTTTTGGGGGGTTGCTGCCTGCTGTGTATTTTCTTTGCCACCGGAGGGCTGTCCTGTTGTGTGATCAGGTGGTTTTCTTGCTTATTGTCTGCAACTGTTGAAAGAATATTTAAAGGGCGGTTACGACTCAGTCCCGTGCTATTGTGCCACTTCTGGGCGGATTACTAAGCCCTTAACGTTAAGTGAGAGGAAACTCCTTGAAAAAGTTTAGGATTTGGTGTTTGTCCGTCCTATTTATTGCTGTCCACCCGATTTATCGCTCTGTTCGTCAGAGTATATGTTCTGTCCCGCAGTAGGTCTTTTTTGTTGGAGAATTGTCTTTGCTCATCGAGCTCTGTCAGTTCGCTCACATTCTAGCAGAAGGAAGTGGTTACTCTGTCTCTTATGAGAAAGCTCTTATTTTCTGGGAGGATTTTCGCCCACTTTTTCTGGGCTATTATCTGTTGGCGGAATCGCCGGGGAGTTACGCTTCTTCCTTCTGTTACTGTTTCTCCTATCAGAGGTTACTCACATTTCATTCGTGGCTTTTAGAAACCCTATCCTGTGTCGCGTCTGGGCCTCCGTCCCATTCCCCTCTCACAAATTACTACTTCTGTTTATCAAAGACTCAAATCCAAAAATAAATAAATAAATAAACAAAATAACACTTTTGAGAATTTAGAGATAAAAGTTTTCAAAGTTTTTTTTTTTTTATTGTGGCACACTGTGGAGCCCATAGCTGATTCCGGGAACTATTGAGAGCTGACAAACCCCTTTTTTTGTGGAAAAATACACATGTATTACAAATTTAATAAAATTAGTTTTGGACTTAAGTACATTTGCCATTCTTTTGCACGTAGGTCTTCAATTCCTCATGGTAAAGTTTTACAGAAAGCTTTAAACCACTTCAAATCTGCATCAGGTCTGTGTGACAGTTACTGCTCTCTTGCTCTTTGGCCATAAAGATGTAATTTTGTCTGTGTCTGAGACAAATTGATTACAAATATTTTGAGTATTGTTGGGCCAGAGCAGTGGTTTTTCACAGTCCTGTAAACATGAAGTGTTTCTGCTACTTTCTGGCCCTGTGGACAGCACTAGTTGTAGACCCTCATCATTTGAATCCATTGGTCATGACAGCCTTCACTTCCTTTCATCAGCATTTGTCCCAGTTTTCATTAATCACTTGTCAGACCTGTTTATTTTACCTTATTCAGACTAATCGTGGCTTTAGACAATCGTGTGGAATCAGCATTGCTTGCTTCAGCATTTTCCAAGACTGTGCTGGGTTATAAAATCAGACTGTTGGAAACCACACTCCATACCCATCCTCTACAGCCAAACCAAATCACACTCCATACCCCAGGTAGAGATTTTGATGGACTGCTCATTAGCCAAATCAGGCGTACTGAATTAGAGTCGATGTAAAAACCTAGTGGATGGTACCTCTTCAAGAACAGTTTTGAAACCACTGCTCAATGCTATAATGTCTGGTAAAGCCTTGAAATTAGATAGATAGATAGATATTTCAAATCATTTTTAATTAAAAAAAAAAAAAACAGAAACAATCTCACAATACCATACGAAACGAAGAATGATCCCGGACAAGGCCAAGACTTATAAAAATCTGTAGGTCCCCAATATTTATACAAAATGTAATACTATTGTAATAGGGGATCGGCGTGGCCACACATGCATACACACTTTCACACACACAAAAAAAACTACCATCACACAACTACAAATAAATCAGTTCATCGCGACTCACCACCCCCCAACACATGCACACACACACACACACACACACACACACACACACAAAAAAAAACTACCTTACACACAACAACAAATAGAGTCAGTACATCCCAACTCACCATCCCCCAACAGATACACCCACAGTACAAACCCCAATCACACCACACATAAGGATTATCTAGTAAATGTAAACCAACATAATTATTAAGACATTAAAGTTAGCAAGTATTAACCACCACATAGACTGCAAAGGAAGTATCATCAAATTTCATATTGAGCAATCAAATACCTTTTTAATCTTGAATCAAATGCACTTAGGGATGTAGAATTTTTAATATTGACTGGCAAGTTAGACCAAGCATCTGGACCTTTATAAATAAAGCTACGAAGGACGATATCTTTTAGTACTCTAGACAAGTGTATGTCATTGTGACTGCGTGTCAAATAAGAATGGACATTATTGTTGGGGCTGTAAATTCCCTGGAGTGGTTCTGGCAGCTCGCCATGAGTGTGAGCGTCGACAAGTTTACAGAGCTAAATATGGTATAAGTCGTTAAATGTTGGAATCTCAAGTTGACTGAAAATTGGGCCAGTATGCTCGTTATATTTAGAATCAGCAATAATTTTAACTGCCTTTTTCTGGAGTACTCAAAGACTTTTTATAATTTTACCAAAGGCAGAACCCCACATTGTCATTCCATATAGAAGATGCGGATGTATCAGTGTATAATAAAGCATCTTCGAATGTTTAAATGACAAATACCGCCATGTGGAAGCCAGCACATAGATTCCACCTGAGATTTTCTTCTGGCTATGTTCAATATGTACTTTCCTGGTCATTTTCTCATCAATAAATAAGCCCAGAAATTTGACCATTTCGACCCGCCTGAGAAATTAATTACCTATTGACAGTGAATTCTTAAAAACAGCCCGTTTCCTCTTTGGTGTAAAGACCATATAGGTAGTTCTGCTCAAATTGAGCGATAATTATTTGCCTTAAACCACTCAGATAGGCTCAAAAGCTCATTATTCATGCGACAAAAGGGATCCTGGAGATCAGAGGATGAATTATAAATTGTCTGTCATCTGCAAAAAGGATACACTTTGTTTGAAAAAGGGTTTTCAGCAAATCATTCCTGTAAATAATAAATAAGAGAGGGCCCAGCACTGAACCTTGTGGGATGCCACATGTAATGGCCAGTCTATCTGAGTTGCAACTTTGGCTTTCATAGCTTCTAAACCACTCCAGAGCGACACCTCTAATACCATAATGTTCAATAGCAGAACAGAGTGATTGATCGTATCAAAGGCCTTTGGCAAGATGAGAAAGACTGCTTGGCAATGTTCGTTGTTCTCAAAAGCATTCAATATGTTATGTATTTATATTTCCTTTATATTTTTATCTGGGATGCGACAGTCCCTGATTAAGCAGTGAAAGGTGTTCTTGTTTTTTAGCAAGTAAGTGCTGAGAATGAAATCCTGAACGAGAGGCTTTTTTGAGTTTGGCTTGCATGCACTAGCGCATAAATATACGGGCTAACCAGGGCTATAGTCCGGAGCCTCCACCATGGAGGGGGGGGCCTCTAAAAATTGAGAAAAAAATATGACGGTAATGAACACCATAACGCACATGACGCTGCACTACAGTGACATCTGATGGTTAATGTGGTGGGGATGGTTGGTGGCTGCGTGCGACACCAATGTTGAAACAGTGTAACAAAATCACGCCGTATAACGTATTCAGTGGCACATTACACACAGGGCTTAAAGGTAAAAAAAAAAAAATTGCCATGCTGGAAAAATGAAATTACCGGGGGGGGGGGGGGGGGGGGCCGAAAAAATGAGTTGCGTCCTAACGCACAGATGGTCAGAGGTGTATAGTAACAAAGCACATGTAACAGTAGCCTACTGAAGTAGTTTTTTTTTTTTGAGCATTTGTACTTTGCTTGAGTTTTCACGTTTATGATTACTGTACTATATTTAAAAGAAAAAAAGTATACTTTAACTTCATCACGTTGACTGTGGCCACTTCGTTCCTCGTTACAAATTAATATGAATGTAATTCATCATGAGGATTATCTGGATTTGGCGCATTCGAGAACACCGGTGCTCAGTGGGGTATCTTTGTACAGATGTTGATGCCAGCGGACATGAAGCTGCAAATTTATGCACGCAGTTACAATATTACATCACTAAATGGCACACCAGGATCGGTAATTGAATATTCACAATCAAGCCAAACTGAAACACGGTTTTATGGATGAGTTCACTTTTAATTTAAATGCAGGATTTCTACTTTTATTAAAGCATTTACATTATGATATTGACACTTTTAGTTAAGTTAATCCTCTGAGTATTTATGGCACCGTAGTTTAAATGCTATATTTTACACGGGACAAAAAGGCCTCTTCAATACTAATGATTTCTATAGCAAGTGACTATTCAACTCTGACAACTGTTCACTGTCTGTTGTATGCAGTCACAAAGCGATCGACATCAACCCATTCAGTGGGAATTAAAGATTTCCAGGACATGATTTTGTAGCTCTGCATGCCTACTGAATATGCCTAATGTGCAAGTAGGAAATGCACTTCAAAGTGAATTAAATACCCTTCTCCATAAAAGA
The DNA here is from genome assembly GCA_029721435.1 of Gymnothorax reevesii. NCBI lineage: Eukaryota > Metazoa > Chordata > Actinopteri > Anguilliformes > Muraenidae > Gymnothorax > Gymnothorax reevesii. The sequence continues at coordinate 23,367,210 of CM056577.1, read as the reverse complement.
AAACAACTTTAGTGTTGTGTTTTAAATGTTTAATCCATGATGTATCCTGATGGATGCTTTGATCATTTTCTCAGTTCGTCCATTTCAATCGTAATAGGTCCTAAGTCTCTTTGTTTTGATTGTCTTTGCAGAGTCAAGTGCAAACTTATACCTTAAATAGAGATAATTGTTAATGAAAAACATGCTTTTTTCAGTTAACTATAAGACCTCGAATTTTGTTCTCAGATGTCAGGAAAATGCATATTTGGAACTTTAATTTTCAAATTTATCTGGGGGAGGTTCCCCAGACCCCTTGAGACTTCACGCCTTCAGCACTCGTATGGGGGCTGCGCTCCCCCTTTTTCAAAGTTCCTGGATCCCCCTGATATCCATCATGCAGCTTAGACAAAAGCGACATGCGAGACAATGACATCGCCAAGAGTGACAATGAAGCATTCTCACCCAAGTTGCGCTCAGAAAAGGAATTGGATCAAACTAAATAATTTATTCTGAGTCCTTGCTTTAAGTTTTTAGTGCTGTTACGACAGCAAACTATCCGACACCTGCTGCAGCAGGACCGTAACTCTCCCGCCTAACGTGGATGGGCTTGATCATGCGAATAAAGGGCACAATCTGGTAGGATTCTTGTTTATTACCTCTATTTAATTGCATCATCATTTATCTCCGTCATTTGGCCAATTTTTATGTCAGCTGACTTAAACACACCACACATCCAGCCAAAATAACAGCCTACACTTAGTTAAAGGGCATCTAGAGTCGATTCTCAGACGGGACGTTGAACTTCAAATGTTCACAAACAAATCACTTGCTTTTGTTGCCAACTTGCATTGTAATATGACCAATTTCATTCATCAACCAATGCATGCGTAGATAATCCTTCCATTTCGGTTAATTTGTAAGATGCGGCTTGCTGACTGACCGATAAACAAAAACAATGGGAATCGACTTTAGATTGCCTTTAAGCTAATGCTAACTAGATGCCGTTGTAGTGCTTGGTTAATCAGTGTGCTATTTATCGTTGGTTGGGGGCCCTCATAAAGTTTTGTAGCCTAGGGGCCCCAAGTGATATTAATGCGCCCCTGCTTGCATGTTGCTTTTCACGACTACATCCCTGTTTGCTTTAATCCATATTAGTGTCTGAACCCGAAGAAACGCAGATTAGGCTAGTGAAGAATGTATTGCCGGTAGGTGTGAAAGCGTTCCAGTATTTAGATAGACTGGCAACCTGTTCAGAGTTAATTTCTGTCCCTTGTTCACTTCATGCTATGGAGGGCTCCAGGTCCCTCACAATCCTTACCAGGAATAAGCAAGCCCAGTCTCATCTGGACTTGCCATATAGTAACCAAAAGCCTCTTGTCTCGTTGTATATTGATGCTTGGTCAGGTAGGGCATCCTTATTTGACACCTGTTTACAACTGACCCTACCCTCAAACCCCTAACCCTTAACCCAAACCCTAACCTTAAATGTGAAATAAGGACACCAAAACCTTTGTTTTTTGCCGTATATTGACAATTGTTCAGGTAGTGTCACTACATGACAGGTTGGGATGAGAATGTGTTGAATAAGCAATTGAATAAAACAGATGGTTTTGGTTGATAACTATAGAGGTATTTGTACTTTCTCATGCAGCTTGTCACTCGTGTGCCCAAAACTTAGACGGCTCAAATCCAGTTGGCTACTTGTGCTATCAAGATGGAAAAACATTTTGGGGTAGACGGTGTTTCCCCAACATTCATTTCACATGATCATTTATATCAATGCGCTACTAATGATGTTTACTCGCACTGTGTGAGCGCAACAACACACAATGTTATTTTGGACCTGTTTTGTGTCATCAACGAGCGCATCAAATCCTGTCGGACCCTCTTAGGCCATCAACGTGAAAGGTAACGTTCAAGCTTATACACGGTCTATATAGCGAGTAGCGCAGGAGACGTAATGTGAACTTAACAGCGTAGCTCCTTCGGGCAGTTAGCGGGAAGAGAAAGTGACGGTGATAGCGAGCAGAGCAGCAGCGATTCAGAAAGATTAGCAGTAAGTTGACAGAAAATACACTGTTTGTCAGTTAATAAATGCTACAGCTTCTCAAGCAAAAAGTCTTATGCCATATTAGCAGTGGCGCGCCGTCAGATGTCACTAAGGCCTTCAGTGATCACCCTTTCCCGCATAATTGATTTTAAACTTTTTGTGATCAGGTTTGCCTGATTAACAATCAGTTAATTTACTGAATAGCTACCACCAATGCATGACACGTAATGATTAACGAATTACAAAGCGATTACCTATTGGCTATGTTGATATAATTGATGTAACTCCGCAAGGATGACAGTCTGCAAAAAATCCGTAACTTTCGCTGACTTCGCAGCAATTATTTTCGTTATTATCTCTCAGCTGTGCATCATACCTAACAACGCACTTTAGCTGTCACTACATTCAGACTATAGAATGGATTCTCATGGCTTATTACTCAATGAACCTGGTGAACTAATTGACGCAAATCCAGAAATTATAAAGACGTTGGCGATTGATATTTTCCATCGTCATTGATGTGCGGAAGTAAATGCCGTATATGTTCACAGTGCAATGTATAACAAGGCTTTCAAAAATAAATTAGATTCTCGTCGGTTCCACCAATCAGTCTGAGCAACTGTTTCTAATCGGGGAGGTAAACTGCGAGAGGTGTCTGTCATTAAGAAGTGAAAGGTGAGGTTATTGCTGGCCCTGTGTTTCTGCCGACGGACCGTCACTGCATATTAGCTATATTTATACTAAGTGCTTTAAGTGGGCCGGTACGCACCAGTACGGAGTACCGGTACTTCTGGATTTTAGCCCCCGTAGTACCGGGACTATTTACGGCGTACTGGGACTTCACACAAGCTCGTCGTACCCTGTCCGGCTCTATTTCGCTCTTGCTGATTATTGATCCAATAGCTATACTACATTACCCACTGTGCACTAGTACGCGCCGCATGCCTGTCCCTTTACTCGCGAGATTGTTCACTCACAAGGAGATCTTAAGGAGGAGTGGCATGTCTTTCAAACATTATTTGAGCGAGCCGCGTGATGCATTGGCAGTCTTTTCGCGAACGATCAATGGCAAGTAGCAAGCAATTTTGGCCGTAGATCGGACTCATTGTGGATGGGTTTTGCTGCGGAGAGACGGGTTTTAGCTGCCCTAGCTACCTAGCTAATTTGGTGGGGGTGTTTGTAATCTTGCTAGCTAGCTACTTGCCAACAAATAACTAATTCATGGTGGTGTTTGTAAGCCATTCATCAGCAATTCGTCCTCATTACTGAATACAACCAATCGGCCGCTCTGACCTTGAGTGTGATGAGTTAAACAACACTCCCAATAACTTAATCATCCCATAACCCATTGATTTTTATTCTTATATGCATTCCAGTTATTTATGTATTGAAAATACGGCACTAGACCCTTTAATTTAAAAGAAAATGGCTCAGATTCTCCATTTATATTCATTGGAGTGACACACCCCCATCTGAAATGAAACATCTGCAGGTGACTTTATTTAAAGATAGATTTTTGTTCTGGCACTGACACTGGAAAGCCGTTGCCTATATTTAAATATAACCCTTAACATAAGTTTGTTTGATAAAGATGAGCTTAGTCGTTATCACGGCACCTGTTAGCTTAAAAATGACTGATGCTGGCAGAAGTATATCTCAGTCCATGAAAAAAATATTTTTTCAAGCGGATATTCTAATTACCTCATGATTGAACTAGCAAAGCAGTTTTGTGTTGCTATGTGCGGTATTTATTCAGTTTTGGGAAATCACGATGTGTAGAAAACATGAGCCCAAATTGGCCAGCTCACAAAGACTAGGTAACGTCAGATCTCATGTATTTCCACGGAAACGGAGAGAATACTCGCTAAAAACTTTAATATTTTGAGAGCGAAATGCCCATAGTATGAATAAATGTAGATTATACATTTTATTCTGGTAGTAATAATTGTATAATCGCATTATTACACTTGAGGGTGTGCTTGACCGTCATTCTCGTCACTGCGGTGATGCTAACGAACTCGGCGCCTGGCCACATCACTGTCAAGAATGACGGTCAAGCACACCCTCGCGTGTACTAATGCTTAATTACCGTTAGCTCTGATTAATGTGGCCAAGCAGCAAAAGTAACCATCAACATTAAGGCCTTCGCTAATCACCTTTTCAGACTATTATCAAATTAACGTTACCTCTGAAATAAGCAGTTTTCACAGATCTGTTGATTTATTGAATGTTCATTTCAATGCACAAATGCAAACAAATTGACAAATTAGTTGGATCAATGGCCTGGGCACCTAAGATAGGCGGAGTAATATTTTCAGTGATGAGGTATTTTTCATTTGAGCGCAGGCTACCTGTACTGTCTTGCTTATTTGAGAACATTCTAAACGTCTAATTGACCAATCAGATTGCTCGGTCAGATCTATATGTTGGATAATATGGGAAACTGGAGAGTGTGGTGCACTGAACGCCATATTGGGTTCTTCAACTATTAGCTAGCTAGCATAATTACAAAAAAAAGCGGCTGATGACATAGTCAAAAACAGATGAAAATACTGTGCATTGATTGATGAATCCACCACAATCAGTGGAAAGTCTGTGTTGACTGTGTTGACTTTAACGCAGAGCCAGACACAATATTTTTTGACCTGCTTGAGTTGGATGGGACCACAGCAAATGATATGACAGAGAAACTGCTAGCATGTCTTCATAAAAATGGCTTTGATGACTACTTCTTGGGTGAGTGTTTTGTGGTGATCCCTATGTACCGCTATGCTTTGCAGGCGACGCAAAAAGAAGATCAGTGGTGCAGGTGAGAGGAAAGAGAAGCAGCAGGAGGTCATGAGCAGGAGAGGAGTGAAGAGAGGAGCAGGGAGAGGAGTGAAGAGAGGAGCAGGGAGAGGAGCAAAGAGAGGAGCAGGAAGAGGAGCAAAGAGAGGAGCAGGGAGAGGAGCGAAGACAGGAGCAGGGAGAGGAGCAAAGGCAGGAGCAGGGAGAGGAGCAAAGACAGGTGCAGGGAGAGGAGCAAAGAGAGGAGCAGGGAGAGGAGCAAAGGCAGGAGCAGGGAGAGGAGCAAAGACAGGTGCAGGGAGAGGAGCAAAGACAGGAGCAGGGAGAGGAGCAAAGACAGGAGCAGGGAGAGGAGCAAAGGCAGGAGCAGGGAGAGGAGCAAAGAGAGGAGCAGGGAGAGGAGTGAAGACAGGTGCAGGGAGAGGAGCAAAGACAGGAGCAGGGAGAGGAGCAAAGACAGGTGCAGGGAGAGGAGCAAAGACAGGAGCAGGGAGAGGAGCGAAGACAGGAGCAGGGAGAGGAGCAAAGGCAGGAGCAGGGAGAGGAGCAAAGACAGGTGCAGGGAGAGGAGCAAAGACAGGAGCAGGGAGAGGAGCAAAGACAGGTGCAGGGAGAGGAGCAAAGACAGGAGCAGGGAGAGGAGCAAAGACAGGAGCAGGGAGAGGAGCAAAGAGAGGAGCAGGGAGAGGAGCAAAGAGAGGAGCAAAGAGAGGAGCAGGGAGAGGAGCAAAGAGAGGAGCAGGGAGAGGAGCGAAGACAGGAGCAGGGAGAGGAGCAAAGGCAGGAGCAGGGAGAGGAGCAAAGACAGGAGCAGGGAGAGGAGCAAAGGCAGGAGCAGGGAGAGGAGCAAAGACAGGTGCAGGGAGAGGAGCAAAGACAGGAGCAGGGAGAGGAGCAAAGACAGGTGCAGGGAGAGGAGCAAAGACAGGAGCAGGGAGAGGAGCAAAGACAGGAGCAGGGAGAGGAGCGAAGAGAGGAGCAGGGAGAGGAGCAAAGACAGGAGCAGGGAGAGGAGTGAAGAGAGGAGCAGGGGGAGGAGCAAAGACAGGAGCAGGGAGAGGAGCAAAGAGAGGAGCAGGGAGAGGAGCAAAGAGAGGAGCAGGGAGAGGAGTGAAGAGAGGAGCAGGGAGAGGAGCGAAGACAGGAGCAGGGAGAGGAGCAAAGGCAGGAGCAGGGAGAGGAGCAAAGACAGGTGCAGGGAGAGGAGCAAAGACAGGAGCAGGGAGAGGAGCAAAGAGAGGAGCAGGGAGAGGAGTGAAGAGAGGAGCAGGGAGAGGAGCGAAGACAGGAGCAGGGAGAGGAGCAAAGAGAGGAGGAGGGAGAGGAGCAAAGAGAGGAGCAGGGAGAGGAGTGAAGAGAGGAGCAGGGAGAGGAGCAAAGGCAGGAGCAGGGAGAGGAGCAAAGACAGGTGCAGGGAGAGGAGCAAAGACAGGAGCAGGGAGAGGAGCAAAGACAGGAGCAGGGAGAGGAGCAGAGATTATTTTTATTTTCTTCAGATACATGTCAATAGCTTTAAATTGAGACAAAATACAAACATGTTATAATCATGTCTATAAGGATTCCCAAGTCATTTAATTTGAAACTATATAAATAATATTTTCACGCACATGAATACGGGTCAACGTCGCATCCTGATGGAGACGGACACAGTAGCACTGCTGCTGAAAAAAACTCTAGGGTAAACACTGTTCGACACAAAACACATTAATTTTAAATGCATGCCACAGTTTATATAACTAAGCTCTGGGCACAAATTTTCACGCCTTTGATGTTACTCTATTTATTATGCAGGGACTACATAGTGTTTATTTCACTGATAAATCTTTTGAATTCACACCTGGAGGTCATATTCAACAAAGCTAACGCACAAAGCACCAGGCCTGGCAAATGGCTCACTAGACAGCCTGGTTTCAAAATACTGGCATCATTCAACTCCTCCAAAGGACTTTCCATCAACGCTTCAGGAAGAGAAGAGCTCTGCGTAACAACTCAGATTATAGAGCTAGCTGGACAAATTAAAAATTTAAACAATACCAATATGGTAAGCCTGCATGACCTGGCATTACCTGGCATTGCATTACCTGGCACAAAGCAGTGGTTGGTTACAAACTTGAAAAGCAATAGTGCACAGCTTTGTTAATGTCTTTTACATCATTCATTTATGTCATCATATCAATTCACAATTGGATTGATATTGGATGAAGAACAATCCGCTTATTCGCAAGTGGTTAACGAATTACTAGTATATCACAAGCTTTTCAAATGAAATAAATAAACAACACATGCACTTAAGTATTTATTCACGATTAACAATGAAAATTTAATTTTATCGTTAATTACAGTGTTTACTTTATTATGCTAGTATCTTCATTAGCTAATCCTAATTACTCATCATAAAGTACCACCAAAAACTTTAAACGCACCGCAGATCTAGACCAGGTCTGTGTAACAATTGCTGCTCCTGTGGGCTTGCTGTCAGCTTGTGTGCTAGCTTGACATCAAGACCACTGTAACAATTACCTAAAACAGGGACAATGAATGAAAGATTAAATTTTAAAAGCTGTAAATCAGGACTGTCAGCAGAAAAGATTGCATATGCAACCAGGACTGGTGTCTGTGTTTGGAGAAAGCTGTGAACTGCTTCCATTGCGTAGCCTTCTGGCCAGGGAGACTGAAATAGCGCAAGGAAAGAGAAAAACTCATTAGCAAGTAACGCTAATGCTGATGTAAATAGAGCTTGCGGTCATAATCAAACAGGAGATTATGAAGTACTTGGATCGAAAACCACATGGCGTTAAATTAAATGGTCCAGTTTTAACTATGAAAATACAGAGGGCAGAATTTTCTGATGCAGCTTGGGGAACCCAATCCAAATGTCAGTGTGATTTATGTTGGTCCTTGAAACCATAATCAAACACATTTTTACATCTCTGAAACAGACCATTACTCTACACTTGTCTAACAACAAATTACTCGCAAAACATTCACAGTATTAATTACATCAGCCTTTACCAGTCATGCAATCAAATCCAATTCCATTATTTTCCCTGCTCATACATGCAGTTATTCAATGAGCTTGTTGAAAACGGAGTGCATGTTTTCTGACAGCATGAAAGACTTAATCAAGTTTCTTTTGCATTTTTTTTCTTTACGGAACTCTAAACTTTTCAGCATAGTACTGTACAATACACGCATAGGTTGCAATACTGTTGGCCTGTAAATAAGTGTGCTAGAAGTATAACCAAAATGTTTTTTTAATTACTACATCATGGGTGAAATTCATGTAGATCAATTAATGTGACTAATTTACACTAGAACATAAATATAAATATGTATGTATGCAGCACAGTGAAAGTTCACAGGGCCATGCATGAGCCGCAGGCCCTGTGATTGAACATCTCTGAGGCATATACAAAAAAATGCTAAATCCTGTTTGAAACTATGGCATCCAGTGATTGTAATGGAAGCATTCACTCCTATAACCCTTTGAACCCTATATATTTGAACAAAAGGCAATAACCCGAAACGCCGCAAAAAAAAAGCCACCAATCATGTGACTTTGGTCATTTAACTTTTGGTTCCCATGTGACCTTTTTTATGATCCGGTGGTTTGCCCATCGCAACCCCTTTTTATAATACAGCGTTCAAAGGGTTAAAGGGGGGCAGTATCATGCCTGTCACACTGTTAAACGTGAACATGGTAGAAATTTTTGTTGTTTCGCTTCTCAAAAATTGTCAGGAGAAAATGAAGATATCAAATCCGTGTGCGGGCGATGGTGTGCGCCCCAAGTGATCAGACAATCACTGCTAAGGAGCCGTAAAAGCCTTCGCTTATCTTACCGCGAGAGTTTTACTGCGATCTGCAAACTGCAATCGTTTTGCTTTGGTGCAGTTTGTCTACCAGGAGGCACGCCCGCATACATAAACACATTTCCCCATGTGTCTGCATATTAGCACATGCTATGGGGAAAAGAGGGCTTATCACTGAAACCAAGCTGAATGCGATCATGATTCTGCTTTGCTGTTGCTCTATTTACATTTCTATATCAGTAGTATTAAAGACTTCACTCAACATTATTACATTAGGAAAAAAAAGAAGAAAATGCCACCTGAAAAATGCTTTTTGTCAAATGTATCCTGGAGGCAAAAGGAAGCTGGTCGTTCCCAGATCATTCCTATTCATCCAACTCAGAGTTTTTCTTGAGTTTCAATTATTTATGTATTTTCTCTTCATGAGCTGTCTAGTACATTTTAAGAGAAGGCTGCAGGTCGCTCTCACATCGAAATTAATAAACAGCTTAGGGTTTGAGGGCACTGTCCAGGGATCAAAGTTTGAACTGTCAATGAGACTCCATCTAGATGAAAGAGCAAGTTTTCCAGCCAACCAGAACACAGCCAGGTTATTTTGGTCTAAAAAAAAAAAACCTAAAACTATATTGGTGTTAATCAAGGCTTTTTATGTCAAAATTATGTCATTTTTCTAGACTCTTATGGAGTAGTCAGACATACGTTAGCCTCTGTAACTATCTGTAGGGGGGATTACTGTATCCCAGACTACTTAGAAGTACTTTATCTTACTTTCCCATACTTAAATGATGTACAGGCTAGCCTAGTACACCGTAATTTGACGTACTGACTGCTGCAGTGTAATGTAGTAACCCTTATTTACCCGTAGATTCACGTCAAATTTGTTGATTATGGGGTATGCTACATTTTGCTACGGTTGTTACTATGGTAAACTACGTGTAACTGCATTAAAGTAAGTTACAGTTACATTAATAAACATGCCCGCTACCGTGGCTATCTTTTGAACATGCTCAACAGATAAACCTCCGCATACGGTTTTCTCACATTAACGGCCAGGTTCTTTCCACAGATGGCCACAGGTGGCAACGGATCACAACGGTAGGGAATATTAGGCTACGTTAATGTACGAAGGCTTCCACTATGCTTAATGTAGCAATGTAACGTATGTGTGACCTCCCCATTAGATTGTTGCCTCTGTTTAGTGGGAGGAGAAACTGGCGAACTCCAGTTGACTTTGATCTCCATGGGGAAGCAAATGATCACAGACAAATATACAGAATGTGGAAATGTCACAAAACAGTGTCAACTGAGAGAGGGGTTTACGAGAGAAAATAAGTCATTAGCCACGGTTTCTATTCATGCTCATGTCACCTTTTTCTGAGGGGAAAAAAATGTTTATGAGGTGTCAGAATATGGAAACCTCAAGGCCTTGGGTGGAATATGAGATCACAGTTTCCATTACCATCTGCCAATTCATCGGCGTCCTTATCTTACTGCGCTGTGCTCTGTGCTGATTATGCCTGCTTTATGGATCATTTCTCCTCAAGCATCCAAGTTGACACCATGATGACTCAGGATTATGTATCCTTCATGAAACATGCAGAGTTCAGACCGCTTAACTGTGATAACCCAGTAAGAGAGGGAAAAACTGTCTTGAATTATTCATAAACAATTGTGAGGGTACAAGTGATTGCGCATGTTGCTGCATACTCAAACAGTTGTGTACGGCTTTAAGCAATTTTTTTTTTTTTCCTGAAGTGGTATCGCAGCAAGATATACAGAATAATAAACAGAGAAAGATACATTAACCTTCCATTGTAAACAGTGCAGCAAAGGAGACAGTAACCAAGTGCTGGTGTACTGATCCAGAATCAGTTGCTTGGGCAGAGAGCAATCAGACTCCCACAGTGCTATATATTGTGCACGTGGCCTTACAGTTAACCTTCACTATGTTACCATGCATGACACATAAATCATGAAGGCAGAGCATTTCACAGAGGAGATTCCAGTGATTATACATCTCAATGTATGTTTCCAAGAAAGGCTATACGAAGGCATGTAAATACTTCCGGTGGATTGAAATGTTTCACAATATCCTGTATCCGCCATATTTTCAGCAGTTATTTTTCTCTTTCTTTCAATGGCAATTCGTACAGTTTGGCAAGATTCTGGGGTTGAAAGAATTTGGTGGCAATCTTAATCTCCCTCCAGCTTAACTGTCCCTTAAATCCAGACACTCATCCTCTACGCGACACATCTCTCCTTGCATGAACAAGCCAATTGCAATCATGTGATTGTAGGCAATGATGAGCCAGTCATTAAGTATTAATGCCGTGTCATTACCACAGATCTAGGGTATCAACCCCCGGACGGGTCTTTCCGTGCGCTGGTATTCATTTCAGAAAATTCCTCCCGCTCGCCTGGCTTGGTTTGTTAACTGCACTGAGCCTATGAGGTTATAATTTACTGTCTCACAAGAAAATGGTCGTGTTAGAATGAGAATAAAAATGATTTTCATCACAACATCTGTTAGCTGAGCTGCCAGATCTCGTATTCTCTGATTTGCCTGTCCAGTCCCACAATCCTTCCTCAAATACAGTAAACACTGCAAATCTGTATTTCAGATATATTTGGCTGTGTAACAGCCTCATTTAGCTGGGAGAGACAGGCAAGAGTGAGAATTTAACTCACGAAAAATAAAATGTTCAGTTTACGTAATGTGAAGTCAACTGGTTCCAGAAAGTTGGGGTATGTTCATTCCAATTAATTTAATTTGGTGAACTAACCTGAAATCCGACAATTCAACTAAACATTACAGAAAACGACTCAAAGCAAGCAGTTGACAGGATATATTTGTGTAAATCTTAAACTTCACATTTTGAGCGTATACTTGACCAGCATATTAGACTTTTTTTTTTGGACACCATCACGCAAGTGCAAGGCCAAAAGTTCACTTTGAATCACAATGCAGCATACTGAAGTGCAGCTACAAATTTACAGGCAGGCGTGAGAGAAAGGATGCTAATCAGGTTAGCCTGTCAAGGTTAGTATCTGCTCAATGGCCTGTTCCTCAACTCTCAATATTTTCAACTGACGTGTTCAGACTGCAGAGTGTGTTCGGGGATAAACCAGGCACTTCATTCTTTAGCCGACATTTTTATGTACCTGCACGGTTCTACAAGGTACGGATTTACATGAAAACTTTCACAGCCTGTGCAAGAAAACTGCACAAAAATTTAGTCATGTTGATACCGTGGATATTTTTGAAAGAGAGATATTGGAGTGGGGGGCAAGAGAGAGAGAGAGAGAGAGAGAGAGCATCAGTTTCTCTGTAATTCTCTGTGGTTATACTCACTCTTCATTGCCACTTATTCCACTCAAACACACCAACTAATAAAGCACAACTCCAGGGCCGTCAGAGCTGTCTGCATTCGAGCCCTGCTGTAGATGGGCCCGTGTCTTATTTTACCTCCTCTGCTGAAGGTGTGGGTGTACAAACATGGAGCGCCTTACCAGTGACGTGATCAAATCTGCTCATTAGTAAGAGAGATTCAGTGCAGCCTAATGTCCAAAGAGTCAGATTTATAGCTAGAAAGTGAAAGTGCTCAGAAATATGTGCAACTAATATGTGAGATATTGCCAGTTGCCCCGGAATCAGACACTAATGAAGTAAACATATATAAATAGTAACATCAACAAGCTATTATTGGTGAAATACAGCAGTCTATGTGACAGGGACAACTGCGGCCTGCATTTTTTCCAGCACACCCAACACATTGTACTACCATGTCTGTCAGTGATGCACATACTGTATTCTCCCCAGGAAATATCTTCAGTTACCCAATATGGAATGAACTTCACTGTACTCATACAGCTCTCATTAGATCCTAGGGTTCTAGTGTACTTCCTGTGGGTTCAGTGGTTTGAATTGTTAGTGATTCTCCTGAAACCAGCCCAGTGTTTGCTGGAGACTACAGGAAAGGTCTCTGTGTACTTAGACAGAGACAGAGTAACATAGGACTGTAATTCCTATGCTGTTCATTCAATGCGGATTTGCATAAACTCCAGTTAAAGGGCAGACTGTCGGCTTTATTTTGGATGTATATTTACAAACTGAGTGAACCATTCAGAATTACAACCTTTCAAATGTATTCACTGCTAAAATACGAATAGACTTCACTGAATGTTGTAGAAGCACTCAAGTAAACAGCAAAATTAACTATGCAACCAGGTACCTGCATATAACATTATTATTATTATTATTATTAGTAGTAGTAGTAGTAGTAGTATTCAATAATAATAATAAATAATACATTATTAATACTAAAGGTCATCAACTATGTAGTAGTAATAGTAATAATAATAATAATAATCATTATCATTATCATCATTATAGTAGTAAGATTTTCTCTCATTTTCCCTTGCCGTACTAGTAACATAATTGATCACTTGCTGTTTTGGAAAGAGGCATTGAGTTTATTGTATCTGTGGAGTTGCCATGGCCGTTAGCCAAGAGGAAAAGTGTCACGGCCACTCGCTCAGCCACACCCACTCCTCATTCTCTCTCTCCTCCGATTCACCAATCACAATCACCTAAGTATTAACCCTGAGGGCGCCAAAACCAATTTTCAAACACTAAAAAAATGTAACTATCTTGAGCTTTTGAGAACCAATCATGTGACAAGTAGTTGAAAACAGTAGTCATCACATGATAGGTTTCCAAAAGCTTTGATTTTATTTCATTGTAACAGCAACCAGCAAATGCTACCTTTGGCGCTTAAAGGGTTAATCACTCTCACCTGCACTCCCTTATTCCAAACTCATTTATACCCCTCACTTCACTGTCTGGCCTCACTTTAGATTAGACCAGCAGACTCTATGCTCCAGATTCTTCCAAGTTAGGAACCTCGGTATTTGCTTTTGCCTACTGTTATACCCTCGACTTGTATCGCCTCCTGAAACACTGGTATAAGCCTCTGTGTTCTTTCCTCTGAGTATTTGTCCTGCAGCTTTTCTGTATGGAGTCAAACTACTGTTGGTTTAATACCCTGTCTCTGTATTGATCGCTGGTCTGAGAAATTTTTAAATAGCCTTCCAGGCTAATAAACACAAAGAACATATCTGCTGTGCTTTGAGTCTGCTTGCTATAACAATAATAAAGTACCACTTCTTTACCCTGACGTTTGAGGCATTTTATGTGTACACACAAATTAATTTTTTTCTTTTTCTTTTTATCTTTTATCCTTGAAGATCTAACTCCTGGATTTAGCCAAAATGTAGTGTTTCATTAATTCCAAAAGTAAAGTTCCCACACCCAATATTACTTTTTCTGCAAAAACACATCAATGAACCAGATAAAACAATTTCACCTTTTTTCTGAAAATTTCAGAGAACCTTCGGAGCTGTCCATATCCAGTTCCTGCTGCATCAATAAAGGTGTGATTATTTCCCTTGGCTGAGGAACATGAGTCTTTGGTTTTAAGAGCTAATTGTGTCCTTTGCTGTGTTGAGTGGTTGCCAAAGTCTAAGGCTGCCAAACTCACCCAATTACATAAGCATTTTCTTCTGATATAAAGCAACTTTCCTTATTTTATGGGCAGTATTCAGTTGGATTTCAAGAAAACCTGAAGTAAAGGGTTTAGGTCATCCCGGTACAAGCCTTTGGCCGTTTGGACAAACCTTAATTAAGTCTCACATTGTGGGAACAAAGGCACTCGAGGCAGACAGGCACCAGGTAAAAATTTTGCCAATCACTGTAAGAAAAAAAAAGTTGTCTCAACTTAAAAAAGTTAGTGTCCAGGCTGCCTTAAAATTTCAATTTACAGCGCCCTCAATAATTATTGGCACCCCTGGTTAAGATGTGTTCTTTAGCTTCTAATAAATTAAGTTTTTTTCCAAATAATATAGGACCACAATAAAAAAAGAGGAAAATCCAACCTTTAATTCAAGTGCATTTATTCAGAGGGAAAAAAATCCCACATTAAGAAATTATTATTTTACATCAAATCATGTGTGCCACAATCATTAGCACCCCTCATGGTAATACTTTGTACAACCCCCTTTTGCCAACAAAACTGCACCTAATCTTCTATAATGTTTCACAAGATGGGACAATACAGAAAGAGGGATCTTCAACCATTCCTCTATGCACAATCTCTCTAAATCATCTAGCAACCTGGGTTCCCTCCTCTGCACTCTCCTCTTCAGCTAACTCCACAGGTTTTCAATGGGGTTGAGGTCTGGGGACTGAGATGGCCATGGGAGGAGCTTGATTCTGCGTCTGCTGCACCATTTCTGTGTAGATTTGGCCACGTGTTTCGGGTCGTTATCTTGCTGACAGACCCAATGACGACCCATCTTCAGCTTTTGGGCAGAGGCCACCAGATTTTGATTTAAAATATCCTGGTATTTCAAAGCGTTCATGATGCCATGCACCCTAACAAGGTTCCCAGGGCCTCTGGAAGAGAAACAGGCCCACAGCATCACCAATCGTCACCCATACTTAACAGAGGGCATGAGGTGCTTTTCTGCATACTCATTCTTTGTGTTCTGTCAGACCAACTTAGAGTGTTTGTTGTCAAAAGGCTCTATCTTGGTCTCATCTGACCAAAGCACACGGTCCCAGTTGAAGTCCCAGTACCACTTAGCGAACTCCAGACGTTTGCGTTTATGATTGTGAGTGAGAAAAGGTTTTTTCCGTGCATGCCTCCCAAACAGCTTGTTGGCATGAAGATAGCACCTGGCGGTTGTTTTGGAGACTTTGTGACCCCAAGATGCTACCATTTGTTGCAATTCTTTAACAGCGAGCTTTGGAGAACTTTTTATTTCTCTTACCATCCTCCTGACTGTGCGTGGTGGCAAAATAACCTTGCGTCCTCGACCAGGTTTGTTTACCACCATTCCAGTTGTTTTAAACTTCTTAATGATTCCTCTGACAGTAGATAGGGGCAGGTGCAGGTGAGTGGCTATTTTCTTGTAGCCATTGCCTGACTGTGTGAAAGTTGACAAACATCTGCCTTACTTGAATTGTGTGTTCCGTTGTCTTTCCCATGTTGAAGAGTGGATAAGAGAAATGGCCTCTGTGTCACGTTATATTTATACCCCAGGGAAACAAGAAGTGATGAACTATATACTAATTAAATGTTCCTCGATACTCTGATCAACTTTGTAAACTACTGTAGAAATGACAGAAATACGTCAATTACATTTATTTCCTAGGAATTATTAAGGGTGCCAATAATTGTGGAACAGGTGATTTTATAAAAATAATTATTTCATAGTCAGGGATTTCTTTTTCCCCTTAAAATTCACTTGAGTTGAAGGTTACATTTTTCTACAATTTTCAGTGTGAGAGTATGCTTCTGCAATAAAAATTGAATTTATTTTAAGGTTTTAACACATCTTAATCGGGGGTGCCGATAATTATGGAGGGCGCTGTAACTGAATTTAAGATTATAAGTTGAATATTACCTCTACTTGTCATTTCAAGTTCAATGAGCCAAAAATTTTATGGCAGCCTGGACACTAACTTTTTTCAGTTGAGACAATTTTTTTTTTTCAGCGATATTAAATTTTGTTGTCTAATAGCTTTCCTGTGTTAGTTTAGACAGAGGGATCAAAACAACTGAAAATAACTCACTGGCAGATTGAGAAAAAACACCTGGGGGTGTTTTCATTCTTAGAGGTCACTGAGCAATATTTTTAAGGGCACTGCTTTTAATTTGCTTTGCGTCTATAATTTAAAATGCTTTATGTCAGAATTTATAAATTAATTTCTGATGCTCTAGAGGAAATGTATAAAAATACACTGTTGCGCCAGGTAGAAGCCATTCTTTGAGGAAAGAAAGAGTTGGGATGCAAATGGTGGAATATGCTCTAACTGAACGCATGTCATCCCATTTCTCTCTCAGTCACAGAGGGTCGACGCCGCCAGTATTTCTGTCTTTCAACACAGTCTGTCTCTCTCCTCAAGCAGGTGAGCTTGTTGTGATTCTGATTCTGCCTTGCCATGTTCCTGATCTGATTGCCATGTGTATATTTTGATTTCTATGTCTGACTATTCTTGAAATGTGTATTGTGATTTGATTACTCAGATTTATTCATGCATTGTTTTAGTGTAGTTTTAGTAGGATTGTCCCGTGATCCCTGTCCGCGTTTTGATTTCTGCCAATTTCATGTGATCAGGTTCTCCCTAATCTGTCGCTCCCTTGTAATCAGTCTGACTGCCTGCGCCTGAATTCTGTTATGAATGTGATCTCCCAGAAGTGTATATTAGGTGTCTCTTCACAGCACTTCCTTGTCAGATTGTTCTCCCTTGTCTGCATTTTCGCCTAGTACTCATTGTGATTATGTTTCTGACTGGACCGTCCTTGTTTATCGATTTTTGCCTACTCCCTGTACTTCACCCCCTTCTTGTTACCAAACCCTTTTTTGTACGGCTCTGATTTTTGTTATTGGTGCCCTGATTACGATTTATGATTTCGCCCTTTGGTTTCTGATTTTGGATTGTGGACTTTGTACTGTTGCCTGCTCTGTTGGGGGTTTTCCCCCCTTCAGAAATAAAGCCTCCTTTTGTAATTTACTGGTTCTCGCTTGTGGTCCCTTTCATAATCCTCACAGAGCTATCCAAATATCCCACACAAAGCAAGTACTGCCTCTTTTAATTCTGTCATGCTCTACACCCAGGCTAATTCTGCGCACTGATCGAGAGTGTACTGAACAGGGGGGTATGAGGGTTTAACCACCACCCTGTAGCAAGAAGGCCATATTTCATATTGCTTTTCCATTTGTAATTCACCAAAAATGACTGTTTTTCAGATTAATCTTGAAGAAAAAATATTCCTGGGTGACAAGCTCTCAAACCATTTTCCCCTCTTGCATACCGGGATGTAGCCACGCCCCTCAACCACGTCAGCTTGCCCGCAATAGCCGATTCTCCTCCTCCTCATCCCCGCCGCAGAGCAGAACTTCGGCATCCTGGATTGCGGCGGGAGGCAGCCTTCGCCTGTTCAGTACTTCCTAGACTCGCGTGTTGCTGGACAGTTTCCACCAGCTGCGAGTCATTAAGACACTGCGGGCCTGGGAAAAGAGCGAATGCAAAGACACAGCTGTGACCTATACTAATCAGAGCCGACCAGAGCATTAAAGGGAGCACCGAACAATTGAGAGGAGCCTGGCAAGAGTGCGGATGGAAAGCATGTATCTAAACACTCGTATGTTTTTTATTCCTGAAGATACCTTGGGTGGTGTTACTGGAGACTCCGACTGTGACCCGCAAAGCCTGCACACAACCGGATGCCCTAAAGAAAATTCTTGAGCAGCGCCATCTGGTCGGCGACCGAAGGATACGCCGCACAACTCCAAAGTCCCAACAGATGTATTTATTTATTTGCTATTGAAGTATATGCGCAGTTCATGCGCCTTATGTGTTTACCGTTAATAAAAGCACCACTCAGTGGGCCGGCTTTGACTCAATCTCCAGCCTAGTTTGTCCCGTGTTTTCCGGTTTCTTAATATACCCTTTTAGAGATAGAGTCACTTGGGTGTGTATTTCGGCCTCAATATTGAAGTAGAAGGAGCATTCATAGCTCCAGTAAGTATAGAGGGTAGATAAGAACATGGATCTAATGGGCTGGCGGTGGTTGGTGCATGTATATAGATTAGGGGAGAGTTTAGATAGGGTGGTATGTATGAGGCTGAGAGGAGGGTTTGGATAGGGTGGTATCAGAGATCAGCAGAGAGGAGAAGGGATGCAGGGAGTGATGGAGTGATATTTACAGCACTGGGACCCCTGCAGTGCCCACAGAGCTGTGTCAGGGTCACTTCCGCTGGGAAGGACGTGCTGCCCAGACACCAGCTCTCCCAGCGCAGTGATCCTTCTGATGCTGAGGAGATAAAACGCGTCTGCATGTCTGGACTTTGCTGAATGATGGGCTCAAACAAATATGAAATGATAGCAGGCAATATTTTATCTGGGTAAGCTACAATTACACTCATTGCACATAAAATGAGAGAGCTCTCATGCCTGTGAAAGACAATGGGAGTTTAAATCAGTACAGACGCTGCCAGTCAAACAGCAGATCAAATAATAGTTATGGCCTTGTTCCACACTGCCTCCTGCTATCAGGCCTGGGCACAGGTTTCGCTGCCATAATGCAATCATGAGAGCTTTTGTGAGGATGATTCAATTTGGAAACACCCCGAGATAGAAAGAGGGAGAGGATCGGATTGGGGAGGAAATTCTGCCGGGAAGGAATGTGTCGAAAAATTATGCACATAATGTGTAGCATCTTACTCATTTTGCGTCAATATTGAACAAAATTGTGTTGAAAAAATTAATGGAAGGGGTCCACATCAACACAACAAATGTTGGCTCTAAACTCGCGCATCGCTGTGTTAGAATTCAACGCAATTTGCGTCCATTTCAACACATCCTTTCAGACTAAAGTTGAAGAGTGGTATGTCATTACTGGCTAGTCCAGCATTATCACGTTTGCAGCGTGCAGGTGTAGGAGGCTGGTCCGGAACATTCCGGCACCCTGCCAGATGCCAGTCAGTCCAGTTCTACACTGCCGAAGAGAAAGCTTCATTTTCTCAAGAAGGAAAAGACAGAAATTCAGTGGGAATACAGAGCTATAAAGAGGCCGCAATTGACCACTAGCACACACATGGATTAAATGCATGTTTGCCCGCAAGTGATTGTGTGTATACACACTTTTGAGGGAATCTCTGTACGTCCATGCAAACACGTGCAAATGTCTATTTTGTACATTTTCCAAAGCATTTGCTGTGCATTTTCCCTCAGTGATCACAAACCCCAGGATAAGGAGCACGGTGTATTATTGTCAAAGAGCATAAAATCAAGAGAAGACACTTGCTTGGTTCATGAGTTTGACTTGTGGTTACATCACGCAGCGCACTATTCTTGATTTTTCTTCGCTTACGTCCCTACTGCTTTAGGTCAGACAGCTCTGATATTTCCTTACAGTTGTCACTGATGGCCCAAGGTCATCTTCAGCAGTTGAACCATTCAAGCTCATTGTAAAACAGTAACAAAAATAAAAAACAACTCACAAAAAAATGCTTCATACAGAGCAAATTTGAGGGAACAGCTGAATGACTGTGATGAAACATTAAATGCTCCTGGAATAAAGTTGTTCACTCAGGGCTTATTATGAAGAGTTTGTCTCCAAAATGCAATGAGCGCCAAAGTTACAAATATTGAGAGAACACTATGGAGCAACAGCCCTGTGCTTCTTACATATGGTGCAAAAATCCATTTCTAGAAGTTCATTCCATACGGTGAATTTTTTTCATGGTCAAAATTTATGTTTTTCAATGAAATGCGATAGGCAAAAACATAGAAAAAATCTGATTTACTCAAAATGAGTAAGATGGATATATTGAGTCTTGGAAACAAACTCTTCAGACATGTAAACCTCTTGGAAAGCTAACCGTAAAATTTAAGCAGGATTCTTTCCATTGAAGTGTAGTTTACTGTATGAAGATATTGTCAGTGAACCTTTAAAGTGAAGAGGACATAATGCCCTAATGTGATAAAGATGAAGGCGGCTCATCAGCCCCAAACTGAAGACAGGATGTTTTTTTAAATCAGCGGAAAGAAAAAAAAAACTGGCGATCGCAAATCAAAACGGCAGCAAACCACTTCTCCAGGGCTATTCAGCTCAGAACCACAGTTTTTCCTTGTGTTAGCAGCAGTCAAGGATTGACTAATATGCTCCGTGGCAGCCGTCATCAAGGTCATGCTTAAGAAAAACTGTTTTGTATACCATAATAAATGGAAGCTGACTTTGGATCACGGAGGCGTTTCTCCATAAAGCCTGGTCTGACCTTGTTTTCTGCGCAGCCACAATCAAGCCCAAGCACATACTGAGATTTCATGCACAATTTGTTGAAAAGGCTGCCGGGGCTTGTTTCTGAAAAGGTCGCAACAACACCTTTCTAAAAGCAATGCATAATGAGGGCTTTGAGATGAGGCCAGCAAATGAACAAATCTGCTCCCTCGAAAGAATAAAGGTTACATGTGACTTTTTACAAGGAAGCATCATCACTTTTTTTTGAAAATGTTTTTTGGCTACTAATCTTCAGCCTGTTATTGCAAAGGAACATTTTTGTAACATCACTCAGAATTATTCTAAAAACTTGTGCAACTGCACACTGCTGTATGAAGGGTAGAAAATAACAAACAAATGAGTGCAAACAGGCGTGAAAATCTGTGAAGCGTGTCTGGGGGGGCGTGGCTACAAATTTGGGAACTAATATGAAATGTTTAAGAAACAGAACGGGGAGAAAGGGAATAAAAACAAAAGCTTGTGTGAACTGAAGAAGCGGCGGGAAAGACAACAAGAAAATAAACACAATATCTGAAATAACGAAGGTAAACATATGAGTATCCAGAAGATAATAAAATGCAAAGAAAATAACCAAAACAAAACTTAAACAATGACAATTTCTGCATAAGCAGTATGTGTTTGTACTGAGCAGCTGGTAAGTAATTGCACAGCAAGATTTTTTTTTTTCTTTTGCCATATTGGTTTTGTATTTTGACAAGTTGGCTTTTAAATGAACAACAGTTCATTTAAATTGCTGATTTTCAGATTAATCTGTATTTCCATTCATGTTCAATTTAAATCACAACCCTTTTAATGCAGTCTTTTCATTATTGGGGACAAAAAGTAATTCATTTACCCTGGAAAATAGAGTTGTTATATGTTGTATTTAGTTTGCTCACTAACCCTTTTCATTTGATGAAGCCCTGAAGTCAGTAAGGTCTCTGGGTGAAGTTCAGGTTGGCCTGTACAGCAGATATGATCAAAGAATATTCCTCTTTTTTGGCCTAAAACACAAACGGGTTTAAATAGGTACCGTGTGTAGTACGCCTCCTTACTTGCATCCTGTCGTCCTCCATCAATCTAAAGGCAACAGCTGTTTTGGGTCACTAATGAATAATGCATAACTCTCAGATCCGTTGGTTTTCACTGTCACACCTTCAAGAGGGAGAAGGGTCTACGCGAGGCGTCAAGGGGGATGGGGTGCAAAGGGAGGGCCGTCCTGGAAAGCGAAACACGAGCATCTTCATTCAAACCGTTCCACCCCTGCTTATGAAGACTCCACAACAGACCGCTTCATGAAAAGGGAGAGAGCCCTCCAGAGTAATACAATGGAGATCCTGCCGTTCTCGCTGCTGTAACAGACAAGCACGGAGGATTGAAAGGTCGTGCTGAGGCTAGAGTGCTCCTTATTTCTTTATCGCCATGCTGGCGGTGGAGGAGGGGGGCCCTTTGTCTGCGACTCGGCCCCACTGGGGAATATGCAGCCATGCATATTAGGGACATGGGCGGATCGCGTGAGTCACATGGTACGGGAACAGCACAAAGGCAGGTGCTTCAAATCTGTGGCAGCCACATTTGCATTCTCATTACCATAACCTGAAACAACGGCTGAGCCAAACAACTCATGTGGTCTTCGATACCCATGATGCCAGTTTGCCAGACTGATATTAATATGAATCAAATCTGTGGAGTCAACACAGAATTTCCTCCTCAAAAACGGCATGATAATGGGTCCGTACGATCAGTGGAATCTGACAAACATGGACAGTGTGATGTATTACATAATACATCATTTCAATCTTGTTTTATTTCTATACATTCAATGTATCTTCAGAATCATGTTTTTGATTTACTCTCTATACTGAATCTGCTTAATGTCATAAATTCATTCATTCAGTGATAATTAGTGATAGCGCAATACCTGGAGCTTGTCAAAGTCATTTTAAATAATGGTACCTTGAGGAAATAAAGAGAAAGAAGCAGCAATCACTATTTGATTGACATAAATTATTAGCTTTTTCAATGGTGGCGTACCCAAAAGAGGAAGAATTTCAATTATAGCTTAATTTACCTGGTGACCTTTTTGTGAATGACAGGATGATTAAGTTTGGTATGTCCCAGAGAACTCTGCTTCATCTTTGATTGCATTTCTGTTGAACAAAGACTGAATTAAAATAAAACTATTTTATTCAAGTTATGTCACAATTTCTATACCCTTCACTTGATTTTATTTGGTTTGACTTCTTATATTCTCCAGTAATGAACGGCTGCTTTGGGTCCCATAAAAACAGGAAATCCCACTATTATTTGAAAATAAAGTACGAATGTTAGGCTCAATGTTAAAAAGAGTAACGGAATATACGATTTCTATTTCTTCAGATGAGGGTCTACTACCTTAATCAAGAATTAAATAAGTATAGAAGGAGACAAAGAGAGAAGACAACAAACCAAAGCTTGTACCTCAAAAACAAACAAAACAGACAAAAACTCAAGTGCAGATACACATAGACGGTGTTAACATAGAGAGAGTGGATGAAATTCAATTTCTTGGTGTGACAATTGATTAAAAAATTTGCTGGAAATCTCACATAAAACATGTACAAACCAAACTGGCCAGAAGCATTTCAGTCCTTGCTAAAGCAAAACACATTCTGGATTATAAATCACTCCACATTCTCTACTGTTCACTGGTTTTACCATATTTAAATTATTGTTCAGAGGTTTGGGGAAACACTTACAAAAGGTCAATACTACCAATAATAATACTTTAGAAAAGAGCCATGAGAATAGTTCACAATGTTGGTTTTCGAGAATACACAAATTCATTGTTCCTACGATCTAAAACTTTAAGATTCTGTGATCAAGTAGAATTAAAAACTGCACAAATGTTATACAAAGCAAGAAATAATCTACTGCCAGAGAACATCCAAAACTTGTTTTCTGAAAGAGAGGGGAGTTTGAGGGGAAAGTTAAATTTGAAGATTTTAAGTGTCCGCACAACACTGAAAAATTTTTGTATTTCAATCTGTGGAGTGAAATTGTGGAACAGACTGAGTGTGGAGCTAAAACAATGTTTAAACATAATTCAAATTAAAAACAGGTATAAAGTAATGATTTTTACAAGGTACAGGAATGAAGAAGGGCTTTGTTAAATCACCTGGGGTTTGTTGCTGTGTTTGTTTGTTTTGACACTAATTAAAATTAAACTATTGCGATTGTGTAGATTTGGTTGTAAGATGATATCTGGGTAATTGATTGTATATTCAGAAGTGTATTTAAAGAAGAAAAAGGTATTGTATAAAGGGGTAGGATTAAATAAGTTTATACTTCTTCCTACTCCCTTTCGTCCATGTAAATGAAGAAGTTTTAGTGTTTGTGAATGGATTCATTGCGTATTTTTGCTGATGTAATTAATTGTGTTATTTTTTGTTTGAGTGTTTTTTTTTTGTTTGTTTTAATTTTGTTTTGTTTTTAACTACCTTCTGTTTCATTTTACATGCACGAAATAAAGACATCAATCAATACCTTCAACTTCTCCCAATAAAGGCTGAAATTGAAGCACTGATTACTAAAACCCCACAAGTCACGATTTGATAGTTTTGAGAAAATCAAGGAAAACATTTTAATTCATGAAAAAGTGTAGACAGTGCTTCAGTATGATATGCAGTGTTAAGGTGATCTACCACTGGCTTCAGAGAACTCTACTTGATCATATATTCTATTCCTTAAAAGGAATAATGGACAAAAAGATTTTTTTGGACTTCTGGGGTTCTAAGCACATATGGTTGGACTTGTGTAGTTTTAACCCCGTATTTATGGTTATTGGCCTTACATTACGAGACAACCCTGAGACAAAATGTTACAATTTACAATAAAATAAATACAAACCCTGCACTGTGACAAAAACGTGTTTATTATTAATACTTTAATTAGTACATAAGTGGGTCTAGTGTTTGATATGCGATACCTTTAACTGCCAATTATGCAGAACTTGGAACATGACTTGTGGTTTTTTAGTACCCCAAAGATGGCCCTTGTCAAATGTGATAAGGCAACGGTCTTAACTCAATTTCACCAAAAGTGTGAATTATGGGGTTTTAGTCATAGGTGCTTCAATTGTTATGATTCTGCTCTGACTGTCATGATTCTGATCTGCTTTGCCATGTCCCTGATCTGTTTGCCTTGTTTGTATTTGGATCTTTGCTATGTCTGACTGTGCCTTGGATTATATATTGTGATTTGGTTACTTAGATTTGTTAATGTATTGTCTAGTTTAGCAGTTCCATGTTTTGTATTTTGCCATATTCCATTCCTGCAGTTAAATTCCGGTCCATGTTTTCGTTTTTACCATGCATTGCACTTTGTCTCCCCCTGTCTGGTCTTCTGTCAAGTGTTTGCTCTCAGCCCCAGTGCTGCGTGCCACACTTTCTGGTGATTTAATGGATTCTGGGTTTCAACCATTCCTTCCAATCTCGTTTACTTCCTTCATCTTGCTTTTTCTATATTACTTACCAGTACTAACAGTTTCTTGTTTTTGTTTAATTACTAACCAAGACTAACATTGTACATAGTACTAACTGACTAACAAGCACTAGGGATTGTATAACTGCACTCTATTCATTGACTAACGATCTCTCAGCATTCGCCCTGTTCTAGTCTCCGCCTCTTGCCATCACTCAATTTACTTTGCTGTGCTTCATGCAGATTCTCTGCACCTGTCCAATCACTGTTCTGCCACTAACTCTGTGCACATAGAAATCCCTAACCGGATCTGTTTGTTCTGTCTATAGGTTGTCTTGTGATCCCTGTCCGCATTTTGGCTTTTGCCTTTTTCATGTGATTAGGTACTTCCTCATGTTCATCCTTTGTAATTAGTTTGATCCAATTAACCTGTTCCCTGCATAGCATGTGACCTTCCTCTTGTCTATTTAAACAGTCTTTTCACTCACAGCTCTTGTCAGAACGTTGATCAATACTTCTTTGTGCAGAGCGCCTTGTATGCCATTGAATATTGTTTCGCTTCTACTGGATTGTCCGACCTTGATTCTTGCCATTGCCCTTTTTGTATCATTTTTGTCTTTCTGGATTTCGACCCATTTTTGTATGACCACGATTTCTGTGTTTGGATGCCCTGTGTATGACCCTTGGCTTTGATCATTGACTACGACTTTTTGCCGATCGTTTTTGTACCTCTGCTCATCTGTCTTACTGGTTCTGACCCCTGCTTGTCTAGTCAACACTGTTTTTGGATTTCGTATTGTGGCTTGGCAATTGCTGTGTTTTTTGGCTTTTTTGGCGAGTGGTTCCTGAATGGTACCCCACAGAAATCGAAGATTCAGAATCAGAATCGGCTAGATCTTCTTATCGAAAAGGCAGATGATATAAACTCCCAAATCCACTTCTCAGATATCAAACCTTGTTGGTTTTCTGTCTGCCAAAAAGCCATCTGCAGCGTAAAGACTAACATTTTAATGTGATTTATGTGGTGTGAGTCATGAAAAACTGTACCTATGAAACTGGACTTTGATGTATCAGAATTTCCCTTATGTTATTGGGGACAGGGCTGAGCACAACTGAATTCTTGTAAAGATGTTAAAGGATTTAACTGAACAAACATGAATATTGCGGGGGGTAATGAAGCTTAGTTATAAAATCCCTCTGACAACTTTGACTGCTGCTCCTGAAAACACAAGTTGTTTGTGCCAATCTTGGGCAGTATTCAAAGGTACAAAGATACAGGAGAATAATTAAAACATAGATTAAATATCTAGGGGGTGTGTTCTTGTCTTGTTGGTGGTCACGAGTCCGTAACAACTGTGCTCCCTGTTGTCTTGGGAATTGCGGGGATGTTAAATCATAATTTATGACCCTTCGCTTGACTCTAATGGCCTAAAAACGGCCATGTTTAAAATGCCAGTTGGAGTCAGTGCAAGCAAGGTACGGATAAAACACAAATTTCCTATAGTTGAGGACCACAGAATTCGCACAAGTCATTACCAATCAAATTATGCCATTTGCCTTTCTAAGGTTTGGTAAAAAGAACCAAAACTAAGCATTAGCTGCCCGACACTGCTGAACACAATGTTAGCCAGAATGGAATCTCAGGGTGTCTCACCCCAGCGAGCAGGCCAACCTGGCCAAGATGAAACTAAATACGGTAGGGGTTCATCCCATCGAACCAGCTTGTTGCGAGCAAAATAATCTAGAGATTGTTTTTAAAGCAAAAAAAACCCCCCCAAAAAAACAAATGTCTTCCCCCCCCACCCCAATGCAGCCACCCCCCACCCATGATGTTCACATACAGTAAAAGGCACATCTACAGAGAATAAGTAAACAGTATGCAAGTGTTGCTGTAAATATGTTAAACGGTTTCCGAGTTACAGCCCAGAAATAGTGGGAACACCCACAGGAAATCCTACAAAAACAATATGTCTTCCCTCTCTCCTGGGGGGAGACATAATGACTGATGGGTGTTTTTTGCCATTGACACAGAAGATGAAGTCAAAGACTTAAATTTCTGCTTCAATTCAAAACACCACATTTAATTAAAACAAGAAACTCATCTTAAATATGCAGCTGTACTTGCATCCAAACATGAGTGCATTAGTGTATTTGGTTCAATAAAGGGAACTGTAAATAAAAGAAAATCATGGTGTTATTGAAACCTCAAACCTAAATGAATTCAGTGCTGTACTATATCACTGGGAAAACCTGATGTGATCTTAGACGATACGCATGCGCCGAGTGCGGGCAGTCTCGATTTGTTCTATCCCAAAGAATACTCGGAACAGCCTAAGGACGTCTCAAATACCGAATGCCTCAGACTCAATACAAGCCTGAAGACAGTACTTTTATTTATTACAATCGGTGATGCCACAACTTTATTCAGCTTGTTTAGAACAGAGATTCTCCAAGAATGGGCTCTAGTGGAAAGACTGGCTATTTCCCCAACATCAGTATTCTGTGGGTGATTATGTTGGGAGATCGAGTTTGGTGCTCCATCCGCCGATCTACCTTATCAGTTTTTCTGTCATTTCTCGGTGTTGCAGCACTAAATATTCTCTTAAGAATATTCACTAAATGAGTATTAGAATGAGTATTAGTATTAGAATGCACATCAGTGACAAAATCTTGTTATATTTCAACATTTATCGAGATCTCAGCTGGCAAACTGCAGTGTTGGAAGTAGTGCTGTCCTTTGACATTATGTCACTGACCGAAGTGATGGGATTTCCCTCAGCTGGGGTTCCCAGCAGGCCCAGTCACTTAGTGATTCGCCAGCTCACTGCGAGGCAGTATCCGGGCCGATCTCTCAGTTGAGAATTTAGCCTGGCCTTCAAAAAGGTTTTCCCCCTCTCCGGTTCTGAGCTCAAATACAACATACAATTTATGATCAATCACTTCTCGTGTCAAAGCAACACACATAAAAGCTTTAAGTGATGAAGCTACCACTTGGGAGCCTTTTGGCATGCATTAACACTTGGAATGACGAGACTTGCACTCGGAAGCATTTTTGATCTATGGACTGTGTCGCACAAATCTAAGTTTCGTAGCTTATCTTGCGATTTCAGAACAAAATCAACATGATTAAAATAACTTGTTGGGAATCGCTATCGATGCGATAAACTCAAGAGACAAGCAGTTTCGACATGGCAGAACTGTTAGCTGTTGCACGTAGTTCAGATCTGCAGTAGATGGAATATCACTTGCCTAAAGATTTCAAATGAATTATTAATTGGAATATTTTACCACTTGTATGAAACGTGTCTCCATTAGAATTGTATTTTATGTGCTGTGGGCTCGGATTTCAAGTGAGAACCAAGAAGGAAATGATATGGGTCTTGCGCCACAAGTAGGGATGAAATCTGGCGACTGTTGAACTTCAAAGAGCAGAAAGCCGGCGACATGATTCTAAAATAAATAAGAAGAGCCAAGATTACTGGACATGTACTCGTATTTCTTTCAGGCAACATCTCCTCAAGTGCCCGATTTCTCATGAACAAGTTTCAATTGCTGACACTCACACACCAATACTAATAAAAACTGATTGAAGGGGCTTTGAAAGAGGTATTGAATCTAAAAAAATCAGTGCAAGGCAGAGCATTTTGAAATACACAACAGTGAAAAAATGCTTTAGGACATCTATCTTATCAATATAAGCGCTGACCTACCTCTAAAACAACTCTTGTACAAGTGGACAATGCCCAGTTGCGCGTACACCCCACAAGAATTGGCCATGACGCCAACGTGTCAAAAAACAAAAGTGCGCGGATTGGTCATATGTTAATCAGTTTATATTTGAGCCCAATTTTGAGCACGGCCTGCAGCATCTCAGTTCACGAAAGAATTAAAATTAAATCGACTCAGCAGATTTTCGGAAAAACCATTGTTATCTATACAAATGCTCGCCCGTCTCACATATAGACTATTTAATGCTGGAAACGGCCGGACCAGTCCCAAATCAGACTTAGGGGAGAGCCGATATGAAAGTAACGTGGTACAAAAGTAACACGGTGATTTACTCAGAGCCATCTGCACTTCGATGCGTCAAATTAAGTCAGCATGTACAGCAGGCAACACTCTCCGGAACCGGGAAAAATCTTGAGGTTTCGTCACTTCCCCGCGAAACTAAACCGGGAAGACTGTTTTCCACAGCGGTGAGTAAATTCAGACGAACGGTAAACTTTTTTGTTTTAAAGATTCTCTTGATCGCTCCATGTGTCATATTTATGATTAAACGGTAGGTCATTTAGTTTTGTAACATATACAGAAGTTTGAAATGTCTGACATTTTCACTTTAGAAGCAATCCTGGTTCAAATGTCAGGGGTTACTGTCGGGACGAAAGTAACAACTGTTACGATCGTCCCCCTCTGCTAATGCGGCCGGATTTTGTGTTTTAAAGCTCATTAAAAAATGTGTGTGTTATATTTTACCGACAGTAAAGGCCAAGAGTTAGGGTCAGAACTACTCAGAGAGGAAAGGTTGACCAGCAGGTTTACGAAATTTTTTGATGTCCAAAGAGGCAAGAATATAAAGGGCTAACAGAGGTGTATGGCGTTTGTCATGTCACCCTGTTCAGGTACTGCAAGAGCAGGGCAGAGGCAGGAGTGCAGCAGACCAGAGCCCCATTTGAAGCAAAGTAAAATGTTTAAAACAAATGTCTGATTGTTTTTATTTATGTTTTAATGTCATTATTATGATCGAAATAAATAAATTAATTCATTCAAAATGAAATGTTTTTTTTAGATAAAGCGCATTGTATATTTACAATTGCATGTTAGCAAGGACATTTTTTTGATATTTTTTTTTGAAAAACAATTGTAATTTAAAAGATTCCAATTAATTTGATCAGGTTACTTTTGTCCCGCCCGTGTGTTACTTTCTTCCCTACTGGCTGGGTCGAACGTAACAATGTGCAACTTCCGTTCGACGTCAAACTATGTCGAATTCAATATATATTGGGACGATTCAGCACCTGATATTGACAGGGCACACGCGAAAGTAGTCAATCACTCCGAAATTTTTTTTCGGTCCATAACGTTATCTTTTAAAATGACGTCTATGTGAAAAGTGTTACTTTCGTACCAGCTCTCCCCTACCTGTCTCAGCATCTCAGGTAAACATTGCTCGTCTCAAAGACGGGGAGACGGGCGGCTGGCTGACAGTATGGAGGTGAAGTACCTGTTTCAAATAGAATGACTTTACAGGTTTTCTAACCTTCTTCCATTCAATGACTGCAGGAAACTAGAGACAATCTGTGACAAACCCCATCTCTGAATAACAATATCCCTTTTATGTGAGAACAATATCCTGAGCAAAAGCAGCAACCAAGACATCATTTTTTTCTGTGGCGCTTTTCCGCTGACCCTCAACGGAATAAGCGATGTTTTGTGCAGCCGTGTGGGATACCAATTTTGTCGAAAGACAATTCAGGTGAAGTGCTTTGTTAAATTGCATAGCCACTGAGTCAGCGCTGGTCCTGTTATTCCAAATCCCTTATCATTACCCCACACCACTGCCCTAAGTAGGAAAAGAACACAGATAAGTGTACATCATCTTTCGACGGCGCAATTAATATATATAATCTCCTCTTCCTCTTCCGAAGCTAAGCGACTTGTTCACTTACTCTTAATGATAACATCAACAGTGATAAAAAAGCACATATATTCAGCATGGGTGCCTGCGAGTGCTTTTTTCTGTTGCCATTCTGGGATTGCATGTCCTAGTTATATATCCGTATCATCCTGTGTTCTTTTTAAGGACACAAGACACAGAGTCCTGCTGTAAAGTAAGAGGAAATTAATCAGACTGAAAACTGCATTCCCCCTCACTCACCACAGAAAGCATGGGCGGAGCGACCTTACTGCGAGTCAGGAGAGGCACCAGCACTGATTAGCTTTTCAATTGTTCATAAAGAGATTCTTTTCTGGGGGCTTGAAAAAGCGCTAAAAGCACAATTCTTACCACAGACGCAAACATTCAGGTGAGAGGCAAAAAACGGAAGGCTGATGACCATATACCTCGGAGCCATTTTTATTATTAATTTTGCATTATCATTTATTTATTTCTTAGAAACAATTTTTACATTTCCTCCCAATCCATCTGAGGGCTGGACCTAAAGCACTACACAGTCCAAGCATAGCTGACTGTGGAGTTTGCAAATGAGGGTTTTCAGATCTCTGAAGAGTCTGCATGCACCATAAATTGAATTTAATCAATTGAACAAACAATCAAAAAATTTGGTCATCTGAAGCAAGCCCTGCATTTTTTTTTTGTTTTTGTTTTTACTTACATGTGTAGTTGTGTAAAAAGTGTATTTTTCCATTTTCATTTTTTTTAATTTCAATGTAGGCAAAGGGCTGTATGAGTTTTTTTTTTTTTTAACTTTTCTTTATTTCACCTTCTATGACTTGCTCATTCCGCTACTCTTTTCCAGATGAAATAATGAAATTTAAAAAATGCAAATTGATAGATAAGTATAGACACACCACAGTTGACGGCGCCTCTGGCGTTTTTTCACCTTCAATGAAGTGCAGATAAGAAGACTTTGGGAAAACATTTGATTGAATCTAGGCAATCAGCCACATTTCTGCATACATTTAAGACCACGCCTCCAGCCACCCAGCTCACCGGTCTATTAGACCCAGCAGCGTACCTCCATCATCTGTCACTAGTTTAACTAGGACAGCTGCTCATTGTTTGTTCCCTGAATGGTAGCAGGATATAAAAGACAGAGCTTCTCTTTGTCTTATTGTGAAATCTGCGTAGTCTCTTGCCTCATTGCTGGCTTGGATAGGAATTATTCTCTGTATTTTGCGTATATTGCTACTTACCTAGAATCTGTGCTCTGCACTGTTGTATCAGCAAGTTTAATTCCTTAAGGTACCTCGATTCCATTTGCTTTTTCAACTTGTAATACGTTATTACAGTGGTGTGCATTACTGGAACCTCAGTTCCTTTTATACTCTTTCTGTAACTGCAATATTTGTGTCAACTGCGGTGCAGTCCTTTATTATACGCCCGCTATGACGTAGTTGGGGGTATATAGCGCTCTGCGCGTCCGGATTCGTTCAAACATAAAGCGGGGGTATGTGAGCTCTGCTCGCATCTACACTTGTTAAAGTACAACCAAATCAACTTCTGCAACTGAGTCCAGTCCTCCACTTCCTGTCAAAACGTTACAGAACATAAATCGGTCAGGGCATTTGTGGCCTATTGACCAGAGTATCAGTTCGTAAGCACAACTGCATGCCCCCCTATGATTGTTTAAACACTTCTTGAACCTTTTCCCCTCAAACATTTAATAAATAATTCATTATTTTAGATTGATGCGCATGTTAATTGATGTTGGTAAAGTGTTGCTGAGTGGAGACTTGGAAATGTTTTTTAATCTGAAAAACGGTGCACACTGGAGTATTATAGCACCAGCCAAAATCCAATGTCAGTCCAACTGGGTAACGATGCCAGAAAGTCAAGTTCCAAATGATGAGAAATGGTGGAGTTATCAAACTGACACAGGAAAAGTGTCAATGACATGATGAACCACTCACAAGGGACAACCACCTCATCAGTCATTCAATTCTATGTTTTTAAAGTGTATATGACTGATATTTTCCCCCTGTTTTTGGTTGTTTTTAATATGCAATAACTAAAAACCTTTTTAGAAATGGCCAAAAAAAAAAAAATTTCATTACTTTCTGCCACCCAAAATATGCTGATTTTCCCTCTGAAATTGTCCCCGAGACTGGGTCTGAGAATGCCTACTCGTGACATCACTGTAATTGTTTGCAGTCTGAGCGTGGTTCACTTTATTCATTTCACTTACATTTGCTTGCCAAAATAAACGTAGCACCGCTGCACAAATTTGCCCTCAAACTGGAGTGTGAGGAAAACGCATGCAGCGCTAAGCTTGGTGAGTAAAAAGCATTCGTACTAATCTGGTTGTTCGGCATTCCAGCCACTCAATATTGGCCGCCTTTCTTCACAGCCCTTCTCTGCTTTCTGCCATGTTTTGTCATGAGTTAAATCCGCTGACCTCACGAGAGTAAATCACGTGATGCGCGTCCTTGCGACAAATTTCAAGTCAAAATAGCGGTATATTTGAACATGGAAAATGGGCTTTTGGTTTTTGGGTTTTGATGTCATATTGCATTTTTACACAAAGAACAAAAGACCAAAAAAAGTTTCATTAAATGATATCAAAATGATTTGTGGTGAACATAAAAAGGGGTGAAAATCAGTATGTCAATCCTCCAATCAGAAACAAAGAAAACTTTTTGGCAATTAAGTTCGCTTACAGTACCCTAATTTTTCCCCAGCGTTTAATCACAATCTGATGCCACATTTGTTCTGATAATAATGTGCAAGGGGACCCTTATTAGACTAATATCAACTCAGTTTGAGCTGAGAATTAATGCTGCATATTTTATCGCGCAGAAGCTGAGCAAATATATTACTCCATTATTATATATCATATTAGAGAACAACTTTATGAAGTTGAGAAAGTCTTAGAAAGAGGATTCACTGAAATTATGGCTTGAGGGCAAACTCAGATAAAATCCTTCTCCTCCATGAGTACTACCACTCAATAATATTAGGAGAGTCTTTAGTGATAAATCAACCTAATTCATAAATTCATTAATTGTTAATTCATAAATTGAGGTACAGTTCAGGAACCACTCGCGAGAGACAGATCCAAAAAACGTATGCCTTTAATGGAGTCCAAGTAAAAAACAGGAATTGCCATGCCACAATACAAAATCCAAAAACAGTGTCAACTAGACAAGCAGGGGTCAGAACCATTAAGACAGATGAGCAGAGGTACAAAAACGATGAGCAAAAAGTCGTAGTCGATGAACAAAGCCAAGGGTCATATATAGGGCATCCAAACACAGAAATCGTGGTCATACAAAAATGGATCAAAATCCAGAAAAACAAAAACAATAAGAAAAGCGTAATGGCAAAAATCGAAGTTGGACAATCTAGTAGAAGAGAAACATTAGTCAATGGCATACAAGGCGCTCT
The DNA here is from genome assembly GCA_029721435.1 of Gymnothorax reevesii. Classification (NCBI taxonomy): domain Eukaryota; kingdom Metazoa; phylum Chordata; class Actinopteri; order Anguilliformes; family Muraenidae; genus Gymnothorax; species Gymnothorax reevesii. Next base: position 23,333,210 of record CM056577.1, on the reverse strand, counting down.
GCACAAAGAAATATTGATTGACGTTCTGACAAAAGCTGTGAGTGAAATGACTGCTTAAATACACATAGGGGAAGTCACATGCTACAAAGGGAAAGCAGGTGCATTGGATCAGTCTAATCACAAAGGAATGAACATGAGGAAATTCCTGATTACAAGAAATTGGCAAAAGCCAAAACGCGGACAGGGATCACAGAGACAGCCTACTGACAAACATACAGCTCTGGTTAGGGAGTTCTACCGTGCACAGAGTGAGAGGCAGAACAGTGATTAGCCAGGTGCAGAAAATCTGCTGAAACACAGGAAAGTAAATTGCATGAAGGCAAGGGGCGGAGACTAGAGCAGAGCGAGCGCTGAGAGCTTGTTAGTCAATTAGTAATGTGCAGCTATACAATCCTTAGTGCTTTTAGTAAGTTGGCACTATAAACAATGCTAGTCTTGGTTAGTATGTTTAACTAAAACAACAAACTGTTAGTATTGTTGGTAAAATAGGAAAGCAAGGTGAAGGAAGTAAACGAGATTGGAAGGAATCGTTGAAATCCCAGAAACCATGAAATCACACGAAAGTGTGGCACACAATACTGGGGCAGTCGATCACATGACAAAAGACCAGGCAGGGGAAGACAAAGTGCAATGCATGGTATGAGACAAAACATGGACTGGAATATAACTGAGGGAATGGGACTATGGGGGAAAATGCAGGAATAAACAGGAACAAAACATGGCATAGATCAAGACCTGGCAACACATGAACAGAACAAGGCAGAATCATAACACCTGCACCCTTAGAGTAAATGGCTCTGAAAGGTACTTCCGGGTCTCCAGTAAGAAACCTTATCCAGTTCAGAGGTTTTCGTAGGAAATAAAGAATCCAGTCTTTCACATTTTACATTTTCTGACCTAATATAGAGAGTACGGAGCTCCTTGGTAGAAACAACCCAAATAACCCATTTTTATGAAAGCGGAGAGAATTCAGTCATGATAGGTGTAAAGACGCCTCTCTTTCCCCATAGCAGACAATACTAGCCAAATATTATTTATATAAAATGAAGTTTTGGGATAAGAGTTGTCAGCAACTCTGCATACTACCCTTTAAGAGTCATCCATTTTTTACTCAATTCATCAGATGATGTTTTAGGGTAATGTTTTCCTGAATGTGCTGATAATGGGCACTATCCTGGGTGCGACTAAACTGTCATTGTGATGGGCAGAGACATCAGGAAAGTAAGACCATAGAATTCTACACAGGCGGTTGAACAGCGAAAGGCAGCAGAAATCTTACCCAGTACTGCCAACAGACTGACACCGCTTCAGTCATGTCTGTTTTACTGTTTTAGAATTGTATGGTTGAAGCTCAATGAAATAAGAGGGCAAATTCTGATAACAGGTCCATACTGGCCTGTATTAAACGTTTTCACAAATCTTGTCTCAGGCAGCTATGTAAGCCTGGTCTCATAAGAACGTATGAGGACAATGATCTGTTCATGAAATCTTCAGTTCAGCAATGTAGAGATTTTTGTAGAGTATATCACGGATTCAATCACATCAGTTGTATTAAGTGGAAAGCTTCCTCCTGTTTCTTGAGAAGAAATAACCATTTCTGAAACGTTGTCTTGTCAGTTTTCCCTTTCTTTTAGATTTCACTCCATTCATACTGGTGGAAATTGAATGACAGATAAGGGTCCTGGACAGAGCGCAGAAGATGTCTCACAAGAGATCACACCCCAGCTGTTGTGGTATGGCGTGTGTGTCAGGGATGGGGGTTTGGGGGTGGGGGGACCGGGTTGGGAGATGTCAGTCCAAGCGATTGCCCTGCCAGCACCGCTACATGCCTCCCCAGCAGTTTCACACTTCGGCAGTTCTGTATAAAGAGTATTACCTCAGAACCGTGTGCAGGTTACCTTGAACTAATTCCCACATATGCCTCAAGCCCTCAGTGTTTGTACTTACTCCAAGATCTCAGGTATCTTCCTCACATTAAATGATTTCCAGACCCGGACACCTCACACTTCATTGAAGGCATTGTACAACACCTGTATAAACTTCTTATACCACCCTGACACTTTTTGTCCCTGCAAATGCCGCGCAATGCGTCGTGGCAAGGCGTGCCCTTTCGGTGGTATGCAGCGGAGCCTTGTTTGTGCCCTGTTCGCGCACTGTACTTGCATAAGTCACACACTGTCTATGCAATCTGCGGCCAAAAATTTGAACTATGCGCAAACAATGCGTGAACACTTCGTGAGAAGTTCCTGCCATTCGCAAATGGTTTGTGACGTGCGCAAACTATGCGTGAACTGAGTGTGGCATGATCATGTGTACAACTCGTGACAACACCCTAGCATGGCACGCATTGACGCGCACCGTTGGCAGCGTTCACGCCGAGTTTGTGTAGTGTTCATGCATGGTTCACGCAAGTGGCACGCACATGGCAGGAACACTGTGTGCTGAAGGCGCGCCAAATTTTTGAACATTTCAAAATTCTCTCTACGACATGGCACGCACCCCGCACCCTTCACACACTCCTCATGCTCGTTCCAGAAGACTTTAATGATTGCCACGAAGCATTGCGGGAACAAAAATCGTGCAAGTGTCATGGTGGCATTAGATTTATGTTGTCTTTACATGTCCTCGTGTCTTTTACCCTTTTACCCTGTCAGCATGGACTGCATTCATCTACTAGTGGCTACTGTACTCATTTTCATAAATGAGCACACAATAATTTTGTTTCCTCCATAAAACAACCTTGCGCTATTTTCTATTTCCGGGTCGCAAAAATTGTTGGGTTCGTTTAGCGATGCTGAATGACTTCTTCGCAGTTCTGGTTTATTTGACAACCCCATTTCCTAAAAAGTCAGGATGCAGTGTACGATGTAAATTTAAAAAATGCAATGATTTGCAAATCATTTGAACTCAATCTTTAGTTGAAAACAGTACAAACACATGTAATGTGAAAAAAATGCCACTAGATAGCAGTATTGACCTTTTTAATTTGTTAAGCCCAGTCTGGAGCTAGGTTTGGGCATGTCCTTGGCATGTCTGAGAGGGGAAGTTCCTGAGAATTGAAAAAAAATCTGGAGGGTGGGAGGGGGCAGCAAAAGAGTATATAAGGAGAACAATTGAGAGAGTAAAGTAGTAGGAGAAATTACAAGGAGAAGGATGCATTTGACCAGACGTGTCACTCTTTTCAAGACCTGTGAAGTTTTTTTGTGGATTTTTGCCTGTGTTGGAGCATTTTCCTCATCTAGGACATCACCAAGCAACCCCATCTCAAGGGACTGTAAAATTTTTTTTTTCTTGTTTATGTCAATCTTGGTCAGTAGCATAAATTGTAGGTTAGTTGTCAGTCTTTGTTTCATCAAATCTGTTCCAGTTTTAAAAATTTTGTCTTTCATCCCTTGCTATCTTATATGTCATAACAAATTGGGGCCATAACAGACGACATTTCAGATGTTCAAACTGAACAATTTTGTTTTTTGAAAAATATGTGCGTGTTTTTGACTTGACAAATGTCAATGTACCACAATGTTGGCACAGGGGGTATTTACCTCTGTGTTGCATCACGTCTTTTAAAAACACTCTGTAAGTGTTTGGGAACTGGGGAAATCAACAGGTCTATTACTGAAAGTAAAATGTTTTCTCATTCTTGCTTGATGTAGGGTTTCAGCTGCTCAACAATTTGCGGCCTTCGTTGTCATATTTCTTGTTTCATAATGCGCTGAGTATTTTCAGTGGCTGACAAGTCTGGACAGTGGACAAGCCAGTTAGGCATCTGGGCTCCATGACAAACAGAGACATGTTGTTGTAATAGGCACAAAATTTGATTTAGAATTGTCTTTCTGAAATAAGCAAGGCCCTCCCTGAAGAAAATGCCTGGATGGCAGTACATATTGCTCCAAAACCGTGAATGTATTGTTCAGAATGAAGTCTTCACAGATGTGAAACTCACCCAAGCCATGTACATTAATGCACCTCCATGTAATCATGGATGCTGGCTTTTGAACTGTAAGCCAATCACAAGCTGGATGGTGTGTCTACTCTTTAGCCTGGAGATTGCAGCATCCAATGACACCTGGAATGAATTTCACAGTTTAATTAGTCAGACCACTGGGCAGTTGTCCTCTTAACCTCAGTCTATATTAAATGAACTAGGGCCCAGAGCAAGCGGCAGCATTTCTGGAACTTGATAATATACGATTCAATTGTTACATTACAGAGTTTTAACTTGCATCTGTGGATGCAGCAACAAACTGTGTTCATTGACGGTGGTTTAAAGAGTGATTATTGAGCCCATGCAGTAATTTCAGCTGCAGAATCTTGTCTGTTTTTAATGCAGTGCTACCTAGGGGTCTGAAGATCACAGCCATTCAATATTGGTTCTCGGCCATAATTCTTGAATATAGAGATTTCTCTGGAATATTTGAATCTTTTCATCATGTTATCTACTGTAGAGGATGAACGATTTGAATCATTTGGCTTTCTACTTTGAGAAAAGATATTCTTAAATTGTTGAACTCTTTGCCCATGCAAACTTTCACAGTGTGGTGAAGCCTTCACTATCTCTATTTCTGAGGGAGTTTTTACATCCAAGCATCTTACTCACCTGTTGCCAATTAACCTAATTAGCTGTGAGATGTTTTGCACTGGATCTACAACGTATAATAATAATAATTATAATTAGCATCATACTAATTTTTGCCCCTGCCCAACTTTTCCGAAATGTTTTGCTGGCATCATATTCAAAATGAGCACATTTTTTCAAAGAAAAATAAAAAATTCTAGGTTCCAACACTTGATACCTGTCTTTGCACTATTTTCAATTAGATATAGGGTTTAAGTGATTTGCAAAGCATTACATTCTGTTTATTTACATTTCATGCAGCGTCCCAATTTTTTCAGAAATGGGGTTGTAAATAATTTTGGATTATTGATGCTGATTACCACAGCTTCACAACAAAATCCTCATTTTTGTTAACAGTGATACAAAGCAATGTGTTGACTGGTTAGCCGAATCTTGCTGCGCATATGTAGTGCCTGCTGGAAGACTGGCACCTTGAGAGTGAAAGGCAGCATTGCCAGAGGCCAAAGTAAGTAATAAGAAGGTTGTGAATTTGAATCTTGCCTGGGGCCTTTCTTTGTACATGACTGTATGTTGGTATGTGTGCGCGCGCGCCTGTGTGTGTGTTCCCTCCAATGGATTGGAGAACTATCCAGGGTGTGTCTCTGCCTTTGCCCATAGTCAGCAGGAATAGGCTCCAGCTCCCCAAAGACCCCAGTGAGGGAGAAGCAGTTAATATAATGGATGGATAAAAGCAAGGATGGATGGAAATGGAGTGGAGGCTCTAATTTGGGTCCTCAAATGAGTTCACATTCCACAGCACATCATGGCAACTCCACTTCCCCAAACACGCATTGTGAAACTCAGTAAAATTCCCACTGAACCTCTCGTTACTTCATCAAACAGCTTCTATAAAGCTTGCAATAATTTCCCACTAAAAAGGTTAGCTATCCCTCAGTACCCAATTCCAGGACTATACTTGACATGTAAATTGAATAGTCTCGCCTGTAGAGTCCTATAACTTGATATTGTAATGGCTGAGGCGAGCACTACCTAACATCCCTGCCGGCTGAATGCTGAGTCCCCAGAGTACAATGTGTTAAACTTGCCAAAATAAAAGAAAAAAAAAAGCATTTATTGCCTAACCTTGTAAGGGCTGAGAAAATGGACCAGAGGAGAGCAAGAAATATTAACTCTGATCTGAATTGCCACATGAACTTCATTCAGCCAGAAATTAAAAGTTCAGACTCTCCCCAACTAGTATAAATGTGAGAGTGCGTTCTGGGACAACATGCAAGTACCAGGAAGTGCAGCAAAATTTGTTTTATTTAAGGCTACAGTACAAAGTCCAGAATCCAAAAACACAACCCAGAGGGCCAGAAACGGTTCGTTATCAGGGCAGCAATCACAAATCTCGAAGTCAGGCAAAGCTGGTTCGGTACACAGGCAAGGGATTGCAGTACAAAGTCCAGAATCCAAAATCACAATCCAGAGACAGAAACGATTTGTTATCAGGGCAGCAATCACAAATCTAGTGATGTTACTGCTGATACCGAGGCTCCGAAGCTCGATTCAAACTCGACAGGGTATTTTTCTGAAGCACTGTGCCGGAGCTTGCTTCGTATCGGGAAAAACCACGTGACTGATGACATTGGACCCACTTCAGACTGAATCAGTTGACCAGTTTGGTTCCATAGGCGGAGCTTTGAAACATAGGCGCAATTCAAATGTATTTAAGATGGATGAAACAGCTCTGCAAGGCTTTTTTATTCAAAAATAATAATGCCCAAGTTGCACAAGCATACCTAGTATAAACCAAACACAATCAAAAAACATAATACAATATCATCGGTCTGGTGATAAAACCATGTATCTCCAATCTGATTAAAAAATCTAAAAAACTCGTAGGTCCACGATAATAACAAACATAGCAAAATACAAAATTTTATTGATTGGATACATTCTTGGAAGAAAAATAGTTATCCTATCCGAACACAGCTCAACTGCATTCTTACATGCAAAATTAATCACTTTTTATGCTCTCCTGTGAAGTTTATTTTGGAGATACGAGGTTTTATCAGCAGGGCGATGATATGTTTTTTGGACAGAGTAAATATTTACGGGATTCAATGAGGCTGTGAATGTAATTGATAATTATAATAACATTAAGGTAAGGGAAAAAAAAACAACAGACAGATGTAAGATGAAGTTGGATTCCAGCTTTATTTAAGTATTTTTCACAATAGAACATGCTTGAAGTGCACACGCAAGGCGCGTCAGCGTCACCTTTGCAAGGCTGTACAACAATCTCTGTGCCAGCAGATATCACCCACATGCTCAATGAATGAAGCTTCGAGTAGTGAACCAATTTTCAATGCAATTGTCCAAAAGGGTCTGAAGCTTCATAAAGCCTCTTTTGGCCATCACTACACAAATCACCAAGTCAGGCAAAGCAGGTTCAGTACATGGGAACAGGAATATCAAAGACAAAGCCAAAATCAAAATCCGGGACGTTCCAGTCAGAAGTATAACATGAAGAGTACAAGGCATAAACGATCACAGCACATTCTGAAAACATTCTGACATGAGCTGTTTGTAAAATGACTGCTTAAATACACGTAGGGGAAGTCGCATGCTATGATAGGGAACAGGTGAGCTGGATCAGACTAATTAACAAGGGAATGAACAAGAGGAAGTTCCTAACCACATGAAATTTGTGAAAGCCAAAATGCGAACAGGGATTACACAGACAGCCTATGACAAAAACGGCTCTGGTTAGGGAGTTCCAAAGAGCACAGAGTGAGAGGCAGAACAGTGATTAACAAGGCGCAGAGAATCTGCTGAAGCGCAGCAAAGTAAATTGAGTGAAGGCAAGGGGCGGAGATAAGAGCAGAGCGAGTGCTGAGAGCTCGTTAAATTAATAATGTGCAGCTATACAATCCCTAGTGCTTGTTAGTAAGCTAGTACTATAAACAATGTTAGTTAATGTTAGTAATTTATCTAAAATAATAAACTGTTAGAATTGTTAGTAAAGATAGAACAGCAAGGCAAAGGAAGCAAACAAGATTGGAAGGAATGTTTGGAAACCTAGAAACCATGAAATCACCTGAAACTGTGGCTCACAAGACTGGGGAAATAAAACTGTCGCAGAACACAAGACAAGACTGGGGAGACAATGTGCAATGCAGGGTATGAGAATAACAAAAACCAGAATGATAACTAAACAGTGAATATGGTAAATGGCAGGAAAAAGACGTGGCAAGACAGGCAAAATACAAAACATGGCATGGAATCACTCAAAAAACATGGTGTGGAGTCAGGGTAATAACAAAAACAAGGACAAGCAAAAGCAGAATCATAGCAATTAATCCTCTGACATGTCCAAGCAGAGGCCATCTTTATATTTTTTAGCTTCTTAAAGAATTAAGAACAACAGTACCTGCTGGTACAGCATCCCTCTCCCCCAACTTTATACAAAAACAACACAGAATACACTGCAGCTGTGACCGTAGGACTATTAGAATATTGCAGTACTTGCACTGTTATAAGCTGACTGAATTTAAATGTTTAATTAATGCATTATTTCCTGGTTATCTTAACTGTAAGTTAAGCATGCATGGACTGTGGTTTATGCTTAATATACACAGAACTCTGTTGTAAACTTTTTCTAAAATTACAGTTAAAATAACTGGTTTCCCATCACCTGATATATGTGTCTCCTGTTAGTGCTATTTACCAAGTAAAATTAATTGATTCATTTTTGCACAGAACTGCAGTGAAAATTAATTTTGAACCTTCAGTTGGTCTTCAATGAGTTTTAATTTGCCTGTCCTACAAAAGCCATGCTAAAGTCAGTATGTCCTCAGGTAAGAAGACATGCAGTCCATAAAACATGGTCTCTGTCAGTGATGTTTCTTAAGGTCAAAGTTACACTGTCTGCGCTGTTTCATATGAGATTAAATCCCTGTATTTTTGAGATGCTGAATAAGAAAGTTCACTCAACAGAGGAGAAAGGGATGTGTGATAAACTATGACGGGTTAGTTAATAAAAGGCCTGATTTACTTAGACCTTCAGAAAATACATACAAAGCCTTGTACCAGAAAGACCTCTAAATCTCGAAAGATCTCCTTTTATATTATGTTGATTATTTTTTTTAAAAAAGCACATTTAATGCTTCTAAGATAATTTTAGGGCTAAACCCTATCTGTGCAGAATTTCAATCACTTGAGATTTATATTTTCCACATCTGTTATCCTTTTGCAGTTATCTTTTGCTTGAAACTTTTTTTTTTAGATACATTGGAAAGGTGCAGCAGTGTAAGTTGGCATTTACTGTATAACTAGAGCAAAGTATCCAATGTTGGGACGAGAGAAGAAATATGATTAATAAGGCTTATTTGATGCGAGTTAGCGACTTAAGTGGAGTGCAGAGTGAAGAAAGGTTGAAATCGAGAACTCAAGAATAACAGTCTGCCTAGTTTCTACTTTCCAACTACGCTATAGGAAACCATAAAGTTACTACGCGAGGGTGCTCTACTTGAAAACGCAAGATTTAAAAAAATTTTTATTACCCCGCCCTGCCCAAAGGGGGAGGGCAGGGGTATTGTTTTAGGTTCAGTTTTTTTGCTTTTTTGTTTGTTTGTTAACACTTTAGCAGCAAAACTAATGGCCAGATTCACCCCAATTTGGATTTAGGGATTGCCACTGACCCGGAATTTTAGCCTATTGAATTTAGGAAAAGTATGTTGAAGTTCAACATGTGCAAGGGGCGGGGTTTGTTGTGCCTAGCACCACTTGTTTATTTACTTTCCAATTAAGCCACTTCTTATTTTGTATGTTACTGCTTTAAAAGGCTACATTTCACTTTCAAGGCTAACTGCACACTGGTGATGTCATCTCTTCGAACAGGCAAAAAAAAAAGGGGGGGGGGCTTGCTCCAAAGAAATATTTGAATTAAGCATATAGCAAGGTTCTGAAATATTTTCGATTATAATCATACTAAAGGTACCATGATACGCAATAAAAGTGCAAGGCTATAAAGCTAATTGAGTAAAATGTGACGTAAATTTGCAAGTAATACGTCATCATGCGAAAATTACAACTGTTGCGTATAGTTACAAACCCGCTCAACTTGTTGACCTCAGGAGTTTCGTAATACGCATGACTCTGGATGACAGGATCATTTTTTAGAGATCCCAGGCACCGACCGCCTGAAATGGACAACAGACGGTGTGTGCGCGTGCGTGCGCGCAGGTGTGTATAAAACATGTAACCTCACACAAGACGCAGCCAACTGAGAGATGTAACTACTGTATTAGTCAGTAGTGTGCCGACCAATTATCCATTTTACTATAAAGTCAACAGATTCTAATCCACTCATATCGAATAGGGTAAACGCAATGAAAAATGCATGAGGATTTAAAAATTCTGAATTCATTGTTTTTGCAAATAAATTAAGGTGTTGTAATTCAGCGTCAGTGCCTGACAGTCATGGGGAATATACGGACATTAATGCGTTCAAACCCAGTCGCGAAAGGAACATAACTTATGTGGCAATAGTAGGCTACTGCAAACGCGCTAGATGCGAATAAGTCGTCTTGCCTCTGCATGTGTGATGGATAGCGAGACTTTCTTGCGTCTTTTCGCCTGATCAACAAAACTTAGAAGACGACCCATGTTCGAGATAAATGCAAACCAGATAAAAACACCGATACACGGCAAAGGTCTCAGTTCTATCAAAGGTCTCAGCAGTATTTATCTCCGAATCATCACAATTACAGATCAGCGCGTGTTTTGAAGGCGTTTTTAAAGTTAATTTGTCTTAATCGCTCCGTTGCAGAGTAATTTACAATGCGTCGCAATAAATAACATAGATGCCCTGCATACGTCAAAGACAGACGTAAACTTTCGAAGGAAGTTTCACGTGTGCGTTTTCAATTCGACGTAAAACGCAGCAGAGATACAAAACGATATAATCCGGTCATTAATGAATGGTCTTTACTCTTTATTGGGACGGCATGCTGCGCAGAAAGCGTGTAATTTCTTTGTCGCCCTGTTTGACTGCCGCTGTGCGCAACCCAACCCAATTCAAGGGAAACGTAAAGAATGCAACAAGACCCCAGTATCAGCGCCAAAAAAGAAAAATAAAAAATAAACGCACGTGAGTCAGTGGCATTGCGTTCAAAAAAAGCCCTTTACCTACTTTCAGTAAAAAAAATTAAGAAGTGAGGAGCACAATCCTCTTACTTACGGCATGCTTATAGCGTCACGGAGATGCTGGCGATGCCAGAGATCTAGAGCAATAGCGCTATCCCTCGTCCAGAGAACAGTAGTATATTCACTTTGATCGCACAGTAAAAAAAAAAGAATAAATAAGAAAATAAATAAATATAATAATGAGAAGAAGAATAAGAATAATAAGAAGACGAAACAGAAACGAAAACAGCTCTTCTCGGTTTCAGTATGTTTTTATTTCCCCGTGGCGATTATTTGAGTCCATCCTTCTCCACAAGCAGCAACAGGATAGCCAATGCAAAAGACTCGCTTGATTTTTTTTTGCAATGAATAAAGTGTTTTCTGCAGTTCCTCTGCAGTTCGAACTAATAGAGTAGTAGGTCTACAGCACTACGCAATTCAGCTTCTCCCGGTACCCTGCCCGCGACTGGGAGTCCTCCAAGAAAACAACTGCCGTTTTTAATATATCTCCACAAGCCGCACCGTTCCGTCCAACTCCGTCCCAGACACATGGCACACTGTTCTAACAGCCAAGTGTAGACGACAGAAAAATCCGAAAACGGAAAAAAAGAGCCCGATGAAGGTCGCTGTCCAGGTGCTGAAGTTATTAGTTCTGTCCCCGTTTCGATTAGGATGGTATAGTCCACCAGGCATCGCCAGCTCCCCTACGGACACGCATGGACTGAAATCAGGGTTGAATACCCGAAAAGCTTCTCGATGTAGGAAACATAGGCTACGCAAGCGTACGATGCTGGGCTGCGCAGAGAAAGTATTGATAGTTAATTTGAACATGCACGTACGTCTTTGGATTGTGCACGCATGTTATCAAGATATTTTGGACATCGGTTGCATTTAATGTATCAGGGAACTCAGGAATTCTGGATAAGATGATGCTCTCGTCTTACAGCCAGGAAAATATTAGTCTTCCACTCTCTCATTGCATCTTGCAGTCATTTGCCATAAAAAAACTCTAAGCTAGATACATCTCAATTTGTTGATTGTATGATGTACTGATGTTTTAACGGAATTAATGATCGGCATGAACTTGCATGCACTATTAGTCTTCCACTCTCATTGCATCTTGCAGTCATTTGCCATAAAAAAAATCTAAGCTAGATACATCTCAATTTGTTGATTATATGATGTACTGATGTTTTAACGGAATTCATGATCGGCATGAACTTGCATGCACATTGTTTATTTAACCCCAAAAATACAACAACAACAACTACTACTACTACTACTTACTACTACTACTACTACTAATAATAATAATAAGATGAACAACAACAATAATAATAATAAAACAAAACAAAATAAAATAGTAGCCATCAAATACTCTGATCGGGAACATAAATGCACGTATTCCACAGGAGCTGATTTGAATCAGAACATCTATTTATTTATTGCCCTGTCAGTTTGCAGGGAATTATTTATTTATTTATTTATTTCACTTTGTATCCCTTTAACAATTCATAAGGGGTATAAAAAAACACCATTTCCCCCCAAAACCTCCTCAAGGCACATGCATATCATTTGACTTCCATGAGACAGTAACGGTGCCTCAGTCAAAACTGTTTATAGTCAAATCTCAAGTTCATGCATTGGAATGACTTTTTCCCCCAGCAATATGCCAATATGCTGTCAGGCAAAAGTACTCCACTGTATATTCACGTAGAGAAATACTGAAATCCTCGTCCGTATTTAAGAGTTATCCAAGTTGAAGTCTAAACATTGGGATTTCACCACAAGTCTAATAGCCTAATTTCCTCTGGTTTGGGAGTGGAAACCAAATTCCTTATTTCTTGAAAATAGTTCAAACATACAAAATGTAACCTGTACTTGTATGAAAATACAGGCACTGTTTGTGCCTCAGCCCAGCCATTGCAGGTTCTAATGGCATTGGTGATATCCAGGGATGTAATGAGCAAGTCGGCCTCCCTAATCATGTGCCCTACATCATATAACTGGCCTGGAGAGACCAGATTAAATTTAAAATACCGTGCAAACTAATAATTTTCTGCCAGCTCTTTTGGGAAATATGGCTCCTGAGCCAGGCAGGCATACAGTGGTGATGATGGGCAGCTAATTAATACAGACCCACTGGAAATTACTGTGGGGGAATCCCACCGATTAGCAGGTGTAATTCAAACACCACACCATCTCTCCTGCCTTTCTTTTGGAGAGGTGTAATTCCATACCAAGCAGGTCTTTTAATTTCCTTGGAAATTGCTTTGTGCCGCTGAACCTCTGAGGTCGAACCGAAGATGGTTCCAGGAAAGCTTCATGGCTGTTACGATGTGATAAAGAAATGTAAAGTTGAAATGCCTTTCGAATTGTGGGTTTTTTTTTTTTGGGTCATTGATGGACCATGATGCCTTTGCTTGCATCGGCCTAATTGAATCCTTGAGTTTCCAAAGGGCGCAACTCGAAGGAACATTCTTGTTCAAGAAATGGAAGCCATGAACAAAGCAGATATTGAGCATTTTCCCAAGAGAATAATCCACTATAACAAATCACTGAGTCCAATGCCAGTGACACTGTATTCTCTGCTGTTGGCTTCAGACCTTCAATGACGTCATTCCTTAAGATAGCTGAAGATATATTCTTTCTGAGATGATCGCAATTAGCAGTGATAAAATGTGCATAAATTTGTGATTAAGACTTGGGTGCAAGAAGTACCTCAGTCACAAAATGTCAGTTTTGAGGTATTGATAGTTTTCAAGGCATGCTGCAGATACTTTTATTTTTTCAAGTTAGCTAATAATGGACTTGTGCGCTAGTTTTAGGGGCTAAACATGGTTAGTGACCTTTATTTGTGGAATGATCCTCCTTTATTACTGAGAAATTGATGAAAGTAGTTTTGGACTTGAGTAGTTTTTGAGACAAAATGGCTAGACTTCGGTACTTTTTGTGAAAAAAAAAATCACAGACTTGAGTACTTTTATCACCAAAATAAAAAAGTATTGCTTAGTTTCCAATATAAACGTGTTATTTTAGCTAAGCTGCCTTGCGTTGTACCTTTTCGGTAAGCAGAACTACTTGTTTAACACTGATATACAGTAGAGGCCAAAAGTTTGGACACACCTCATTCAATGTGTTTCCTTTATTTACATGACTATTTACATTGTAGATTCTTATTGAAGGCATCAAAACTATGAATGAACACATGTGGAATTATGTACTTAACAAAAAGGTGTGAAATACCAGTAACTGAAAACATGTCTTATATTCTAGTTTCTTCAAAGTAGCCACCCTTTGCTCTGATTACTGCTTTGCACACTCTTGGCTTCTCTTGATGAGCTTCAAGAGGTAGTCACCTGAAATGGTCTTCACTTCACAGGTGTGCCTTGTCAGAATTAATTAGTGGAATTTCTTGCCTTATCAATGGGGTTGGGACCATTAGTTGTGCCGTACAGAAGTCAGGTTGATACACAGCTGACAGCCCTATTGGACAACTGTTAGATACGTAGATACATAATTCCACATGTGTTCACTCACAGTTTTGATGCCTTCAGTGAGAATCTACAATTTAAATAGTCATGAAAATAAAGGAAACGCATTGAATGATGTGTGTCCAAACTTCTGGCCTGTACCGTAGCTTGGTAAAATCCAAAGTCACTTAAAAAAATCCAAAAAGAACATTTGAAATGCAGAAAAACCTCATTTTGGAGAAACAGTCATCTTTCAAACTACACCTCTCTTCTACTTGAATGATTGCTTCAAAATCCTACCTTATGCAATGTTTATAACAGCAAAATCTACTTCTGGGAGTATGAACATTCCCTTGGTAACCATAGTAACCCGTTAAACATCCTATTGTTGATGAGTGAGAAATACAGCAACTCCAGACTCCAAAAATTCAGTCCAAGATAACTCAGTTAAATCAGGAATGTCCTCAAGAAAACTAATCTTAGCGCTAAACCGTATTTCCCACAGATTTATATTCCTTTCTGCTGACATCGTTTGCTTAAAATCTACCCAATGTATCAACGCAATCTATTGAAAACAGTTTAAAATTACCATGGATACCGACATTTTTGTGGATAAGGGGAATGCTCATTTAACTCCATCAATACTCAGTAATCAAAAAACTGTTAAATCATTAAACAGTGTCCTAAAGTAACTTGTAATGTAACTCATTCTGGCATTTTGATTGGCCAGTCATGGACTTGGGCACTCATTGCCCAAATTTTATGGACTCGAGTACTTCTTGCAGAGAATCTTAGTGGATTCCAAAAGCATCATATAACCATATAACAATAAACAGGGGTGAAGTACTTCTTTTTTCTTAATTTTGATATCAAACAATTCTTTTATCAGTACAGATTCCAGAACTGGTGCCAGCTCGATTTTTGCAAAAATGTGATAGGTACTTCTTGAACGCAGATCTTCAATTTGAAAAGACTAGTGCACAAAGGATGTATTTTTATTAGATTCCCCTGTCCAAATCCTATTTTTTGATGCATTTTTTGGATAAATTAATGTAGCCAAAACTTATTGAATATAGCATGAAACTCATCAGTCCGGAACTGAAAGAAGAGTCTGACTTCAGCATAGACAGTAACACATTAAATAAGGAGGTTTATTACATTGAAATGAGTATTATGTGGTCACATGATCCATTGAATCAGGGAAGTGCTTTCATCAGCCCGGGTAGCCCAGATGAACACAGGTCATTTCCTGCTTATCACCTTTAAAATGGCACTTGGAGGGTTTGCTGCCATTTGATTTAAATCAGCTGTAAATCAAAAATAAAGTGAGATGTGTCCACAGGCCATTTTAAAGATGATGTGGCACCAGAACAGATGTATTATCATTTTCCTGTGCTGCAGATATATGACCTCCATTTCACTGGTGTCAGATAGACATGTGATTGTGTGAGGCCTGGAATCCTAACTCAGTCATTGTTCCAGCTTTCTGTTGCTTTCAGTAACTGGTAGTGATTGTTTCATCTGTGGAGGAATGTCCTGTTCAGAGCATTCTAATTGCATATATGTGATTCTTTATTGTTTAATTTTTGAGTTATCTCTTGTCAACACACAATTCATTCCGACCAATGGGCAACTTAGAGTCTCCAACTGGCCTAGCATCCATGTCTTTGGACTGTGGGAAGAAACCAGACCACCGTGAGAAAACCCACACGAATACCGGGAATACATGCAAAGTCCACTCAGAAAGGCACCAGGCTTTATTCAAACCCACAATTATTTGCTGTGAGGCAGCAGTGCTAAACACTGCGCCACCGTGCCACCCAAATGTCCTGTTAGGAGAATAGATGCTACCTCACATCAGAGAAAAGAGGTTGACTGATGTATGGTTTGCTGAGAAATAAAACCTAAAAAAATAACGAAGGCCATTCCAGCAAAATCCCAGACTTGCATGATGACTGCGGAAAAGCCTGTAGTTTCGTGCTGTCTTTCATATTCAGCATAACAAATCAAACTGAGTGCTCCAGGCTCCACGATTGCTATGGAAGAGCTAAAGAACTGGATAGCAAGAGGCCTTTATAGCCCTTATTTTGTAATTCAGCACCCAAATTCAAGAAATCACAGTCACTTAAATGCCTAATATTGTGATAATTCAACTCACCACATAAACGTTCTATTGAGAAAGTGATCTGAAATGTAATTTCAGGTGTGACACAACAGACATACAAGAGTTTGTCTTTTTCTCATGTGATTAACATTTATACTGGGAGATACAGTCAGTAGCCTCCATGTCAGCGATCAGCAGCCCTGTTCCTGGAGATCTACCAACCTTTAGGTTTTCTCTTCAACTTTTACAATGCACATGTCATTCAATTTCCAGAGGTTTGCACTGAATTTTTAATTAGTTGATTAGAAAAAATACGGTTGAAGTGAAACCCAACAGGGTAGTATATCTTCAGCAAAAGGGCTGGTGACCTCTGCTTTAGATGGACCAGACAAGATGTATAAGGAGCCAATAGACAAACAGAAATCAGTAAAGGAAGCTCAAAACAAATGAACATCTCAAAGGGGTTAACAGATTTGTTGTTCTCTGTTGGAGTGCGCAGCACATTCTCAGATCAAATTGTGGAAAACATGGGGGAGGATACATTAGGCATATCACATTGCTTCACTGCTCAAACCGTCCATTATCTGTAAATTTTTGTTGTTTTACTTATTCAAAAAATGTACAGGCAGGTTTTAAAGTTGCATTTTGCTCTGCAACCCGACCATGGTATTTTGTTCTGCAGGTTTTTGTCCAAGTTGTCTGACTACTTTTGTGACAACTTATAGGTCAAAAAGACCATGACCTGAATTTAAGTAGCTTTTGGCAAGAAAACCAATTTTGCGGAACAGGGACAAGTGAAGTTGGATATTTGGGGATTTCTGTTCTAAGTGGTGCATCACTGAAATGTTCTTAGGGCAGGTCATGTTACACATTTGTCTAGACAGTCTGGGTTTTGTAAACGTACAGATATTTCTTTGATTATGCGCAATCCTCCTGAGGATAGGTTGTTCAATATTAAGGACATGGCCACTGATTGTTTGTACCAAAACTACTTTATAATAAGTGGACATGAATCATGTAGTTCTCATGGATTACTTCATGCATGATTTACTCATGAGTTTATCATGATTTATGCATGATTTTATGCATGATTGCATCATGACACATCGCGAGTAAACATGAATTTATACTTACTCATGTCTGAATTCATGCAATGACATCATAGCAACTAAGGAATTACTTATTGTAATAAATTTGTCATGAATCAAAAGTAATTAAGCATGATCACGATGAGTTCATGGTTCATTAAAGACAGTTGTTTCACTTTTGGCAGAATCGAAAGACGTTTTCATCCATTACTTCATACTTACTTCATGCATTAGCTTTTCATGAATTAAATCGTATTTGTGCCCCCTTAACTAAAGTGGTGGGTATATTAGCTCGTCATTTTTGTCATTGAATGTCATGAATTAAAGCTTAATTTCTCATGAATTCATCACGTTTGTGCCCCCTCAACTCAAGTGGTGGGCAAACGGCTTTCATTACAACAAATTTTCATTGCAACAGTTTTCATTGCAACAGATGTATGAAATGCTATTGCTAAGTAATCATTGAATGACATGAATTAAAGCTTACTTTCTTATGAATTCATCATGATCGTGCTCCCTCAACTAAAGTGGTGGACAAACGGCTTTCATTACAACAAATTTTCATTGCAACAGTTTTCATTGCAACAGATGTGAGAAATGCTATTGCTAAGTAATCATTGAATGACATGAATTAAAGCTTACTTTCTTATGAATTCATCATGATCGTGCTCCCTCAACTAAAGTGGTGGACAAACGGCTTTCATTACAACAAATTTGTGAAATGCTATTGGGAAAGAATCTTTGAATGACATGAATTAAAGCCCAATTTCTCACGAGTTTATCATGTTTGTGCCCCCCTCAGCTAAAGTGGTGGTTATAGGGTAGCGTTCGTCATAAACAAATGTAGTGTTATTCAACTAGGAAAGTTGAACAACATGAAATAAAGATGAATTACTCATTACTTCAGGCTAGCCTACATTAAGATGACTTCTTGCCTGCTGTTATGTATTAATGAGCAGTGAGACTGATCTGAACTGTGAATCCCCCCATGCCCTGCCCTTCATTCTTTTTTCTCTCTTTCTTTTTTTTACATCATTTCACTACATGTTTTATGTGCGTATCTATATGTACAGTATGTGACAAGTAAATGTCCTCGATTCTTGATTCTTTCCCAATAGCATTTCTCACATCTGTTGTGATAAAAGCATGTATAGCCACCACTTTAGTTGAGGGGGCATGACATGATCAACTCATGGGAAGCTAATGCATGAAGTAAGAATAAATTAATGGATTAAATCAGTTTGTACTAATGCATGAAGTAGTACTAACTTCACTGTTATATTGTATCTTTATAATCAAAAAGTGATGGTAAGTCCAAGTAAAATATCAATTGCAATTCTGCCAAAAGTGAACTGAATATGTCTTTGTAGGCCCATGAATTCATGAGCAACTGACCTTCAGTTCATGCTTTTCAACACTCCCCATTGACGAACATTTGTACATTTATACTGTATGTTATGATAAAAGCTACCATATGTCCACCACTTTAGTTGAGAGGGCACAAACATTATGAATTCATGAGAAATTAAGCTTTAATTCATGTCATTCAATGACAAAAATGACAAGCTAATATATCCACCACTTTAGTTAAGGGGGCACAAACATGATTAATTCCTGGGAAGCTAATGCATGACGTAAGAATGAAGTAATGGATGAAAACGTCTATTTTGATTCAAAGTGAAACGAATGTCTTTAATGAACCACGAACTCATCATTATCATGCTTAATTACTTTTGATTCATCATGAATTCATTACAGTGAGTAATGCCTTACTTACTGCCTTTTGATGATGTAATGCCTTATAATGTCATTGCATTAATTCAGACATGAGTGCACATGAATTCATTTTAACTCATGATGAGTCATGATGAGTTTGTGTATGAAATCATGCTAAAATCATGGTGAACTCATGAGTGAATCATGCATGAAGTAATGCATGATAACTACATGATTCATGTCCCCTTATTATAAAGTGTTACCAACTAATTAATCCAAGACATTCTGAATCATAAAGTAAAGCAGCAAGCAGTCTTTAAATAATAAAGTGAAAAACCCAGTCATCATGGTTCAGTAATTCGCCCCAATGATAGAACTGAGCAATTGTATCAAAATTGATCTAATCCTCTGAGGAAAAGGTCCAATGTTGGGCCAGCAAGAAACTCTTGTATTAGATCAGTCACAAAAAAAAGCTGTTATGAATATTTTTTATTTCATTATATGCCAGCACATAGCATCATGAAGGGATGAAGCTCTTCAGCAAAACAATGCAGTCATTTTCATTACACAAAAACATGCCTGATGCTCACTGTATACATGATGAGCATTGTAAAAAAAAAAGTTGACTCTACTTAACAGCATTAATTTAAAAAAAATTAACTAATTACTTTCCGCAAATTCAAAAAAATACGCTGAGCAAACTCAAGAATGCCGCACAGCTGGTTACTTTACTTTTTAAAGTTTTATTCACTTATTACCTGGCCCCTCCCCTAGGGGGCCAGGTTAAGCAATGATCATGTGTGTGTGTGTGTGTGTGTGTGTTTGCGTGCGCGCGCGTGTGTGTGTGTGTGTGTTTCTGTCAGTCGGTCTGTCAGCCCATGGCTGGGGCCAGGTCTGCCATCTCTGATTGCCTTGTTTACTTATTTTTAAATTATTTTTTTACTGTGTAGTGTAATCTTCATCAAACACAATCTAGAGAACCTCCAAAGTTTCTGCTTCTACTACATGACCATAGAAGCTTTTCCACTCCATGATTTATTTATTTTTTTCTCTGTGTGTGGAATACTTCCAAACGTCCAAGCGGAGTTTACTTTTCTTCGCCCAATGTCCATTTATGCCTTTATATTATTTGGGTAATGTCCATCATTCAGATAATAACATTTAAACTCATTAAGTCAAAGGACAGAAAGAGAGCTGGGCAGTTTGGCACTTATCGTCTGCACCGTTTCCTGTTTAACCCTCCATTAATAGATCAATATTACATTGTACCTTCTTACTTCCTGATCACGAGGAGATCCACAGAGCGCAAGACAGTGATCTCCCTCAATCAGTGTCTATTACCATCTGATGTGGTGAAGCGAGTGTTCTGGCACAAAATGGCTGACCTGCATTGTGGGCCCTGCACATTGCTAGCTGTTGAGGTCAGTTTGTCCTCCATTTCATATTTATTCCTTTCAGTCTCTCAAAAGGGATGCAAGGTTCTGTTTGAATGCAGTTTACACCGTTGTTGTGTTTGCTGTTTGTTCTTGTTTCTAATAAATATTAATGCACAGGGGTAGTCATAAAGACACAGAAAAGGAGCTGAGAGGTCCAGACACTGTGGAGAAATATTCGTAAAGCCTCAAGCAGTTGGGTAAGTTTTATCTGCGACTCAAGTGGAAATGAAATCTTTGCCACCTCTGAAAGCTGTTTCTTTTTCTCCTCTGAAAACCATAAGATTTTTTTTCTCTGTTCAGTGACTTTATTTTCATTAATATTTCATTCAGTGCAGATCAGGGACCAGATAAGATATCATCCACCATATGAAACATGACTGGAGGCCTTTCTGAGTGGAGTTTACATGTTTTCTCCATGTCGACAGAGGTTTCCCACAGATACCCCGCAGTCTAAAGACATGCAGGACGGCTATGCAGAGAGTCTAAATCACTCAAAAATATGAAAAATACAAAATTATAAATTACGAGTCTTCTCAAGTATTTTGGCCCAACAACCACCAGTAGCTAATTAGTACAATTCTGAGTAGGTTAAAGTTAAACTGACTGTGTCATTGGCTGGAAGAAAAATGTGACTGGATTTTTACTGTCCGACACCCTGAATTCTTCCATCATGAGTGTGTTCATGCCCTTAAGAAAAAGGCACGTTAAAACCACATGGTTTTTGGACTCTATTTTTAATGTGAAAGTGTTTTTTTGACCTATGAAAATATTTCTCATGTGAAGAAACCAGTCTTATGAAAATGTTAAATTCACATGTGCAGATGCAAATCTCATGTGATTATGTCTCCCCCTTCCTGGGGGGCGGGGGACATGTTGTTTTTGCCTGAATTCCCGTTGGCGTCAGCGTTGGCGTTGGTGTTCCCATTTGTTTCCGGAGCATAACTCTGAAACTGTTCGACCGATTCTCACCAAATTTCATATAGTGTCTCTCCATAACATGTAGATGTGCCTTTTGAGGGTTTGAACTGCTTTTGAATTTTATTTTTTCTGTTTCTATGACAACAATTTGGACTTAGGCATATTGAAGGGTGGGACTCGTTTTCGGACCAAAACTCTAAAATGTGAAATGGGGGAAGGAGGAGACATCTGTCTTCACATGTAAAAACCATTCTAGTTTCATCTTGTTTTCACAGGTGAAAATTCTAGTTCAGAAGCCAATCAAATGGGAAGAGGTTAGCTTCACACGAGTTTGACCAATTTTATGTTCACGTGGAGAATTTTGGACACGTGAAAATAGAAAATTACTTGTGAAAATGTCAAATTCACTTGCAACATTGTTTTTATTTTTCACATGTGAAAAGCAAAGCACATGTGAAACAGTTCAAGTTAACTCGTGTCAGTATTTTCTTTCCACGAGAGAAAATGTTCCCTCACACTTGAATATGCTAATCACGTGAAAATGGTCAACTTACATGTGAAATTTACATTTTCACATGTGAAAATGCATATTCAATATGAGACATTTTAATAAGGGTCAGTGATGTGTGCCTTGCCAAAGATTGATGTTTTTTTTCAAGGGGTAATCTTTCCCCTCGTTTTCTGTGAACTGGAAGAGGCCCCCACAGCTCCATGACCCTGACTGAGAGTAAATAAGGGTTTCCCTTGCTTGAGGATACAGAGGTATACAGCCATGTCATTGTAGGACATTAGCAGTTTAGTTTGTGTTCTCCAAGGCACACGTTTTTTAATGCACACACTGCATGAGCAAGTACAAGAATGAGTATAATGATATGAAGACTAATTGCAGATCCTTTCAATTAAATCAACAGGGGGACAATCACCGGTGCATTGCCTTGTTTTCGTATTGGTATGGGAAAAAACATGCGTAATGATGCCAGCTACAGACAATGTGTGTTTAAAACCCAGAGAGTATTTTCTGTAAAATAAATCGCACAGCGCCGAACCAGAGGAAAGAATGTACCCCTGTACATTCTGTTCAAAAGCAAGATTCACTGTTCTGATTTTCTTGATGAAAATGTCTGGGCTTCAAATGAAAAGCAATCTTCTTCATTCTGGATTTGACCACAGACTACTATTTTGAGCCAGAGATGGTGCTGTTGAGGTCCGAGTTGTTGTTTGCACTATCTTGTCTTTATTATTTTTCGTGACATTGATGTATTTGCTGTGTTTATTTCAGTTGATGCATGTTTTAGTTCCTTCGCTTTCTCTCATCTGTCACTTTCCACATGCTTTCTGTTTTCATCTCTCTGGACTCACGCACTCGCCCTTCCCCTTTCTGTTTCTCTATTTGCGCATTTATTATGCTTGTTTGCAGCCACACCTCCCTGCATGTTCCCTCCGCTCACGCTCACCTGTTCCCCATCTCAATGAGCCTCTTCTCTGTTCTTATATTCTGCTTCAGGTCGCTAATTGCAAATTGATTTGGCAGTATTCTCTGTGCCTGCTTACGAGCACTATTAGTTCCTCTCAAAATCTTTGGTTACGGATCCTTTTTTTCTTTTGTTTATGATTTTGTCTAATCCTTGGGTTTTGTGGATTACTCATTTATGATCTTTGCTTACTTCACTGACTAATGATTTTGTATGTCCCTCAAACCTGGCACCCCTACCAATTGGTTAAATTGATATTTTGACTGTTTGTGGTTTACAATTTGGATTATCCCTTTTGTGATGCATTTCTACTGTGTGTTACTGAACCGACTGTACGACCAAGATTTGCAATAAGCCCCTTGAACTGAGCCTTTGTCTGTGAGCGAGTTCTGACCCCGGCTTCTGTCAGAAAAAAACTCTGCTCTCGTCTAGACCAGGGGTCTTCAGTGTTGTTCCTGGGGACCCACTGCGTCTGCTGGCTTTTGGTCCAACCACAGTTGCAATCGCAATATTTTAACAAGCAGTTAATTTGTCTCAATTAAGTATATTTAATGTTTAGAGCAGTTATTTGCCTTCTTAACACACAAGATAACAGAAATGGCTATGTTTGCCATCAAGAATTTTAAAAAATACCAAACCCACATTGCGATGCAGCATAAAATGAGAGAAAACAATGTAACCAATCAAATTAAAGATGTAGTTGGCTCCTAATTGGTGAAAACTAATTGGCACATCACAGCAAATTTATTCAACATGCAAATGGTAAAGAGTCTAACCAGTTTTGTGTTATGTTAGTCTAAGTTCATCTGAAGTTTTTTTTTAAACAACTTGAAACAGTTGAGTCCAGCAGCCTAATTTAGGGTTCCTCAGTGTCCGATTTGTTGTGTTTGAAATGTTATATTGCTTGAAATTTCTTGCAGTATAGTGGTTTTATTTCTATCTTTGATGGTATTTTATTCTTCATAGCTTGTATGGATGTTTCTATGTAACATTTGGCCAAAGACAGTAAGTAACAAGGCTAACCATGAAAAACAACTAATTAAGACATTAACAGCTTGCTAAAATCCTGCGATTACAACTGTGGTTGGAACAAAACAGTGGGACCCCAGGAACGATGTTAAAGACCACTGCTGAAGACCAACAGGGCATGTTGCTGGGATAGCACCAGTCTATTTATCACCTGAATGACTTCCACCTGAGCCTGCTGCAGTGGTTTCTGTCTTCACTGCTGTTGTCGGTTCTCGTCTTCCTCCACCAGCCCATGTGATGATCATCCAGGCATTTGTCGACCCCTTGAGTCTCAGTGTTCCCTGGTCTTCAAATTGCAACCTGCATTGTCCCCGCTGCCCACACTCACATAGCCTATATAATCACACTTTTCAGGGGCCATACTGGACAGTGGGGGACTGCCGTCTGGCACGTCCGGTCGGGGCCATACTAGAGAGTGGGGGACTGCCGTCTGGCATGTCCGGTCTTCTGTCTGCAGCATCTCACACACATTCATGGAGGAGATAAGGAAGGTTTTTCACCGGGCCATCCAGTCATGAGGCAGCCAGAGATCTAGTCCGGCTGTACCAGGTTTCCCAATTCATGTCTGGCCATGCCATTGAGTTCCAGACCCTGCCGATACATCCAGCTGGAACATGCATGCCCTCCACGATGCCCTCCCCAACGGCCTCTCAAATGAGATTACAGATGAATTACTTACCTGAGAATTCCCCGATGACATCAGTAAACTTGTTGACATGACAATCAGTTGAGAACTGCCTGATCAGCCACCACAAAGAACTCAGCCAAGCATCCTCCATCTCCGGAGTCTACTCCATATATTAAGCCCCAGTGCATCTACCTGCACCTTCTTCTACCTCCTCATCTCTTTCTGAAGCCAGTGAACCCATGCAGATGAACTGCACCCAACTCACTCCAGCTGAACGCCAGTGCCACATGAACTCCTGAGTCTGCCTTTACTGGTCACTACACTGCCGGGCTCCCAGTTAAAGGCACCACTTACCAGTAGCTGGAAGATTGCTGGTAAGTGGAATTGAGTTGCTGTTGTTGAGGTATACTGTGATAGTTCCATTGTTGGTTACAAGCATTTGTCCTTGGGATAATTTGTAGTGTCTTTCTTACGTCACCAATCTAGTTGAGCTCTGCTAAATTCAGGAAATGCATTTAATTCAATTTCATCAGAAGCAAAGATAATACACATCCCTGCCCCCAATCGCTGTGATGGCATATTCTTTGTTTTCAATTCAATTAAATTTTATTTGAATAGCACTTTTCACAGAGAGACTGTCACAAAGACGCTTTACAGTGAGAGATTAAATAAATGAAAGAGCAGCGCCCAGCCTATTCCCCTCTATAGCAGATGAGGCCAGTAGGGAGAAAAATCCTCAAACAGTAGTGAGAAAAAACTCCCCAGTGGGAAGAAATCTCAGGAGGAACCCGGCTATACTGGGGAAGCCCATCCTCCACTGGCTAGGTAATGAATAATAAAGTGATTATGTGCGGCACGGTGGCACAGGGCCCCAGGGCAGCTGTGGCTACAAAAACATAGTTTACCACCATCAGAGTGTGAATGTGAGAGTGAATGAATAATGTATGCTTGTGAAGCGTCTTTGAGTGCCCAGAAACCAGAAAAGCGCTATATAAAATTGATGCATTATTATTATTATTATGAAATAAAATGGCAATAGAGTTCAATTACAATCCATTAAAACATCTAAGCAGTGGCATCTGTAGCTGCAGGAAGTGGGATGTCGAGGATGGTGCAGAACTGGATCAGGACCGGATCAGGGCAGCAGCAGCCAGCGCTGCTTGAAGGACAGGGCTTGGAGGGTCCGAGACTCAGGGTAGTGGAGGGAAAAAACTACCAAAAAAAAAAAAAAACAGAAAAAAGGGGGATGAGGTACTGGATAAAACTACTGCACGGTAATAAAAATTCTGTCCTCTGTCATGTGCCAAGTAACAATAGGAGCAATTGGTCAGGAAACAGTCAACACCCCTCCATCCATTAATTGCAGCACAGAGGCCTCAAAATTATACAGGCTGCAAGAACACTTTGATTTTCTTAACACCAGCCACCTCAATTACTACAGCGCCCTCCATGATTATTGGCACCCCCGGTTAAGATGTGTTAAAAGCCTTAAAATAAATTCAATTTTTATCACAGAAGCATACCCTCACACTGAAAATTGAAGAAAAAAGTAACCTTCAACTCAAGTGAATTTTAAGGGGGGGAAAAAATCCCTGACTAAGAAATAATTATTTTTCATAAAATCACCTGTTCCACAACTATTGCCACCCCTAACAATTCCTAGGAAATAAATGTAATTGAAGTATTTCTGTCATTTCTACAGTAGTTTACAAAGTTAATCAGAGTATCTAGAAACATTTAATAAGTAAATCATAACTTCCTTTTTCCCTGGGATATAAAAATGACGTGACACAGAGGCCATTTCTCTTATCCACTCTTCAACACGGGAAAGACAAAGGAACACACCATTCAAGTAAGGCAAATGTGTGTCGACCTTCACAAGTCAGGCAACGGCGACAAGAAAATAGCCAATCGCCTGCACCTGCCCATATCTACTGTCAGAGGAATCATTAAGAAGTTTAAAACAACTGGAACAGTGGTACACAAGCTTGGACGAGGACGCAAGGTTATTTTACCACCACGCATGATGGTAAGAGAAATAAAAAGTTCTCCAAAGTTGAGTGTAAAGGACTTGCAACAAATGGTGGCATCTTGGGGTCACGAAGTCTCCAAAACAACCATCAGACCCTATCTACATGCCAACAAGCTGTTTGGGAGGCATGCACGGAAAAAACCTTTTCTCACTCACAATCATAAACGCAAACGTCTGGAGTTCGCTAAGCGGTACTGGGACTTAAACTGGGACTGTGTGCTTTGGTCAGATAAGACCAAGATAGAGCTTTTTGGCAATAAGCACTCTAAGTGGGTCTGGCGGAACACAAAAGATGAGTATGCAGAAAAGCACCTCATGCCCACTGTGAAGTATAGGGGAGTGCTGTGGGCCTGTTTCTCTCCCGGAGGCCCTGGGAACCTTGTTAGGGCGCATGGCATCATGAACGCTTTGAAATACTGAGACATTTTAAATCAAAATCTGATGGCCTCTGCCCAAAAGCTGAAGATGGGTCATCACTGGGTCTTTCAGCAAGAAAATGACCCTAAACATGTGGCCAAATCTACGCAGAAATGGTTCACCAGACACAGAATCAAGCTCCTCCCATGGCCATCTCAGTCCCCAGACCTCAACCCCATTGAAAACCTGTGAAGTGAGCTGAAGAGGAGCGTGCAGACGAGAGGACCCAGGTCGCTGGATGATTTGGAGAAATTGTGCAAAGAGGAATGGTTGAAGATCCCTCTTTTTGCATTCTTCCATCTTGTGAAACATTATAGGAGAAGATTAGGTGCTGTTTTGTTGGCAAAAGGGGATTGTACAAAGTATTAAAATCAGGTGTGCTAATAATTGTGGCACACTTGATTTGATGTAAAAGAATCATTTCTTAATGTGGGATTTTTTTTTCCCACCATATAAATGCACTTGAATTAAAGGTTGGATTATCCTCTTTTTTCCATTGTGGTCCTATATTATTTAGGAAAAAACTGAATTTATCAGAAGCTAAAGAACACATCTTAACCAGGAGTGTCAATGATCATGGAGGGCGCTGTGCATGGACCTCCCTGGTGACTAAGGCCTGGACTACATGTATCTGGATATTTTTTAAGAGGATATTTTCTTCCTCGTTTAAAAAAAAAAAACTCTATCCACACCACAGAAATATCTCTGTCCACATGAAGAGGCAAAAGTGAAAACGATTGCCTTTGAAGCCTGCAATGCCATGCCCGGCCGATAGGTGGCAATTAGCGAAATGTAAAATACCACAGAAGAAGAACGTTACCAGCATGTGCAGTGAAACGGTGGCTGTTAAGAAATGGTCAGAGATGTTTTGGTGAAGAAAACCGTTTGTTTTGTGTGGACTGACGATGGAGTGGTTTATTGCTTCATATAACATTACAATATAAAGACAAGAAGGCCCAAGAAAATGTCGACTGGGAGTCATGTTACACAAAATACCCAGACATCCTGGCGGAGTTTTTTGATATGTATGTGTATATGTCCGCCATTGATGTAGTTGACAACCGTTTTGCGCATGTGCGAACGGCTTGTGGCTAGGCGCTTGACGTCATTGCGTCAACACCAGATCCGTTTAACCTCGCTACATGGATCCAGTGAATTGGATATATTTTTTTATTTCTCCACTTTTTTATCCATTTAAAAATATATCCGTTTATGTGGGTGAAATCGCCAGGTTCGTGTGGTTGAGAGGCCCAATCGGACAGCAAAATGTGCGTTTAGGAATATATCGTATTTGTGTAGACCAGGCTAAGGCTGTAACAAGCCCCACTGGTACCGTTAATGCATGCTCAGCGCTATTGGTTATACAGGGATTTTCTTAACACTACACCCAGTACCATACGGACTGCCCCGGTGACTAACGCTGTGGCAAGCCCCACTGGCACCGTTAATGCATGCTCAGCGCTATTGGTTATACAGGGATTTTCTTAACACTACACCCAGTACCATACGGACTGCCCCGGTGACTAACGCTGTGGCAAGCCCCACTGGCACCGTTAATGCATGCTCAGTGCCACCGGTTCCACATGGATTCACTGAACACTGGCTTCCAATACCATGTGAACCTACCACGAAACTAGGTTGTAGTCAGTCCCACGAGAACCAAATAAATATAACTAATCATGAATTAATCATAGGCTTGATTAAAAAGGCATGTTTTCAGCCTACTCTTGAAGACAGAGCACATGTCTGAAGCCCGAATTTGTCTCGGGAGATCATTCCATAAAATTTTAATAATTCTAAATTTTACTAGCAGCCAATGAAAATTTTTGAGCACCGAGCTAATATGATCATATTTTTTAGTCCTAGTCAGAACCCAAGCTGTAGCATTCTGCACTAACTGATGATGTTTTCAGATATGCCTCAACTATGTCCTCCATTTGGTGCCATTAAAATAAAATGAATAAATAAATAAATAAATTGGCCTAGTAACTTCAAAATCTACATGCTGCATAAGGGTGAGTACGATCAGATCTGCAATTGCTAATTTTATTTTTAAACAGAGATAATAAAAAAAAGAACTTTAAGGGCTGGCACTGCTAATGGAGGGTCGGTCAGGTTATGAATAAAAACTCTGCATTTGATTTTTGGGCGTGCCAGCTGCCTGTTTGGGTGACACAGGCACACCCTGGCACACATGCGGCAGCTCCAGTGGTTTTCTCTGATGTTAAGTTTATGACATTTTACCGTTGAAGATATCTGAAATTAAACCAAATCACTGACTATATAAACAGTCTATTTGATTTCTGGCTTACGTTTTTGGGCAGGTACAGCAAATACCTTTGTACAATGAAGATATCCGTGTTTTATTGCTGGACCCGACAGTACTGTACGACACACACACGCGCGCACGCACACACGTTACACACACACACACACACACACACATACACACAGACTCATATGAACTTACAGATTTACACACACCTGCACTACTTACTGCCAAGAAGGGCCATAAAAAAATTGGTAGAATACTGTGTGATTTCTGAAATGCCATTTTCTT
This sequence comes from Gymnothorax reevesii, assembly GCA_029721435.1. NCBI lineage: Eukaryota > Metazoa > Chordata > Actinopteri > Anguilliformes > Muraenidae > Gymnothorax > Gymnothorax reevesii. The sequence goes on along the minus strand of CM056577.1, from coordinate 23,303,590 downwards.
ACAGTGACAATATTCTGAAAAAAATTGGGATGAACTTTAACAAATACCCTAATAAATAGAGACAGAGACAGCAGAGAATTTTAAGCAATTTTCATATATTAATTACAATACTTGGAATTATTTTTATTAATAATAATTATATAATTATTATTTTTATGTTTTATCTTAAGCTGCATCTTGCATCTTGCAAAAGGTTGTTTTCATGTTTTGTTTTTGGGTAAACAAAATCTGTATTTGTTTATAATGTTTTGTTTCTGGAAGAAAATAGTCTATACAATGTTGAATATTCCAGTGTTGGTCACTGTTCTGATTTGCACTTATTTCAAAATTGACACAGCATTTTACGGAAAACGCACTCACAGGGAGAGAACGGGGGGGAGACACCATTTTCAGGGGAGCCAGGGTGGCAGACTCGGGAGGCACAGCTGGCACGTATGGCAGACTCTAGAGGCACAGCCGGTGCAGATGGCAGACTCGGGAGGCACAGCTGGCGCAGAGGGCAGACTCGGGAGGCACTGCTGGCGCCGAAGGGTCGTGAGGCGCAGCTGGCGCAAATAGCAGAATCAGGAATAGACACGGAAGGAACACTCGGAACAGGGGAACTCGGACGCAGAGGACTGCTTTGCACTTAAGTGAAGCCAGGTTTGCTCTGCACTGGAGTCAAGTCAGAACTGCTCTGCACTGATCCGAACTGCACTGCACAGGACTGAAGTCAGGTCTGAACTGCATCCGCTGAGCAGGAATATAAAGGGAGGGGAAACACTCACACACAGGTGCAGAAAATAATATAAATTACAAGGGGTAGAACACGAGGGAAACCTAATTACATGAAACAGGAAAACACCAACACACAGACAAGGATCACAAGACTTTCCCATAGATGGGATAAATAAACTGAATAAGGACTTCTAAGTGCACAGAGTGAGAGGCAGGACAGATAAGATGATTGCAGAGAATCTGCAAGAAACGCAGCGAAGAAGATTAAGCGAAAGCGAGAGGCGGAGACTAGAACAGGGCGAAATGCAGAGAGGTCGTTAGTCAATTAGTAAGTGCAGCTGTACAATCCAAAGTGCTCGTTAGTACGTTAGTCTTATATACAATGTTAGTATGGGTTAGTAAATTCTCGAAAAACAACAAACTGTTAGTACGGTTAGTAAAATAGAAAAGTAAGGGGAAGCAAGCAAACGAGATTGGAAGGAAGACTGAAAACCCAGAATCCATTAAATCACTCGAAATAGTGACACAATCTATTAAGACAGAAACGGCAACGAACTAATGACGCGACAGGGGAAAAGACAAAAACCGCACATGGGTAAGACGTGGACCAGAATAACACGGGAGAGATGTGGAAACACTAAAACCATAAGACGAAAAAAAGACATCACAATAATAATCAAACCAATATAAAAAACACAACCCTAACCTAAAGCACGAAAGACCACGGACAAAAACCAATCTAAACACAGTAACCCACGGAACACAACACAGCATGTACCTATACTTGACAATCTGTTCAATTTAAAGTTTGGCAGCAATACTTTTTAATATTTTCAACCATAAAAACCCTGTGTGACAAAACAAAATCACCATGAAACAGATTTAGAAAATCGGAAATATGATTGAGAGGGAAAATTTCAGAACCCTCATCATTGGAAAAATTGTCCATATTATCCATATGAGGATGAGCATATGGAAATATCAGTCAAAAACTCTTACAACAGTCACCATTGATCCATGCAGGATTTTTAAGGCCATTCGGTGATCTGTTGAGTAACTGCCGGAGGCTGACTGGATTTTGACTGATTGGAAATGTTCTGTGTTATCGCCGTTTTAATGCTTGCTGCCTTTATGAAGAACCTGGGGGTGTGTGTCCCCTCTCTACAAGTAAATGAATGACCACAGACAAAGAAATGCATTTCCCAAATTAACCAGAGATCAGTGCTGTTACAGGAATGTGTGTTTTTATGAGATATGGTTGCATTTCCCAGGCAATGTGTTTCTTCATTCAGCATTGGAGATGACTGCTTTGAAATTCAAAATGACTCATTTCCGAAATATAAAGAAGCATGCGAGATGATAAATTGCCATGGTCATGGAATTCAGATTCTCATTTTTGTATTTCTCCTGATTTCACGTGTTAGAATTGCATGTTAAACTTTTAAAGAGAGAACACAATTTTAGTTGTATAATCTAGCTGTGGAAAATGCAAACAAATACTCAGCACTTCATAAAGAGAACCTCAGCACCAGTATATCGACACCTTGCATCGACAATCCTAACAATCTCTTACAATGCAATTGATTTACTTCTTATATTTGGACATCCACTGCCAAGAAGATGGTCTTTGTAGTCAAAAGGTCCATCTGGTCCAAGATCAGTAGGGGAATTTGAACCACTTTTGCATGGGTGAATGATTAGTTCTGAACAGCTGAAAACAAGGTAAGAAAAAATAATTATATATTTATATATATATATATATATATATATATATATATATATATATATATATATATATATATAAGATCATTGGAAGCAATGAAATTGCATAAAGACATTTCAAATGATCTTCTTTCACTTAAACAATTTAACGATAACGAAACACATGCACTGCTTCCAACCCCTGAGTAAAGAAAAGCGTGAAAAGTCCTGAATCATAATTAGTTTCCAATTACAAGAGGTGAAATCTACCATAAAGCACCTGAAACTGATAAACCTCCATGCAAGAAGACTTCAATTCAGCACGAGAATATCTTACACACGCTTTGATTGAATAATTGCTGACTACAACAGGGGAACGTGAATATGTCACTAAGACTGACGCTGAATGTGTGAGAGTTGACAGGTGTGCATTATTAATGAAAACTGACCACACCTGATAATGTAGAGAATTCTCTGAGTTTCTATAATGGTAATTTAAATGAATGATTGAAAACAGGTCAAGACCAATAATTTTTTAAGGGATGGTTTGAGCCTCCCCTATCACCAGTTCACCAGCCACCATATATGCAGGTAACAGGTAATAACGGACTTACTTTTTAAAAGCACTGTCACTCTTTAATTAGTCATTCTACGGAAAAGCCCCTCCAAAGTTAGATGAAGGTGGGCTGCCCATTTAAGATGCGCTTAAGAAGTCTCTCCAAGATTATTCCATTACAGAGGAATCTGTGAAAAACACATTTTCAGCACGCCCGCTATAATAACAGACACGTACACACCAGGGGGCCCCATTTTTGTCTTTTAATTTGTATTTTAATCATTGTCGCCTGGGGCCAGCGCCACCAGGTTTTAACAAATTTTTCAAATGTGCTACACAGGATGGTAAAAATTTGGACAAATGCTATGTAAACATTAATGGCGCATTCAAAGCGAAGCCCCCCCTCCAACTCTCTGATCACCTGACTGTCTATCTTTTGCCTGCCTACAATTTGTGCTCAAGTCCAGCAAGCCTCAACACAAGACAGTACTAAGATGGAGCGACGACTGTGTTGAGACAATGAGGGGCTGCTTTTCTTGTACAGACTGGAGTTTATTTCATTGTTAGAAAATAAATGAGACGTCAGAGACCATCACTGACCACATCAAATTCTGCATTGACAAAGTGATCCCTTAAAAGGACGATGTCCACTTTACGAACAATAAACCACATATTAATAATGAGATCAAGGCCTGCATCAACAACAAAAGCAGGCTTTTAAAAAGAAGGACCGGATGGATGAGGCTGCAGAACAAAACTCTCTTAATAGGATGCTGAGGAATGCCAGAGAAAAACATTGGGTAGCAACTGAACGAAGCTTCTGTGCAATGGAGGACAAGAAACTCTGGGACTCCTTGAAAAAGATTTCCAATATGTCCTCTGGTAAAAAATAACACATCGTCTCAATGATAGATTTAGGCTACATTCAGACAGCAGGCAAATGTGGCCCAAATCCGAATTTTTTGCCCATATGTGACCCGTATCCGATCTGTTGAAGACAGTTTGAGCGGCACAAATCAGATTTTTTAAAAATCTGACCCAGGCCACTTCCATATTTGGTCCTAAATATGATACGTACCTGATATTTTGCAATGCGACTGCTGGCTGAACGGCCAGGTTGCATTTATCCGACCTTTACATCATGATTTGTCTGTAATGGTATTGACATCTGTTGTAGATAAACTTTATCGGTTTATATATAACACATGCGCTGAGACGAGATGCCTCCATATTTACTATCGTAAACAGACAGCGTGTGCCTGTGTGGTCATGTATTACCTCAGGACCTCTTTTGCGCTTACAGGTCACTTCAGGGTCGCATTCAGTTCAGACTCAAAACCGATACAAGTCACATATAATGTGTAATATGAACAAGCCCACAAAAAAATCGGATTTCTCCAAAAAATCCGAAGTGTGCATCAAGACCTGCTGTCTGAACGCAGCTTTAAACAGGGAAAACGATCTTCATAATTTTTTCTTAAGACATGACTCTCATAACTCTTCTTCTCCTACATTATGTGTTGTGTTTGACTCTTTTAATGCTTCTTCCGACTGTGAAAATTCACCCTTTGCAGGTACAGTTATCTTTCAGAAATATCGGCAATAAGGCATACAGGGAGCCTGATGGCTCGCCTGCCTTTCTGTACAAACACTGGTCATCTGAACTGACAGACGCATGGTGCCCCATCTTTTAAATGTCTTGAGAAAGTCACAAAGCTCCTGTGCTTTGGAAGATGTTTGCTATAATTCCCATTCCTGAGGCATCTTGCTCCACAGAAAACAAGAATTTCAAGCCTGTCTCCCAAACTTGCTGTGTGATGAAGTGTTTTGAGAAGATATAGTGAACACGATAAATCCTGCGATATCTACTTGCCTTGATCTCCTCCAATTTGATATAGGGAGGGGTGCAGTACTGAGGATGCAATAGTCAGTGTGTTCCACTTAAATGAGCACTATGCAAGTTTGTTTACATCACCTCTGTTGACATTCAAACTCAAACAAAACAATAATAATAATAATAATAATGCATCAATTTTATATAGCGCTTTTCTGCTTACTGGGCACTCAAAGATGCTTTACAAGGATACACTATTCATTCACTCACACATTCACGCTATGATGGTAGTACACTACGTTTTTTGTAGCCACTGCTGCCCTGGGGCTGACTGACAGAAGCATGGCTGCCATTATGCGCCTACGGCCCCTCTGACCACCACCAAACATTCACACACAGCCATACAGTATTCCTATATATTGCATGTTTTGTGGGTGGGGGAAACCGGAGTACCCGGAGAAAACCCACGCAAACACGGGGAGAACTACAAAGGTACAAAGGTAGCTCGCCCCTCCCTCCCATGCTTCCATAACTGTCAACTCCTGTCAGTGATTGGCCGGAACGGTTTGTTATGTTATGGGGCACAGCCTGTGCCCTTTGTGTTTATTTGCAGTTTGTGACGCTTGAATTCAGGGTCAGGCAGCTAGTGGATCGTGGGGAGATGTCCGCGAATTGAGACAAAAATATACTCAGCCAAAATAAAAACTTCACACTCGTTTGGAGGTTGATAAGTTGAACATACAAGAAATGAGGTTTTAAATACTGATTTTATTTAATTCTGTACTTATTAAAGATGGTGTATCACAAAAATAATGTCCAGAATGTTACCAGTTTAACCGGAAATGCTACGGAAATGTCCAAGAGTAAAAATGGTAAGTTACAACTTGAATAAGAGCAGTGCGCAGGCGATTACGTATGGTTTGGGCAGTCACATGACCTCTAAACAATTCATTCCTAGTGGATGTTGCAGTGACAAATCGATTATGCAAATGACGTAAGACAATTTGTCGGTCTTCTGCTTTTAACGTCACACGTGGGCTACCAGAACGAGGTCGGTCAGCTGTGGCGCCAGTTTGTTAGAGACGTGTCCGAAGATCATGGATAGTCCATCGACTGCATCCCATAACCTTTGCAACGTCAGTGACGGAAGTTTCCGTATTCAGTATGCCAATGGTGAATGTTTGACAGCCACGGCATTGAAAATCAACGAATAATTAACTGTAAAAACTTGTTTTCCGAGATGTCACTCTAACGTGCTAACGTGAGCTCATTTGCACATCTCTCATATGGTCACGTGACTTGGAACAAGAGAAAACATGGTTTTAGCTTAAAGTACGCTCGCACATGCTACGTACCTGTGCACGTCGGAGTTGATGTGTGTCATGATGTCTTTGACAACGCATTTACCCCTAGTGATAATAAAACTCTTTTATTTACTTTCAAGAAAATATTTACAAATTCATGAGTGTGAAGTTTCTTTTTTGACTCAGTATATAATCGCGCAGAAAATAAACAAACTTGCATAGTGTGCCTTTAATTTGCAAGCACCTTGAAGACCCAAGGGCATATGTTCGAGTTTTATTTGCTGACTTTAACTCAGCCTTTGACACAATCTGTCCCCATTTTCTTGTTCAAAAGCGAATTGATTTGAATGTCTTTCCTTCTATTGGGATGTTTATGGTTTTACTCTCTTAAAAAACAGGCCCCGAGAAGTCAGGGTGAATGGTTCACACTCTGAGGTTAAAATCAGTAACACAGGAGTACCTCAAGGAGCTGTGTGCTCACCGTTTTTATTCACACCATAAACCAACAAGTGCAGAGGTAGCCAGCCAAATAACTTAATTATAAAATTCTCTGACGACACTATTGTTTTTAGTCTGCTTTGAGCTGGTGAATACCTTTTGGTGTATTATAAAGCCATTAACTCATTTAGGGCCTGGTGTGAGAGACATCATCTTATTCTCAACATTTTCCACAACAAAATAAATAGTCTTTGATCCCAGAAAAGTGGGAGTGCATGACCTCGTTGTCCTTGGCAATAGTGCAATTGAGCAAGTTGGCTCCTGTAAGCATTTAGGGGTACAAATGGAAAATCAATTGAAATGGAATGAGCATGTTGTCTATCTATGTGACAAATTACATTGTAGCTCAAAGAATGCATTTCATCCGCCGACTGAGATAGTTGTTAGGTATGAGTGGTAAAATCTTGACATTTTATTACGCCATCATAGGTAGTGTGATAAGATATGGTATAGCATCCTGGAATGGCTGTCTCACAATCCAAAGCAAATCTAAAATTGACAAGATGGTAAAAACTGCTATGAAGATGATCGGAAATAAAAATTACCTGTCCCTTCAATCTGGCTTAGAGGTAATCGTTGTCAAACAGTCACACAGAATTTTGAATGATCCTTCTCAAATTCTGTTTTCAGAGTATGAATTTTACCCTCAGGGAGACGATATAGAGTCAGTAGACATAACTCAAACAGATACAAGCTTTCGTTCCTTCCAATATCTATCGCTCTACTGAATAAACAACCTGCTCAATCTTAATATTATTTTAACTTCTATTTCATTATTGATTCCGGTTCTATCTCCTTTTGCCCCTCAGTTCGGTCATTTTTAACTGGTTTTACTGGTATATTGTCTGAATGTACTTATTTATTTATTTTATTAGTTTGTAATTTATGGTTTACCTTTCTGTGCACTTGGCAATTTAATGTTCTTTATTACTGCAAGTTCTGTATCAGGGCAGGTGTAGTGGATTAACAGTACATTTATCCATCCAAAGGGCACCTTAATAACTGTATTTTAAAATTGTTTATTGGAATGTGTTGACTGCTGTGTGCCTGTGGATCCTTCACAACGTGTTGTGATTGCAGCTGTCTGAGTAGTACAGCATTCAAAACAAATTTGCTTTCAAGAACAATAAAGTCTATCCTGATCCTGATCCTATGAGGTTACAATGGAGGGAGTAATTATTATTGGTTAAATCAGACTAATGACCTAGCTAGGTGCCCTCTAACACAGATATGAAATATAAAAATAACAATGATAGCGATGATTTCCAGATGTGCCAACTGCACAAAAGACTGCAAGTTGTGTGATGGTCTAGGTATGAACCGTCCCGTGCTGCAAAAGGAGGATCGACCGACATTGAACGAGACGATCAGAACATTGCCTACATTTTCAGAATCTAAAGAAGGAGTGATTCAGTGTAAATTAGAGAAGGGTCTCAACTCTTAAAGGATTAATTTTATCCAACTTTTTACCTGTTTAATTATGAAGACATATGTCTTCTTGTTGTGATATAGTCAATCATTTATCATATCATTTTACCTACTCAGTCAATGATATTTCTCTGACGTTCCATGATGTCCCCACTTTTGAGATCTGAGATAAATTGTAGGGACAAATTGTCTTATGTAACTCCATCTGAGATTAAGTTGAATGTGTATTTCCCAAAACAATCTGCCACTTTAGGTAATGCTGAATTTACAGTTTTCTGTCAAATGGGTATTTTTGAATTGTTTTTAATGATCCTGTCCCATTCTTCTTCATCTGTTTCAAAAAGGAAACAGTGCAAAAAAAGTGTTGAAAAGCGCAATTAATTTTTTATTCAAATCTTCCTGACTTTTGTCTTAATTTAGAATTTTCATGACTGTAAATGCTGAATTATGTTGTCAAGGACAGTGACAAAGTGTGAATTCACTGAGAAAAAAACCTTTTTCCTGAAGCAGCTAGATTTATGACAATGCGAACCAACTAACCCTGAGACATTATTGAGCTCAGAGGAGTGGCAGCACCGCTTTGATTAAGGACCAAGGCTGCTGTTCAAATAAATCACTATTTTTGGAAGGAAAGAAACGTTCAGGATTAAATTCCAAGATTAGAACTCCCAGTGAAAAAGTCTGTGGGTATTTAATTGTACTGTGGTCTTCCCAGTCTCATAGATTATCTGCATTGGATTTGGAGTTACTGCTGGCATTTGGCAAGTTGGGCCCTTCCACATATTTATTTATTGTCCTGTTTTCTTGGTTCAATACAGTCATTCAGTGCTTTAACTATGGAGGCCTTCACTTTTGCTAAGGTTTATATAATATACTCTGGCCTGTAGTTCCTATGATCAAAGCAATTAGATCAGTATATGACACAATTCTAGCGTGTCCTTAATTAGATCCTCCCCTTTTCAAGCAGTCTGAATGTGCATTGTGGTCTTTGCTCCTTTAATTCATTGATAGTCTTCTTCACCCTATTGCTCTTGGGTGACGTCATTTGTTTGTCATGCTTCTTTTGTGACATCTGGTCTATAAGTTCATTGGGAATTCAGAATGCTTACTGGATTGTAATGGTTTTTACCCAAGTCAGCTTTTGTCTTCTACACCACATTCACATTACTAAGCTGAGATGGAAATGGCTGAAATCAGATTTTCTGCCTTACTGTGATGCAGATCTGAGGTTTTCAGTGCTGTATGCACACAAAAAATCCTAAATTTAAGTCTGGTCATATGCTACTTCTGGCATATATAGTCCTAGATTGGGTCTGATATGTGGCCATGCGGCATGAATGAGAGCATTCAGATCAGAATCCGTGTGGCATTTTGCTTGCATGCGTACGCTGAGCACTATTAAAAAAAACCTAGAAAACTAGCCATCTGGAAATCTTTGTCACATGTACCTCACCTCATCAAGTACAACTGACAAATTGTGTGTCGTCCTCAAGGACGAAATCCCGTCATTTCATTTGCTACAAACGCTTCCATATCTTTAGTTTGAATCAGGTTTTAATTTCATAAGTGCTCTCACTTATACAATGTTTTTTGTTGTTGATGATGGAGATGACTCGTGCAAAAATATATCAATGCACGCATGCCTGCCATTTTGGGGGGCAGATGCGTTCACATTACGGAAAGATACAAGGGTCATTCCATGCCAAACTGAACAGGGCTCCCCGCCTCGCCACGATTTCTGTGAAACCTATTTTGAGAATAGCCCTTAGGACCAATAATGAGTTGCCCAAATGTCAGCGCCAATGATGCAATAGTTTTTGAGATACACGCCATTGAGATTTGCCGACCATGCCAATAGTGCCATTTTGCTTAATCCCCGGCCAATGTTTATAGGGCCATATCTCCGTGCGCATCAGTACAATTCGCTAAATCTTTTCTAACCGATGACAATACATTGTTGGCTTTTGGAATTCGACATCAGGAATGTTGTTGGCCGTGTTATATTAAAACAAGAATTGTGGAAAATGCTAGTTAAATTTGCATACCCACATTTTCCAAAGGATTTTCCAGACAGATGTTTTTATACAGCATGTTCACGATCTCGAACCTGTCTTTATATTCACACTGAATATCGGCGTGGTAAGTATCATAATGCATTGTGACCCTCCAGTCCATTTGGTTTAGTAAAATCAAAGGTTTGGTATGTGCCCTGTCAGTAAAAATGCTAAATTAGCATATTTTTCAAAGTGGTAAATGGTAATGTTGACAGTAAAATTTGCTGAAAAAGTTTCATACAAGTAATCTTTTATCCTTTATTTCCATGTATACCAAGTTCCATCAACTAGCTGAAACTTCTTCAGGGAAAAATTGATAGGACAACTATCCTTGATCACGATGAAAATGTTACCTTGAACCTTGAAGCTCCATTTACTGACAGTCTCCCTCCTGTATCTCTTGTAACTTAAAACCACCTTTTGTTCTGTCACAATCAAGATTAGATTCTGAACAGCAAGATGCATCACTGCAGCAAGGGATAAAGCTCAGCACCCAGATAGCATGGAAATTGCATTCCTAAATGTAGGCCTTTAGTTCTCTATCACTGCAGCAGAAATTGTTTCTCTTTTCTTCTTTTAAGAAACAAAAAACTCATAACTTGCGTCTCAGTCAATTTATTAAAAAAAAAGTTTAGATGCAAGGCGGAAACATTGTCTGAAAGAGATTCATGTATTCAAATCATCCCAGGAGCACTGAACTTTATGAGGCATTTTCCTCTGGAAGATTTTACTGGGGGGCAAGAGATAAAACAGAAACCTTCATTATTATTCATGATCCATCCCTTTAGTGGATTTATGGAGAATGAGAGGAAATCACTGAAATACAGAAGTTTTAAGTAATCGGCACTGATCACTGTGTGTCTGTGTTAACCCAACATTTCCTCAGGCTGAGAGCAAGAAAACATCATTACAGGTTCCTTCTGGTAAGATATTTACACAACACAATCCAGGGCTCCAGTGCCAAAATAATGAGGAAAAATTATCCGGATATGTAGAAAAAAACAGAAGACATGCTAATCACCAGAGTCGCTCACAATAAAACACAGCCTGCCATCTGAGGGTACACCTGAGTGGCTTACAGGAAGGGGCTAAGGGAATATTGATCGCTTGCCTTAGTGTGAGCAGACTAGGATTTCAAAGTACTGTTTACATACTGCAGTAATGATGCTGTCAAATTTGATCCACCATAGAAGTGCAGTTACTTAGTCCACATCCAGGAGGTTTCTTAATCCAGTCAATAGAATTTATAGCACTCATCACATCCCATTATATTATGTCACATCACATCATTTTCTCACAGCTGGGTTAGCATTTAGTTCTGAGATCACTGCAGAGGGCAGAATTTAAAGAAATCTAGTTAATTTGGACAAAATGGTTCATGAAACCTGTTTTACTACAAACGCTAATTCCAATAAAGTTGGGTTGTTGTGTAAAACGTGAATAAAAACTGAATACAATGACTTGCAAATCCTTTTTGACCTATTTTCAGTTGAGTACACTACAGAGACAATATATTTTATGTTCAAACTAAAAAACTGTCTTGTTTTTTTTGTGGAAATATTTACTCATTTTGAATTTGATGCCGGCTACAAGTTTAAAAAAAGCTGGGACAGGGGCATGTTTACCACTGTGTTACATCACCTTTCTTTCCAACAACACTCAATAAGCATTTGGGAACTGAGGACACTTTTAGACAATTATACACATTTTGTAGGTGGAATTCTTAACCATTCTTGCTTGATGTACGATTTCAGTCGCTGAACAGTCCGGGGTCTCCATTTTCGTATTTTGCGCTTCGTAATTCGCCACACATTTTCAATGGGAGACAGGTGTGGAATGCGAGCAGGTCGTTCCATTACCCGCGCTCTTTTATTGCGGCATCAAAATTCAAAATGACTGAATATTTCCAAAAAAACAATAACGTTTATCAGTTCGAACATTAAATATCTTGTCTATGTAGTGTACTCAATTGAATATATGTCGAAAAGGATTTATTACCCTGCCCCGCCTGAAGGGGGAGAGCAAGGGGTATTGTTTTTGGTTCGATTTGTTTGTTTGTTAACACTTAAGCAGCAAAACTAATGACCAGATTCACCCCAAATTGGGTCTAGGGATTGCCACTGACCTAGAATAGATGCCTATCAAAAAGTAGGTCAAAGTATGTGCGAGGGGTGGGGTTTGTTGTGCCTGGCACCACTTGTATTTTAGGATTCTGTTTTTATTCACGTTTTACACAGCCTCCCAACTTCATTGGAATTGGGGTTTGTAATATGTAAATAAGTGTTTACAAATTATATATGCAAATTTGATCTTATTTGCTTTATAATAGAATGATCTCAAATGCAGAGCTGAAAAAATTAAATATTTCTGGACAGCATAATTACACTTTGTGCTCCTGCTTTGATGAGTGAAAATTCAATGTCACTGGAAATGCCCATCTTTGTCCTTACAATAGGTTGAAAAGCTGTGATGGTTCTGCCCTGCAGGCCCTCCCCCTTTCTGCTTGCACCTCCACCTCAACGAGCCACAGCTGCTGCTTGTTGAGGTGGAGGTGCCTTTGTGTATTAAAAAGCTGCACTGCCATGTTGGCAGTGCAGCTGCATTCTTGTTTGGAGGCCGTGCCTTATGGAGCCCTGTCTTTCTGCCGCTGCTCTCCTATGTTTTGTTTTAAGATGAAATCTTTATTTATATTTTTACTCAGCCTGTGCACTTGGGTCCCTTATTTCTGGTTTGGGTACATGGTCCCAGTGCTTGCCAGCTTGTTGCCTTCAGCCGGCGGGTGCAAAACCTTGACAGAAACGCGCCCACCACTTCGGGGCGCTCCTCTCCTCGGGATTGCACCGGGGCGCTCCCCTCCTCGAGACCGCGCCAGGGCGCTCTCCTCCCGGGCAGGCGCCCACCTCCGGAACACACTGGGGCGCTCTCCTCCCAGGCAGGCGCCCACCTCTGGAACACACTGGGGCGCCAAACTCGTCTGGCACACACTCCTCCGGAACACATTGGGGCGCCACAACCTCCGGAACACACTGGGGCACCCAACTCGTCCGGCACACACTCCTCCGGCACACACTGGGGCACCACAACCTCCAGAACACACTGGGGCGCCCAACTCGTCCGGCACACACTCCCTCCGGCACACTGGGGCGCCACAACCTCCAGAACACTCTGGGGTGCCACAACCTCCGGGCTTGCTCCCCCAGGCAGGAGCCCTGGACAATAAAAAAAAAAAAAACTCCTGCCGCTGCTCTCCTGACTCAGCCTGGCTGGGTTCCATGCTGGCAGCTGCATTCTGTCAAGGTTTTGCCCCCACCGGCAGAAGGCAACAAGCCGGCGGGCACTGGGACCATGTACCCAAACCAGAAATAAGGGACCCAAGTGCACAGGCTGAGTAAAAATATAAATAAAGATTTCATCTTAAAACAAAACATAGGAGAGCAGCGGCAGAAAGACAGGGCTCCATAAGGCACGGCCTCCAAAGAAGAATGGAGCTGCACTGCCAACATGGCAGTGCAGCTCTTTTATACACAAAGGCACCTCCACCTCAACGAGCAGCAGCTGTGGCTCGTTGAGGTGGAGGTGCAAGCAGAAAGGGGGAGGGCCTGCAGGGTAGAACCATCACAAAAGCTATCTCCACGAAACACATGGTTACGATTTCTTCCAGCCACATGACCAGAGACGCAAAATCTAGACTGGCAGTGGAAGTCCTCCCCACTGTAAACAACTGAGTTCTTATCAACTTTGTTATCAGCACATTATTCAATTAGGACTTTGTTCTAATTAATGATATCAGCTAGCCGAGTTGAGTGCAACATATGGTGCAACATGGCTGGACTTTTGCTTTGGACCCCTTGATTTTCCACTCCTAGAAATTGCGCTTTATAACAGGCCGCCACTTATCATCAGTGAGGGAGAAGTCTATCTATTTCAGCACAAGCCGTGCTGTACTCCAGAGTTGCCCGCTGCGTGGAAAATAATCACTGAGCAATTGCAAGTGAGAAGGGTACACACTTCAGCTCAGATCCCCTGGCTCTATGCTGGTAAAAAAGCCATAACCTCACACTGTTCCAAAGTCCTGGCAAATATATGAGTGAGAAAACCCAGGAGAAATGTTCTAACAGGACAGTTTCATTTGAGGGAAAATATATGGCATCTTTTGCTGTTAACTTCTACAAAAAACACTGACAACCACATCCGTCCTCTCATCTGCAGTGGCTGGAGGAAAAGAAAGCTATGAATCAAGATCTCAGAGACTCAGTCGAGAGGAACATGTTCCGTACGCTTTAGTTTATGCAAAACCAAGCAATATTCTGAAGTGTGCAAGCACATAAACAATGTCAAATCAAGCCTACTTGCAAAAAAAGAAAACACAGAATGCTGGGAAAATACTTGTTCCAAACATTGGGTAAATTGAATCCAAACTGCCCTGGACAGGATATAAAATATGAATTCCTAAAAAGAAAAAGAAAAAAATCTCAGTGTCAATCCCTCTGAAATTTTACAACAGACCACAAATCAGTTAATGTCACAAAAATAATGTCTTTTAAAGTAGTAGTGTATTTTATCCCAGATTTTGCTGAAGAATTAGGGGTACTTGGATGCTCTTTTATCATCCATAATGCATTTCAACATTTGAGAACAGTTATTTTTGTCTGGTCCTTTTAGTCCCCATTGCCTGGCTCGTGCCAAAAGATCTGTCCAATCCATCTCAGCTTATGTTTGAGTATTTCTTTGGTTCACAAAGTAAATCTCTCAGCTGGAAATACCACGACTGGATAGCAAATGTTTTAAAAATGAAAATGTTGTAGTACATATTGTTGAATCATGATGGTGTCTTACGGTTCAAAGCACTCTCAGTATGAACTGCTGAAGAAATTGTTATCTAGGGTTGATTCATTTACATTTCATAAGCGTAGGAGTCGACAATTCCCAGACATCTAGTTGTAATATGAGACACTATGACTCAAATTAATGCTGATGAAGTATTTGAAGCTTCTAATTATTGTCCAATATCCCTGACTAATAGTATGGAACATCAAGGTAATACAGTGGACCAATATTGAAACCATTCAGCACATATGTTTTCGCAATTCAGTCACATATTCAGAGGAAATTTAACTCCCTTTGATTATATCATACTCAGACCAAGTCACATTGGCACATCAGTCCACATTAGAATGTACAGGGAATGTACCCCCCCCCCCCCAAAAAAGGGCAGATGTTATGGGTCCCTGATGGCCACTCAATTTGGTGCAATTTGCAATGACGCATTAAAACTTCATTAAGTCTCCTATGAAGGCATTGTTGGGGGAATGCCTCACACAGATCACCGATGTTGGGGAAATGCCTTGAATGGTGGCACCGGCACCTGCCCAAGCAGTGGCGACGTTGTTGTGAGTGCAATGGCACGTCACACAAGGGCACCGGCTTTTTGGGTTGCACCTCACAGGTGGACACCATGTATTGAGGCAATTTGCCTAATGATATTAATATTATTAATTTGACTATTAAAAAAAACATGATATTGTAATATTAATATTAAATATTAATATGAATATCTTGGGGCACCACCCTTCCTCAGTGATGGGAAAACGATAGCCAATTAATAAAACCTCAGGGTCAATATCCACGAAGCTACGAATATGAAAATTGATTAATAGTTAAATTAATAATTGAAACCAACTTACTAAATAAATAGTTAAATTGAAGGAGGGTCAATTTAAAGTTCCCTCCTCTACAGAGAAGAGGTTGGCAATTTCATTCACTCTTGTACAACATCAACTACAGCATATGTCTTTAAGGAATATTTATTTAAATGAAACAAATAAAACACACAATCTTAACTGCACTAAACAGTAGCCCTATATGCGCAATGGAGGTGTGTGTGTGTGTGTGTGTGTGTGGGTGGGTGGGTGGATGAGAGAGAACAAAGGGATGATCTAAGGCAGGGGTGGGCAACTCCAGTCCTGGAGGGCCGGTGTGTATGCAGGTTTTTATTTATATCAGTTACCCAGGCTTGTTGAGCTAATTGGTTGTACACAAAACATAGATTTGCACAAAGTTTGGCTAAAAGAAAAATGAAGAATAGAGAAGAGAAGAATAGTTTTTGGAGGTCATCTATGATAATTTAAAGAAATGCAGCAGAAAAATCAGATTTCATAAATACTTTGGTTAATTAAGATATTAACCAATGAAAGGTCAAACGTTGGAGTCAAAACCAGGGACAGATACAGCCCTCATTGCCCACCTCTGATCTAAGGTGTGAGTGGAGGAGCCTTATTGACCATGTGGAAGTAGGGGAGGGCGACCCCACTGTAACAAAACCAAGTGTCTGTTTCAAAGAAAAGTTTAAAGAGAGCGTTTTGCACAGGGAAGATGCCATGTTAGTATACAGGAGGTTATTTGCATGCAAGACCATGCCACACATTACCATCCTGACCTACTAAAACACAATCCTAAAAACAATCACAACAACTATCATTTAACAAATACATACAGTCTGTCCAAGTCATAAAAGAAGGTTTGGATGCCCAGTTGTTACCAGTCCTTAGTTGAGGAAAGAGGTTTGGTAGTTTGCTGCTTGGTGGAGGATCCGATCCTGGGCGATGCTGATCCGGCTGGAAAGAGCGGTTCTGGTGCTGTGAAAGGTCCGGGTCTTCGGAAAAGGAGGGAGGCTGGCCGCTTCTCAATAGCAAGCTGTTGCTTCCAAGGCTTGCTCTACTCCTGGTAGCTTGGCTGATGCTTCAGCATGGCCATGGGAGAGAAAGACTAAGAGGTGGGGGAGGAGTACCCCAGCCCCCCGGGGTCCAGGAGCCTCACAAAAAGAGAGAGTCCAGAGCCAAGAGTGCAAAGAGCCATGAGCCAAGAGAGTGATAAACTGGTTGACCACTGCTTTTATGTGCCTGGCCTGCTGGCAGGACGGGCTTACAGGCAGCAAGTGGTCATGGGAAATCCGGGACTCCATTTTGTTTTTCTCACAGATGAAAGTTTTCCTCTGTGTGACCCCAACAGCACTGTAGCGCACCTCCAGCCGAAAACCCCCGAAAGGGACCCCTTCTTGGAGTTGTGGCGAACGAGGAGAAAACAGGGCTCTCCAACCTAACTCAATGACGGTCAAGTCCAATGAAATTCGTTAGTTACTGTAAAGGGAAAAGAGCCTATTGAGGCCCCTTTAATTCAAATTCAAATTATTAGAATTCTCACGTAAATGAACCCATTGATTATACTCCTTTTACTAATACATTAATATTTTAATTATCGGGTACACATTAGTTAAAATGGGCCAATCAGGAGCGACGTAGATCTGCGCTATAGAAAACGTACGTGATTTTGGACCTCTACAATTTTAATACGAAGTGGCTACCTAGCTCGCTCAATGTAGCGAGCTACAAACTACGAGTGGTTAGAGTTGCTGTTTTTCTCTGGCAGATATATTAGTTGCATGAAGACTCAGCTGGCTAAGAAGTGCAGCAATTATTCATAGCGCGCAAATGATGGTAGGTAAAGCACTATGGAGGCTAATACTCTTGGGAATTTCGGATATACAGTATTCACGTTAGCCAATGTTGCTAGCGCGGACATAAGTATCAGTGCATAACATTAACGTTACACACTGTGCCAAGTTTTAACATGATGTTAGCTAGATGCGCTTTGGGCAACAACAAAAAAAAAAAAACATGCTCTTTTGTTCACATGGCATCACAACTGAATGAAAATACTAATAAGGTGAGCCCGCTCAAAAAAGTATCGGCAGTGTTGTATACATAATACTCTTGGTTATGGCAAAGGCAGCTTCAGGCACTGACAAAGCGGAGTAATATTGCGTCATAGTGTTGGGTAATTTTTATCGCTACAATGCAAATTTTAATATACTGGCAATATGAGTCATTTATTGCTTCTAAACCTAGTCCACTCAAGCGACATTAAATTATATTAGTGGGATGTCCAAGTTTGAATTACATCCAGATTTTACTGTATCATTATCCTTGTGATTATTTTGTTGAGCAATCCAGTAACCCCATCCCCTAAGAAGAAAAAATAAAAAGGAGTCTTTGCGCCGTTCGTATTTAAACCTTGGGCGGAAACTTTTGTTGCATTTCAAATTCAGCGACGCATGAAGTGCACAAAGACGCCCGCTGTGAAGCTAGCTTGTTGGGCCCAGTTTCATTTCAGTTGATTGCTCCCATATGTCACTAATGCCAACAACAGGCCTTGTTACCGATCTTAAGGGCCAGTGTCCTGGGTAGCTTGGCAGGGTGTTTGTACAGAAAAAATAGTTCATGAGCTGGCTGCAGCATAGAGAGGACATTCTTGTCACAGAAAAGACCTTTAAATAGGCCTTCATAGCCAGAAAGCAAAATTGCAAAACTAGTGCATCGTTCCACAGGAAAAAAAATAAAAATGTCAGAGTATAAACCCACAATTTAAAACATATTTCAGAAATTAAGTGTTTTATTCATTATATAAACTTTTCCCCAATCCTAATTAAATTTAAAAAAAAAAAGTAGTGGATGATCATTTTAATTTGTATTACTTTTTCTATTTTGTAGAATCTTGCAATCTTCCCTCAGGTCTGGAGGGATAATTTAACTGTTATTATACAGCACCCTCCATAATTATCGGCACCCTTGGTTAAGATGTATTAAAAGCCTTAAAATAAATTCAATTTTTATTGCAGAAGCATACTCTCACACTGAAAATTGTAGGAAAATGTAACCTTCAACTCAAGTGAATTTTAAGGGGGAAAAAAAAACCTAACTAAGAAAGAATTATTTTCATAAAATCACCTGTTACACAAGTATTGGTACCTTTAAGAATTCCTAGGAAATAAATGTAATTGAAGTATTTCTGTTATTTCTACAGTAGTTTACAAAGTTGATCAGAGTATCTAGGAACATTTAATTAGTAATTCATCACCTGTTCCCTGGGGTATAAATATGATGTGACACAGAGGCAATTTCTCTTTTCCACTCTTCAACATGGGAAAGACAAAGGAACACACCATTCAAGTATGGCAGATGTGTGTCGACCCTCACAAGTCAGGCAATGGCTACAAGAAAATAGCCACTCGCCTGCACCTGCCCATATCTAGTGTCAGAGGAATCATTAAGAAGTTTAACACAACTGGAACAGTGGTAAACAAGCTTGGACGAGGACGCAAGGTTATTTTGCCACCACGCACAGTCGGGAGAATGGTAAGAGAAATAAAAAGTTCTCCAAAGCTCACTTTTAAAGAATCGCAACAAATGGTAGCATCTTGGGGTCACAAAGTCTCCCAAACAGCCATCAGGCGCTATGTACATGCCAACAAGCTGTTTGGGAGGCATGCACGGAAAAAACCTTTTCTCACTCACAATCATAAATGCAAACATCTGGAGTTCACTAAGTGGTACTGGGACTTCAACTGGGACTGTGTGCTTTGTTCAGATGAGACCAAGGTAGAGCCATTTGGCAACAAACACTCTAAGTGGGTCTGGTGGAGCACAAAAGATGAGTATGCAGAAAAGCACCTCTTGTCCACTGTGAAGTATGGGGGAGGATCGGTGATGCTGTGGGCCTGTTTCTCGTCCAGAGGCCCTGGGAACCTTGTTAGGGTGCATGGCATCATGAACGCTTTGAGATACCAGGACATTTTACATCAAAATCTGGTGGCCTCTGCCCGAAAGCTGAAGATGGGTCTTTCAGCAAGATAATGACCCTAAACATGTGGCCAAATCTACACAGAAATGGTTCACCAGACACAGAATCAGGCTCCTCCCATGGCCATCTCAGTCCCCAGACCTCAACCCCATTGAAAACCTGTGGAGTGAGCTGAAGAGGAGAGTGCAGAGGAGAGGACCCAGGTCGCTGGATGATTGAGAGAGATTGTGCAAAGAGGAATGGTCAAAGATCCCGCTTTCTGTATTCTCCCCTCTTGTGAAACATTATAGGAAAAGATTAGGCGCTGTTTTGTTGGCAAAAGGGGGTTGTACAAAGTAGTAACATCAGTGGTGCTAATAATTGTGGCACACATGATTTGATGTAAAATAATTATTTCTTAATGTGGGATTTTTTCCCCACTGAATAAATGCACTTGAATTAAAGGTTGGATTTTCCTCTTTTTTTCATTGTGGTCCTATATTATTTAGAAAAAAACCTGAATTTATTAAAAGCTAAAGAACCCATCTTAACCAGGGGTGCCAATAATTATGGAGGGCAGTGTATATAAAGTGCTTTGTTGTGTATTATTGCAGGAAAAAACAGAAGCATCTGTGGTTTTTGTTTGTCCACACATTCCTTCAGCTTCCCCTTCAATTTGTCCCAAATCTGCCGCAAAAACCCGAAAATGTTCACTTCAAACTTCACAAAAACTTTGTTCTTTAATATCATGAAGGGCATGGGAGGTATCTTTCTGTTCATCATAAAACAATTAGTTACCAAATGAAAAATAGAGTACAGTTCTTTTCTTTTAGTGGATTGTCTTTCCGTTTCCAATATTGACTGCAGTAGAGTCATCCACAGCCATATGAGCAAGACTCGGATTATATTTGTTGTCAGTCTGTGTGGATCCCCATGGCCCTCTGAACTTTTTTTTTTTTTGCCCCTGGGGGTAAAATTAATGAGGTTAGAGGACTCGGGCAGGCTGCAGGAGCATCATCCGAAAAAATGATCCTTCTCTGTTATGGACACTGGCTGTTAGCAACTGTCAGTCTGAGATGCGAGCTGTTGCCATGCTGTGCACATGTCAGGGTTGTGTTCTGTTTGGTTTATGTGGACAGGTCTGAGTGCGAAAGAAGAACAACATGGGCGTGGGTGTAAATGAAGGCTAGGCTGTCTCGGGAAAGAGCTAGAGTCAGCCATGGGCTCTGGCAGTGGAGACATCAGAGGAGAACTGAAAGAGAGACAGCCCTGTTTCTATGGGCCAGAATTTGCTGTGATTTCAAATTCTGTTGAAAATTCTGATGCACAACAGAGTGGAGGTAATTAAGATCGATAGGGAGAATTTATCACACTACTATTGGTAAACAGTTGTCATTGAATGCTCCAATACAGCTGCGCCGAGTTTGTTGAAATCACCAAAGTCTTGGATATAAACTTTACATCGCTCCTTTAATATCAGTGTTATTCAAATAATTTTTTCTTTCTCTAGGATGTAAAAGCTAGCTGCTTTCATTCTTGTTCTGTTCTTTCCGGATTTTGGAGAGGGAAACAGTGATATTTAATGCCGCAGTATGTATCATCTCTGGCTCAAATTAGTAACCTCGGGTTCAAATCAGAATGAAACAGTGCTTTTCATACGAAGCTGACTCATTTCCATTACGGGGACATATTATGCTAATCCTTCTTTTAATACATAAGTAATGTTATAATGTTGGTTGTCCATACTCAACCTCTGAAAAGTTTCCAAACATAAGATACATAGGTTTTGCCGTAATACAAGAACATGATTTCGTGAGCGTGATTTCCTCTCTGAACAGCTCCTTCACCAGATCTGGGCAAAACCTGACGTCAAGTTGTGCTGTCCAATTAGCATAGACCTGGCCAGAGCCAATTATGGCACTGGACCTGCCCACACCGGAAACTATCCTACCAGGCACTAACAACGGCAGATCATACTGTGCCTTACTATAGAACAGCAGATCATTTGAGGCGCAGTTTTGTCAGTATCTCTCCCAAAACTGCTTGTCCGTTTAATTTTGGATGCAAAGAAAAACACCTACTTCTTTTCTAAAAGACGATGCCACCGGAAATCAGTGAGTAGCTTTTTTTGTTTGCTGGCAGCAAACGGCCACGGCCAAAGGGATCATTAGCTGCTTGTACTCAGCATTTCACCTAAGACAGCTTTGTCAATAAAGGATAATTAGACACAAGATAAGCGTTTCAGCTGCTTCTCAAACCTGAAGCAGCTGCATCGATCACGCACTTGGAGCCACAAGCTGTAAGTAACAATATAGCAGCAAATAATGTAAGTGAAGTGAAGTAAGTGTTACGCTGGCTAGCAGGACCGCTAACGATAGTTAGCACTAATAACTGGCCTCAAACGCAGGCTTTGTAAAATATCTAAAGATAAAGCCTGTATTGGTCACGACTGTCTGTGACTCACAGACACAGAGGTTGTAAGTTGCTTTTACTGCATAGGCCAACCTGACGTGATAGCCAGTTGATTATGGCTGTAGTGCTGCGGCTAACCTAACCAGTTACTGTTGCTAAAATTAGTGTCCTAAATATGCAAGAGTAATATCGGGAAATTCTACAGGAGGTATGTGAACGTAAACCTCATTTGAAGCTAACTTTTAATACTTGTTTGTAATTTGGATGCTTGGTACAACTGTCCTTGGTAACAGAACTTGCTGTCTGTAAAACCTGTTTTGCAAGGGTTTGTCTCTGTAGTTATGACCGCTCGGTTCCCAGCTACTACATGTTAATTTGTGTGCCGTGCTAATTAAAAATGCTCCTGGTTAACTGATATGCAGCAATTCTGATCGGTACGCTTGTGTTACTTCGGTAAGCATCAATGTGGCAGTTTCATCATAGCTTTGCCCAATTGTAGCCATTACAGTTAGTGATCGCTTCACTTATCCATGACCGGTATCAGCCGGATACTTCACAAATGTCTCGGCAAGCTCTCTGGTGCTACCGTGAAAGCAATGCAAAACACAGAAGCTCTACCATGTCTGGTATAACAAATGATTGCTGTGTACTACCTTGACATAATTTCATCCCCCCTTAGAAATTGTTGTGGCTAATAAAAAGCCGAAAAAGGCTGAGATTAATTAGGAAATTCTTTCCTGTAGAAGTGATCGATTTGCTTGCTGCAGATAAGCAACTTGTCCGCAATAACAGAACTTACGGTCTGTAAAACCTGTAATATGTTCATAACATAACCAAGCTCTCTCTAGCTGTCCCGTACTATCCATAAAGCTGCTTTCACATCAGACACGAAACAAATTTTTTGGGAGACAGATTAGCCTACATTCAAAGTCAACGCAAAGACGCGAATACACGTTATGGGAACATCAAGCTGCTTTCACACCGGACGCGAAACTAATTTTTCGCGCGACTGATTACATAAAAAATCAATGCAAAGATGCGAATACACGCTGTATGAGCATGACAAGCCACTTTCACACCGGACGCAAAAAATTTTTTCGTGCGACAGGTTAGCTACACTCAAAGTCAATGCAAAGGCTTGAATACACGTGTTATGGGCACGTTTAGCAGCTTTCACACCGAACGCGAAACAAATTTTTCGCGGGACAGGTAACAATGAAAGTCAACGCAAAGATGCGAATTCACGCGTTATAGGCGCGTTCAGCAGCTTTCACACCAGATGCGAAACTAATTTTTCACGCGACAGATTACATTCAAATTCATGACTGCTTATCAGCAACTGCATGTTAGTATACATGCTTTTCTAATTAAAAATGCTCCTTGTTAACCTACATGCAGCAATAATGATTAGTATGTTGTGTAACTTCGGTAAGCATCAATGTAAGAGTTTCATCATAACGTTGGCTGATTGTAGCCACTACAGTTGAAGCTAACTTGAGAGGTGCTGTATGTGTCTGCCGAGTTGGACTGCAGTTAGGCCAGACGTAGGTTTTGCAAAGCTTGGGTGTGTTTTTGGGTGCTTGTGAAACAATTGGTTCACTTATCCATGACCGGGTTCTGCCTGATACTTCTCCTATACCTGGGCAAGCTCTCTGATGCTACCAGTGAAAGCAACAGGGAAGCGCACAGGCTATAACGTGTGCGGTATAACAAACAATTTCTCTGCATTGCCGATTGAATATTAAATCGGCAATTGAGTATTAAATTCTTTCCTGTAAAAGTTATCGATTTGCTACACAAAAGCAATGATTCACGCAAACGGAACTTACGGTCTGTAAAACCTGTATTATGTTCATGACATAACGGGAGCTCTATCTGGCTGTCGCTCACTATCCATAATTCTCTGCGAAGAAACGCAAGTCATTCCGATGCAATAAGTAAACCATTACCACAGGCAATTTCAGAAAAGGCTGTTTAGCCTGGAGCTTTCGCCCCTCCGTCATATACCAGCGCAGAAGCTGTTCATTTCTCCACGACACACCACAGTTATGCACACAAACCAGCAGGTCCTAATACACACCGACGCAGTCCATAAGCTGTTGGTCCACTTTTAGCTGCTCCTCACTGTCCATGTTTCCCTCTAAACTCAGACCCATCAGATTTCTACGGTCTGCAGTCAACACCTGGGTATGTCGACCCGTTCTGAAAAGGTGTCTAATTGGAGTGGATTCTAGCTTTCCCTGCATCCTAGCTATAGAGTAGAAAAACTGCTGTCACCACTGTTGCCATAGCAAACTGTAGCCGATAGCAAGTTAGAGCTGGCAGACTTTCGCACTGCGTCCTCTACTTTCGCCACTGTTTATTAGAACAAGTTAATTTCAATAAATGTGTACTCACAGTGGCGTAGCCAGCAGGGGGGCCAAAACACGTCCCTTTATGACTACAATTAGTAGTTCTCAATCATTTTCCTTTATTGACGCGTTTTCCAATGATCGTAACTGGCAACCGAAGACACGGTTTCTCTCCATGTGTGATCTAACAGCGATTAAATCGTGGGCTAAATTCATTACAGCTGCTGAACAAGAACAGAGAATTGGGTTGCACAAAACTTCTGTTTAAAACAATTATTAGTCCTGACCTGACCTGTCATTTTCATAATTAACAAAAGGTTCATTTCGAGAGCGCTCCACACTTAACAGGTGCTGCTTGTTCTCAACGATTAGGGAAGACAAAAATCATTGTTGTCTTGCCTAACTGGGAGAACACGCAGCCCCTGTTAATTGTGGAGTGCTCTCGGCCCAATTCTCTGTTCTTGTTCCGCAACAGTACTGAATTTAGCCATAATCGCTGTTAGAGCACTCATGGAGAGAAACCGTGTCTTCGGTTGCCAGTTACGATCATTGGAAAGCTAAAAAAAAATAAATGAAAATGATTGAGAACTACTAATTGCAGTCATAAAGGGACGTGTCTTGGCCCCCCCGCTGGCTACGCCACTCAAATATAGCCTTAGATTTTGGAATTTCCTCACCGATTCTTTATCAGATGGCAGCCGTATCTCACGTTTCCCTGTGGGGATGCTGACCTGGAAAACTGCATTCTTCAGCCTCGTCCCGCCTAACTCCGCCCTCCACAGAGCTGGCAAATCAGAAGAAACTGAGCACACGGGGAGTGGGGGCCATAGCGGAAGAGCCACCCCAATGAGGCGTTTCAGGTAGAGACTTCAGTGGACTACAAATGGGGTTTTTTGAGGATGGCAGTATGAGCTAAATAAGGACCCTGTTTTGGAGTACTCTAGGGGAGTCCAAGTTCAAAATATGACCACGTTAATGTTGCAAAATAGATCCCCTTTAATAAAATCAGTGCAGTGAATGTGTTGGAGGACACTTGTCTTGTTTTTCCTCTGGCTCTGGTGCTGCGATTTATTTTACATAAAATACACTCTGAGTTTTAAAGAAACATATATTTATTAGTTTATTAGTCAGCATGTGCTTTTTTTTCAGACCCATTAAAAAAAAAGGCAATGGACTTGTGATTTTCCCCCTGTCAGTTTAATTGAAAGGACCAGAAATTAGTCTTAATATCATTATGATAATTCTTGAAGTAGCTCATGCCATGTGTGCACCATGTGTGCCTTGGAGAACACACAGCTTTACAGAACGTATGGCTGTATACCGCTGTATAAACAAGGGCAATCCATCCATCCATTATCTTATTTTTTAATTAGGCTATCAGGGTCCTGACGAGACAGCAAACTATCCTGGCATACAGTGGGAGAAGGGTAGAATTACACCTGGAAAAAAATCACCAATCCATGGCAAGGCACACAGCATTCATTCACACACTCATGAGCCTATTACCAGAGATGGAAAATCCAGGGTGTCGGAAAGTACAAATCGGGGCACATTTTATTTCCATCCATGAATACTGCAAATTGAACTCACTGGCAGATGTTGGTGGTTGGGCTGAAATACCAGGGAGGACTTCTAATTTTTGAATTGGTGTCATGCTATACATCCAATGGTCCGCATCACTGGAATTCTGAGGTACCGGCCACCTCCCACAATCACCACTAATCAGCTCCGCCTGTTTGAAATTAACCTATTATCATCAGCAACCACATAAAAGCCTAGACTTTGCACCATTTACCATTACGGTGTAAAGTCTCATAAAGTTCTTATTAAGCATGGGCTTTTGCCATAGCATTTTGCGTGTCTTGTAGTAACTCATTATTAAGCTGACTTTGTTGGTCTAGCTCATTGATTTGAATCACATTTGGGAACTGCGATTCCTCGTTTGTTCCAATTTTCACGTGACATTTGTAGCTTTGCTGCAAAGATAACAAACAGCACTTCTCGCATTTGGATCCTGCCTAACTTTTTCCTTGTTTTCAGTGCACATGCAAGCGTGCACTGGAAAAACATTGCAATTGGGATTTTCCATCTCCTTTAGAGTAATTTAGATTCTTTCAGTAGCCTGACCTGCATGTCTTTACACTGTGGGGGACGTGCAGAAAATCTTGAGGGCATGGAAAAACAAGTAATCTCCACACAAAAGGACCTCCAGTCAGGCTTTTAATACAACATGACAGAATTTTCTCTGATCCCTGATCTATAGCAAATGAAATATGTATGAGACTGAAGCAATTTGATTCTCATGTGGACAGCTGTATGCATCATAAACAGAGTCATTGAACAAAGAAAAAGACCATTATGATTTTCTCAAAAAAGAAGAAACAACTTTCAATGTTTGCAATGACTTCATTTCCACTTGAGTTGCAAGATAAAATTCAGTCCACTGCTTGAGGCTCTACAAATATTTCTCCACAGTGTCGGGACCTCTCAGCTTCTTTTCTGTGTCTCTTTGACTACCCCTGTGCATTAACATTGATTAGAAACAAGAACAAACACCAAACAGAACAACATTGTAAACTGCATTCAAACAGAACTACCTTACATCCCTTTTGATAGACTGAAAATACTACAGATGAAATGGAAGGCACACTGACCTCAGCAGCTCATGATGTACAGGGCCCACGATGTGGGCCAGCCATTTTGTGCCAGAACACTCGCTTCACCACATCAGTCGGTAATGGAGACTGATTAAGTAGGATCACTGTCTTGTGTTCTGTGGATCTCCTCATGATCAGGAAGTAAGAATGTAATACTGATCTATTAATGGAGAGTCTAATATTGCAGTATGCGATGCAATCGGCCGATCGATGATTGATTATGCACGCTGGCGAGTTGATCGACGTGCAATGTAAAATGCCTGTGCCAGAAAAAGAACACGTCCCTGCGGTGAAGTGAATGGTTGAACCAGCAGATCTCCTGCGTCTTGAAAGTCTGTCCATGCGAACTGCCTATCCATATTCCGAACCCACGACTACATTCATATAAAGCACAACAAAGATGAAACGCTGCAGATGAAATGCTCTCACTCTCTTTCTCTATCTCTCTGGCTTTATGAGTGTAAATATTTTCATCTGCTTGTCAGACACCACCCAATTAAAGTCAGGGCACAAATGGGCATTGGAAAAAAAATTATTTCCACATTGACATTTGGAAGTATTTCACACAAAGAAGAAAAAGCTATCGGGGTGGAATAGCTTGCCTGGTCATGCAGCAGAATCAGAAACTTTGGGGGTTTTCAAGGTTGCGCTTGATGAAAATCATGCTATAGACCCATTTACATTTTGCTGACAACAACGACGTAGACTGGTTGTGCAAGCAGCTTGGCAACGGAAGTATGGTGGACCACAACAGCTTGTCAAGCTATGCGAGGGCATTAGCCATCTAAGATCGTGAATGCTACCTGAACAAATTGGCTTTGACAAATGGCAACCAACGTCCAGATCCGTATGGTAACAGTGAGTGGGTAGATTTATGTTAGTTTGTGGCCCAATATTCTGTGGCCTGATATATATACCTATTTGATCGAGAAACCTAGCGTGTACACTAGGGAGAAAATACAAGCGAACAAGTCACTGGATGCTTATGACTACGTTATCTGCGGACATCAGATTGTTAAATACCATGACATGGAGTTTTGTGTTTCGAAATCAGAGGTCCTTCTCAGTCAAAGACAAGGGCATTAAACCGCTGTGTTTGACGCATGGGTAATAATCAAAAAACCAGAAAACTACGTCCTGACAGCTAATTGTACCTGCATGGCAGGCTAAGTATTATTTTGTATTGTTGGCTTGCTAGCTAGCGAGTTTGACTACGTAGTTGTCACGCAAACATGAAATCTGCTCCGGTTTACCATTATTCTTACATATTTCATTTTATGTCTGTAACTGTCAGACAACCTAATGCTAATTATCAAACTTTAGCTGCATTAAATTTGTGGTCTACGTCTTCCAAACAATTGTTCATATAAACGAGCCTTTCCAGTGAAATCAGTGAGTAAATACATAACATACCTGATTATAAAATGGGCTCTGCAAACACATGCATTTTTGATCGTGTCCTCAATCCAGTCAACGCATTTGATAGCTTGCAACCATAGACGCCGCCTATTGCTCTGATACAGATATGATCCTCTCGGAATCCGGTAAAACTTCAGTCTACCAATGGAGTATCGGTTCTGACAGCCGTACACGCAACAACCAGACATTTTGGCGCTGGTAAAATATCTAATTCAATGTTTGCAGATTCATAACTCATCTGACTGACTAGGGGAGACCGCTACTTCCGTTGTCAAGTTGGGCATGCATCTTTTTGATGACATCGGCTGTAAATGGGTCTATACTATTAAAAAAACCTTTAAAAGTAAGGTAACCAGCTGCAAGCTGTTCAGGGTGGGTCCCTGCCTTTACCCGTAGTCAGCTGGGATAGGCTCCAGCTCGCCCCGTGACCCTAGTGAGGAATTAGCGGGTATAGAAAATGAAAATGGATGGTAACCAGCTGCACAGCATTCTTGAGTTCGCTGAACTTGTTTTTGAGTTTGCACACACTAAGTTCCGAAAGAACTCAGAACTTACAGTTGAGCTAACTCAAAAGTGCTTTGCAGCTAGTTGCATCATGGAATTGGTAGAATGAATGAAAATGGACTGAGACTTCTAGAGTTTAGTACCACCAATGATCTTCCCATCACCAACACATTCTTTGCCTTGAAAACTGAATACAAAGTATTGTGGTGTTCTGCTAAATGAGGACACTGACATCAAATTGACTTTGTACTCACATGCAGGAAGGACCTAAATTGTGTCATTAGCACTAGAGCTTACCACACTGCTGACTGCAACACTGACCAACCCCTGATTATCATACCCAGACGAGTCCATGTGACTAGACCTGCAGCTAACCCAAAGGTAAATATTGCCTCATGTAGAGAAAAGACAAAGTTAGGAACTTTCAAAGAAGAGAGAGCCAAGAGAGAAGAAGCATTCTTAATCCAGAAATTAGAGGATGAAACCTGAGGATCTATGAAACTGCAAAGCTGTGCTATGGTGACAAGTGTTACGAGTGTGGCTTGTTTTTTTTTTGTTTTTTGTTTGCTTTCTTCCCTCTTCTTGCCTCTGCCTAGGACTCACCCCATCTCTTGTGCCATGGTGACTGTATCCGAGTGGATGCAGGATCTCCAATCATCCTGTCTGGCCAGAGCATCAAAGGTCTGGAAAAGCCCATGGAAGATGCCAATGGGCCAGAAACCATTATTTTAATGTTATGCCTGGGAATTTTCAGTGCTGTTGTGAGATTATTTATGTACCGGATTTGGTAGAACTGTTACTCCCTTGGCTGGGAGGGTGTCGCTTCTTGGTTTGTCTTGTGTTTAGTTTTTGCTTTTCCTTGTCTTGTATTTCTTGTTGCTTTATTGAATTAGTTTAGTCGCTTTCAGCCTGGTTTGCTTTAGTATTCTTGGTTTATTGTCTTCTTTGATGATCTTTCTGAACTTTTAGTTTGACAATAAATCACAATTTATTAATATTTCCGTTCACCTGATCATTCTTACTCTCCTCGTAAAATATGCGCTTCTCCCATAATTCCCCTAGACCCATTCAGGACGTAACAACAAGAAGGCAGCAGAGAAGGACTGGGTGGAAGGAAATGCAGATACTCTCATGGCACTGATTGAAAAAAGCAGTACTCGAGCACAAAAAGAAACCGACAAAAGACACCATTCGTGAAGCTAGCGAGATGTGCAAATGAGCTCTGGACTAGTTTAAGCAAGGAAATTCAAACAGCTCCTGACTCTGGCGATGCAAAAACAGTTTATAGCCTCATGGGGATAGTACTCCGCCCGTACATCTCTAAGGTAGCCAAACTGAAGGCTGAAAATGGAGAGCCAATCAAGAACTAAAAGGAGCCCGGATCGCTCACTCAGTCAAAGCATGGCATTGTGAAGCAGAAGTGATTATCACGGCGCGGGTTGAGCCCCGTGGTACCAACCGGCTGTGGTCGGCAGCTTTTTCAGAAGTAGCGTGCAATTGGCCAGTGCGCTAAAGGGATGCAAATTGGGAAGGGTAATATAAGTAGATTTGTTTGTTGCTTAAGCGCCTCCTGTTGGCCAAGCGGGCACTCGTCAGGAAGACTCTAAGCTTGTTCATGTTCGGGTATCCTCCGCCCTTGTTCTGAACTTGGAAGGATTCGACCAATGAGTATATAAGAAGCGGTGACTGACAGGCGCGTGTTTCGGAGGAGAGCCGCAAGCTGTCTTCACTCTCCTGAGTTGGCAACAGGGGGTCGCATATATGAAAGCCTTGTACATTGTTCAGCAATTGGACATTCCAGTTTCGGGTGGGATTGGAGATGCCAAATAAAAAAATAAATTAAAAAAAGAACTAAAAGGAGTAACCACAGAGATGAATCAGCACTACTCAAAGTTGTACTCTGTTCATATAATAGGTAAACCTGATTTTGACCAGGTTGTACCTTATTTTCCAAATTCACTGAAGTGGATGATGAGTCTAGAGCATAAGAGCTTGCAAAAGCAATAAACATGTAGCCAAATGGTGAAGCTCCTGGGGAGGATAACAAACTGCGGAAATCCTGAAAGAAAATAAATAAGTTCTCCTGCCACACCTGTGCAGTTTTCTCCGTCAATGCTGGCAGTACCAAGAAATTCCCAACTGGATGCGAAACGCTAAAATGGTGACTGTTCAAAAACATGGGCAACAAAGGAGACTGTAACAACTGCTGAGGAATTTGTCTACACAGTATAACTGAGAAATCATTTGCAAGTATCATTTTTTTTAATGTGACTGCAGAAGTTAGCACAGCGGATATTACCCAAGTCACAGTGTGACTTGAGAGCTGGATGCTCAACTACGGACATGGGGCTCTAAATTCGTTGACCAGCGGCAGGTGTGGCGAATGGGGGGAGCGCCACTCGAATGGGGTGTATCCAGGCGCATTTTGCAATTTCGTGCACGGCGTTGCTCAGCGCAGCCCAGCGCAAGTACTCCTCTGTCCTGCCTCTGTCCCTCCTGCCGGCGCAAGTGGCAAAGAGGGGAGGAGAGAAGGCGTGAGTGGGTTTAACACAGCCGAGTCAAATCTTCACCAATCAAATAAGCTCCTCTCCTCACCTTTAAAAGTGCCATGGGTGAGGCGCAGTGCAAATTTTGTTTAACATGGATGCAGTAGGACACAGCGGCACCACCAGACAGCCAAACTTCAGCCAGGAGGAAGCTGATGTTCTGGTCCAGGAGGTTCAAGCTCACAGTGGCCGAATATATGGTCACGCGAACAGACCTCCATGGGCTGATGATGCAAAAGCAGCCGCGGAATTCAAAACGCCCCTAGAACTGCGGATGCCGCTTTTTTCACGGCATTGCCAATGTGAGGCCATTTCATAATATTGTGCGATTATAAAGAGGGAATCAACAATATATTATTTTTGAACGAATAAAATAAAAAAATTGCCAATAAATATATGTGAATTTATTACGTACAATAATTAATTATGCTGACAAACACGTTATATGAGAAAACAGCAACTTGAGTCAACATTTGCCCAATTGCGTAGCCCTACTGCAACCAGAACGAATCCGATAGGGAGTGAACTTGACAGCTGTGTAAGCCTATAGACTACCTTTGGTAGGCTAATAGTACAGAACAATAAAATTAATAATAATAATAATGTTTTGATAAATGTAGCCCAGATCAGGCTGTGTTTCTAAAGCCGCGTTCACGCTTGGCGCGAAATGAATTTTCCGCACGATAGATTACATTCAAAGTCAATGTAAAGATTCGAATACATATGAAACGTGTGTATTTGCGTCTTTGCATTGACTTTGATTGTAATCTGTCGTGCGAAAATTTTGCACTTTCAGCGGAGCCTTTTGCCACAAAATTGTCACTGCGTCATGATGAATGTGACACCTCCCCCTACTACGCCGCCACACCCATCTCGGCGCACGTTAGTCTACCAAATTGCCAAAGTGGCCATGCACGGTGTTGCACCGGATGAAATTACCACTGTGGGGGCTGCACCGGACAAAATTAACACTGCCAGGCTGCGCCACCCTGCGCTGCGCCAAGAAATTAGAGCCCCATGATCATCACATTGCAACAACTGCAAGAGAAATGCAGACGGCAAAGGAAACCCCTCTCCATTGTGTTTGTTGATTTCACTAAAACCTTTGACACTGTCAGGCAGTGTCTCTCAAACAGGCCCTTTACAAGGTTCTAAAGAGCATCGATTGTCCTCCTACTCTTCTTCAATTGATTACCTCCTTCCATGAGGATATGAATACTTGCATCCAATTTGATGGGAACACATCAAATTATTTTCATGCCAAGAATGGAGTCAAACAAGGATGTGTCCTTGCCCCTAGCCTCTTTGGAATATATTTTGCCACCCTTCTTCATCATGCATTCAAAGAAAGTGAAGAATGAGTCTACATCAGGGCTAGATCAGATCACTCTCTCTTCAACCTGAAAAGACTCAGATAAAAATGACTAACAGCTGAGGTTTTGATTTGAGAGCTTGTCTTTGCTGACGATGCTGCACTTATACTGCCCACAGTGAAGATACACTTCAAAGACTGATGGACAGTCTTGCCAGAGCTTGCGAGCTTTTGACGTTGACCACCAGTGTCAAGAAGACTGAAGTAGTAAGCCAAGGGGCCGATTCAACTCCAGCTATCAAAATGAATGGAAACACACTGAATACAGTAGAGAAGCTTGTCTGCCTAGTATCAACATTTTCTAGCACACTATTTCCTGACAATGAACTGAGCGGGAAAATTGGCAAGGCTGCAACTGTCATGGTGTTGGCCTGCAGGCCCTTCCCCCTGCTGCATTCTTCACCTCCACCTTAATGAGCCACACCTGTTGCTCCTTCAGGTGGAGGTGAAGTGTTAGTATTTAAGGGTTACTTGCACCTTATTTTGGTGCAGCGGTATTCTGAGTTTGTGCCTTGAGCCCCTGGCTGTTTTTAGTGTGCTGCTGCTCCCCTCCGGGAATGTTTTATTCTTGTAATTTAAATTAAAGATTTTATATTTTTACTCAGCCTGTGCGTTGGGGTCCCTAAACCTGCTTTTGGGTACATGGTCCCTGTGCCCACCGGCTTCATGCCTTCTGCCGGCAGGGGCTAAACCATGACAGCAACTGCATTAGGAAAACTCAATGAAGGGGCTGAGGAAAATTACAAGCTTGCCACAAAGACAAAGATTCTGATCTACATGGCAAGTGTCCTCTTTCTATGAATGTGAAACATGGACATTACATTTAAGGAAAGAAAGGAGACTGAAAAGTTTCCACATGCAATGTTTGGGTAAGATATTAAGTATCAAATGGCAAGACAAAACTCCAGACATAGTATTGCTCCAGAAAGCAGATGTTCTGTCACTCTTCACCATCTGCATATCTTGTAAAATTAGATGGCTGGGTCATGCAAGAAGAAAGGAAGACTCCAGGATCCCCAAGCAAATGCTCCATGGAGAACTATCAAATTAATCAAGAAACATGGGATTCCCAAAGCTGCACTTCAAGCATCAATGCAATTCCTCCCATAAAGAGCTTTCCACTGATGAAGAGAAATAGGAAAAGTTATTAAAACTGTGGAGATCAGCTGTGTACAGAAAGGCAAAATTTTATGAAAACGCCCGCATTCAACACGCTGTGAAAGCAAGGCGAAGAGATGAAGATGCACTTCAGTGACAAACGTTCCTGCCTCAACTCTACACTAATGCAAGTGCTACAAGAAACCCCGTTGTTCATGCAAAGGATTATTCAGCCATGAGAGGCTCTGTTAAAGAGAAGTTAGCAATTATAAGGCACTACTGTCTCTGCTGTAACGCCGTCGGTTACAAAGAAAAGAGTCGGAAGAAGAAGACCGTTTTGCTGTAAAATTCAGCACGTTATAGCTTGATTGTTTCAGTGTAGACCATCAGTCTTCATGTCCATGAATCCTCGTTTAGATTGTGTTTAACCCTTAAATGCCCCCTGTGACAAATTTGTCACACGATTTTGGGGGTTGTCAAAACCACTGACCCCACATAAATTTTACAACCTAATGCCCATAGTGACATATTTAGACCATCAGTGCTGCCATGTGATGCATAAAAGTGGAACTGACACTACACGGCTGCACCAGCTAACCTTTCCAATATGGCCGCCCCCATGATGGAATCCACACGATTGATCAGCACCCATTCATCTCTGGATAAAGTAGAGAAACGGGTAAGCTAATGAAAAATGAGCTATGCCTAATATTTCAGCTAAATGTCAACTACCAAAACAATGATGGACAAAAGTTCTCTTTATATCCTAGAAACTTAGAGTGACATATACGTATGTCAAAAAACTAAAATGAGGTCAAAGGTCACCAAAAATTAAAAATTGCTATTGGGTTGTTATTAGCCCCTCCCCAGGACATATTAACAGAATACAAAGACTTATCTTTCAACTTTTACTGTAGTTGGGCATTTAAGGGTTAATTAAAGCAATATCTGTTCATTTATAAAAACCCAGACTGTCGAGATGAATGAGCAGCTGCACTGAGAACATATCAGTGATGCGCTACATCGAACAGAATATCTCCAAATATCAGACTTCAGCTGTCCCCGTTCTTCAAAATTGTTTGTTTTCTGGCCAAAAGAAGCTACTTAAATTCAGTACATGATCCCTCTGACCTACACTTTGTCACAAAAATAGTCAGACAGCTTGAACAAAAATCTGCCTGACAAAATACCATGGTCAGGTTGCAAAGCAAAGAAAAAAACAGCCTTAAAACCTGCCAGTGACTTTTTTTATGAGAAGAACAATGAAAATTTACAGACAATAGACAATTTGAGCAGTGAGGCGATGTGATATGCCTCGTGTATCATCATTCTTGTTCTCCAGAATTTGATTTGTGGACATGGGGGGCACTCTAGCAGAGAACAACAGATCTGATAGTCCCTTCAAGATGTTAATTTCTGTTGAGCTTCCTTTAGTGATTTTGGTTGGTCTATTGAGTCCTTATGCATCTCATCTCCTCCATTTAGAGCAATGGTCATCAGCCCTTTTTCTGAAGATCTACTGCCCTGTTGATTTTCATTCCAACCCTATTTTTCATCACCTGATTCAACTAATTCACAGCTCTGTGCAAATCTCAGGCAGTTGAATGAGATGCGCAATGTAAGGGTTGGAGATAAAATTAAAAGGTTGGTTGATCTCCAGGAACAGGGTTGGACTGCAGACATGAAGGCTACTGACTGTATCTCCCAATATAAATGTCAATCATACTTTTGTATTATAAAAACACAACCACTAGTATGACTCTCATGTCACACCTGAAATTACATTTCGGATCACATTCTCAATAAAACCCTTATGTGGTGGGGTGATTTATCACAATATTAGGTATTTAAGTGACAATTTTTTAGAGTTTTAGAATTTTTTAAATTCTGGTGCTGAATTAAAAAGTTCTCATGTTATCCATTTCTTCAGCTCTTCCAAAACAAATCATAGAGTACAGCCCTCAGCCTGGTGTACTCAGTTAATTTTTAATTTGCTATGCTCAAAGTGAAAGGCTGAGCAAAAACTGCAAGCTTTCTGCAGACACCACGTAAACCTGAGATTTTGCCAAAGAGCGGTCTTCAGTATTTACTTATTTCTTACCTTTCAGTTGACCAGACGTTAGCTAACCCCTTTCTCTAGTTTGAGGTCATATTTATGTGATTAGAATGCTCTTAACAGGACACTCCTAAACTGATGCAACAATCACTACCAGTTACTGAAAGCAACAAAACACTGATTTAGGATTCTGGGGCTTCACACAATCGCATCTCTATCTGACACCAGTTAAATGGAGGTCATATATCAGCAGCACAGGAAAATGATAATACATCTGTTCTGGTGCCTCGTCATCTGCAAAATGGCCTGTGGACACATCTCACTTTATTTGAGATTTACAGCCGGTTTAAATCAAATGGCAGTGAACCCTCCGAATACCATTTTAAAGGTGATAAGCAGAGAATTACCTGAGTTCATCTGAGCTATCAGGGCTGTTGAAAGCACTGCCCTGATTCAATGGATCATGTGACCACATAATACACACTTCAATGTGAAATAAACCCTCTCGCTTATACAACCTTCCTCTTTCAGTTCCTAAAGAATGGGCTTTGCACATCAGTTAATGGCCAAATTCATGAATTAATAGGTAAGATGATAAAAATAATTGTCATTTTTTTAATAACTTATTTTTGATTGGAGAAGCATATTTGAATTATTTGCACACATTTAAATTTAAAGTTTACATTTTTGATCATCTGTAAGGGCTCTGTCAGGAAAGAACCTTCATTGAAATCATCTGTTGGTGTTAGACTGACTCCTTCTGTCTGACAAAAACATTCTCAGGGAAGTTGCAGAACCGCTGGAAATGAAATTAACCCGCCAGAACAAAAGGCAGAAGAGATGGTGTGGTGCTTGAATTACACCTGCTAATTGGTGGGATTCTTCCACAGTAATTTCCAGTGGGTGTTCATTTATGAGCTGCCCATCATCACCACTGTATGCCTGCCGGGCTCAAGAGCTGTTTTTTTTTCCAGAAGCACAGGCAGAAAATTATTGTTATTATTAGTTTATTAGTTTAATCTGGTCTCTCCTGGCCAGATACATGAGGTAGGGCATATGATCAGAGGGGCTGACTTGCTCACTACATCCTTGGATATCAGTGATGCCATTAGAACT
Organism: Gymnothorax reevesii; assembly: GCA_029721435.1. Classification (NCBI taxonomy): domain Eukaryota; kingdom Metazoa; phylum Chordata; class Actinopteri; order Anguilliformes; family Muraenidae; genus Gymnothorax; species Gymnothorax reevesii. Next base: position 23,266,352 of record CM056577.1, on the reverse strand, counting down.
GCAATGGCTGAGCAAGCAGTGTCAGTACTTTCCTTTACATACAACTGTTATATTTTTTTTGTTTGTACAATGTTAAAGAAATGAGGAATTTGCTTTCCACTCCCAAAGCAGATGAAATTCAGTTATTTGGTAGATCCCAATGAAACCCCAGGGTTTGACTTCACATAACTATCAATGGACTGGAACAGTCAGTGGCATAACTCTTGAATACAGAAAATGATTTCAGTGCTTTACAGTACAAAAATACCTGTACGATGAACTTAAGATTTGACTATGAACGATATTAACCAAGCATTGTTACAGTCACTTGGAATAATTTTTTTGAAAAACATACACGTGCTCTGAGGAAATTTTGCAAAAAAAGGAAACAAAGGTATTTTTGAAACTCTGTATGGGTTGTTCAGAAAATACAATGTGGAAAAAAGAATAAATAAGTTAGCTGTTGTGGAAAACATACAATGCGGTTTCAGATGTAGATTACTATATTTCAGTGTTGAATAAGTAATGTGCATGCCGATCCATGCTTGTCACTCCGATTCCATGACACAATCAGTTTATCATCAAATCCACAAATTCAGATGCAATTAGCTTGCTATTGCATACAACGAAAGAGTAGCTTAATATACACCTGATCAACTAAATCGGACAACAGCGACATCTAACCCTGAATAAATGTTTCCATGATACATTAAATAAAAGATTTCGAAAGTATCCGTTTTTAATAAATCACACTTACTGCATGAATAACCGAAAGACATACATAAAAAAATAGCTCTTATGACTTCTTCACTGCAGTCCGGTGCACATACGTTCGTGCATGTTTCTTATCTCGAAAAGCACTGGACCCGACAAAGCTGAAGCTTTTCGGATTCTCCTCCCTGATTTCAGTCCGTGTGCGTGCGGAGGGGGGCCGGCGACGTTTGGTGGACTGTACCATCTTAATTGAAACGGGGAACAAAAGGATGCGTTAACTAATAACTTCAGCACCTGGACAGCGACCTTCATCGGGCTCTTTGTTTTTTCGTTCTGGGATTTTTCTGTCATTTACAGGCTGTTACAGCGGTGTGGCATGTGTCTGGGGCAGAACTGGGCGGAACGTTGCGCCTTGGAGAGATATTTTGAAAACCGCGATTATTGTTTTCAGGGAAGACTTCCAGTCGGGAGCAGTGTATAGGGAGAAGCTGTATTGCGTAGTGCTGTACTACTCCATTGGTTAGAACCGCAGCGGCAGAAACCGATTCGTTGCAAACAAAACCAAGCGAGTCTTCTGTCTTATCCTCGGGTTGCTTGCGCGGAAGGGTCGAATCAGATCATCGCCACGGAGAACATACAGTAACCGTGAAGAGCGGGTTTTGCGTTTCTTATTTTTTTTACAGTGCAGAGAAAGTGAATATGTTGTGGTTCTCCGGACTAGGAGTAGCGCTATTGCTCTGGATCTCTGGCCGCATCGCCAGCATCTCTGAGGCACTACCAGCATCCCGTAAGTAAGAGGCTGCGCTCCTCGCCACTTATTTTTCGCTTTCAGTAGATAGGAATTTTTCAGGAATTTTGCACGCGGTGTTTTGATGGTCTGTCGCAATTGTCACACTCGTATGTTTAATATTCATTATTTATTTATTTATTCCATTTATTTATTTATCTTTCTCCTAATTTCATCGTATTTTTCAGCGCTGATGCAACGGTTTTGTCGTTTTGCATTTTTTTACGGGTGGTCCATAGCGGCAGACAAACCTCTGGTGGTAAACAAATTTCACGTTTTCAAACGCAGTGTGACATCTTTAAAAAAAGACCCTTCCTTAATAACCGGATTATTTGCTTTTGCATCTTGGCTGCGTTCGATGTAGCATGGAAAACACAGGCGTTTAACTTTCTTTCAAAGTTATATCTTTATAGCCTGCAGGACGATGATGGTATTTTTTCTTTTGCGATGCATAATAATTTACACTGCAACCGTGCTATGAAGACAAGAGAACTTTAATAATGCCCTCAAAACACGCGCTGATCAGAAATTGTGATGCCTTGCAACTGTAATCTCCCGAAACCTTTGCAAGAACTGCGACCTTTGCAATGCATCAGAGCTTATTGCTGGTTTCATTCAGTTTTTTCCAAGTTTTGTTGATAACGTGAAAAGACGCACAAAACCTCCTCTATCCACCGCGCGTACAGAGGAAAGACCCTTTCATGAAGACTTATTAAATTCCCATTTATCGAGTTCGCAGTTTCATTGCTATAATTATGTTCTTCTCGCTACCCGGTTTGAATGAATATATATTAATGTCAGTGGATTCCATGTGATCGTCAGGCATGGGATTTCCGCTGAATAACAAAACATTAACTTATTTGTCGAGGCACTGATGTCAGGCTGAAGTGTTCATTCTTTTAGATTGTTCTGCACGGGTGCTGCACCATCTGCGCCGTTGCGCTCTTTCATTGCCTTAACCCTCCTCGAGCTCAGTGGATTAAAATCTATTGAATTTATGATAAAATGGATAATGGGTTGACACAGTATTGATTAACGCAGTAGTTACGTCTCTCCGCGGGCTGCGTCTTATGTGCGGTTTGCTACATGTTTCATTCACACATGCCCGCCCGCACACACACACACACACACACACAAACACACACACACACACACACACACACACACACACACAAAAGCACGCGCGCGCGCGCGCGCACACACACACACACACACACACACACACACTCACACGATAGCCTATTTCAAGCGGTCGGTGCATGGGTTCTCCATAAATTTATGACCCATGTCCTGTTATCAAGAGCCATGCTTAGATTAGCCCACTATGCTTGCGAGGGTCATGAATTTAGCGGGTTTGCGACTATATTCACACCAGTCCTTTTGGTGTCATGAAATTTTGCGAATAATGACAGCGGAAGCGAAGATATTGTACCTTCGCATTATTTACAACATTATACACAATTAGGTGTTCCGCCTTGCAATGTCATTGCGGATGATTATCCATTTGGACTGACATTATGATAGAAAATATTTCAGAAGCCGAATATATTCCTGATCCAAATATGTGTTCTGAGCATTTTTTTTCGGCTGTGCAAGATGATGACTGTTTTGCAAGCCTTGCGAGTGAAAGCCTTTTAAAGCTGTAACGTGCAGTACAAGTGGTATCTTCAGAAATGACTGCGTTTTTAAGTAGAGCGCCCTTATAAAGTTACTTCGTAGTTGCCTACAGCATAGCTGGAGTGTGAAAACGTCTCAATTTTCGATTTCAGCATCTTTTTTTCAGTCTGCACTCTGCCTGAAGTCACTCACTCGCATCAAATAATAAAAAAAGCTTTATTCATTCTTTGGTGCCATTTTCCCAACGCTGGATGCTGTGCTCTAGCTATTCCGTTGATGACAACTTTCACCGCAGCAACTTTCCAATGGATCTATAAAAGCAGTTTCTCTGGGAAAATGACTGAAAAAATAATCACAGATGCTTGGAAAAAAAATGCTATGTGATGCAAATTCTGTAGATATGGAGTTTAGCTCTGAAATTATTTTGGAACCATTAAGTGTGCTTTTTTAAATGAATCATCATAATATAAAAGGATAGCGCATATATGATAGATTGGATTTACCAAGACCTTTCTGCTACAAGGTTTTGCATGTATGTTCTGACAGTCTAAGTAAATCGGGCCTTTTATAAACTATCCGGTCATAGTTTATCGCACGTCACTTTCTCCTCTGTGGTGTGAACTTTCATATTCAGCATCTAAAAACACAGGAATTCATTCTCATATGCAACAGTATAGACAGTGTAAACATTTACTTGAAGAAACATCACTGACAGGGCGGATGTTTGCCAGATTGCACGTTTCTACATCTGAGGACATACTGATCTCAGCATTGCTTTTGCAGGAAAAGCAAAGTAAAACTTATTGGAGACCAAGTGAAGGTTCACAATTTATTTTCACTGTGGAATTTTGAAGGAAAATTAATCAATCCATTCGGTTGAGGTGCCCTTAATAATTAATTAAAATTAATAGCCCTTAGAGGACATACTGTATATCAGGTGGCTTAAAGCAAGGTGCAGCAATGTTCTAATAGCCCTGCAGCCATTGATGCACTGTATTCTTCTGTGTTTTTTTATATTGGGGGGAATATTAGCAGGTACTGTTATTGATACTTTCCTATTGCAGTGAAAAATATGATGAAGTCCTCTGCTCGGACATAATACTGGTAGGAGTGAAAGAGTTTCAACAACTATTAATTTCTGGCAGGAGGAAGTTCAAGATGCAATGCAGTTCAGATCAGAGTTGATTATTTTTCTCTTTTCTCTGGCTAATTTTCAGAGCCAATACAAAGTCAGGCAATAAATGCTTTTGGCAAGTTTTACACGTTGTACTCAGGGGATTCAGCATTCAGCCAGCACCAGCTATATTAGGTAGTACTCACATCAGCCATTACAATATCACGTTATAGGACTATAAAGGCGCGGGACAATTCAATCTGCATGTAAAATACAGTCCTGGAATGCAGCTATTGAGGGGTAGCTAACCTTTTTAGTGGGAAATCATAGCAAGCTTTATGGAAGCTGTTTGACAAGGCTTGTTGCCAAGTGAAAGCAGATGGAATTTGAGGGAGTTTCTTGAAGTACTGTACACAGCAAAAATCCCAGTGTTAACTGAACTCCAATTGGTCTCATATAAACTCTTCTGGAGTTCAGTTAACACTGAGATGTTTGCTGTGTAGATTTGGAAACCAGGATCTGCCATGAGGCGCTGTGGAATGAGAACACCACCTCCATCCATCCATCCATCCATTATATAAACCGCTTTTCCCTCACTAGGGTCTTTGAGGAGCTAGATCCTATTCCAGTTGACAATGGGTGAAAGGTAGAGACACGCCCTGGACAGCTTGCCAATACCCTGCAGGGCACACACACCGTTCGCACACCATTTACTCACACACTCATTCTGACAGACAGTAATCTACACGGAAGGGCCCCGGGCCAGATCCAAGCCAATGACCTTAAAACTACGTACTCCGGCTATGCTGCCCTTCCACTCTGTCTTATAACATAAATTATCACGTTACATAACATGTCCTGTCTTAATTTGCGCTAACATGGTGCCAGTCCTCCAGAAGGAACTATTGCGTGCAGCAGGACTTCATTTAACAATTAACAATCACTGCGAATGACTATCTCAAACAAAAAGATGAGTATTTCGAAATCATGTTGGAGTCTGCGTCAATCATCCAAGATGATATATAACCCCATTTTGAAAAAAAGTTGAGACACCACCGTATACTGTTAACCCTAGAACACTATCGCCGGGTGATTTTCACCCGAGCAAACGTGTTTACGAGATTTTCATTATGTTGTGTTTGTCTGAGTGTTATGTTATGGGTCCCTGGGTAGCTTCAGCATTGTCTTTGACATCTTTGAAGGCATGGGCGTTTCGTTTACCTCAGGGTACTTTTTTTCATTTTGTTAGACTTGGCACAGTTGAAAATAAAAGAACACTACTCTAATTTGTCATGTATTGCCATATTTTGAGGACAAGTACTTTTTATTGGGTATTTTACTATATCGGGAAAAATCACCCGGCGTTAGTGATGGTGTTACTAATTTTAGCAATAGTGTTCTAGGGTTAATCAAAGCAGAAGGTAATGATTCCCAAATAACTGAAACCCGATATCTAAATAAAACTAGTATAAAGACAACATATAAAATGTTTGAACTGAGATATTTCATTGTTTTCTCAAGCATGGATCTTCATTTTGGATTTGATGCCTGAAATGTGTTTCAAAAAAGTTGCTTCATGGGCAACAAAAGACGGAAAAGTTGTCTGATGCTTAAAACTAGAGTGTTCAGGTGAACACGTGTCGCCTGCGAAGCTTTAGTTTGAAAGTGTGACTACCAACTGAAAGTGTGACTACCGGACAGACAGACGGACAGACAGACGCCGGACAAAGTGATCCCTATGTGCCGCTATACTTCGCAGGCGACACAAAAAAGCATTTAGCAGAACATCTCAGTGCTAATTAGGTTCATTGGCAACAGGTCAGTAACATGATTGGGTATTCAAGTCTATCAGAAGTGAGAATGGCGAAGGCTTCACCACACTGTAAAATATTACATGGGAATATAGTTCAACAATTTAAAAGTAACGTTTCTCAGCATAAAAATGTGAATGCTTCAGGCAGTTCATCCTCTACGGTGGATGGCATAATTCTAAGATTCAAAGAATCTGGAAATATCTCTGTATGCAATGGGCAGGGCTGAGAATCAGTATTGAAGGGCTGTGATTTTCATGCTCTCAGGTGGCACTGCATTTAAAAAAAAAAGACAGGATCCCGCAGTTTATGGCCTCAGGGACACTTTTGTAAACATTTGTCAGTGAGCACGGTTTGTTGCTGCATCCACAGATACAAGTTAAAACACTGTAATGTGAAGATAAAACTATATATAAATAAGATCCAGAAAGGCTGCCGCTTGCTCTGGGCCCAAGTTTATTCAAGATAGACGGAGGCGAAGTGGAAAACTGTGCTGCGGTCTGACCAGTCAAATAAGGAAATTCGTTTCAGAAATCACAGACTCTTCACCCTCCAGGCTAAAGAGGAGAGGAACCATTCAGCTTGTGATTAGCGCAGAGTTCAAAAGCCAGCATACATAGGGACGCATTCGTGTAAATGTCATGGGTAACTTTTACGTCTGTGGCGATAACATTAATTCCGAACAATATACAGTAAACAGTTTTGGGGGCAACACATACAGGCATCCAGACGTCTTTTTCAGGGATGGCCTTGCTCAAATCCGCAAGACAATGCCAAAACACATTTTGTACATATTAAAACAACATGTCTCTGTTGGAAAAGAGTCTGGGTGCCAACTTCAGCTGTTGGTTTCCTCAGTTGCCAAACACTTACAGATTGTCGTTAAAAGAAGAGGTGATGCAACACAGTTGGAAACATGCCCCTGTGCTAAATTTTTTTAAGTATGTTGCTGACATCAAATTCAAAATGAGCATTTATTTTTCAAAAAACAAAATTTCTCAGTTTCAGAATCTGACATTATCTTTGTACTATATTCAACTGAACATTGAGTTTAAATGATTTGCTAATCATTGTATTCTGTTTTTGTTTCCATTTTACACGGCATCCTGACTTTTTAGTAAATGGGGCTGTACAATAATTTCGTCCTGGGAAGAAACCTGACAAGTCATTCAGCATCGCTTAATGAACCCAACAATTTCTGCTAGTCGTAAATTGAAAATAGCGCAGGGTTGCTTTGTGGCAGGAATAAAATTACTGTGACCTCATTCATGAAAATGAGTGCAATAGCCACTAGTCGATGAATGTAGTCCATCAATATGCTGGAAATAAAAATGCTCTTCTACAAGGTAAAAGACATGAGGACTTGGAAAGACAGCGTAAATCAAAAATGTTTATTGAAGGCATTGTGCAATACCTGTATAAAGTGCGTGGTGTCCGGGTCTGGTAATGATTTCATGTGAGGAAGACATGTAAGATCTTGAAGTACATACAAGCACTGAGGGCCCTCCAATGGAATCAGTCACAAATACACTGTTCTGTCTACTGAGCAGAAGGGCATATGTGGGAATTAGTTCAAGGTAACCTGCACTCGGTTCTGAGGTAATACTCTGTATACAGAACTGCCGGAGTGTGAAACAGCTGGGGAGGCATGCGGCGGCGCCAGCAGGACTATCGCTTGGACCGACACAACCCAAGCCAGTCACCCCCTCCACAAACACACATGCACACACACACGCGCACACACCGTAATGGAATTGATCTCCAGTGAGACACTTGCTGCGCTACATTCTGGCCCCTTATCGGTCATTCATTTCCACTGATATGAATGGTGTGGAAAATGTCTGTTAAGAGGGGAAACTGACCTGATAACTGTGAAGAAATGAATTCTTTTCAAGAAACAGACAGTAGCTTTCTACGTTGTACAACTGATGTAATTGTAGCCGGACACAGTACCCTTCTGAAGAATTTTTACACTGTAGGATGTGATGAGCTGTTTGTTCTTGTCATACGTTCTTCAAAACCTGCCCACTAAGTACATAGATGAATTAATAATATTTTGAACTGATACACAATGCACTGGACAGAAGTCATGCTGCCGCTTGATTTTCTATATCCCTCACTGAAGGTCATGCAATATATATGAAGAGTTGGAATGCGAAACCCCCTAAGTCCACTCAACCTCTTTTGTTTTTTTTTTTTGAGTTTTTGTTTTACTCAGCATAATATGCTGAGTAATAAAAACTCAATTTAAAACAAAATATAAAATCTAAAAAATATAATATAAAATATTAAACATAATATGCTGAGTAAAGAAACTCAATTTGAAATAAGAGAGGTTGAGTGGACTTTGTGGGTTTTGCATTCCAACTCTTCATATCGTTAGCATAATTTCCGAAGTAATTTTTTGCCTTACTGTTGCAATATCAATAAAAATACCAATGTGCTTGCTAAAAGATCTGTTTTTTCTTGTTTTCCGATAACGTTCAAATATGACTTAGGTAACTTTGCTATTAGGCTATATATAATATTTTTTATTTTTTCTTTAATTTGAATGCTGTATTTCTGGAATAATTTTTTAGTGACTCCAGTGAAGTACGTTTATACTGTATGGCTTAAACGGAGGTTACGAGGCCCCCTGTGGTGGGTATGGTAACAGCAGATATCTGACCTCGCGGCAGGAGAGAGCATTCCTCAGCAGGAAAGTGATGCTTGAGGTCTTACCCCACTTTAAGCACAGGCATAAGTCACAGTAGTTTCAGCCTGCGCTGATTCACCATGGTGCGTGTAGGCCTGTACTTTGATAAGGCCCCAGTTGATTTGTTTCAAGTTTTATGAAATGCTCAACCACTGGAAAACTGAAGAAAAAAACCCTAAAATTGGATTTGATTTCAGATTTGAAGTGAATTCAATCAACTTTTAATTGGGACAGGTGATAATCTTTGATCTACAATGTTCGTAAACAGTCTCATACACGTCTTAAGCTTGATTTCAGATTTGATTTCAGAATCACATTAGTTTTAGCAATGATCATTCAAATGCTTGCAACACCACCGAAAATGTTTTCTTCAGCTGGCAGCAAGAGGGACTAACCAGAAAAATTTTTCTGGGCTTTTAAGAAAAAACTGGATGAACATGCCTGTTAGATCTTTTGCAATTGTTATTTGTTATATCCGGTAATGTCTTCTTTCTCAAATTCATCTTCAAAATTGGATTTACCATATTATCAGTACATTTATGCCGCCATTTACGGAGGCTTTCTTCCAACCTCTAATGTGAACTTGCGCATGTTAGCACTTGAATATTAAATCATAAGATAATTTAAAGTTTGCACTCAAATGAGACCAGGCTTACATACCTGCCTGAGGGAAATTTCATGCATTAGCACCCAGAATAAGAGCATATTACATTAGAAACCATTTAAATATAGCAATGGACAAATTTAAATGCCGACAAATCAGCAGTAAACTGATTCTATAACTATAATCTGTATGTAATGATAAAAAATAGCACTTTTTGATGTGGTACTTGATACAATTAATTACATTCTCATTATAAATTGAAAATACAAAGTTTCTTGCTGTAGTTTTAGCATTAAACCTGTTTTCTCTTTCATTCTTTCATCCTGTCTCCATGAACAAATAAAGTTTAGGATTAATGACCTTGTTCAAATAATTAAATCAGCCTTGCAGTTCAAAAAGCTTTTGTCAAATAAAGATCACATTAGTGCAGTTGTTCAAAAACACAACTCCACTTTGAAGGAGAGGAATGGCTGAAATAATAAATCTTCCTCAAAAAACTAAACAAGTGTAGGGCTCTATCTTTCACACTGTCCTACCCGTTGCCACTACCCGCTACCCGTGAGTTACGCATGTAGCAGCTACCACTATCCCTAAACGGTATGTTGCAGCCACACTACCCGCTATGCATTATGCCGACTCCCTTATTTGCGCCTGGAGGTGTGCCTGTGGGCGTGTTTATGCGCTTTCCCTACAAACTGGTATCTTAACCACACGCGTTAGGGAAAGCGAATAGCGGGTCATTAAACCACCCGCTACCCATTTGGGCTTTTACAACAGTGTGCCCAGGCGGCTTCAATGCGCGTCCACTTGGACACGTGGACATGCACATGCGGCTCCACTTCCCGAATGAACTCGTCTGCAAAAAGCCACATTGCTTTAGCCTCAGTTGTACCCCTGAGAAAATGGCAGAGATAGTACTATATTGCCTTGATTGCCAGATAAATAGTAGAAGACGCCCGGAACGCGAGTACCGCCAGCGCACCAGCTACCTGGGCCTTTCAGGTAAGTCTATATTGTTTGTATTTTGCATCAACCATTTTTTCCTCTTTTATAAAAATATATAGTTATTATATATAATATATATTAATTATATATATTATATATAACATTCAAAAATTATTATAATACAAGAATTATTTCCCACAAAACGAGAATGCATGACAAAACTTTGCCTCTCCCGTCAGGCAGTGACGGAATTATGTCACCTGGTTGCAGATGATGTAGACACCGCTGCCAGCTGTCCATATGCCTTGCCCGTTGCTGTTAGGGTTACTGCGGCACTATTTTTCAATGCTAGTGGGTCATTCCAACACACACTCAGCTCAATTGGAGGCATGACCCAATCTGCTGTAAGCTCAGCTATAACTGCAGTCACTGCCAGCATAGTCCGACATGCCAGTAGTTACATCATTGGCAACTCTGTGACACCCCCGAGAGACGACGCAGGGTAAAGCAGGATTTTTTAGCTAGATATGGGTTCCCTAGGGTTCTGGGTGCCATCAACTGCTCACGCGTTCTGATTCGGGCTCTGGCTCTGAAGAGTGACGCCCATGTGAATCGTAAGGGAACCCATTCCATCAACGTCCAGGTGATTTTCGATGCATGGGGTTATCTTGAATGTATTCGCAAATCATCCTTGAGGTAGCCGCGACGCTTTTATGATGGAACAGTCGGTCATTCCTGCAGTCTTGGGGTGACTGTCTGGTGACAATGGCCATCAATTGTCAGTATTGGTATTGCATGGTGCCATAAATTTAGCCAACAAGTGTGCGTTTCAGTGGAAAACGTTCACGCGCACGAGTTGTCATTAAGCGAACATTTGGCATGCTCAAAATGTGGTGCCACTGCTTGGACTGGTCAGGTCTTTCAATATGGTCCTCAGAAAGTAGCATCCTTCTTTGTGGCATGTTGTGTGCTGCACAACATTACCCTACGCCATGGAATGATGCTGGAGTTTGAGGATAGATTATTACCGGACTATAGAAGGAGGCTGAAGTGCAGGTGCCGACTCCAAATGCTGATATAGTGCCAGCAGTAGCAGGGGCAATGAGGCACCAGCTGGCAGCGGAGCTGCGACACCGCTAGTCATGTCATCTGCAGCCTGCCTGCTAAATAATTTGTGCAATCAGTTGGCTACTAATAATGTAATAATACATGTAATTCATATAGCGTTTTATGAAATACACAAAGTCGCTTTAGAAAGAAAAAAGTGTAAATGGTTGCAGTCAATGTAGGCATTTATTTGGCTGTGGGTATTTTCTAAAATTGGATTTTGATCCTCCCCTGTCTGGATTTGACCTCAGGCTCCAGTAATTTCACTTTGCCTTCGGAGAAACGTGCGACCTTCCTCTTTCCATCACGGTTTTCGGTTTGAGTATTTGGTATAGCCCAGCCTGCTCTTAAAGGCAATGGCAACTGACACATTGATTGGTTTAACTGGTGTAACGCCCAAACCGCACCTATGCATAATATAACTGGTAGAGCAGGTGTTTTAGGGATATAGGCAGGTGTGCAAGATAGCAACTTTTGCAGGGGGAACGCCTCTTTCTCAATGCTAAATCCCCAAATAACGGGTTTAGGGACTCAGGTGTAAGGTAGGGCCCTTAGTCTTAGAAAATATTAGCTTTATTACGCCTGTATCGTGTAGAAGTGTCCTAGCCAGTGATGAACTATTTATGCGGAAGCACATCATATTCAGATTCCATACAAAGCACACACAAGAAAAATAAAATTAATGGCTTAAAAATGTATGTCAGAATGATTGATATTTACTCTGGTTTTTTAAATTAATTTGTCAAATTATAATTTTATGATGAAGTGGCCTGGTCTCCACATCCTAAGAAGACATTCAGAACAACTTTCCTGTGGTGATATAACCTTGCTCCATTTTATCAAATATTTTCCAATGAATTTATGGTTGCATGAGCATAGCGATTACAGCATGACTCATTTACGGCGGGATGAATTGAGATGTAATAGACTTCACATGCAGTAACTCACAGAGTGATCAATTCTGCTTCAATAGATGGCGAAACAGACAGTAAGCCCATTGAGGTGTCATAAACATCTGTTTGCTAAAATACATAAACAAAAGATGTGGTAATGATCAAAGAACATGTGGGGGTGGGGGGAGGATCATTAATTACTGGCCAGTGTTGACCTGTTATCAGATTCTGCCCTCTTATTTTGACTGGGTATCAACCATAAAATTCTTCAACAATAAAACTGACATGACAATTACGTAGATGTGTCAATCTGTTGGCCATATTGAATTAGACTTCTGCTGCCTTTTACTGTTGGCCTGCCGATGCTGAATTCTGTCATCATCAACTTTCGTCATGTCTCTGCCCTTCACAATGCAATGACTGTTCAGTCTCACCCAGGGTGGCGCCCATTATGCTCCTTCAGAATAACTTTATCCTCTGACTTCATAAAAAAAAGCTGGTTGAGCAGATTCTGAGGGCGGTGATTCCATAATTCTTTGCAGGAGTCGTATCAACTCTACAAATTTAAGTTTAGGGATAAAAGTCAGCCATTTTATTGACTGAAGCATTGTCCATTTTGACTTCTCGTGATTCAGTTGGCGCCTTGTATTAACAGTCTTGGCGCACAGCCTGTGATTTTCTGCTTTTGTCTACTCACTGTTTGCAAAGATTTATTCTCATCGCTGAAAGTTCAATTGGTGCAGCTGCTTCCATCCCCACCTCTGCAAGTCAGCATTTTCAAGTCAAGGAAAATATAAATATTTAATGCTCAGAGCAAAGGGAGCCATGCTTTTTTATTGAGCACAAGGTGTTCGAAAATGTGTTCATGCTCTTGCAGCTGACTGCACACTCCATGAGTGCTTCTCTTTAGCCCACCGTAACCTTGCTTTAATCTGTTTGAGTCTTAGAGCTGGATTTTGTTTGGCTTTTCTGACATAAATACCACTTCATTCAGCTGAATTCTTAGAGTTCTGTCAGAAACAATGGCTTCCGTTTTTTTTTTTTTGTTTTTTTGTTTTTTTTTTTGGCCATTTGTTTTAAATTTTTTTGTGTAGAATTTTCTATTTCAAGGCATATTGTATTGAGTTTTCTGTCCTGACACTTTGCCATCTTCTATGGTCAATTGACAACGTCTGACACCTCGCTAATGCCTCCAAGCACTGTCTTTTAACTGTAGACTAATTTTAATATTCATATTTGTGTTGGAATTAATTTAAGAAATGTCAGTTATAAGGTGATTGCATTATTTTTTTCTCAAAATTAAGTTTCCTCAGCTTAATAATTTAATCTTATTTCTTTGAGGTATGTTTCATTGTTTAGCTACTGGATAAAAACTGTATTTTGTCATATGTGTGATTTTTTTAATTTGCCATGACATAAAAAGCCAGTTTGAATAGTCTCTGTGTATAGTAAATTTTTCCAGGAGTTGTTTGTATTTGGCCAACATTTTAAATAGGGCATGCTCTGCTTTGAGAGGAGTGAGGCTTTGTAAACACACAGTGACTGAACTTCCTCTCTCATAAAAATGGTTTATTTGGGTTGTCTCAATCAAGGAGCTCTATAACCTCTGTATTAGGTCAGAAAATGTAGAAGGTGAATGACTGGACCTTTTCTCTGACGAAGAACCTCTGGACTAAATACGTTTTCTGAATGATGACTCAGAAGTACCTTTACGAGTCATTTCTTCAAAGAGTGCAGTGTATCGTTAGTCCAGCATTTCTGTATCCAATACATTTTTTCTCCCATAATTTATGAATCAAGTTAATTTATGGCTCAATATATTGACATACTGACTTTCCCAATACTGTTGAGTGGTACCGCTTCTCCTGGTTGAGAAGAATTTTATCTGAGTTTGCCTTAGAGCCATAATTTCAATGAATCCTCTTTGCAAGACTTCCTGAAATTCATGAAGTTGTTCTCTAATACCATTTTTAATAATGGAGCCATGCATTTGCTCACGGTCTGTGCAGTAAAATATTCAACATTAATTCAAAGCTCAAACTGAGTTGATATTAGTCCAATCGGGGTCAGATAGCACATTATTATCTGAATAAATGTCGTCCCAGATTCAATTTAACACTGATAAAAAATGAGGTGGGGTACTGTATAGGACCTTAATTGCTGAAAAATTGACTTAGTTTGTGAATTCAAATTCACATATATCGATTTTTACTGCTTTTTATATTAATCACAAATCGTTTTTAATGCCTAATAGCCCTTTTTGAATCTCTGGTGAGGTAGCTGTCCCTTTACTCGAGTGTGGCTGATCACTTTAATGATACTTTTCCAGTGTCAGAGGATCATCACTTTGATAATGCCACCATTTCCCATGATTTGGACGCTTGTCTCTCTGACATCATTACCTGATTGGACTGTGAGGTGATATTAGCTGATACGGTAGCACATCAGTAGACACTGTCCTTCAGATTCCAAAAACAACTCCAAAGGTCCACTCAGCAACACTTCACCAACATCTCTTAACAAGCACATCAATGGAAATTATTATTACTTTTATTATTATTGATTGGCTGGCATGGCTCGGGTGGTCTAGGTTCCAGAAAGTTCCTGGTTCAATCCCTGGCACCTCCACTGAACATGTCGAAGTGTCCTTGAGCATGACACTAAACTCCACCCTCCTCCTGATGTGCAGGTTGGCACCTTGCACGGCAGCTTCTGCCATCTGGGTGAATGTGAGGCATATATAAAGTGCTTTTGGGTCATATGACGAGAATAGCGCTATAAGAATGCTGTCCATTCACTATGGATTATTATTATTATTATTATTATTATTATCCATCCATCCATCCATCCATTCTCTTTGCCCACTTCTTCCTCACTAGGGTCACAGGGGGAGCTGAAGTCTATCCCAATTGACTAGGGGCGAAAGGTAGGGACGCACCCTGTACAGCTCACCAATCCATCACAGGGCACAAACACCACTGACTTGCCCTTCACTCTGACTCTCATACCTATGGGTTCTTTTGCATCTCCATTTAGCCTGATGTGCATTTCTAAGGACTGTTGGAGGAAACTGGAGCATCCGGTGGCAACCCATGCAAACTCACACAATACGGCCCCAGGCCGGATTTGAATCCTCTCCCTTCTTGCTGTGAGGCGCCACGGTGTCGCCCTTTCATTATTATTTATTTATTTCTCACTTGTGCTTACCGACTGAGACACTGGTCCAAAGGCCCATAAAATACCCTGACTGGTTTATAAATGTTGAAATATTGCTGGTTGACTAGATTCAATCAAATGTTTTCCCAAAGTGTCATCTCATCTGCACTTCACTGAAAGAGAAAAAAAAAACACCAGAGGCGCTGTCAGCAGGGAACAGGAACCAGTCTGTGTAACTACGGGGTGTCTATATTTATTTATCAATTTGCATTATTTAAATTTCTTCATTTAATCTGGAAAAGAGATCCAGAATGAGCAAGTCAGTAAGTCATACAAGGTGAAATTAACACACACAGAAGAAAAAAAAAACTTGGACTGCGCTTCACCTGCATTGAATCAAAAAAATTTATTAAAAATGAAAAGAAAAATAAATTTGTATTACAAAGTCAATTAATCAACATTCAAATAATAAATAATGCAAGGTTTGCCATAAATGACCTGAGTTTTTACCTGTTTGTTCACTTGATTAAATTCAATTAAATTTGTGGACCCTACAGCCTCTTCAGAAAACTGAAAACCCTTGTTTACAAAGTCCACAGTGCTTCTGGTGCGGCTAAGGGATGGATGGGGTGGATACGCTGTTATGTATGAGTATTATGTAAAGCACTGTGTATCATTTGTGAATGAAGATTTGTTACATACTGTTTTTGCTACCTTACTGGTCAGCTAATTGTTTATTTTGTTCATCATTTAGCTCCCTCTGGTGGTTTGTCTGTAGAAAATCATGATCTGATGCAATACATTTGTTTGCGATGAAATAGACTAGTGCTTTCTAGAGGTTTCTGGCATCTTCTTGCCTGGAGGGGGCTGGATCACCCAGGACTCCTGTAGATCTTTCCAGAATGTTCCTAGTCTAAATAAATGCTGTGTATAAATTTTGTTCAGTTAAAGAGAGTTTTTTGTTTGGCATCAGAGTTACATAGTGGCATTAGAGTGTTATTATCAGATTACACAGTGGATTATTTGCAGAAATTTTTGGACCTAGTCAGTGAAGAATACATTTTTTTTTGCTTGTTTTATTTTGTGATTTTCAAGTCATAACAAATTGGAGGCTCCACCGAGATAAACCATTCATTGGATTCACCAAAGATTAAAGCTGGACTATCATTTTAACTTTTGTGACTATTTGAAAAACCAGCAATCATGACTTTTGATGTTGAAATTTTTTGAAAACTCCAACCACGGAATCAATTGTGCTGGCAAAGAAGACTTGCTGCAAATAGCCTCAACCCTCAATGAAGAAAAAAGAAAAATTCAACATTTTGGTGCAAAATTCATTGATGAAGAGATCTTTGGGGAAGAAGCAGCAAAATTGATTAAAGATGTTGACATGCCTGCAACAGAGCTGCAAAGACTTGAGATTCAGCTACCCCAGAAACAACTAGAACTGAAAGAAAGAAGGTTGGAGAAAGAACTGGAAGAAAGAAGGTTGGAGAAGGAACAGGAAGAAAGAAGGTTGGAGAAAGAGACAGAACTAGAAGAAAAAAGGATACCGTATGAAGTGGAAATTATGAAAATAGAAGCAGGTACTGTAACAAAATCTTTTGGACTTTCTGATCATTTTGATGTGGTTAAACACATCAGACATGTTCCTCCCTTCACAGAGAATGATGTAGACTAATACTTTACCCATTTTGAGAAAATTGCTGAAAATTTGAAATGGCCAAAAGAGCATTGGACAATGATGTTACAAAGTGTTCTTACTGGTAATGCTAGGAAAATCTATAACCAGTTATCTGTCCAACAGTGTTATAATCATGATTTTGTCAAATTTGCCATTCTGAAGGGTTATGAATTGGTCTCTGAGGCTTCAAGGCAAAAAATTTAGGAATTCTCGCAAGGAAGTCGGTCAAATTCATGTTGAATTTGACAGGTTGAAGGAACAGTTGTTTGATCAGTGGTGTAATCCCATGAAAGTTGAAAAGATTTTTACACAATGAGGAAACTTATTCTGGTTGAGGAATTCAAAAGGTGTATCCAGCCTGATATCAAGACTTTCCTTGAAGAGAAACAGGTCAATATTTTGCAAGGTGTTTCCACCCTGGCTGATAGTTATGCATTGACTCATAAGTCTTATTTTGTCCAAAAATCTACTTTTTTTTTTTTTTTCGAAATTTCAAAGCAAGTCTCGGTCCAAGACATCTTCTAATAACACTTCTAATGATTCCAAGGCCACTTCTGAGAGGAAACTTTCCAGTGAGAAGCAATCCTCTGATTTTTTACCTTCTGCGTCTTGCCAGTACTGTAAAAAGCAAGGTCACCTTATTTCTGAGTGTTATGCTCTCAAGAAAAAAACTACGAGAAGAAACCAAGCCAACTGCTTTTCTAGGAGAGAATCACTTGTATCAAAGGTCAGTTTGTCTGATCTTCTACTTTCTGTGTCTGATTCTGTTATGGAGAGTTTTGAGCCACTCATGGCCAATGGTTTTGTCTCACTTTTGCATGATTTTCCCTTATCTGCTCCTGTTCAAATTCTTAGGGATACTGGGTCTTCCCAATCTCTTATTCTTGCAGATTTTCTGCCTTTTTCTGGCAAAATGTCTACTCAGGCTAATGTCCTTATTCAAGGAGTAGAATATGGTTTAACAAGGGAACCTCTGCATACTGTTTGTCTCAAATCAGACTTGGTCTCTGGACCTGTTGCTGTTGGCGCTAGGTCTTCTCTTCCTTTCATAGGTGTTCATTTGCTTCTCGGTAATGATTTTGCTGGGGATAAGGTTGTGCCCTACCCTGTAGTAACTGACACTCCTTTGATTGATCAAGAATCTGACTCTATGGAGAATGAAATTCCAGAAATCTATCCTTTATGTGCAGTTACTCATTCTATGGTCAAAAAGGTTATTCAAGCTGATGCTGACCTGGACTTCAACCTGGCTGACACCTTCATAGGGCAGTCTTTTCATGAGTTACCTTCCAGTCCTGAGATGTCTGGGAAATCTTCAGACTTGTCCTTGTCAGGTCATTCAAATTACATTCTGTCTCGGAAACAATTTATTCAGGGGCAACATTAAGCTCGTGATCTAGCGCATCTTCTACCACATGCTGCAAGTGAACCAGAGGCTACTCAAGTTCCTGTCTGTTTTTACTACAACAGTGGTGTGTTTATGAGAAAGTGGCGTCCACCTGATGTTTCTGCAGTTGAAGAGTGGATGATCACCAATCAAATTGTTCTTACAAAGTCTTATCATCAAGCTCTTAGTCTGGCCCATGACAATCCTATGTCAGGTCATTTGGGCATCAAGAAGACCCTTCAAGACCCCCCTTTCAGGAACCATTTTTTCTGGCCTTCCATTAGGTCTGATGTACAGTAGTATTGCAAATCCTATCATATTTGTCAAATGGTTGGGAAGCCGAATCAGAATATTCCAAAGGCTCGACTTAAGCCCATTCCCGCTTTTGAAGAACCTTTCAGTCAGACCATCATTGACTGTGTCGGACCATTGCTGAAGACTAAATCTGGTTGTGAGTGCCTACTAACTATCATGTGTGCTTCCACTCGGTTTCCTGAGGCAATTCCACTTCGTAATATCAAGGCGAAGACTACCATCAAGGCTCTTCACAAGTTTTTTCTACTTTGTTGGTCTTCCTAAGTCTATATAGTCTGATCAAGGGTCAAATTTCATGTCTGGCATATATTTCAACAAGTTATGCATGAGCTTA
The DNA here is from genome assembly GCA_029721435.1 of Gymnothorax reevesii. NCBI lineage: Eukaryota > Metazoa > Chordata > Actinopteri > Anguilliformes > Muraenidae > Gymnothorax > Gymnothorax reevesii. The sequence continues at coordinate 23,247,210 of CM056577.1, read as the reverse complement.
GTTGTCTATATAAATGCTGTGATTTTGGTCAGTTAAGTTTATTTGTTTGGCATTTGAGTGTTATTTTCAGATTACATAGTGGATTATTTGTAGAAATTTTTGGACCTAATCAGTGAAGAATAAATTTGTTGAAGTCGCCATTGCTGGTTTTTTTGTTGTTGTGATTTTCAAGTCATGACAATGTAAAACGTAAAAAAAATAAAAATAAAAAAAGCACTCAGGTATCTGGCTATACCCTCGCCTGAGTGCCTGAGTTCACTGTAAATATTGTGCTTTTAGTGCTTACTCTAGCCTGGTGAAGGATTCTCTTATGAACAATTTAAAAGCAAGTCAATCCTGGCAGCTCTCCTTACTCGGAACAAGGTCGCTTCACCCGTGTTTTCTGTAGCGAGTGAGGAAGAATTTTTTTTTTCATTTTGATTAAGCTATTTCTTCTGTCACTACAGCAGGGTTCTGCGTCTTTATTAAGAGAAAAGGGCAACACAGGTTTAAAAGGATATATAAACCGGACATACAGACCCAGAATGTCTACAAAAAAGCACTCACAGGCACCCATGCTGAATATATTTGCTGTTTTTTTTGCTGTATCATTGTTGTTGTTATGATGTAAGACTGAGTGAACAAAGGTACATTACTTAGCTTGTGAAGAGTAAGTGGAGATAATTTATATTAATTGCACCATTCAAGGATGATGCTCACTTATCTGTGTCCTTCTAGTACTTAGGGCAGTGGTGTGGGGTAATGATAAGGGATTTGGAATCACAGGACTTGTGGTGGCTCAGTGGCTATGTGATCTAAGCGAAGCACTTCACCTGAATCGACTTTTGACAAAGTGGGTATTCCACACGACTGCACTGAACATCGCTGATTCCGTTTAGGGTCAGGGAAAAGTCGCGGCAGAAAAAATTATCTCGTAGTCGCTGCATTCGCTCGGGATATTGTTCTCACATAAAAGGGATATTGTTATTCAGAGATAAGGTTCGTCACAAATTGTCTCTAGTTTCTTGCAGTCAGTAAATGGAAGAAGGTCAAAAGAACCTGCTAAGTTATTTTCTCAGAAAAAGTACTTCAGCGGTCCTTTTTTACTTTATGGAGAATAGAATGTATGGAAAATTCAAAATTGAAATCTGAAAAAAGTTCAGATTGTAAAGCAAAAAAGAAAGATGTTTTGTGTTCCACAAATTTGCCAAACATTTACTGCCGTTTTACCACAAGCTATCAGTGAATTTTTGCAGTAATGCCTGCTGAGCTGAAAATCAAGGAGGCACATAATATTGCTTTAAACTGATGATTAGTCTTGACCTGTTTTCAATGATTTGCATTCATGAAAAAAGTTTTCACCTTTCGCAAACACGGAGAACTAGCAACAGTCCAGAGTGTTTTTAGGGTTCACTTTGACAGTAACTGATTAAGGGAGATGATTGAAAATAGGTTAAGAATAATCATGAGTTGATGAGATGATTTCCGCCTCCTCAGCTATCAGCTCAGCAGCTGTCACTGCATGCTCCCTTCCTCACACCAAGTTGTCACCAAATGGTTTTAGAAGCCTGACCACTGAGGTCATCTGGATGCCACAGTGCCCCCAGTTACGAGGTTCAACCAAATTACATCCTTACTGGCTGTAGCAGCTCAGAGGCGTGTGACGGACCCCGAACAGGATTTGACCGCATTGCCTGCCTCAAATTATAGATTTATAGAGCATCGTGCCACATAAAGTTTAGAAGAAAGTCATAAAGGCAAACTTAATTCATTAGGACATAGCCAAAGTGAATTCAGCTTGGTACTTCTCCATTTTGAACTGCAGACATTGCAGATCTTTAGTTTTTAATAGAGTGAGGTTTTGTGCCTATTGTTCTCACTGTGGAGAAATGACCACTAACTTCACAACTGACAGAGGTTACTCTTTGTATCGAAGCGCGTAATGTACATGTCTTCTTTTACAATAATAATGGGATTTCCTATGTTAATGGGGCCAAAAACAGCCGTTTATGTTACTCATAGTCAGTTGGCTTTGCTTCCTGGCCCTCTGTGGCAGTCCGATTTTTTGTAACGTGAGTTAACTTTTTAAACATTTTTCATTACTACTGTAAATGAGAAGTAAATATAAATAAAATCAGGTTAAGGGCATAAGGGCACCTAGATATATTTAAATTCTGTCATTTGTAAACAGGTCACCAGGAATTTAAAGCTGTTATTAAAACTTTGCCTCCTTTGGATATTGCCCCACTGAAAAAAGCTAATAATTTTCGTCAATCAAATAGCAGCTTCAGTTAATTTCCTTGAGGTGTCATCATTTAAAATGACATTTTGACAAGCTCCAGGTACTGTTTGAATACTGATTACTAGTAAATTAATGCATATATAACATAAAACAAATTCAGTCGTTTGTTGGGTGAGTTATCGAGATAATTCTGTTGATATATTGAATATTTTTACGTAAAATGAAAGACTGTTTATTTAATACATCACACTGTCGATGTTTGTCATATTACACAGATTTTATGAAGCAGTAATCTTGCTGTTTTTATGGGGAAAATTCTGTGTTGACTTAAGTGTCATATTAATATTAGTCTGGCAAACAGGCAACCATGTGGGTTGTGTGGCTCGATCATTGTTTCAGGTTATGGTAATGAGAATGCAAATTTGGCTGCTATAGATTTGAAAAACCTGCCTTTGTGCTGTTGATGTACTTTGTGTCTCATGTGATACGCCTATATTCCTAAGCCCTGTCGAGCTGCCTATTCCCCAGTGGGGCCGAGTCTCAGACAAAAGGCCCGCCTCCTCCACCGCCAGCATGGCGATAAAGAAATAAGGAGCACTCTAGCCTCAGCACGACCTTTCAATCCTCCGTGCTTGTCTGTTACAGCAGCGAGAACGGTCTCCATTGTATTACTCTGGAGGGCTCTCTCCCTTTTCATGAAGCGGTCTGTTGTGGAGTCTTCATAAGCAGGGGAGGAACGGTTTGAATGAAGGTGCTCGTGTTTAGCTTTCCAGGACGGCCCTCCCTTTGCACCCCATCCCCCTTGACGCCTCGCGTAGACCCTTCTCCCTCTTGAAGGTGTGACAGTGAAAACCAACGGATCTGAGAGTTATGCATTATTCATTAGTGACCCAAAACAGCTGTTCCCTTTAGATTGATGGAGGAGGACACGATGCAAGTAAGGAGACGTAATATTTAGTCATGAACGTGTGTCACCACTACACACAGTGCCAATTCAAACTTATTTGTTTTTCAGGCCAAAATAGAGGAATATACTTTATGTGCTGAACATATCACTGGAGGCGAAAATCTCCTCAAACAAAAAGGAACGGAAAATGTCTGCTGTTCAGCCCAACCTGAACATCACCCGCAAAACCTGCTGATTTCATAAGATAAAAAGAATTAGCTGACAAACTAAATATGACTACTCTAATTTTGAGTGTTAATTCATTTCTGGGTCATTCCATGAAATACAGAGCCAAAGACCCTGCGTTTTTTATAGGACTATATGATTTGATTTATTGGTTGATTTTTTAATCATGTCCCACCACTATTGTTTACATGTCTACTGGCACCTCTCATCCATATATTTTCTCATTGAAACCGCCACTCGGCAGTTAGGTGTATTTTTGTGAGGGTTGTGGCAAACCTAACTGGGACATGGCCAGTTTTTTTTTATATAAATGTTGCACAGCAAATTAGTTGCTTTTTGTGAAGTTCCTGTATTTCAGCCCAGAATTGTGTTAATGTTTAACTGCATGCTCCTGCTGAGGAAATTAAATCAACAAATTCATCCTGTTAACCATTAGTCATACCACTATAAATTGAACAATTAGTGGTTTCCAATATCCAAAAGGGCATAGCGTGAAAACAGGTGATGCATTTGCTTAGTCGAGTATTTTTCGTGCCCATGTTACATTCGCAACATTTGTCATATGGTACAATCCAGATGACAAATTTTGCATTTAGCAACTAGTCTACTCTAAAATATTTTCAGAGCTGATGTGTACTTACATGGGCTGCCTTCTCATTTATATTTTGTCCAGAATATTGCATTTGTTCCATCCTCAGATGAACATGACCAATGAGCGACTTTTCAAAGCCCTGCCAAACATGTCCAGACCTTATTAGAGCACAACTGGGCATTGCCAAACCGCTGTTTAAAGTTTGTTCTCTGTTATACTAATTGAACAAGTTGAGACTTTAGTATATTTTTGAATAAAATTTTTATTGCATACTTTTGTATTAGTTTCGTGTCCTTGTTACATCGGCAACGCTGAGCGTTCAACACCTCGCCTCTTACATCCCACAGTAGATCTTGCCATTGAACTTGTGTAACATTTTGACTCATGGGAATGCCAACAAAAGTGAACCAGTACTTCTTGCAAAATCAAAAACAGTCATGTCACACTTTGGCTCTCTTTTTCATGGAATGACCCTTATCCAAGTACTTTTTGTCCTCAAAAACAAAGGGACTGCAATAAAAGGGATGTGATTTGTCATTTTTAATGATTTAAACATGAACAGAAATACAGATTAATCTGAAAATCAGCAAATAAATTAAACTGTTGTTCATATAAAACCCAGTGTGCCGGAAAACAAAACCAATATGATAAATGGAAAAAAAAATAACAGTTGAGCTGTGCAACTGCTTTACCGCTTGCATCGTACACTCACACATACTGGTTATACAGTAATTGCGAGGGTTTAAGTTCTGTTTTGGTTATTTTCTTTGCATAATAAAATTTTCTGTATACTCTTGTGCATATCTTTTTTAGATATTGTGTATATTTTCTTGTAGTCTTTCCCTCTCTCTGCTCAGTTCACATAAGCTTCTCTATTAATTCTCTTTCTCCCCATTCTGTTTATTAATCACTTCCTATTAGGTCCCTCATTTTTAGCCACACCCCCAGTCAGGCTATCCATATAAACAGCCAGTTTTGTGCTTGCTCTTTGCGAGTTTGTTGCCTACCCTGATTCACCGTACTTTCTTATTTATACTGAACTTCCTGCTTGTCTTTGTCCCACGGTATACAAGATCGCCTATTCCTTTGAGTTTTGTGATTTCCAGGTTCAGTCAGCCTCTGGTTTATGATTCTAATTACGTCTTACTTCGGCAATCCTACCATCCAGCTTCTGAGCAGTTGACTGAACACACACCACAAACTTTCCCTTTGGTGCTGCAGGTAACTGTTAGAATTTCACTTTGATTTTCTCCCCTCAAGAAAGTATCCAAATCTGTAGATCTCATTTACTGTGTGCGCCTGAGTCCAGTTCTTATCAGTAATGAATTGATTGAATATATGTATGCAGATTTTTATTTATTTATTTATTTTTTGCAGGTGTTTGGTCCAAATATTATGGTTCATTCTGGTTCTCAAATTACCCACTCATATAACAAAGGGGTTGCTCAATATCATATGAAGACCAAGGCAAACTCTTATTGCAGAGGGTAACTAATAATACATCTTAAAATTTAGAGGACTTTCACTTGAATGGACACCATATGCACGTTATATGTGGTAATACACACATGGTGCAAATAACTGTTGTAATGTTAAATATGTCAGACCTTTGCTAAAAAACAAACACAAAGAAGTGCCTGTTAAACAGTTGGATATCAAATGCAGTGTGCAGTTGGAAAAGTTTCTTGAATAATTGTAAATGATAGGAAAAAATTCCTTGGCTGTAACAGCCTGATAACAGGTCAGGATTAAATTTAGAAGTTCAATCAGTGTGTACTGATTTAGAAGAAAAACTGCAGATAATTAGCAATTATACATTCTCAAAAATGTGATACTTCCTTGTAAGAAGTCAAATGTAACCTTTATTCTTTCTAGAGAGCAGATTTGTTCATTTGCTGGCCTCATCTTAAAGCCCTCATTATGCATTGCTTTTAGAAGGGTGTCGCAGCAACCTTTTCAGAAACGTGGCCTTGGCAGCCTTTTCAGCGAATTGTGCTTGAAATCTTATTGCTTTATGGAATGATGCTTCCGTGATGCAAAGCTAGCTTTCATTTATTACGGTGTGCGATACAATTTTTATTAAGCATGACCTTGATGGTGGTTGCCATGGAAGATTTTAGTCATTACTGGGGAACATATCACTTCTTGACTGCTGTTAACGCAAAACCAAGGGAAAAAACTGTGGTTCACAGCTGAATAGCACTGGAGAAGTGGTTTGGTGCTCTGTTTAGATTTTTCAGCACTTGTACTTTCTTACCTCTAGTTTACAAACCTCTTTTTAATTTCAAAGCCTTCACTCTGGGGCTGGTGAGTGTTATTTCTTTTTGTGATAAAGATGATGATTTTTTCCTGTATTTAAAGGATCACTATTAATAGATTTATGCAAAATACTATGCTTCAATGTAAAAAAAAATCCTGTTTAAATGTAGGGTTATTTTTGCAAGACGCACCAATGACCCAAAAAAATTAAAACCACTGACAGCAGCCATATCAGTACTCAATCTGCTCCAGCTGTGGGGCTGAAGCTAAGCAGGTGTGGGCTTGGTAAGTACTTGGATGGGAGACCACCTGGGAAAACTAAGTTACTGCTGGAAGAGGTGTTGGTGGGCCAGTAGGTTGCGATCTTCCCTCTGGTGGAATAATCCCCAATGCCCCAGTGCAGTGATAGGGACACTGTACTGAAGGAGACGCCGTTGTTCAGATGAGACGTTAAACCGAGGTCCTGACTCTCTATGGTCATTAGAGATCCTATGACACCCTTCCATAAGAGAAGGGAGTTCCCCGGTGTCATGGCTAAATTCCCAACCTCGCTCCCTCGACCTGCCACCAAATCATCACCTGATCTAATTTGCAATGCGACTTGTTCTCTCTCTCTCCCCCTCAACCCCCAGGGCTCCCTTAAAAAAGAAATTTCAATCTCAACAGGGCTTTCCTGTTTAAATAAAGGTTAAATAAAATGAATAAAAGATGCAGTGAATAATGTTGATTATATCATTACAATGGCACTTGTGAAGGTCTGCAGGCAGATCTTAGATAGTAAACGAACAGTCAGTTCTTGCATTCGATATGATGGAAAAAATGGGAACTGAACTACTTTGAAATGGGTCTATTAGTTCTGGTCAGGCGAGTGGGTTAGGGCATCTTTGAAATGGCAAGACCTTCGGGGTGCTTTCTGTCAGCAGATGAGAGAGCCTTCTGACAGTGGCCCAAGGTCATGGGGTTCTGGGCACACAAGGTTCATTGATGGACAATGAAGGCAATCCTGTCTGGTCCAAATCAACAGATGGGCAACTGGTGCATAAGTCCCTGAGTATTCATTCATGACATTTACACAAGCAGCGGGTCACAACACACAGTGCATCATACCTGCTGTCTTTTGCATGTTTTAGTATGCAGGCCAAAGTGCTCACTCTAACCTTGGTCCACCTTTAATAACAGTGACCCCCAATGGGCACCTGAGTTTCAGAACTGGACCCTGGAACAGTTGAAGAAGATCGCCTAGTCCAATGAAACCCATTTTCTTTTACATCAACTGCTTTGGCTGTGCAGATGTGCACTATTTACCTGGGAAGAGATGGCATCAGGATGCAGTGTCTGAAGAAGACAAGCTGGTAGAGGCAGTGTGGTACTCTGGGAAATATTTGGCTGGGAAACCGTGAGTTGGGGAATGTAAGAGACGTCAGTTTGATGGAGCTGTTTTGGCAGCGCAAGGGGCACCGTCACAACTGTAGGCAGGTGGTTTTAATCTTGAGATGTATAAATTTGCCCTGAGTAAACAACTCAGTACTAGAATATTTAATGGGAATTATTCATTTGTTGGTTCCCCCTTACCAGACTATGCAAATTTCTTTTTGTGAGTTTGTGCATGTTTTGTCTTTTATTTTTGATACTATTTAGCAGTCAGCTCGGGAGATTTTACTACTGATGATGTATTAGGTTGGCCTTCAATAAGAGTTCTTAGTCACGACTGTAAAGAAATATCAGCTTCCTGACCTGAAGCAGTAAGGAAATAAGCAGAAGAAAGATGGAGATTAGTGTGCTGGGTGATATAACCACTATTCAAATTCACAAACCACAGAAGCATCTTCAACGACAGTATCACATCGCGCTCCTGATCCTGGGGGTTTTTTGATCGCTATGGGAAAATGAAAGCAAACGCTTAAGAAAAAAAACCTTTGCATGTTTGCATGGACGCGCTTGGATTCTCTCAGAAGTCCGCACACTCTATCACATTGTGGAACCGGACTGAAAGGCACGCGGCAGGGTGCCGGAAAATTCCAGGCCAGCCCACTCCAGCACTCCCCCCCCCCCCTCCGCAACTTGGATATGGTCAGACCCGTCACCTTAAAAACACCCCCCCTCCCCCTCCCCAAACCGCTGAATCCAATCCCCTCCCTGTTTTCATCTCGGGGTGTTTCCAAATTGCACTGCTTTCACAAAAGCCCTCATGATTGCATTATGGCAGTGAAACCTGTGCGCAGGCCTGATGGCAGGAAGCAGTGTGGAACAAGGCCACAGCTTTGGTTTGATTCACTGTTTGACTGGCAGCTCCTGGACTGATTTAAACTCCCATTGTGTTTCCCAGGCATGAGAGCTCTCATTATGCGCTGGTCCGATGCCCAGGGCGAGACGTGTCAGGCTGCGCACGTGTACCGGCACCAATACAGGAAGTCATGAACGCACGATGAAGTGCGCTTAATCACCCCACGAGCACTCTCATGCATACTCATTCATAGAAAAGCGCTCTCACAAATATGAATGCGCAAGTAAACGCACATGCACACATCCACACTCACAAAAATTGTACATTAAAGTTATTAGTATGGCATTATTGATGATATATGTACAAGGAATTACTGGGATTTTTATAAAATTAAATACTTGGCAAAGAATGTCCAAATATGACAGCTTCATTCTGAGATTTACTTATGTGAGCCAAGGTGCATTTGAGACTCAGAGGCTGGGGGATTATGTTTAAGCAGGGCTGTGTTTCTAGCATCAGTCAGGACAAGTCTGAGCCGTTCAAATCTGTGATTTTTTGTGAAATGAGTGTAATTGTAGCTCACCCAGATAAAACATTACTTGATATCCTTTCATATTTGTTTGAGCCCATCGTTCAGCAAAGTCCAGACACGGGGACGCGTTTTATCTCCTCAGCATCAGAAGGATCGCTGCGCTGGGAGAGCTGGTGTCTGGGCAGCACGTCCTTCCCAGTGGAAGTGACCCTGACACAGCTCTGTGGGCACTGCAGGGGTCCCAGTGCTGGAAATATCACTCCATCACTCCCTATGTCCCTTCTCCTCAAAACCTTCTTGCTGATCTCTTCCATTTTTCACATACAGACTTAACCCTTTAGGCGATGAGCCTATTTTTAAGGTTTCTGCTTGAATATTGCAAACCCATAAGAAAATGGGTATATCTCTGCAACCACAAGGTCTATTTGAATAATTTTGGTTTCATAGTAAATGGGACACTTGTGAGATTTGTTGAGATGAGTTAATATGAGTATATTTGATAGTGGTGAAGAGTAAATGAAGATTTACTCAATTACTAAAAAAAATTTTAAAAATGTAGATCCGCCTAAAAAAAAAAATCATTTTCAGGATGAATATCCCATTGAAAATGATGCAGTGTCAGCTCTAAACCTTTATCAGACCATAATACAACATAAGAACATTATCTCTGCAAAGGCTGACTCAGATAAAGTGAAGTAGAACAAAACTAGAGAGTTTTTAGCACAGAGAGTTCAACCGAGGTCTCCAAAGTGGCCATTTTGGCACAATTTGGCACCATCTGTGCCATTTGAGTTTTCTCATGTACAACAATATACATTTCATTTTTATATTTCTAATGGTGATCAATACATCCAAATACAACTGTTTTTGGCAATTTTTTGAAAATTCAACCAGACCTCTGTATATTTCCCATTTGAAAAATTGAACCACACAAAGCAACTGAATGTTGATTCCAAATGGAGCAGATTTATTTTGATAAAACAGTAAATATTTCAGCAACAATACCAACAGTAAAAAAAATTGTAAAACTTCTAAAATATTTACACTATTCTACAATATGCTATTTTGAAACTTTGAAATTGCAAAACAAATATTTCCATAAAAATTGAAACTTGTAAAAACACACACAAAGCATATACTCATACATAAAAGGGAAAAGAAGGCACACTCAAAGACTGATGTTTCAGTCTTCTGTATTCAGAAAGTTTCACTTGGAGACATTGAGAATGAGCTAAGCCCAAAACGTCTGTCAATCAGCTTTGTCCTCAGAATATAGGAATATGGGAACCATATTGCATAAATTGCCCCACTTTCGTAAGTAGTGTTTATTTTCAGCGACTGGGACCAGCCAGTGCCTGCTTTATACCGACTCTCCTTTATCTTATACATACACATACGTATACTGTCAAACATATACATAAACATATACACATGCACATACAAACACCAACAGACACCGAACGTCACATTTCATAACATCAGACCACATCACTAAGCCTGCATTTTGGCCCGAAAAAAAGCAGCTAGCTCCAAACATATTGAAATTTTTACAGCAATAAAGCTTTCGATACAACATTTATATGACATTCCATACCTTTCAGAAGATGGAGGACGGTAATCGGAGTCACCACTGTCTTCTGCATACTCCGGTTGCATAAGATCTTCGTCCTCTGACGAAGAATCCTCGATACATAGCGTACTGTCAGCGTTCTCCTCCAGTAATTTCAAAACCTCTTCGGCTGTGAAACGTCTGCTAGGCCCCTGCTTGGCCATATTTCTCACAAAGTGTAATAAAATATCGATAAAAAGAATCAACCTGTCTAGAAACAAGCAACAACAAAGTCGATGCCGTGCGCTCTGCGTTCAGCTATCCTATGCGTAATACGGGTATCCTGCGTAAATCGAGTTTGCTGGTATGTACACATAGTGAATACGCTTGGCTCTATCTCCGCCACGGATTCGTCGATTTGGGCGATTGACAACTCGTTGAAATCGTTAGAACCAATAGAATGAAGCTATATTCACCAAAATGAGATTGACAGTACTGTCTGCCAATCAGAATTAGAAGAACACACGTCTTCGCGAAAAAGCCCCTGATGCATACGGACATTGTAAGGCTTCCCCTGGGTCACTAACGCTGTCGGCTGAAGCCGGAAAGTTTTGGAACGCAACACAGGTAATAGGACTAACTGAATCAAGTGTGAATTTTACGGAAAAATAAGATTTTCTCGCCCGAACAGCGAAGGAAAAATAAATTTTACTACGATAGTTTGAAAAAGCGATGTCAGTTTTTATGATTCTTTGGCCTCTATCTCTCCGAAACTTTGGAGTAGATCAATTTGCATTACAGCATTGGAATCTGTGGAGTCTTAGCTTTCATTTGACGCCTCGCTTGTGCATGCTGCATGAACTTTGGTTGCGGTAGAGCTTGCAATATGTCGAGTGGGTTGATGCAGCGGAGCTGAACAGAGTTTGATATGTCGTAATTAATTTAGTTGTTATTTGAGCTGTGTTTAGAACATGTAAACGTTTATACAGTCGTGTAGCCCCGGTTCTGCTGTTTAATTTGATGTGCAATTTCGCTATATTCTTTTAAGATTAGTGCATTATTTCATGCTGTGTTTGTTAATGCCCCTCAAAGTCCCCCAATTGGGGGACGCTCGGGTACTACTTGCCTCTGCTGGAGTCAGGCTTTCCCCTAACTCTATGCACACGGGTCAACCCAAGCTCTCCTCTCACCCTCATATATGACCGCCAATCCAAGCTCTCCTCTCATGCTCATATAAAACTGCCAACCCAAGCTCTCCTCTCACCCTCATATATTACCGCCAACCCAAGCTCTCCTCTCACCCTCATATATAACTGCCAACCCAAGCTCTCCTCTCACCTTCATATATAACCGCCAACCCAAACTCTTCTCTCACCCTCATATATAACCGCCAACCCAAGCTCTCCTCTCACTCTCATATATAACTCCCAATCCAAGCTCTCCCCTCATTCTCATATATAACAGCCAACCCAACCTCTCCTCTCACTCTCATATATAACCGCCAACCCAAGCTCTCCTCTCACCCTCACATATGACCGCCAACCCAAGCTCTCCTCTCACGCTCATATATAACCGCCAACCCAAGCTCTCCTCTCACCCTCATATATAACCGCCAACCCAAGCTCTCCTCTCACTCTCATATATAACCACCAACCCAACCTCTCCTCTCACCCTCATATATAACCGCCAACCCAAGCTCTCCTCTCACCCTCATATATTACCGCCAACCCAAGCTCTCCTCTCACCCTCATATATAACCGCCAACCCAAGCTCTCCTCTCACTCTCATATATAACTGCCAACCCAAGCTCTCCTCTCACTCTCATATAAAACTGCCAACCCAAGCTCTCTTCTCACCCACATATTTAACTGCCAACCCAAGCTCTCCTCTCACTCTCATATATAACTGCCAATCCAAGCTCTCCCCTCATTCTCATATATAACCGCCAACCCAAGCTCTCCTCTCATGCTCATATAAAACTGCCAACCCAAGCTCTCCTCTCACCCTAATATATTACCGCCAACCCAAGCTCTCCTCTCACCCTCATATATAACTGCCAACCCAAGCTCCCCTCTCACCTTCATATATAACCGCCAACCCAAACTCTTCTCTCACCGTCATATATAACCGCCAACCCAAGCTCTACTCTCACTCTCATATATAACCGCCAACCCAAGCTCTCCTCTCATTCTCATATAAAGCCGCCAACCCAAGCTCTCCTCTCATGCTCATATATAACTGCCAACCCAAGCTCTCCCCTCATTCTCATATATAACCGCCAACCCAAGCTCTCCTCTCACTCTCATATATAACCGCCAGCCCAAGCTCTCCTCTCATGCTCATATATAACTGCCAACCAAGCTCTCCTCTCACCCTCATATATTTCCGCCAACCCAAGCTCTCCTCTCACCCTCATATATAACTGCCAACCCAAGCTCTCCTCTCACCTTCATATATAACCGCCAACCCAAACTCTTCTCTCACCCTCATATATAACCGCCAACCCAAGCTCTCCTCTCACTCTCATATATAACCGCCAGCCCAAGCTCTCCTCTCACCCTCATATATTCCCGCCAACCCAAGCTCTCCTCGCACCCTCATATATAACCGCCAACCCAAGCTCTCCTATCACCCTCATATATAACCGCCAACCGAAACTCTTCTCTCACCCTCAAACAAAACCACCAACCCAAGCTCTACCCTCAACCTTCTCTTCACAAACTCTCCCCTCACTCTCACTCATTCCAGCTCATCGGAGTAATGCTCTTCTCTCCCCTCCTTACCTACTGGACCTATGAATACTTCCTTCACTTCCTTGGGCAGAAATGCACACCCACGCAACTTTACCTATGCAGTGGAAAAAGTTCAAGGACTTGTCACCCAGAAAGGTTTTTTTCTTAAAGGAAAATCTGCGCAAGGGTAATTTCTGCTGATTTCCAAATGGAAAAAGAAAGAAGCATAGAACACATCAGTATATCCACACTGCATCATTAAGTTCATTAGCTCATTTAAAATTTATTTCAGCTTATCATCCTGTGTTTATATTGGAGGGCTACCTGCCTTGTTTGCTGCATGGTGGTGGTTTAACCCTTATATCGCTCCATTTATAACGCCCTCTCAATCAGTGCGCAGAATTAGCTTGAGCATGACAGAATTCAAAGAGGCTGCACGTGCTTTGTGTGGGATATTTGGACAGCTCACCTGCGTGGGGAGAACAGCCCATTGTGTTGAAAGACAGAAATACTGGCTGCATGGACACTCAAAGTCAGAGAGAGAAATGGGAGGACAAACGTTTGGTGCGGAGCATATTCTACCATTCGCAATCCAACTCTGACTTCTTTCCTTGATGAAAGACTTCTCCCAAGGGTTGTATTTTCACGCATTTCCTCGAGAGCATCCAAAATTAATTTCCAAACTCTGACAATAAACCATTTTAAATTATAGACGCAAAGTAAATTAAAAGCAGTGCTCTTGAAAATATCGCTCAGTGACCTCTAAGAATGAAAACACCCCCAGGTGTTTTATCTCAATCTGCCAGGAAGTTATTTTCAGTTGTTTTGATCCCTCTGTCTAAACTAACACAGGCAGCCTATTTGAGGACAGAATTTAATATTGGATAAATTTTATACCTGTTGCCTGTCAGCCTCAAACACCTTTGTTCCCATGAGGCGACACGTAATTAAGGTTTTTCCAAAAGGTCGAAGGCTAGTGCGTGGATGATCTAGACTTTTTCCTACCGGTTTTCATGAACTCCACAGAATACTCTCCCAAAATCAGAAAAGTTACTTAATATCCATAGAGAATGCATATGTAATTGGGTGAGCTTTGGCAGCCTTAGGCTTTGGCAACCACTCAACACAGCAAAAGATACAATTAACACTTAAAACCAAGGACTCGTGTTCCTCAGCCAAGATAAACAATCATATGTTTATTGCTGCTGCAGGAACAGGATTTCGGTGGCTGGTTTTTTTTGCTCAGGAGAGTCTGAACTTTTCAGAAAAGGTGAAATAGTTTGTTTTGCTTCATTAGTGTGTCTCTGCGGAAAAAGAATAAAAATATGCCAGGAATAGGAACTTTGGAAATAAAATTGAACTCCATTTTGGCCAAAATCAGGTGTGAGATTGTCAGTGTTTTAATCTGTTATGTTAATCATGTATTTTTCATTTCTTTATTATTTTCTATGTTTCATTGTTTACTTTCGCAAATCCATTGTATTTGTTCAGTCATTTCCAGAATATGTCACCTGCCATGTGTTTTCTGATTTCACTCTTCACCCCTGCACTTGCATCTCTACGTTTTCATTGTGAATTAGTTAGCTCGTTTCCTTCTTTGTAACCACACCTTCCTGCATGTGTCCTCAGCTGACTGCACCTGGGTTCAACTTATTTAGTCTCTCAGTCACCCTTTATATTCCCTTGTTTGTGTTCAGAACTTCAAGAGTTCTGTGAGCCGGCATTTCCTGTGTCTACTCACAAGCATTCTTTGATTTCTTGATTTGATGGTCACGATTTGTTTTGTCCATTGATTTTCAATTCAGTGCAAACCTCCGTGTATGACAGTCCTCCGATGTATTAGCTTTGATTGTTCCTGAGCTTTCCCATGCTGCATGTGTTTTGGCTTTCGTGACAGATATAGTGGAGTAGATAAGCTGATTAAAATTTTGAGTGAGTCTGTTTCATCATACTATGTTGATATGCAAAAACATACAGCATCACACAGTCATGTACAATCCAGTTGTTCCAGTCACCTCTATCAGTTAGCTTTCAAATAAGCTTGCTAATTCGCAAATAAAATTACTGGTGATTGAGTTAAAGCTGGATAAAGGCTCAATTTTACCAATAGGTTTTTTTTTGTGTGTCTTACTCAGTTGATGTGTACTGCACTAACGTTACTTCCGTACCTTCATTTGACGTCTACAGTAGCCAGATAGCTACCGACAGAGCTGGATGAAAATTGTGGTGTTCGGCAGCCAGTTTTTCATGTAGCTCTATAGCAAACTAGCTGGCCATCAAATCATGGTGGCTGAATAGGAATAATTTAGACATTACCCTTGCAAGTTAGCTACATTTTCTGAGTGGCACTTCTGCCTCATTGCATCATATGTAATTAATATGATGCCACATTGCAGGGTCCTGTACAATCCAGGAAGATTGCACATTGCTTATACGATAATGATGATGATTATGACTCCTTACTGTGCAATGCTTTACATCCAGTGAGGCCAAGGACTAAGGGTTTTATTGGGTAGGCATCCTTTATTTGTATGCATTTCATGGCAAAAATTCCTTAAAGCATGGCAGAATCTCCCTCCAACCCCATTTTTGGCCTGTGAGGTGAATACACTCCAGCTTTGCTGTGATATACCTGTGCTGAAGGCGATGGCAATACGATGACAGTATGACACTGCGATGCACTACTTCTGCGATCAAAGCGATCGTAACACGAGGCACATACGCTTATTAGGACCTCGCTACAGTAGTGCTGCGAGCAGGTCAATGGTGATAGGTTCATGCTGGGTTTCTGGACGATATCAGGCCATCGGTGTATATATCGGGACATTCGATGGCATTTCTTCAGTCGAGTAAATAATTTTTTCTTCTCACATTGGTCAAACCTTAGGCACTACAACTTCTCTGTTACAGCTGACACAATGATAGATAATTCTCACTAATCCCGATGATTGGGGCTTAAGAGGATCAGAGCTTGATTCATTAGTTCTATGAATGCGCCTAGAGGTGTATGTGACATGTTCCTGGAAGATTATACATGTGTGTATGGAACGATAATGGTGAACAAAAAATATTGTTCTGGTAATGTTATTTGATTATTGTGTTCATGAATGAACATGTGAATAAAAATTCAGATATTATTGCAATGTTAATTGTGTGTTGTGTCCATACATGGCAATGTAAGTTATGATATATGTGTGTTATATATTTAATAAGCCAGTGTTTGTGCTTGTGTTTAGTGAGTATTTTTGTGTAGGCAGTCAGGCAAAGTGTAAGCCTGTGAATGTTCTGACGACACGACAGCTTTTGTTAAATTGTTTTCAAATTTGGGGAGATGTTGTGTAACTTTTATTAAAGTCAAAATCTGTCAGGGCATATTTATAAAGGACAACCACACACACACACACACACACACACACACACAAAATTAAAAATTTTTGGGCAGATGGAGGGGGGGCGGCATGTGTCCTATATACTGCAGTACACAAATAAAAACAAGCACCATTTTACATGTCAATAAACAAATATTCCTTGATAAACGTTGCATGTTAAGTAATCTAGTGTTGTCCCTGGAACGGGCCTGAAAAAAAGGGTGATTGGAACTGCTTTCAGTGCGCTTGTAATCCACTTTAGGTGCTGCTGCCATGTTAGAGCTGTAATTATATCGTTTTCAATATGTTTTTGTGCGACTGTGATGCACTTATGCACCTCCCCATCCTCCCAACGGAAGTTTTGAACATGTTCAGAATTTTGTGGTGACCAAGGAGATGGTGGTGATCCTAGCCACTTAAGAAAGGCTCAAGATACAATGGAGAAGATTAAAAAGATCAAGCCACGATCCACCGCACTTAGTCGACTTTTTTTGGGATGGCAGCAATATCGTCTTCTAGTGAGATGGGGGGGTTCCAGCAATTGGCGGCCTGTTGCAAGGAGAGTGAATATCCGGGACTTCCTGGACAAATGTCGTTACTCCCTGGAACACTGTTGAGTAACTATTATTATTATTATCATTATATTTATGTATTATTTCTACCTATAAGTCCTAAGTGTATATACTGTTTATATTGTCTAAACTTTAAGTGAAGGTTACTTAAATCCACATTGAATGACCTGCATAGGAATCACAACCCTATGCAAATATGTCTCTGTCAAAGTACATAGAGACCTACGCTGTAACCTACAGGAAGTACTGAGCTAGTTTTATGACAATCGCAAAGAATGCAAACCACTGAACCCAGAAGAACCACGCTAGTGGCCGAGGATCTAAAATCAGCTGTATGAGCACGGTAAAGTTCAGTCTATATTGAGTAACAAGATACGGGATATTTCCTGAGGAGAATACTATATGTGCATCAATAATGGAAATGGCAGAACTATGTGTTGAGTGTGCTGAAAAAAAATGCAGGCCACGATGTCCCTGTCACTGAGAGTACTGTGTTTCACAAATCATAGTTGGGGTTCTTCTCTCGGCCATGCAACTCCATATACCGGTGTGCTTCGTTAGTGTCTGTTTCCAGGGCAACTTAAATGTTAGTTGTATGATATTTTTGGGCACTTTCTCTTTCTGGCTATAAATCGGGCTCTTCAGGCATTATGCTGCACTGAATCTCTCTTACTAATGAGCAGATTTGATCACGTCACTGGTGTGGCGCTCCATGCTTGTACGCCCACACCTTCAGCAGAGGAGGTAAAATAAGGCACGGGTCTATGTACAGCAGGGCTCGAATGCAGACAGCTCTGACGGCCCTGGAGTTGTGCTTCATCTGTTGGTGCGTGTGAGTGAAATAAGTAGCAGTGAGGAGTGAGTATAACCAAAGAGAGAATTGCCGAGGAACTGAAGCCCCCTCCCTCTCTCTCTCTCTCTCTCTCTCTCTCTCTCTCTCTCGGTGTATCTTTCACTCTCTTCACTCTCGCTCAGTCTCCCTCCCTGGCTGGATTAGCTCCATTCTCTCTTGATCTCAGTTACCCCCTCAATTTCTCCTCCTCTCTCTCTCAATCACTCTCTCCTATGTTTACTCTCTTGATTTCTCTCTTCTCACCCTCTCTCTTTCCCCATCCTTCCCACCCTCTCTCTCTCTCTTTCCCCCCACTCCAGTATCTCTTTTTCAAAAACATCCACAGAATCAGCATGAATAAATTAAGTTCCATTTTCATGTGCAGGCCTGTGAAAGTTTTCATGTAAATGCGTACCTTGTGGAACCGTGCAGGTACATAAAAATGTCAGCTGAAGAATGAAGTGCCTGGTTTATCCCTGAACACACTCTGCAGTCTGAACACGTCAGCTGAAAATATTGAGAGTTGAGGAACAGGCCATTGAGCAGATACTAACCCTGACAGGTTAACTTGATTAGCATCCTTTCTCTCACTCGTGCCTTTAAATTTGTAGCTGGTTTGGTATGGAGGCAAATCCCTATCTTTATTCAAGAGCGTGGTATTTCGTTTCGTGCGTAGACTGTACAAAATTTTTCCCTGAAATTATAGTGGTATTTCGTTTCGTGCATAGCAGCAATGTTCCAAGTGCAAGCAGAAATGTTTCGAGCGTGCAGAGGCAGTTTTGAGTGCAAGGAGAAAAAATCCAAGCGCGTGCGAGGACAATTTGAGTACGAGAGCAGAATTTAAGGGGTAAATTTTGTACAGTCTACGCACGAAACGAAATACCACGATAATTTCGGGGAAAAATTTTGTACAGTCCACGCACAAAACGGAATACCACGCTCTTGAATGAAGATAGGGATTTACCTCCATAGTTTGATTGCTTCAATATGCTGTATTGTCATTCCAAAGTGACCTTCTGGACTTGCGCGTGTGATAGGAAAAAAAAAAAAAAACAGTCTGAAATTGTGGTCAAGCACACACTTAACCCCTTTTTGAATACTTATTTTGGACATACCCTATTTTTGGTGGTTGTTATGTCATCTCGGCACATAGATGCCCCGAAAACACATTAAGTACATTTTATTTTGTAAGTACATACAAAATAATGGACACTCTCACCACCGACTGGTAGCCCTCTCAAGAACAAAATTGCACCAAATCCCATCGAATGGTCCCAAAAGAACATTTGATATCCAGCTTTGACATATTGGATATATTTGTTCACACTCCAAGCAACAATGTCATGGTTATGGTTTTTGTCCATGCATATGTACATGTTCATTGTTCATGATTTTGTCTTCTATTTATTCCTTCTGGTTATTGTTATTCTCAGGTTTTAGTTCAGTCCATTCTTCAGTTCCATTGGACTTATCTCCCCTGTCTTGTGATCTAGTTGGTTCAGTCCGTCTTCCCGGTCTGTGTGCGCACTGACTTCAGGTGATTTCAATGTTTTCTGGTGTTTAATATATTCCTTCAATTCTCGCTTACTTCCTTCGTCTAACTGTTCTGATTACTAACAAGACTAACTTTTGTATTTTGTATCATAGTATACTAACACAACTAATCCATGTACATGGGGAAAGTGACGTTAGCTGGGTTTGGCAGTCCTGGACATCGAGGATGTAGAGGACGTCTATCTAATTGGATTCATGATAGCGGGTCTGCTATCATTGGGGTTTGGTCTGTTTTTGATTGACCATAGGATAAAGAAAACTTTGAAAAGCATGGCTATCCTTGACAGAAAGCTCAATAAAATTGGATTCGGCGTCAAGGAAGGCAACGATGGACTGCACATACTGCGAGAAGTCATTACATCCGATAAGGGAAGGGTGAACCAAGGCGATAGAAATGACGACTAATCAAGAGATCCAAGCAAAGATCCAGCATTATTATACCTCTCATCTACTCCAAATTAGCCGGAACAAACCAAATGATTAAGGAAGGGGTTTCGGGGCAATGTCGCACTGGATCAAGAGTGGCATTTGAATCTAAAGTTATATGGACACTCACCTATTCTGAAATTATAATTCTCATGATATTCATAAATCTTACGATCTTATTTTCTGACGTTTAAATCATAGCGTACATGGACACTAGCTCTGCTGTGATTTATAATCCCTATGATATCTTAACCATAATCAAACTGTTTTTCTGGAAGTTGGGGGCGGGATTTTGACGCTGCGACCCTTTCGGTCATGATACATGATGCATGTTGTGTTTTGTTGAAATTGTCATGAAACGACTATACAATCATGCCGAAATGATTAAAAAAAAGAAAAAGTATATATATTACTAACTTACTAATGAGCACTCTAGTTAAATCTGTAAAGTTGCACCACTACTAATTAATATTAATTCTCTCTCAGCAATCGCCCTGTTCTAGTCTATGCCTCGCCTCAGCTTTACCTGTCTCCGCCTACGTTTCTCGCACGTACTTAATCACTCTCCTGCACTCGTTATCTGTGCACTTAGAACTCCTTGACCGGAGCTGTTTAAATGTCATAGGCTGTTTGTGTGATTCCCGTCCGTGTCTTGGCTTTCGCCAATTTTCGTGGTTAGGGTTTCCCTCATGTGATTCTCCCCTTGTAATTAGTCTGATCCAGCTCACCTGTTCCCTGCTTAGCATGTGACTTCCCTCTCGTGTATTCAAGAGTCCTCACTGCTGTTCTGACCTTGTCAAAACGTTGATCAATATTTCTTCGTGCAGTCAGTCGTATGCCTTTGAGTATTGTTTTCCTTTGACTGTTTCGCCACGATTCTTGCCATTGCCCTTTTTGTTTTGTTTTTGTCTTCCTGGATTTCGATCTATTTTTGTATGACCATGATTCCTGTGTTTGGATGCCCTGTGTATGACCCACTGCTTTGTTCACTGACTAAAGGCCCAGTCACACAGCCGATCACGCACAAATCATTCACAAATCACGCACAGATTGGGTTTGTGCGTGCTTGTGCGTTGAGAAATTGACCAATTTTTCGGGGTGTCGGTGGTAGAAATCTCGGACGAATCACGCATGAATCGCGCATGAACCACGCATGTATCACTTACAATCACTGACATATCGCGCACGTCGACGCATAATAGCAAACACGGTGCAGTATTCCACGAGCATTCGACGCATGCCCCACGGATGAATCACCGGCGGAGCACGTCCAAACACGAACGCTTTACGTACATTCCACGTACAAGCACTTTCGTTCCGCGCATGTCGACGCATGCCCCACGGATGAATCACTGACGGATCACGCACGAAAAACGCACCTTCGGCGTCACTATCGCTTCGGTTCAGCGCATATAAAAAGCGGTGAACGACGGGAGTTCCTCAGTACCTTTCGCCAATCAAGAACACTTCAAGAGATGCCACCCAGGAAAGCTCGCTTGCCCTCAAAGACAAGGGTGCAGAAGAAGAAAGCTGCTGAAGAAGAAGAAGTTCTGCAGCAGGAACACCATAACATCTCTTCTTTGAGGGTTCATAGTGATATGGACCCCTTTGCAGCAAGGTCTGGAATGGCAAAAGTGCCCGAAATGGCTGCTTTTATATGCCAAAATACATACGTGAGTTGTCAGTGGTTCGTCAGTGGAACATCAGTGAATCATCAGTTTTCTGTCAGTCAGTCGTGCGTCGGAAATGCGTCACTCGTCAGTGGATGTGCGTCGTTATGCGTTTTCCGTCAGTGATATATCAGTTATTCGTCAGTTTTATAATTGATTGTCAGTGGATGTCAGTGGAATGAACGTGATACGTGCGCGTTTCATGCGTGATATGAACGTGGGGCATCAGTGGACGGACGTGGACGTGCGTGGATTCAAACCAGTTCTGACGCATAAGCACTGACGGCCGACGAGTGTCCCGCGCATAGTTACGCATACTCGACGCATAAACTACGCATGCCGACTCATGAATTACGCACACCAACGCACAGTTGTGCGTCGGAAAATTTTTGAACCGTTCAAAACTCAAAATCACGCACAAACCGCCATCGACGCACATCCACTTACAATCACTGAGAGTCCACGTTCGTTCCACCTACGAATTACGCATACGACGTACGCTCCGCGCAGAAACGAAAATCTGTGCGTAATTCATGCGTTTTCGCTGTGTGACTGGGCCTTAAGACTTTTTGCCTACCGTCTATGTACCTTTGCTCATCTGTTTTTTTTTCTGGTTCTGATCCCTGCCTGTCTAGTCGACTCTGTTTTTGGATTTCGTTTTTTGGCTTGGCAATTCTTGTGTTGGCAGTGACCCGGATCTTATTAAAGGCATAGGTTTTTTGGATTTCCCTCCTTTGTGTGTGGTTACTGAACGCACCGTCAAAAACAAAGCGTTAAAAAAATGAAGAGTAGGATTTGCTTATACATAAATGTTATGTCAACAGGTTCCACTCAATTGTTTTCAGTGAGTTCTATTATATTCTCAGATTTTAGGTCAATTTAAAATATGACATATATTGGAATGTATTAGTTTTCTGGGACCAGTTGACATTACATTAAAACGCTGAATTTTTCTTTTTTTAAATATAAATTTAATTTTCTTGAGCTCCGGAAGCTCTTGAAGTTTCCACACGATAGATTTTCAATAGCTTTGATTTTGATATCTTACATCATTGAGCGACAGTAGCTGCATTTTGCATTAAGGGTTAAAAGAAACTGAACTTTTTTTTTTTTTTTAACTGAAGCACTACCCTGCTTAAAATGCTCACAGTTGCCTGTCAGTCCCAGTTAAATGAGGATGTTGGACAATTGAATGATCTGTGATACAGATGGCAGTGTTTCCTTGATTAAAGTGAGGATTATGAGCTTGTGGTTGTAAATCAGAGAATGTGAGATCTGTCTGCTGGGGAAATAGAAGGATTTTTATTTTCATTCCAACACTATCATTTTCTTTTAAAACGGCATAATCGAAATTATAACCTCATTGGCTCGGTCCACCAGACCAGTTGAGCAAGAGGAATTCTCTGTAATGAAAACCAGAGCACACAAAGACCCTCTGGGGTCTGAGGTTGATACTTTAAGTGTGTGATAATGACCAGATCATCATCTATCAATCATATGACTTGGATAGGCTTGTTCACACAAGGAACGATGTGTTTGTGCCGAAAATGAGTCTGGATTTAACAGGTAAACAGGAGGGAGATTGAGATTGCTCCCTAATCCTTTTATTCCCAGAATCTTGCCAATATGCGCAATTTGCCATTGGAAGAAAATAAAGAGAAAAATAATTACTGAAAGTATGGCAGGCACAGTATATCTTAATACATTTAAATCCACTGGGAATATCTGCACGCACAAAAGCTTTTGTATAGCTTACCTTGGAAATATACATTGAGAAATATAATTACTAGGATCTCCTTTGTCTTTTGAAATGCTCTGCCTTCATGATTAATGTGTTATGCATGGTAACAAAGTGAAGAGTACTAGTAAGGTCATGTGCGGCATTATATAGCACTGTGGAATCCTGATCATTCTTTGCCCAAGCAACTGACTGTGGATCAGTGTACCAGTACTGAGTAATATGCTCTTTTGCTGCATTTTTTACAATGGAAGGTTAATGTATCTTCCTTTATTTATTATTCTGTATATCATGCTGCTTTGCCACCTCAGGTAAAAAATATAAATAAATAAAAACAAACAAATAAAAAAACTGCTTAAAGCTGTACACAACTGTTTGAGTATGCAGCACCATGCGCAATCACTTGTGCCCTCACAATAGTTGATGAATAATTTAAGATGGTTTTTCCCTCTCTTACTGGGTTATCATAGTTAAATGGTCTGAACTCTGCATGTTCCACAATGAAGGATACGTCAACCTGAGTCATCATGGTGTCAACTTGGATGCTTGAGGAGAAATGATCCATAAAGCAGGCATAATCAGCACAGAGCACAGCGCAGTAAGATAAGGACGCCGATGAATTGGCAGATGGTAATGGAAACTGTGATCTCATATTCCACCCAAAGCCTTGAAGTTTTTATGTACTGACACCTTAAAAAAATCATTTCCCCTCAGAAAAAGGTGACATGAGCATGAATAGAAACCGTGGCTAATGACTTATTTTCTTTCGTAAGCCCCCCTCTCAGCTGACACTGTTTTGTGACATTTCCACATTCTGTATATTTGTCTGTGATCATTTGCTTCAGCATGGAGATCAAAGTCAGCTGGAGCTCGGCATTCTCTCCTCCCACTAAAGAGGCAACCATCTAGCAGTCTAGCGGAGTACAATGTAGGTTGAGTGACATTTTGGCATAAATATCCGTGATTAATCCCAATATAGTTTTAGTTTTTACCCCAAAATAACCTGGCTGTGTTCATTTTGGCCCCCCCCCCCCTAAAAAAATTGCTCTTCGATCTCGATGGTGTTTCACTGACTGCTCACAAACGTTGTCATTAGGATATTGCCCTCAGACCTGAAGCTGGGGGCAATTTCCTCTGTCCATTCATTTCAATGTAGGAAGGAGCTGCATCCCTCTTTCAAAAGGTACCTGACAGCACCTGAAGAGGAAAAAAAACATAAATAAATGAAGTTCAAGAAAAATCAATAGTTAGACGAGTTGGAATGGCCCTTTTGCGTCCAGGATATATATCTTGACAAAAACACATTACCAAGTTTAAATTTTTTTCTCTTTTTCTAATTTAATAACGTGATTGGAGTATGTGATACTTTTGATAGAGAAATGTAATTACTATAACAGCCAAGCAGAGTCATGATCACACTTAGCTCAGTCTGTAAGATAAGTCTTCTTTTCCCCATAGCGCGTGCTAATATGCAGACACATGGGGAAATGCGCTTGTGTGTGCTGGCTTGCCTCCTGATGGATAAAACTGCACCAAAGCAAAACGATTACAGCATGCAGCTGCGCGGAAATTTGATAATGGGATTTCGCCGGGGTAAAACTCATGCGGTCAGATAAGTGAAGGCAAACGTGTATGGACCACGCAGCTCCTTAGCAGTGATAGTGCAATCACAGAGGTGCACGCCGTCCACCGCGCATGAATCTGACTTCTCTTCATTCTCTGCATTCATGATATCTTTGTTTTTCTGCAAATCAAACGTTATCTTTCATTTTCATGTTTAACCGTTTGACAGGCATGTTATCGCCCCTTCTTAATACCAACAAATGTTTACATATCGAATGTCTTCAAAACAACCAGCAGAAACCATAATCTCAAGCGGGATAAAACATTTTCTATATGCTTCAAAGATATAGTATTTAACTACTAGGCCTGAGGTTCATGCATTGCCAAGTAGATTTTCACTGCACTCCCTAAATACATATTTATTTTGATTTTTAGTGATCCTGGGGAAATGACTCATATTATTTGATCTGCATACACTTTGCCCATGTGTACAGTAAGAATGGTAACTACATTTATTTAGTGTTTCTGGCACAGCTACTTATAGGCCAACAGCAAATGCACCTCATGCATAGATTGTATGTGTGAAGTTTTGAGTTCTGCGTGAAAATTTGCCAAAAAAAGAAATCCTAATTGAGTCGTTCTTACTGTCTAACAGAGTGTAATCTATTTTCAACAAGCTCATTGAATAACTGCATGTATGAGCAGGGTAAATAATGGAATTGGATTTGATTGCATGACTGGTAAAGGCTGTTGTAATTAATACTGCAAATGTTTTGGGAGTAATTTGTTGTCAGACAAGTGTAGAGTAATGGTTTGTATAAAGTCTTAAAAATATGTTTGATTATGGTTTCAAGGACCGGCATAAATCACGCCTTGACGTTTGAATTGGCTTCCCATTGCTGCGCCACAAATTTCTGCCTTCTGTATTTTCGTAGTCAAAAAATGGACCATTTAATTTAACGCCATATGGTTTTCAATCCAAGTACTTTATAATCTCCTGTTTGACTATGACCGCAAGCTCTATTTACATCAGCATTAGCATTACTTGCTAATGAGTTTTTTTCTTTCCTTGT
This sequence comes from Gymnothorax reevesii, assembly GCA_029721435.1. Lineage (NCBI taxonomy): Eukaryota > Metazoa > Chordata > Actinopteri > Anguilliformes > Muraenidae > Gymnothorax > Gymnothorax reevesii. Next base: position 23,221,173 of record CM056577.1, on the reverse strand, counting down.
GCTATTTCAGTCTCTGGGGCCAGAAAGCTACACAAAAAACCAAGGAAGCAGTTCACAGCTCTCTCCAAACACAGACACCCCATGCAATCTATTCTGCTGACAGTACTGATTTACAGCTTTTAAAATTTAATCTTTCACTCATTGTCACTTTCTTAGTTAATTTTTCCGGGCCTCTACTTCTGTGGCTAGCACATAGGAAAAGATAACATCTTAGAAATCAAGCCTTTCTTCAGCAGTTATTGTTGCAAAGACGAGATCCGGATTTGCAGTGAGTTTAAATCTTTTTTTAGCGCTTCATGATGAGGAATTAGCACTAACTAATGAAGGTAGTAATACAAATTAATGATGTACAAGCACATTAATGAACTATAAAAGTGACTTTTTGTTAGTAAATAGTCAGCAAACACTTAAATTCATGGGTTGTTTGGTTTTTTTCCCCCATCTGAGGCCTTGATGGAAAGTCCTTTGGAGGAGTTGAGTGATGCCTGTATTTTGAAACAAGGCTGTCTAGTGAGCCATTCACCAAGGCTGGTGCCTTGTGCTTAGCTTTGTTGAATATGACCTGCGGGTGTCCATTCAAAAGATTTATAAGCAAAATAAGCCCTCATAGCAGATGCATTCCCTGAGTAATAAACAAAGTTATACCAAAAGAGTGAAACTTTGTGGCCAGAGCTTGGCAAAATAAATTCTGGCATGTATTTAAAAATGAATGTGTTTCTACCCTGAAATGTTTTTCCATCTTGGTGGCACATGCAGGCACCTGGATTGAAGTCTTCCACAGTTTGAGGACACACAAGCTACACTTCATACACCAGGGGTGTCCAATCTTATCCAAAAAGGGCCAGTGTGGTTGCTTGTTTTTGTGACAGCCCAACATGAATACTCCTGCTTCTGATTATAAAGGTCTTGATTGAACCTCATCATCACGTAATCATTTGAATCAGGTGCTGTAGCCTTGGGCTGTAACAAAGACCTGCACCCACACTGGCCCTTCACGGACAAGATTGGACACCCCTGACATAGACCATCCATTCATTTTCTTTAACTGCTTGTCATGGTTGTGGGTCAACTAAAGCCTATCATAGCATGCAGTGGACAAGAGCGAGAAAATAGTCCTGAACTGGCTGCCTGCCCATCTCAACACCCCACACACTACCAGCAATTTATTCCTCATTCAGCCCAACCTGCTCTTGTTCAGGGTTCAGAGGGAGGAAACCAGAGCACCTGATGGAAACTCACACGAAGATGGCTAATGCAAGCAGGGATGTGGTCATGATAGCAACATGCAAACGTGCGAAAACCTGGGTTCAGGTATCACTCTTAGTGCTTACTATTTATGAAACATCACCACCCGAGATGAAAATAAAAAGGGGATATAAATCATATTTTCCAGGCTTTATGGGACAGGATAGCATAAAAAAATCTATGGATACAATCTTGGATTTTAAGGTTATTTCTCTAACCTTAATTCAGCACTACAAATTCAGCTAATTAGCGGCTCATCAAGATCTCCAACTGGGAAGTGGCGAGTGGTTTGCTTTGGTTGTAGCGGAAACCTTTCGGATGGTAGCCCTCCAGGAACAGGACTGGGGATCACTGGCATGGAAGCACGGGAAGCATAGGAGCAGAAAGGAGTGTTTGGGAAGTGACAAACGGATAACAGCCTGATTTTAACCACTAAAACTGTGGCTTTCAATGAATGCGTGGATTGAGCATCACAAACCATGAACTTGACACACTATGATGGCATTTCTTTAGAGGCAACACTTTCGAGGCAATGTCTGAGGATTCAACAGTCAAACGATTATGGCCCTGCACAGAAGTCGGTCATGGCGAATGCTGAAGCGAGAGTCGCTGATTCTGCACGATTGTCTAAGAGCCGTGATTAGTCTGAATAAGGCTAAATAAACAGGTCTGACAAGTGATTAATGGAAACTGGGATAAATGCTGATGAAGGCTGTAATGACCAATGGATTCAAACGATGAGGGTCTGCGACGAGCGCTGTCCACAGGGCCAGAAAGTAGCAGAAACACTTCCATACTTTACAAGATTGTAAAACCCTAAACTCTAGTTCTACAGCACTCAGATATTCCTAATCAATTTGTCTACGGCAAGATAACATCTTAATGGCCAGATAGCATCTTTACAAGCAAAACTTTCCGGAGCAGTAATTGTCACACAGACCTGATGCAGGTTTGCACTGTTTGTTATGCTTTTGCGAACACTTTACAACAAAGAATTGGCATCGACCAATGAAAGTGCTAACATGAATTAATGATGTACATGCACTTTGATTAACTTTTCATCACTTTATGGTTCATAAATGTTTGAATGCATGAGTCGCTGCATGCTTTGTTTTTCATTAACAAAGCACACTATCAACTTGTAATTGCTTAATTTACTTGTATTAGTCAAAGGCTCAATTCACCAAAAGTGAGATCCATAATTTCTGGATTTGAGTCTATGATAAACATCGGTAGAAATGACCTCATATTGAAAGATTTAGACTTAAATTACATTACGGGTTCTTAGCGGATGCTTCAGAGCGACATGCAACAAGTGCAAAAGATCGGTGAAAAGTGCAGAGCTCCTAGAAGAAACGTACAAAGTACAAAGTGACAGAGAACACATTCAGTGGTTACAAGTCCAAACCAGGCAAACATTAAATACACTGACAAAAGACCAAGAGCAACAAAATCTAGTTAAAGCAATTAAGCAAGGTGGGATGTAATGACAGGATTCAGGGCAGTGGAGTTGGGGAAAGGTGGAGCCTGAAAAGGTGGGTTTTCAGGTTGGCCTTGAAGGTGCTGAAGGACACTGATGTTCGGACCTGGATAGGTAGATCCTTCCACCAGCGAGGAACCAGGACAGACAGCAGCCTTGAGTGGGAAGGACAGGAGCAGCTAGGGAGTGGAGCCAGGTGACCAGAAGTAGCAGAGTGGAGTGCTCTGGCAGGGGTGTAAGGTCTGAACAGTCTCCGGATGTATGCTGGAGCTGTTCTGTTGACTCCCAGGTAGGCTAGCACGAATGACTTGAATTTGATATGAGCGGCAACAGGGAGCCAGTTGAGCCTTGTGAGCAGGGGGGTGATGTGGGAGTGTCTCGGAAGGTTGTGAACCAGGAGAGCTGCGGCGTTCTGGATGAGCTGCAGGGGCAGACTTTACACAGAGTGCTCCTTACATGAAGTGATCCAATGTCCGGAACCCATAAACATCATCATTAGTTGGGTATCCACCTTAATGCTCCACCAGGCTTGTTCTTCAAACATTTCCAACTCATGCTTGTGGCAGGAATTAGTTGCTTTGAGTTTTCATAGTTTTCACAGTCAGCAATACATAATTATAATGTGCACGTATTTGATTAATACTGCATAAGATATTTCCATCAGTCAGCAAACTTACATGTAACCTATTAACTGCAGTAATAAATAATAATATAATTACCCTCCAACTGAGTTTGAGGAAGAGAAATCAGATTGTGTCAGGATATCTCCATCCCAAAGAGAAATACTTATAGATGGAACCTGGGGTGGAGGTGTCATGTGAACGCGCTGCAGTCAAGGGTGATCCAGCCGCAGACAATGTTACTAACAGCAGCAGAAAATAATGCAGCACAGCAGCAGGCAGAGGCATGTTTTTTTTTTCCCACCGAGTTAAATAGCTTGCCTTACAGTGGTGTGAGGCAGGGGAAGATATGCCTTAGAGTGTCTACGAGAATGAGGACAGGCAACGAGCTGTCCGCCTGATCTAGCTCCGCAAGCTATGCTCTATTAGTACTCCAACTGAACCTCTGTGTTCTGTCTGAATGCATTTGGGACAGTTCTTGCATCAGCATGTACATTCTCAACACAAATATAACACCACTACACCTTTACTTCTCAGTCAGCACCTGTTGGGTCTGTCACTGCTGGCATTCTTTAGATATGATGTGGGAGTGTGGGAAGCAGTGCTATCCACAGAACCTAGCTTCATAAAATATGCATGGCTTTTGCTTCTGATTCTGTCATTAGGTGGATGCATGCTGACATGACTGAGCATGTCTTCGGCAGTCCACACATAAACCCTGAGCCCTCAGTTAACGATCCCTGGTGCATGTTATGGGTTGAAAGAGTTGCTGTAAAACCAGGATAGAAATTCTGTGGTGCACAAGCAAGAGTGTTGAAAGCAACATTCTTTTAAATCTGTTTGGCCCCTTATTTCTGTGAGCTTGGAGGTCATGCTTTTCTGTTTTCCCTGTGATTTGCAAACACTCATTCAAATGAGACTGAAAAAAATGTTGATTCACACAGAGACTGATATCAGGGATGAAAGAAATAAGAGGGAATAAAATGATTTCTTGAACTTTCCATGGATAGTAAATGGCTTTTTTCTCCCTGGTTTCCATTTTAAAAATACCTTCCACACAATTCATCTACAGGTTGAGCACGCACTTGTGTCTAGTCTCTCCAAAGCACCAATCCTTGATGCTTTGTTGATGGTATTAAGAACAAACGACTTTTTGTTATGACTTCCTCTGTGGAATTTCCCCATGGAGCAGCTACTCCAAATAAAATGCCTTTTGTAATGACTCTTTTATTAAATAAATATGGCTCATTTCTTCATAAAAAGTTTTTAAAAATCTGTTGTTATTTGTCTTTATTAAATCTGCCCAAGTCAAAATGAGTGAAACAAAATGAAAATGAGAGAAGGTGCTCCCTTATTTGCCATTTGCAGATAATAAATAGAGATGAAAGTTTGTTACCCATTTTAGTGATTTTTTTTTTCTGAACCTCAGATTGAGCTGGAAACATAATTGCGATAGAACAGCTTTGCCGCCAGGATTAAATTAATTAAGTTATTTATTTTTAATTGACATTTACGATAAGTCTTGTTTGGGGGTTCGCCCACTAATTGCAGAATTTCAAATCAGGCTGTAACAACGAATTTGCTATCTGTCCTCAGAACGAAACTAAAGGTATCTTAATTGGCTATCTCTGAAAACATTTCTGGCTTCTGTGCGGCTTAATCAGTGAGGGAACTTGGTATATCGGACATTTCCTGTACTTTTGACATTGACGCTTCGTGAAAGTTTAGTCAACTTTGACTTTCAGTTCCAAAGCACTCCAGTGCTATGGAAAAGTATTTGCCCCCTTCTCAGTTTTTTTTTTTTTTTGCGTATTTGTCGCACTTCTGCATTTGAGGTCATTTAACTAATTTTAACATATGACAAAGATCGCCTGAGTAAACACACAATGCAGTTTACAAATGGCGATTTAATTTACTGTAGGAAAAATACTATCCACCACTACCTGGCTCTAAGCGAAAAGTAATTGCCTCCGTCGGCACCAAATCAACCAACTAAACAAATGTAATTGATAATTTGGTTCAAATTCACTAGACACATCCAGGTATCACAAACTATCATCCTTGAAGTCTGTCTGATTTTCCTCATCAGTAATTCAGCACAGATCTATGTTTGCCAGAACTAGCCCATTCTTGCCGGTACACCTTCATTCTGACTGCTTCCTGTTTTTAAGAATCTACTTTCAAACATAATCATGATATACTCATTATGATAGCAATGCATCAAAACCAAGGATACATGTGATCTTACAACAAGGACTTAACCATGAATGTGACCCAACATGACTGTTTTATCAGCTTTGTAAAGAGCATATAATATTGTCAAAAAATCAGAATGCACTACTTGCTTAGTAAACCAGAGTAAGAAAAATGGTGCCTTTCAGAATTACAGTGCTTGACAATGGCAGTTTCGCTGCACCCTGTTATTGGGAAACTTCAGTTCCCATTCAGAAGCTTGGGGCCAATGCTGAACAATGCAGTTTGCTTCAAATGCCGAATTGATTTTTTTTTCTTCTTCCTGGAGTCAACAGCATCACGGACATGTGGAACACATAGAACTGCGGTTGAAGTGGCAGGGCCCATGGAGTGATTAACCCAGCATGCACTAGTGAAAGGACATAACTGAAGATCTGCATTGTGAAAGAACACAACTTGGCTCATGGGGTCTTTATCCATGCTGCTGATATTGTTCAGGCAACAAAAACAGATTTGATTCTCCAGAAAAGGTGAAATTCTTTGTGAAATTGAAATAAAACCAGAATTTAATAGTTTGCTAATCATAATTAATTCAAAATAATATAAAGACATTATTCCAGATGTTCAAACTGAGAAATTTCTTCTTTTTTTTTTTCAAAAAAAGACGAAAAATCTGCTCATTTTGAAGTTCATCCAATTAACTCGTGACATGATAGTTAGCATGGAGGCAACAAGACTAAAAAGGTCCTATGATGCAAAAATATACGCCTGGTAGAAGATCTCATGGATAATTAACTTAATCGGTGATAGGTCAGTAACAGTATTGAGTATAAAAAGAGTAACACAGACAGAATCAGTCTTTGAGAAGTAAAGATGGCGAGGGCATCACTGCTCAGAGAAAGACTGTTAATAACAATTATTAATAAAATTGCAAACAATTAGGGGATTTTATCATCTATAATTCATGATTTCATTAAAAGATTCAGAGAATCCGGTGGCATCCCTGTACACAAGGGACAAGACCTAAAACCAATGACCATGACGTTCAGGCCCCAAAGTGCCACTTATTTATAGACGGACAGAATTCTGCAGTGGAAATCACTGCATGGGCTCAGGAACACCTCTGAAAGCTACTGCCAGTGAATGCATTTTGTTGCTGCATCCACAAATGTTAGTTAAAACTTAAAAAATATGAAATCAAATAATGAACCAGAGCCAAAAATGCTGTTGCCCTCTCTTGGCTGATGCTGATTAAAGATTGACTATGGCGAAGTCAAAAACTGTCCTGTGGTCAATCAATCAAAATGTGAAATTCCTTTTGGAAATCATGTATGCCGCATTTACGGGGATACAGAGGTCTTATCCAGCTTGTTATCAACAAAAACACTGAGTGTTGAGCGGCTGAGATCTGACATTAAGCAAGAATGGGAAAACATTTTTCAATAACTATATAGCAGTTGTTATCCTAAGCTCTCAAACCTGGGTCACTCTTTAGGTGAAGTGATGCTCAAAAAGGCTTTAAACAGCATGTATAATGGCTTAAAAATGAGAAATAATGTCTTCATAAATCATTTGTAAGCAAATGATATGCTTTGTGAAGGCTGAAATAACACATCCTTATTCAGTGTGTGATGCCAGATGTGACAATGTCAATGTCACTTAGCTGACAATGTATAGTATTTTGCCACTGGCTAAGTGAAATTGTCAGTTATACGACCAAACCTGTACAGAGTGTCATAAAAAGAAGAGGTGATGCAACAGAGAAGTAATCATGCCCCCATCCCACTTTGAAACATCTTTAAAGAAGACATGTACGTTGTATTAAGAAATCAGAAAATGGGCAAATTATACCTCTAAGGAAAGCAAATTTCATGGAGGTGGTGAGTTAAATACTGTCTGGACACTCACTGAAATTGGAAGAGAATAAAACAGGCATTTTGAACACCCTTTCAGCTCATGCACATCCCCAACAAGACCGAGGGAAAATAGCCCCTTTCTGATGATGTAATTTGTGGGAAACGGGAAAAACGGTGAGGCAGTTGAGTGCATCGACCATCGTCTGCCTCTTGTAATTTGTTCCTTAAAGGGTTGCGTTTCATTTTATATTTCAAGCGGATTAGAATTATGCTCATCAAAAAGAATGTTAATGTTGATGATGCAGAGTATGTCTCTCTAATATCTTGTTTTTCATTTTTTTCCCATGCGACAAGCAGATGTGTACAACTTTTCTTGACAAAGTTCAGGGTCGTAAAAGTCTGGCTCACTTTTCCCCATGGAAACTTAAACCTCCAATAAAGCCTGAAAACCGATAATAAAGCATTAGTTTGTATAATTATCAAAATATATCTGAAGTCTATTGTACATTGGACAATTCCCAGAGGGCTTTATTCGAATCCCATAATTGTGATCTGATGGGTGGCTATTTTGCATCACAGTCGTCTTAATTTCAGCTTGCCAACTACTCAAAATATTTATATAAAATATTAATTTATAATATTTACTGCATAAATGATTAAAAATAGGCGCTATACAACACATGAGATACAGGTTTGGTATCACACATGTGATACAGCTTTCTCGCATTGCGATTAATCGGATTCCATTCATAGACAAACGTCAACTAATATGTTCCCTAAGGTCACTTTACCAATTCTGCTGGTCTGTCATGGTTATGGTTTTTTGTCATGTTTATGTTCATGTTTATGTTCAGGATCTGTGTTCATGATTTTGTCTTTTATCTATTCTTTTTGGTTATTATAATCCTCAGGTTTTTAGTTCATTCCATTTCTCAGTTCCATTGCACTTGTCTCCCCCGTCTTGTGATCTAGTTGGTTCAGTCCGTCTTCCCTGTCTGTGTGCTCACTGACTTCGGGTGATTTAAATGAATTCCGGTGTTTAATATTTTCCTTTGATTCTCGTTTACTTTCTTCGTCTTACTGTTCTGATTACTAACAAAATTAACATTTGTATTTTGTATCATAGTCTACTAGCACAACTAATCCATGTACATAGATTACTAACTTACTAATGAGCACTCTAGTTTAATCTGTAAAGTTGCACCACTACTAATTAATACTAATTCCCTCTCAGCAATCACCCTGTTCTAGTCTCCACCTCTTGCTCAGCTTTACCTGTCTCCCTCTGCGTTTCTGCGAGATCTCTCGCATGTGCTTAATTACTTTCCTGTGCTTGTTATCTGTGCACTAAGATCTCCTTGACCGGAGCTGTTTTAATGTCATAGGTAGTATGTGTGATTCCCTTCTTGGCTTTCGCCAATTTTCATAGTTAGAGTTTCCCTCGTGATTCTCCCGTTGTAATTAGTCTGATCCAGCTCCCCTGTTCCCTGCGAAGCAAGTGACTTCCCTCTCGTCCTGTCTATTTAAGAGTCCTCACTGCAGTTCTGACTTTGTCACAACGTTGATCAATATTTCTTTGTGCAGAGCCCCTTGTATGCCATTGAGTATTGTTTTCTTCTACTGGTTTGTCCAACTATGATTCTTGCCATTGCCCTTCTTGTATTGTTTTGTCTTTTTGGATTTTGACCCATTTTTGTATGACCATGATTTCTGTGTTTCGATGTCCTGTGTATGACCCTTGACTTTGTTCAACGACTAAGACTTTTTGCCTACCGCTTATGTACCTTTGCTCATCTGTCTTCCTGGTTCTGACCCCTGCCTGTCTAGTAGACACTGTTTTTGGATTTCGTATTGTGGCTTGGCAATTCTTGTGTTTTTTTGGCTTTGACTCGGACCTTATTAAAGGCATACGTTTTTTGGATTTCCCTCTCTCGCGTATGGTTCCTGAATGCACCGTCACACCGTCAGCATCGCTGGCATTAGCTTCTCGTTGACAGTTTGTTCTAGTCAAAGGAATGAATAATTCTTTAGCTTGCCTGCTAAGGCTTTTGACCAATGAAGTTATAAATTGCACATGTAACTGTTGTCATAGATTTTTGAATTTGTTAATTTAATGGTGAAAAGCGTTAGCATGCAAGCTAGTTAATCCCATTGACTAAAATACACTGCCAGGCTAACATTAATGCTATTTTTCCATTTTCCAAATAATACAAAGCTGAAATTTATGGGATAAATAATATCCCAAATTTGTGAGTCCGAAATGTTAAACTTATGAAATTTGAGTCGTAGTTTTCATTTATTACTCACCAAAGTCTCGATAGTTTGATATCTCAGGTTCACTCATTGGAGATTTTCTCATTTCAAAATCTTGCTTGCAATGTAGAATACACATATGATAGCCTATGTGTTACTATTGATCCCACAAGTGACGTCACAGTTCTTGGCACGATTCACAGTGCCGTTCATGGACGATGCAGGGGGTTGCTGAAAGTCCTTTTCACACCCATGATTACTCTATTCCATTATCATCTCCGAGTGGAAAATGTTGATTGTTGATTGAGAGAGTATTGCATACCTTTTCAGATGATACCCAAATACAACAATTTTTTAATAAAGTTTCAAATCAATACATGTCTACTTTAAGATCTTATGTGTTGTCCTTGTACCTTTTTTCAACTAAATTAAATTAAACCCCAGCCTGTACTGTTGATTAACATGAACCAAGGCATTACAATTCAAATGCAATCTCATTAGAGTTGATTTGGGCAGATTACTCTCTGATTTATTAAAAATACATTTCAGAAATGAGCTCGCTGCCAGCTCTTTGTTTACAGTAGACCTTCAGATCTTTGTTACTGGGTTAAGAGTGACATGCATAATTATAGGGTCTGACAGTGAGCGTGCTCATATGTCAGAAAACGATGGCCTGACAGCTGATGCTTGTGTTAGCTTTCATCTGCATGACCGTGTTCACCTGCCCCAGCACAGTGAACACATTCCAGTATATGTCTCTAATGTGATCCCAGACCTTTGATCGCAAGCAAGTCTAGTGCATGCAAACACCTTGTTTCTTGTATTGTGAAGAGTCTTCAGTGTCTGTCAAGTCTGTTTCAAAGGGGAAAGCTGGCCTTGTGAGTTCCTTTGATGAAGAATGTGAATTAATTTGTGCTGTCTTTTAAACAGTAATGGTCTTTTCACTGAAAGATTACAGACAGGATTCTCCCCAGCAATGAACTAAGGCACTAACCTTTGTCCATGAATAGTGTAATGTAGGTAACTCATGATTCTGGCTTTAACCTTTGTGCCTGTAGTGGCCTTTTCTGGGACTATCAACAATATTCACAAAAGATATCTTGACTTCTGGCACATTTAATTCAATGTACCCATGGCATTCTGCAGTACCAAACTTTATCCATGACCTTTCCTTGCATTTGCAAACTGTTGTCTGGGTTGTGGCTTCATTTGGTACATCACCATTGTCTTGCTGCTGGAATTTTCTCTCCTGTAAATCTCCTTCTCTTTTTGATCTTTAAATACTTTTTTCTATTGAGCTGAACAATGAAAAAGCTTTCTGCATAGCTTTGCTCAGATAATGTGCTGCAGTGTGTTGATAATATTCAATTTTGTCTTGGCAAAACGCATAAAGTGACTGTAAAAAGTAGGGACACTTTTTAACCCTGTGCACAACGTTTGGACTTTTGTATGTGTCACAGTAATTGCCATGGCTTGTATTCGTCTTTTGTTTTGTTCACGCACCGTCCCCATTCACTTGCACTACATTACCCATCATACACCACACCGTTAGTCACACCGGCACGCTAATCGCATTCATCTCCATTGAACCAGCAGCAACATCTACCCCGTGAGTTCCGATCATTAGCGGCACACATTACAAACCACACATACAGTTAGCTTACCGTTGAAACGCAGTTTATTCCAAACATCCTAGCAAACAGTAACCTAACTTCTGATTCTGCTCCATTTTCCATTCCGTTGTTGATCTTGGTTTCTCCACAACTTCTCCACACGTTAGCACTGATTTCTTCCTGGTCCGTCAAACATGGATTCCCCGTAGGAAGCGCGCACCTCGGGTGAGCAGTGTTTTTATGTTCCACCTTGGGCTAGGGGAAGCTTACTGGTTGTAGGGGTGAGTGTTGTGTCTTCTGTGATGTTTGTGTCATTTATGTTAACTGTGGGGATGGGAAATGTATGTAGATGTATTGGTAGATGTTTATTATGTATTTTAATGGTGAATGGAGTGTCGACATTTTTAATCTTCACTGTGAATTTTGTTTTGTTTTTGTTTATACCTCTGGGGTTAATGGACTCATCCAATTATTGTTTTTATCCTCTCATTGGTGGTGGTGGTTAGGATGTTGGTCAGCCAATTATTGTATGACTGTGTTTTGCAGTTGGGCCAATCAGAGCACTCTGCGTATTGTGGACTCAGCCAATCAGAGTGTAACTGGGGGGGGGGGGGGGGGGGGGTATTTAAAGGGCTGTATTCTGTTGCTTGGGAGTCTTTGACAGGCTCTGGTGGCGGTGAGACGCTTGGTATTGAGAATTGAGAATTGAGAACATTGTGAGCATTGTAGCAGCAACTTGTTGTGAGGTTGCCCTCCAGTTCTTTTTGTATTTATATATTCATGCCTATGACGGCCCGTTTTGTTTCATTTTGAAAGTCCTTTGTTTGAATTTTGAGCACCTTCTCGCACTGTACAAATAAATCACTATCATTCACTTTTAAAACCTTCGTTTCGTGCTACTCATTTGGTGGTGACGCTTAGTGGGAGGGGGACAGCAACGGTACCCTTTCACAGTGACAATTTACAAAAATGTGCAAAAGATACAAAATCGCAGAATAAACACAAAAATTCAGGGGCACAGATTAAAGGGGAGAGGGTTCTTGGCGATGAGTGTGATTTTATCAAGCTTTTATATGTTTAGTCGCTGATTTTTCTTGAAGCCAAATACAAGAGAAAAATTCTATTCGAAGGGTGCCATGTGTCAGCTCAGTGGCTGGCACAGTTTCTCTTGAAGCTAAACACAAGAGAAATCTTCTATGTGAAGTGTATAATGTGTAGGGACAGCCCAGCAGCTGGCACAATTTCTCTTGAAGCTAAAAACAGGAGAAATATTTTATGTGAAGTGTACTCTGTGCAGTGAGAGCCCGGTGGCTAGCACAATTTCTCTTGAAGCCAAACACAAGAGAAATATTCTATTTGAGGTGTACTATGTGTAGTGGCAGCCCAGCAGCAGGCACAATTTCTCTCGAAGCCGACTCAAAAGAAATACTACATTAAAGATTAGTATTACAAGAAGAGACATCTTGATAGCTGCTACTTTTTTCTCATAAACTGAAGTGTATGTAGTGGTGAATGAGATTGCATGGGTGCTGAAGAGTGACACTTTGTGCCTTCACTATGTGTATAGAAAGGTGTTCTAAATGACACGTGAAACAGATGCAAGTATGAGATGGATGTGATTTAATATGCAAAACATGGTAACAATCTACATAATCTTACTCATAAATTTTTTGAGCTTCCAAAATTTCCTTAATTCCTGGGTGAAGGTATCGTTCATAGGCTGAAGATGTCCAATGTCCCGTGGCCTTCAGTGTGATAATGGTAGACATTGAGGCTGCGATTGTTGCTGCTCCAATTCTGAATCAATGAGGTTTGTAGAGCTGAGAGAGAGGCCACAGTGCTCACAAAAGAGCAAGCAGCAAACCAGGCCATAGTGATTGGCTTGCTCAGCCTCAGTGATGAACAAGGGAACTCAATACAAGAGAAACCTTTCATTTTTCAGACTTGCACTATGAAAAATATTGCCATGATGCGCTTCACAGTAAACCCTGGCCTGAACACCCTCAAAAGCACGCCAGCGGCGACGGTGGCAAGAGAAAACTCCATATGTGGGTCAAAAATCAGGATATTCCTTGAGAGGAACCAGGCTTAAGAGGGGTAGTCCATCCTCCTCTGACTGGGCCAGGGCATGAGCTTATGGTTGCCATAATGCAAAAAAAAAAAAAGAGTCGTTTGAAAAGCAGTCCAAGATTTGTAGTTTGCTGGATCGATGCCATGGACCAGACTGTTGGGCAGCACTTGAGCAGAGGCCAGGCAGCAATGATGGCGAAGACTAGCAGCAGCATGGTCACGGCAGGGCCCCACCGCAGACATGGAGAGAATACAAAGCTAGGCAATCAGTGGAGAACAGCAGGTGAACGCAGTGCTGGGAATATACCACGAGATAATACCGTATACTCCACAATGTTGATATAACAAAAAAATTCTATGATTGGACACTATACAGAGCATTCTTGAATCTGAACACTGAAAAAACTAGCTAGAATCGCCCCAAAAACCAAGGATGCAGGCATAACCCAGAGACCGGGGACTAATGACAGTTAGCCTTGGGAGCCAGAGACCATGTGGTCTTGTATTTATGGGTTTTTCAGTCAGCCCAGCAACTGGCACAGTTAGAGGCCATATGACATACTGAGCAGGCAGATGCAAAGTGATACTGAATAAAATGAGTAGATGATCACAAAGCACAAGCTAGTTGCTGACATGGGGTAAATATTAGCAAAGCATCAGCAAGATGCCGCACCACCATAGCATTGCCGAGCGTGAGTAAGATAAGCCACAGCTTGAGGACGCGAGCTTGATGTTGGCAAGCACTTTAAGGTTTACTTACCGAGCAAAAACACAGCCATCTAAATTTTACCCAAACTAGGGTGCTAGTGCATGTACAATTATACAATGAACATTCCTGCCAATGATACAAGGAAAACCTTCCAATTTGGAAAGGTAACGCAAATACGATATTATTAAATTTAATAACAAGGTTATGTATGTATGACCTGCTTGATTGTAGAAATTCTAATACCAAAATGGCTGCTCTGAGCCTGATCATTCCACAGCATTTAGAAGAAATATTTTGGTTGGGACCACATCTGCTTGATATGAGTTTTTTTCTATTCCTTTTAAATTGCTGAGCACTCCAGTAGCTAGCATTTTCCGTGGGTTTATTGTTGCAAGGTGTATGCAATGTGATTTGCAAACCGATTACTTAATTGAACGCTGCTACTACTGATAGCACCCGCTAGGAACAGACGAATAACGCAAACAAGGAAGTAGTTGCGGCATGACTGTTGGAAAAGGGTAGAATTCAAGCAGCACAACTGCAATTGATTTTTCATTGATGTCAATTACGATTTGGACCGGTCATGTGAACAGCAGTAAGACTATCATTATCTGAGTCTTCACCTATTTTCGGCCGCAGTTATTCAAATTTCGGAATATTGAAAAATAAAATAAACAGTTTCCTGCACCAAACATACCGTTGCTGAAGCATTGATGAGGAACCAACAGCTTTAGATGAACATCATCGAGATATTGCTCTAAGGAATTTATTATTAATATTTTAAATATAAAGAGTTAAACACAAATCAGAACAGCAGGGTATGCTCGATAGACACTCCGCTTGTATGAGCATTGTGAGTGTCGGGACATGGGAATAACTGACCTATTGTAGTAATTCTGCCAACAAATTGCTATTAGGCCTGAGACTGGGCAAATGAAGCTTGTTCCGTGATCCATGAGACATCAGAACCTGTTTGAGTGAAACTCACATTTAAACTGCGCAGTCAATCCATGTGACATGTGGACCCAGGTAGAAGTAGAGATAACCAATCGAACTAAGCCAAGAAGTTAAGTCACTTGACCAAGTTGCATCCATCCCAGAGGTTGTTACAAAAGTTTGAATTCGCCATCTTTAAATATCTCATTATAGCCGAGTGAATTGCGTCCAGCTGGAAGGCCAAAGTTATTATTTGTAGAATTGTAAGGCATCAGGATCAGACAAGAACGCGATTCAGAAAAAGCCATGAACTCGAAATAAGGAACAGGAGGCACTTGCAAGGCCTTCCTAATCATATATCCCAACTGTGCAAGAGAAACTTGCGAGCATCCTGTTTATAAAGGAAGACTAGCAGCTTGGGTTACCTCACAAAATGAGACATAACAGCAGCTTACTGCATGGCGAGTACAAACACTGCCGAGACTCCATGAAATACCGTATTGATCTGAATATAAGACAACATTTTTTTCCCTTGAAAAATTCCTGAAAACGACGCCCTGTCTTATGTTTGGTGTCTAAGGAGTCACCCATGTAAAACAATTGGTGGCGCCGTATGAGCACGTTTCTCTCTGGCAGTGTTTAGAACAGTGTGACCCTCGCGTGATCCTGTAAACAAGTCGACTGGAGTGGGTGATCTGCATAAGCTACTTAATGACAGAAAGATGCAGCCAGGGCACAGAGATCCACTTGAAAAAAGTACTTCCAAATTCGGTCAGGTGAATAAAAATCAGAGTAGAATTTAAGATGTGAATTTTAAACTTATGGTTGTAAACGAAGCTGGGAGAATGAACAACGTGAGGGCAGGAAAAAGATATGATTAGACAGAGTGCAACATAATTACCGTAATTGGCAACCGAATACACGGTTTTTATCCATATGCGATCTAATGGCGATTAAATCATGGGCTGAATTCCGTACAGTCGCAGAACAAGAACAGAGAGTTGGGTTGCACAAAACTTGCGTTTAACACAATTATTAGTCCTGACCCATTCTCAGTCATTTTCATAATAAACAGATGGTTCACTTCGAGAGCACTCCACACTTAACAGGTGTTGCTTGTTCTCCCCGATTAGGTAAGACGACAATCATTCATCTGGACGCGCACTTGCTGGATTTAAATCAACGGCATTCAAAATGAATGTGGAAAAAACTGTTGTGGTGTTTTTTTGAATGTTAATGCTCTTACATTTTGCAGTCTGTTCTGACACTGTTTGTCAAGCAAATGTGCACCGTTTATTGCACAATTTAGGCCAGTAGACCTATGCCCGTTTTATTGCACTGTTTTCATGGCATAGAACCATGAAATGCGTTCTGCGCTTTGCCTATTTGCGGTGCTATAGATGATTTTATCCCCCATGATCAATACCACAGATGTTGAAATGTACAAGGAAAACAATGGCATGTTTTTTATGCAAATGAGGTTTTGTTCAAATAAAAAGTATTTTTCCAAATAAGGCTCTTGAAAAAGAGGGGTCGTCTTATATTCGAGTCAATACGGTATTTGCACTCCAGCACACTTTTGATTCCACGACATCCCGGTCTGAGCGCCACTCTCCTGATTAGAACAAAAATGTAGTACGTTTACAGCATTTTTAAAGCATTCAAATTCTATTTTGACGCCCGGAAAAGACCAGCTTTCGAACAAAGGCTATCGGCATCGGTGGAGCAGATTCAGTTTTTTTTCCTTGTGCCATAGAGGTACTTATTCACTGAAAATAAGAGTACTGCCTCGCTAAGCGAGAACTGGAATGAATGGTTGAGCATTCATACTGGATCTAGATTTGCATGTGTTGCTTAAAATTTACAGTGTAACAAGTGATATGCCGATTAAAAAAAGTTCCTTCAGCAATTACTTAGGCAATGTTTTCAGAATAAGCTACATTTTAAAGTAAGTTTTTTGAGCAGGCTAGCCTTCATAACCGAGCATTCTAGCATGGCAGCATAGGCGAGCATGAAATCAAAGACCAAGAGCCACTTCACCTCTGCCGAAGTGTGGAAACCAAAATAAACATTTTCACTGAAGTTTCTGCAATAACGAGAAACATGAACCTTGTAGCAGGTGGCTGCTTCCTGTATGGGCCATGTGCTGTGGTGCGGCTTCTCAAGATGACAAGCTTACATAAGCCAGCATATTATTGGTCAAGCAATCATGTGACTGCGAGGTCAGATGACAGTCAAGCGCCTCCTCTACGGAGGCAAGCTTGACTCCCTGGCCTATCAGAATTTACGTCAAGCTCCATTTAGAATTCTAAAATAACATAAAATAAATTTACTCTAAAGCCCAACGCCCACTGGAAGCGTGAGACGTGCGTCAACGCGTGTCAGATTTTTACTTTTCGCCACTGCTCAATTTCTACTATTTGCCACTGGTCAATTTCTGAGGCATCAACTCAATAGATAACGCATTTTTCTTTTAGGTTATTTAACAATTTCGACCAGCATGACAAGCATGGTTGGTGGCACACATTTAGCGACAACCTCACATGCAGTTGACAAAACTGATATACCTGCTTTTTAACCAAGTCTGTTTTGAGAGGAAATCCGTTATTTTGTGGGCATTTAAGTTATCATGCCATGGTTAGACAGTACCTAATTCAGGGTACGCTGATAAGAACTTAACACTGCTAAGTTAGCTAACAAGCTAATTTCCTGCTGGGTGAAGTAAAGTGAATCATAATCATAATTTACATGACGGCTGAATTTAGGAGGAAAATTATGCCTGTATTATAAAGTATAGTGCATAGTAACCCGACCGTTGCACTTTTCCATCACTTAGAACAAGCTTGGTGGTAGGTTTTTCAAAATTAAACTTTGTCTTGTTTAATATTTTGAGATTGACACTCATGGCTTCTCGGTCATGTTGACAGCTGTCAATGTTGATGTTGCAGACGCTTTCAGTGGGCGTTTAAAAGCGTCAAGGCAAAATTTAGAGTTTGTCGCGTCGCTTTGCTTCGTGGCCAGTGGGCGTTGGGCTTTATACTTCAATAACTCTCATATATTCCAAAGAAAAAAATTGTCTCTGATTTTGTGACAGCTTGAGAACCTTCTAAAATAAGGGTGAAATGGCAACTTGCTGGAAAACCCTCTTTGGTTTTGGTTTTGTTTTTTTGATGGAACTCAGAGATTTATCATTGCGTGAATACAGTTAGCTAAGATAATTCTGGTGAAATTTTAGGATCTTGCCAGGACTGAAGAGGTTGTCTCGGTGAAATTTGGTTTCATTAAAATTCAGTTATACACCTGAAAATTTGAGCACCACTAAATTCTTGAATTTTGTTTCACTTTGCTAAAGCACTAAATTCATGACATCAACAAACTTTACGTAACTCTCAAAAACATGGCTTGAGCACCAACATCGTATGGGCATACCTTTCTTGGCAAACAGAATCCATTCGAAAATAATTATATTTTTACTTCACATTTGATTAGCTTTTAAAGCAAAGGTATGTTTTCAACATATTTCATGCTGTTAAAAGTATGGGTCTATAATCCTTTAAAAATGGCAATGAGAACTGGATTCACAAAAAAAAAAACCTGCCCCTGAACTTTATTTGGATGTTACAGAATCAATAGCTGACTAATATGACACTACGTTTTCATAAGTGCCACCCATTTGCAAACTTTCAACATGTGTAAATTAAGCAGAGCTCATGATAAAGTCCCTTGAACATAAAATGCACGTAGATTGTATGCCAAAACCCTCGAGCAATGTACTGAGTTCAAGACTTGCCGATTTTGGAAAAAAGTCATTTTGAATTTGATGGTGCCTAACTTTTGCCCAGGTGTACATATCCACTTAGTTTTCGAGAAAACAACATAAATATAAATGAAATGAACCATATTGTCCTATATTTAACACTGAGTAATAATTCCTGACTTGGTTCCTGACACAGCTGAACAATAAGTACTTACCAGGGGTGCGTTTCCCGAAAGCACAGATGCAAACTTGCATAGATGGAAACTACAGGCAATGAATGGACGAACTATGTAAGTTGCCAGCTTAGTTAGCAACTATGCTTCTCGGAAACACACTTCAGAACATTACAGATGTGACTTCATCACAATCGGTGATAGAAAGCGTTCTAGAGTTCTGGAACGCGAACTTGGAAATGTGAAACTGCTTTTCATTAGGTCATATATGAAGAAGGAAACTTTAGAAGATGTGTCATGTGATCTGAGGCGGGTTGAACTCACATCTTGTTTCAGCATTCTCCCACTAATTTGCTTTTATTTTGAGGTCCAGTTTCCTCCCAGCCCACTTATGTCCCAATAAGGCACCCAGTTCGGCAGAACTGAAAGGATTTATCAGAAAATTCAAGAGGGGGCTCAGAAGAAGCATGCCCTGTGAAACGAATACAACCGCACATCACAAACATTGCGCCACTTCTCTTTCTGATGTCCCTCTGCCAGCAGACTGGCGTTTCATGTTTTCAGCTCTGCATCAGAATGAAATCAAAGCAGACACGCATACAAATCACCTGTGGATAAGATATGAATGCCAATAAGCCTATTTTCAGATGTTGTGTCAAATAAAACATCTGCAGTTTGCAGATATTTCAGCTGGTAACACCATGATTCATCTACGATGACTTCAAAACATGATTTTATGTGTAATACTGACTTACATATGCGAAGCAATTCTGCATGACAGAATCATAAACTACCAGAACCATCTTTGGCAGGAAAAAAAAAAAATTGAGCGGCCTGTTTTGAATATTAAGGGTTTTGGTCGCATTTTTTATCATTAAATCTCTATAAATAATCTACTCTTCTTGGCTGCTGTGTGGCTGACTCTGATAAGATATTTCTGTAGTGTATTTATGTGTCTCAAGGTGTAAAATTCAGATCAGTGGGTGCTGACAGCCCTGATGGGCAGCACTTTTATATGTAGCAGAGCTTAGGGAGGGATATCAGCCCACAACAATGTCCATCCTCTGCATTTTAACATTGGAAACAATAATTCCAACATAGAGACCATGCGCTTGGAGACTATCCGGTTCCATCGGGACTCTATGCCCTGCCCCATCCTATATGGAAGACACGTCACCACCAACCGCCCAGCCTTGTCCACAATCACTACCGCCCTCCATCTTTCACCCATGATTGCAATTCCCCCATTCCCCCCATCTGCATGCCAATCCCCTGACCAGATCCTCTGGAGTCTGCCTACAAATGGTTCCGTAGTTGAGGCCACACTTGTCTTTTCGATGCGACTTTTGTTATCCGATAATGCCAGGACGCATTAACTATCAAGTCTGTATGCTCTGAGATCGGATCTTGCTCGCATTGGGATCCAATCAGCTAGACTCACATGCTGGAGTGCCCTGGCTCCCGTTGAGTTTGGCTCTCAGCTTGGAGTGGGAAGCATGAGGGCGCAATCCAGACAATCTTCTGAAGCGCAGGGCTCGGCTCATCATCCCATAAAATCGGAATCCCTGTCCTGAGCTCGTAAAGCAGAGGAAAGAGATACAAAGATGGAGGAAAATCAGGACTGGGGCACAGCTGAGACCCACTGTCTCATGGCTCCGTGATTCAACACCACGCCACACGCTAGACTTGAGCAGTTGCAGAAACAAATATTTAAGAAAATAGCTGATGCTCCTGCACCGCGGACAGCAAAAGCTGTGTTAATCACTCATCTCCACTGCTTTCCTCTCAACAAAGCGTGCCTCTTACCTGCCTTTCCCCCATTGCAAGATAAACAAAATATTTACGGAAGAAGGCTCTATCTATCTAAGAGTCTTTTTTGATTGGGATTTGAACATTCTGACGCTGGTGGAACAACCACTACTGGTAACTGGCAAAGGAGTTCTAGAATACTGACTAAGAATTTTGAAATGAAAAATAACAAATAAATAAAAAAGGTTTAAAATGATTCCTAAGCACAAATTTAAAATGTAAAAACGCTGGTTTTGGTTGTCCTGCCTCAGAATAAAACAGATATAGACATCATGGCCGTTTTCAACTGCAAACACTTTCTAGATGATTTTTAATCACTATTTTAAAAAATCTGTCTGGGACAGCAGGTGTTAATTCTGAGAGTCAATGAGATAGCCGAGCATGTGATCCGCGATATCACGTAGCATCCTGGAACCATATCAAACCAATGCTTACAATATGTAGCTCGTCGGTACCACATGTGACTCACCTTCACTTACGTGGCCCTCACAATTTTTCGTCCTTAATATGGAGTTGAAGAACATTTCTGACGTAAATGATGTGATTGGTGCGCAACCATTTAAGTCTGATCCTTTGAGGAACCGAAGCAAGGACGATTCCTACAACTGAGACACTTCCGAAGCTAGTGACAGTTCAGATGTCTAGGCGAAAAATAAACAATCTCTATAAATTCAGCTTCACTTGTAGCTAATTTGATCGGTTAGAGACAAAATGAAATCAAGGTCATGTGCACGTTGCAATGCATATGAGGCATGAGCTACATTCTGATTATTATTGATAATAAATGTCATAAAACCTAATGAATAGACTATTACATGGCCCTAAACATGACCACTTTCCATTGGCACGCAAATAAAATCACCGAAAGTACATGAAAAAACAAACACATTCAACTTACATGTTACCCACGCCGCTTTTTGAAAGCTCCTCGTTCACCAACTGGCCGGAGGTCACCACGTTTTTTTCTGTCCTAACTTGAGTAGGATGTCAGGGATGTCATTGTCATACAGGCCTTGCAGCCCCGCAACCATATTTTGCCATCCACTTAGGGTCTCTCCCTAACTGATTTGTCGGAAAATGTTTCCAGCTGAGAGGACTGTAATCCGGGGCAGTCTTGAAGCTATCTCGGCGACAGTAGATTATTCATGTCTTCCAGCGAGGTTCATCGCATAAAATCCTTTTTGGAATTATTATTATCTTGAATTATAACCATTAGCAGCTCAGAATGGCATTTCTTATCAATTCAAGGTGTAAACTATTGACAGAGGTACGCTAAAATACACAAAGTGGAAATAAAGCTCAATCGCCTCATTGCATCAATACAAATATCATGTTTCGCCTCATGTGAGAATGCTACTGGGAAATCTTTGCCGTAAAGTCCCGAAGTCACTGGGTGAAATATGCTTACGACTGCACCATTTCTAATAGCAAAAGATTTTTCGAATTTTCGAAAACTGGCAAACTTTGTACAAAAGAGTTATAAAGAGTATAAAAGTGTGTTGGAAATGTTTTTTGTTAACTTATAATTGATACGTATTTAAGAAAAAATGAAGTCTAAATTAGTTTTTTGAAGTCCTTTAAACTTATGCAGCTTAAAGCGCAGGTTGTAGATGTGTCCCCAGCAAGTTTAGCAAAGAGTATAATCTGCACTGACATCCCAAATTGAAAGATAATGGTGTAGGAATTCTGAGAAAATATTACCTTATTATGCATATTATAACCGCAGCAGTGCGAGTCTATATCTGAAGTGTCAGTTTCACAGTTCAGAGGGGTGATTATTTTTTACCGCAGTTAAGTCATTGGTAATGATCACCAGGGTGACATACAGGTTCTCGCACAGTATGGTGCTTCAGTCCTGTACATTGTGCATTGATCTCTCCTGCTAATGAGGCCAGATTTGGCTTTTCCTTCTCACAAAGGTTATGACGTTTCTTCGCTCCTGCCAGAGAGGTGCCATCACTGTATTTTATCTGCTGCCATTTTCAAATGCCAGTGCAGTGCTAATAAGGTATGGCTGTGCCCTACTGCTGAAGTGATAGACCAGTGGTATGATTAATACATTTTAATTGCTGTGTCAGCCATACAGGTTACCTACTGTTAACCTGGGAGCATTGCTCCCTCTTAAGGCACAGTAATAATATATCGAGCAGATATTTTTATGAAATAAATGTCCACAGTTAAATAATTT
The DNA here is from genome assembly GCA_029721435.1 of Gymnothorax reevesii. Lineage (NCBI taxonomy): Eukaryota > Metazoa > Chordata > Actinopteri > Anguilliformes > Muraenidae > Gymnothorax > Gymnothorax reevesii. Next base: position 23,198,271 of record CM056577.1, on the reverse strand, counting down.
GTCCCAGTGACTGGGAGAAGAATAAAATGTCACTACTCAATGAAAATTCAGTGTGCAAATAAGGGCTCGGCGTATGACGATGCACTGGACTCATATATTGTTTACTTGGAGGTGAAGATTTGTTGTTCATTCTGTAATATGAAGAGAATTAAAGTGTCAGGATTTGTTATATGAGAATAATAAAATCCCTCTTTTCGCATATATGCCCCTGCCCTAAATGCAAGCAGCTAATTCAAACTGGCAATTTCTAAATCATTCCAGGTTCTAAGGGTCGCCTTTAACCCTCTGAATTATATTCCCTCTGGTATGACAGCTCCCCCCTTAGCTTTTTTTAAATTGTCTTTTTCTTTTTTTGTAAATTGGACGAATGATGGTTCTGTTCAATGATTTGTATTATTCTGTCTATTTTATGTATTTCCACAGTAAAATAGCTTTGTAATAGCCTCTCGAAAATGTATCATAAAATATAAATGAATTATTTCAACGACCAAAAAAAAGAAAACATTCATTCTTACTGCATTCTTATCATTCAGAAAGTGACCAATTTCCACGGAACAAACATTTATCTGGATTGTGTTCTGGCCGTCTTGAAATTAAAATGACTATTTTTAAGAATGTTGAATGATGTTTCTTTATAATAGCCGCCCTGAATAATTATTGAACTCTGCACCAAAAAGTCTACTCACAGGTGACCTTCTAAGTGAAGCTGAGTCAGCTAGATCCAATCCACAAACTTTATTGTAAGACTCATCCATAATAAATAGCCTACCATTACTGGGTTCTTTCTGCATAAATATGTGGGAATGGCTGGATTCTTTGAAACAGCAACAAATTCTTAAGGAATGCATTTGTTTATTTTTGAGTCAGTAAATTTCCAGTGTAGCTTGAAGTGGATATAATTTAATTTCCCAGTATATGAACAGGATGCATCTTTGTTATGCAACTTTGCATACAGTAAATTGCTTGAAATATCTGCAGTAAACCTATGAATTTTGGCACTACTGAAATTTGTGAAGGGCTTTTCACTGTCAAGCAGGGTCTGAACAGTGATGCTCATACCGCATGAGAGCTCTACTTGGGACAGAAAATTATTGAGTTGAAGGAGTGTGGTTATTAAATTTTCTTCCATAAATCATACGTTGAGTAAGTCACCAACACAAAAATAAATGGGACTACTTTGAATTTGAGCAATCACTGTTGGTTGCTGCCATCTGCAGTTTCAGGTAATAGTTCTGATGAGCAATACAGGATATATCCAACTGTCTCAACAGCTGAGTAGAATCAGTAAAATATACTCCTAATCAGTAACTTTGGCGGTCCCAAAACGGGCTTCAGTGCATTTGCTTTGGCAGGATAGCTCTTACAGCTTGCATTTACCCAGTTGGACATGAACTGCGGCAGTTTATGGTTAAACAGCCATCTGGGAATGCATATGACTGGAGTCCCAGTGGGATTTAATCCTGCAAACAGGGGGAAATGCCAAGCAGGATAACTGACTCAGCAGGATAACTGCGCTAAGAAATCTGGACCTGCTCTTTTCACTTCAGTCTGCGTACGCTCCAGATTTGGGCGGGTGACGCGGGTTTTAAGTGTTGAATGTCCTTCCGAAGGAAATACTTTATAAATTGATCTCTCTTTACAAGACAACCATTAAGGACCACAAGACATGCTAATAGTGCCTTTAGGAGGCAAACTGTGAGAACGGACAGCACACATGCCTGGTGGTACATGAGTGAGCTGCTGTCGACAAAACAATGTAACGCATGTCACGATCTCTTAACCTTGGGTTTCACTCAGTGCCGTTATCCAGATGACTGAGTTGTCCTGCTTTGTGGAACAGGGTCCAGGTCCTTTTCCTTCAGCGTGCATCACATTATTGTAGTTAAAACCAAGAACTTATTTATCATTCCAGCATATAGTACTAAGTTCAGCATTCATGTGTATTTGTGTTGTACATCTCTGGATTTGAGTGATGGTATTTTACAGTACTGTAATGAAGACACTGCAAGAGCCCTGACATGGGTTAATGTGAACCTCTCCCTTGAGATTTCCATGAGATTTATTTTCTTTTACCTTTGAGTCTTTCCTGCACACTCATTAATCAGGTGGACTAAAATGTCCTTCCGTTTGTTCAGTTAAAACAGAAAGAAGGGGCTGAAGCCCATTGTCTCAAAGACAAAAAGAAAAATATAAATATTCAGCCATGATTAATACGAGATTCATGTCAATGCTACCATTACTGGAGGTGTCAAAATATTACACTTGATGCAATGGAAATTCACTCTTTTTCCCTCTACTGTATATGCCTGTTTGTACACCCCCCCTCCCCCACGTATGTGTGTGTCATGTGTTTACACCTGTGTGAGAGACGCACAAACTAAATATTGTACATAACTTATCTTTCCATTTTTCAATTTTTCCGCAGATGTTACATAATTACAAAAAAAAAAGAGTTTCCATTAATATTTTTGAAATTAATTAACATTCAATTAAACTTCGCACTACCAGGGGGCGTGAAAACTCTTGGAATTTTATGCTCTGGCTGCATTGTAATTGTGTCTTTTCTTTTTCTTGTTACGTCTCCTCTCTGTATCCTGTCCTGTATGATGTGGAGGAGGGGAGGAGAGGAGGATAAGAGGGAAATAAGAACAGTTGTGGGGAAAATGTTGAGGAGTTACGTTTCCTTCATTGCTCTCCCTATTTGCCATCCACTAATGATGAAGCGGCCGCATCACATCTCCCACTGCTTTGGTTACACAGGCAGCCAACCATATCCTGCATATCGTGTCATGCCAAATCACAAAATGCAGAATGAGAGTGGCCTAGGCGAACAACAGTGTTCAGCATGGCTGTACTTCATTGACATTTAGGATAGATAACAAGGTAACAGGAAGAAAATAAATAAACACAGTCTTGAACTTACACTTATGCTCCAGAATGCTGTCCTCGGACATGTCATCAGCTTTTCCAGTTTGAATTGAACAATAGGCTTGATTTGGTTGGGATTTAAAGTTATGTGGGAGAGGACACAATGATGTCACGCAAACTTGCAAAAATACTTCCGGAAAGGATGCATGTCTTTGGAGGCGACATTTTGGAGGAATCTTGGATTGGTGTCCTCAGTTCCAACAGCCATGGGGCAGCATTCAAATGGAGGAGACATCTTCTGTTTCCAAGGTCATGGAGGAAGGGAGGAGAGGTGACATTTTCTCTAGATTATAATCGGACCTGCATGTCATCATTGAGCACTTTTACTTTGGAGAGATTTGTTAACATTTATGTTGCCCTTTCAGATCGCTAAGTCTTTAAGTGTTCAGTGGAAGTCAGTCCTGAGGAAATTTATGAGACTATATGACGTGTGTTTTAGATAATTGTTCATTTTTCTGGCTCAACAGTATATTCTTTGGGCACTTCTGTCGTAGAAGGAATTACATTTACACTTCGTTAGATACACAAGCAAAAAAATAAGTGGGATTGTTTATCAAATAAAGAGAAAAATATACGTAAATAAATAAACTGTGATGGTCTCAGAAAAGTAGGGTTCCGATAATAGAACCCCGTGATTTTCTTGAGGAACCTAATTGAATTCAAGGATTTCTTGTAATCAAAGTGGTTCAACCTTTGCACTTCCACATTTTTCATACTTGTGACTGAGATGTCCATAAACTGAAAGGATTCTTCTATGAACATGAGCCGGAGAGGCCAATTTTAGAGAACTGAACGTGGCCACGCTTTGTGTGCATGTAATCGAGTGGCATAATATGGTATCTTTTAACCAGTAAATAAAGGACATGCTAGTGGGCCTCTGCCCCAAAAATCTCAGTAATAGGCAGTAGCAGCTAAATATTCTCCCAAAAAACCTGCAGAAAATTGAGTGAGACATACGCCAAAACAGCCAGAGGCTTTACTGAGAAACGCCCATTGGCTCTGCTTGAAGTGCACGGCAGCTGTGGACTGTGGGAGTTGAATGCCCTGAGGGGGCTTCTGGTCATGGTGGGAAAGTGGACAGCATGCTTGCCATGCCCTGAGGCACATGTTCTGGCTGCCTGTGGGTCATATTACCTGAGGAGCAAGGTCATGGCAGGCTGGTCTCATGTCGACACTTTTTTGGCTAAATTAATTAGTTTTAACTCCAAGCCTTTGCGCTGTTATGGACGCTGATACATATAAACAGCAAGACCCCAAATCCACGGCAGATGGGCTAGACACTGAGTCTGAAGTGTGTGTGTGTGTGTGTACCCATTTATGAATGCATGTTAGTGTGTGATTATGTATGTATGTATGTGTGCATGCATTTGAGCTTAAAACCTGTATAAATTCACAAATCCAGCCTCTAAATTTATAGCAGGGCTGGATGATTGACATCTTGCCCTCTGAATTTTCAAAGAAAATACATTCTAGCCTTCTCAGTTTTCAAAGAAAATACACTCGTGCCCAGCATTTGGAGCGAAACCCCTCACTTTCAGCCCCAAAGCTAAGGTGTCTGTCAGCTGCAGTAACAAGGCCCTATGTTGCTTCACTCCCACTATTTCTTTGCCAATCATTGGATGGTGAGTGCACTTCTGAAATCTACAGTGAGTACCAGAGTATTGATATTGAGATCCTGACAGTTTGCTCTGCATCATCAGTCAAACCCATTCATAGTGGACCAAGTGTTTCATTTCTGGAGCTTTATGTTTTCAAAATTACAGTATCATCTGGATTTTTAATGCAAAAAGGATTCAGGGAAACTGAACTCTGGGAGTTTTCCATATGAAGCATGAGAAATGCTGTGTGCTCTGAATCTGGAATTCCATGCATCGAATGAAACTCCTACTGTGGTGGGACATTGACCTTTGTGTTTTGAGGTCCTGGTTGTTGAATAATGAATGATACCACAAAATTTAACCAGGGTATAAGTATAGACGTAATCATACCTCTACGTCAGCCCTGAAAACATTGCAGATGAATGGAAGGTGCAGATGGATGGATGTAATCATGCAAATTCACAACCTCTTGCAAATGTTATCAGCTCCATCACAATCATAGCTCATAATTACACTTAGGTCAATCAGGACAGAGCAACGACTTGCATAAAGGTAATAATTTATTGCAGATTACAGAATTCACGGATTAATGGATGTGATGATAGCTTTTAAGTCTTTGGCGCTTGGACTCGACAGGGAGATTTTGCAATTGAGTGGCCTGAGGCGCAGCAGGATAAATCCCCCCATGGAGTTTGTCTACTGGTGGAGGCAGTGGCTTATGACTGGTAGGCTGATGAAGATGAGGCTAATGAGCCTGCTAACGCAGGATGGGGATGGGGAGGTGGAGAGTGCACATGACAGCGGCCTGCATTGGCGATTCTTCCAGACTGAAATTGTGCTAAAGCCTAATTTTTTTCCACTCGCAGTCCTGTTTTAGGGTTTATTTATTCATTCATTCATTCATTCATTTACTCATATTCATTCATTCATTCTTTGGTTTTTGCTCTTTTCTACAATATTATGATAATAATAATAATAATGTTTTTTTACAGCGCCTTTCTCAGACCCATGGTCGTTTTACAAGGGAAACAGAATTGAAAAAGTATATAAAACAAGACACCATTTAACAAAAAAAAAAGTACATTTGACTGGTGTAAAATCAATGGCTTGGCAGCATCCTGCAGTACTGCCCCTAATGTGAAGACGATCAGATTATGTTTGGAGTGTGTGATAGTGTTTTAGGAAAAGATTTGTCTTGAGTGGAGTCTTGAGGCTGGTTGATTTCCAGCGGTGTTGGGGTAAGGTGTTCCATAGCTTAGGACCAATGGCACTGAAGGATCTAGCTCCATAAGTAGCCCATTGTATATGAGGAATGATGAGCAGACTAGTATCAGAGGACCCAAGTGAGAGACCAGGTGCGTAAGGGTGGAGACCAGTGAGATAGGATGGGTCAAGCCCGTTCAGAGCTTTGTATATAATGACAAGGAGTTTAAACTGAATCCAAGCAGATATGGGGAGCCAGTTGGGGTGGGAATTGATAAGATTTTATCAATATCAATGCGATTGTCGATTCTGCTCATCAATTCAATTCCTTATCAATTCTCCTAACAATTCCTGAGTAGTTTTTTAAGTAGTTATACACAGTCTAACGCTGTTTATATTTGTGAAGCGGTCGCGAAACAAACGTTGTTTGTATCCATGAGGCAGTAGCACAAAGAACGCTGTACACTGCTGGGAAGTTGCAGTAGTTGGCTCACTGAATATCAGTATCCCCTGGGTGCTCGGCTTAGCTCTTGACTTGTATGCACCTTACCCAGGTCCAATTAAGGGTAGTGTGGCCAGCCAAACGATAACATTGCATTATGTATGCTTACCAACAAACCTGATGGACCTTTATTTTCCTACCTCACTCTCGCATATTCAAATCACAAGTATTATCACCCAAAATTTTGACTTTGGTCATTGCTGAATTAATTGCTTACTGTAGGGAGCATATGTGGGCTCATCAGTGCTAACACAGCTGGGTGTCTGGCTCCTAGGCTCCATGGTTAATTTATCACCTGCCAGAGTTGTGACCAAGTCATCATGTCCAAGTAAAATCTAGTCACTGGTCATTAGCTCAAACTCAAAGCAGACAAGGGAGAGCAGAGAGGAGTGAAAGGGGGCAGGGGAACAAATTAGACTATGAGCTAAATAATTAACAAGCAGAGTGGGGAAAGCTGAGAGCCATGACATGCATTTCATGTTGACATTGACCCCTTTCTGATCATAAATATATCAAAGCTTTTAACTCTTTTAGCCTTCTCCACTCTGCTTGTTAATTAGTGGAGCGACAAAAAATGCACTCCCCCCTCAGTTTTCACAGAGGGGAAAATTGGCCATAGAGACCAAAACTATATTTTGAACCAGGCTGTAAACATGTTCAAGTATGCTGTAAAATTGGGCTTTTTAACATGGAGGTCAACTCCATGGGATTGACTCCTTTCTGCAGTCAGCCTCAAGTGGTCATTCGAGGAACTGCAGCTTTTGGCACTTCCGTATTTGCTTCACTTTCCAGCCCTGCAGGTTGCCTCTTGGACGCGATGTGACATCGTGCTGGGAAATGAAAGAATTGGTAAGAAGAATCAAAAACATTGAAGGTGCACAATTCCGATGGAATCGATCAATCGGGACTGGTTATAAGTTGAACGGGGATGATTTGAGCAGATTTCCTAGTATGGTTGAGTAACCTGGCTGCTGAGTTTCGAATGTATTGAAGTTTATTGAAGGATATAGCACGGAGGTAAGCAAGAAATGAGTAACAATAATCCAAGCCAGAGGTAAAAAAATGCGTGGACTAATGTTTCGGCATCATGAAAACTGAGAGAAGAGTGAAGGTGGGCAATACTGTGAAAGTAGAAAAAAAGCTTTTTTAAGATTAATATATAGCTGAAAGGAGAGTGTGAGGTCAGGAATTCTCCAAAGTTGTGAATTGCATTGGACGAGATAGCAGTGGTGATTTTATCTCCCTCTATGGCAAGATGGAGATTCGCAGCCTTTGAAAGAGCTGTCCTAGGCACTACCAATAGGATCTTGTCACAGTTCAGTTGAAGAAAATTTGAAGTCATCCAATCCCTAATTTCCTGCAAGCAAGCAATGAGGTAAGAGAGGGGGAGAGGAACAGTAAGTAAGTAAACAGTAGGTAGGTAGGTAAAGTACTGAGATAGACTTGAGTGTCGTCAGCATAGATATTAAATAGTAGACCATGTTGATGGATAGTAGGAGCATGAAGATTATGAAAAGAAGTGGACCTAGGACCGACCCCAGTGGGACACCTTGAGATACTGGAGCAGAGTGTGAGTTGTGCCTGCCAGTGGAGATGAAATTATGTCAGTGAGGTAGGATTTGAACCAGGTTAAAGCAGTGTCACAGATACCCAAATGTGACTGGAGGCAAGAATGTAGGGCAGGTTACTACAGTTGACCATATCAAAGGCAGCACAGCGATCGAGATGAAGCATTACACAAATGAATGAATCAGAATCAGCTCAGAGGAAGAGGTCATTGACAACTCTGAGGAGGGTAGTTTCTGTGCTGTGATTGGACTGAAGACCGGACTGGAAAGGCTCTAACAGGTCATTTTTCAGCATGTGAATGTGAAATTGGGTGGCTGCTACCCTTTCTAAAATTTTGGACAGAATGGGAAGGTGTGAGATAGGCCTGTAATTATGGGGCACTTTGGGATCGAGAGAGGCTTTTTAAGAATTGGGGTTACCATGGCATTCTTCAATGACAGAGGAACTTGTCCAGAGGTAAGCAAGCTGTTTTTTTGGGAAATGGAGGCAGAAAGAGCAGGGAGACAGGCTTTAAGAAGTAGTTTTGGAGAAGGATCCAGTTGGCAAGTGGATTAATTTAATTTCATGATTAAATCACGAATATTTGTTCAGGCTGTTGGAGTGAAGCAACTGAGAGGGTCGGCATGAGTATTAAAAGCACGGGTGAACAAAGAGCCAGGTGTGGGGTGGGACAGGAGTCGGTGATAGATATTTTCAATTTTGTTTTGAAAATACTGAAAAAAATAATTGTACTGAGTGGAGGAGCCAGACACTGAAGAAGATTGAGGCTAAATGAGCTTACTGATGGCTTTGAGAAGAGTGTTGGGTTTTTTGCGATCTTCATTGATGAAATTCGACAGATAAGTTGACCAAGCAGTATAAAGAGCATTTCTGGATACTTTCATATGATCAGTGAAGGACTGAAGGTGTACTGCGGGCTCAGTATTTTTCTACTGGAGCCATTCTACGGTTTTCATGGACGTAATGTCAGGAGTCTGCCATAGAGAAGTGTCAGTGAATGTCAGTGAATGGGGGGGATTTTATTGAGGCTCTCAGAGGTGATAAGATCATAGTTGTGAATTTGCTCTTCACAAGAAAGTGAAGAGTGTAAAAGAAGTGTGGAGGCAGGGGCATTGAAGAACCAGAGGTGACTTATGGAATTAATTTTATGGTAAATTATGGTAGATTTACTGGAATGCCTATGCAGGGGAATATCTACGCTGAATATTATGAGCTTGTGATCTGAGATTCCTGGAATCGATCCAGATTGGTGAGAGATGTTTAAGCCAGTGGAACAAACACTACCGAGTGTATGTCTGTGTATGTGGGTGGGAAAAGTCAACATACTGTGAGAAATCAGAACTGTAAAATCTCCCAGGTGGAGAATTCTTCAGGAGGGGGAAGATGTCAAAGTAAAAAATTCATTAAATTCACGCATAAGATTTTTGTGCAAGGGCTTCAGTGATCAGTAAATCAAAATGGTTAAAACTAGAACAGCATGGAAACATTAAAGGCCAATAATTCAAAGGATATGGCCTGAGAAGGTTAACAAATTCAATATTTAAGCCACTAGAAAAGAAGACTGCAATACCACCATCCTGGCTGTGCAGCTAGGGCTTTGAAACGTATTTATATTGAGAGAGAGAGAGAGAGAATGTTCAAATTCATATAATCCTCAAGTTCTTGCAGTGTTTCACAAAGAAAGGGAAAGTCCAGGTTATTATCAATAATTTGTTTGCAGAGAACGAGAGCTTTATTTATTAGTGAGTAACGGTCAAACAGAGCAGTTTTTGCCTTATTATTAATTTGATTGATAAAACACAACTCAGGAGGTCTATTCTGGGTAATTGCCGCAGAAAGCAAGTGTCAGCTCCGCTGCCTTTTCGGGAATGACAGTTGAAGACCACAAAGGAAAAACAATCAGTTCAAATTTTGAACTTTTGTACACAAAACCCAAAACCAGTGAAGTTGGCACGTTGTGTAAATTGTAAATAAAAACAGAATACAATGATTTGCAAATCCTTTTCAACCTATATTCAATTGAATACACTGCAAAGACAAGATGTTTAACCCCTTTGTGCAGAAGCCAAATTTGGCTATTTTTGGGTTACCCACTTTAATGCTGTATAATTCAAGATTTAAGCTTCATAAAGAGGAAAAATGTGGCTCAATTCTGAAAAGACACTTACAGCATTTAGAATTACATAGTATTTCAGTTAATTTTCATGATTATGGTAGAGAAAATGAGCTGCAAACATAAAAAATCTTCATGAGAATTCACCATTGAAATTGCAAAAAAAATAATTCTGAGGATTGAAAAACTGCTGGGGCTTAAAACTATACATTTCTGGGGTCATAAACTCCTTGACCACAAGTACAATTTATCTTCAACATTACATTCTAGATTACCTACATGCTTTTAGCCAAATTATACACCTATCCAAGTGTCTCCCCAAAGTCTCAAAATGAAGTCCTGTCAAATCATAAAAAAATCATGTATATAACACAAATAAAGTTTTAAGGCATGAAATTTAATATGAACAAATGATTTTCTGGTTGAGTTTTGTATGAATTTATCAATCTCAGTGCAGTTAAATATCAATGGTCACCAGCAATCTCTCCAAAGACAAAATATGCCTTTTCTCCTTAATAAAGTTTAGAGTTTTGGCCATTTTACTTCAAAGTGCCCCAAGCCAGCACAAACACGCATTAAATAAACTTCTTATTAAACGGTTAGAACATTCACCCTGTAATGAAAGCTACCAGTCCCCTCTTCTAAGCTTACAAACTCATTTCAACACTTATAAGGAACAAGTGCAACTCACTAACTCAGTAATATCTGAATTCTGAAATATACCTTATTTTAATAGAACAGACACTCCACTTTCAGGGAACAATCCATTGCCTCCCTGGATTCAAAAGAAACGTGCAATGAACGTACCAGGGGGTCCACCCAAATGCACGGGCAGTTCGCGTTTTTCACAGGAAAAAAACCTCGACATTCGACTTTGTAGAGTACGTATACATTCCAAAAACAAAACAACAACAACAACAAAAAAATAACAAAGTAGCAGCCTCACCTTTTTCATGAATCCCTTTTTCCAGAGAATGAAGTATCCTGTAGCAGGAACACTCCGGTCCTGTTTCATTCGAAATAATTCCAATTGACCATATCCTTATCTCATTTAAATCCTGTAAATGTAACTGAACACTTCAAGGCCAGTTTTGCGAACGTGTTTTCTATAAATCGCGTCTATTTTAGCCGCGTAATGTGCATAACGTAGACAGGATACAACAGCGCATGCTGATACGCATTGGTTTGTATGCTCTGTGTTTGTCCAATCAATGTGTTTCACTTACTCTAAAATGTTTAAACAATCGGGAATTGGATAAAAAACGAGCCAATCAATACATTTTTACCAGGGTAGCTTCACGAGAGCACGAAGTGTAACTCTACAATTACGCAGAAGAGCTTGAGCGTATGATTGAGTGATTGGCTATCAACGCCAGTACTCGGGTGGATATAATGAAGCGCTGGATTTGTCAATGAATGGATCTGCGCGTAAATCCACGGTAGGGAACTACAATTTTTTTGTATTTGACAACTGTAATTAACAGTAGAATGTGAGAGAATCAATACCATGTCGATTTTTTTGCCTCAGAAAACTGATTTTTCTGAACCATTACTTGGAATACTGTTGGCTCACTGTGGCTTATCTGGTTGCTACTGAGGATAACGATTTTTTCTGTGTCAAGATATCGTTTTTTTAAACTGCTGGATCGATACTATAGGCAAGGATACTGACCAGTTTGCACATCAAGCTTAGCTGAGGAGTTAAATTCATGCAGCTCTTGAAAAACAGGGCGTGGAGTGAACTTCCCCGTATTCAGAACCGCGTTCGAGGTCTGCTTGCTTGTGAATATTCAATAACTGATCCGGGGGTGCCATTTATTGATCGAGCACAGTAACAGCGTACTTCCAATTTGCAGGTCTATAGATGCGGGCGTCTACATCTGCAGAAAGGGGTTAATGTTCAAACTGAGAAACTTTTTTTTTTTACTTAATGTTCGAACAGGTAAACTTGTAATTTTTTGCAAATTTTAGCTCATTTGGAATTTGATGCCTGCAACATGTTTCAAAAAAGCTGGCACAAGTGGCAAAAAAGACTGAAAGAGTTGAGGAATGCTCATCGAACACTTATTTGGAACATCCCACAGGTGAACGGGCTAATTAGGAACAGGTGGGTGCCATGATTGGGTATAAAAGCAGCTTCCCTGAAATGCTCAGTCATTCACAAACAAGGATGGGGCGAGGGTCATCACTTAGTGAATAAATGTGTGAGCTGATTGTCGAACAGTTTAAAAACAACATTCCTCAACGAGCTATTGCAAGAAATTTAGGGATTTCATCATCTACGGTCCGTAATATCGTCAAAAAGTTCAGAGAATCTGGAGAAATCACTGCACGTAAGTGACAAGGCCGAAAACCAACATTCAATGCCCGTGACCTTCGATCCCTCAGGCGGTACTGCATCAAAAACTGACATCAGTGTGTAAAGGACATCACCACATGGGCTCAGGAACTCTTCAGAAAACCACTGTCAGTAACTATAGTTCCTCACTACATCTGCAAGTGCAAGTTAAAACTCTACAATGCAAAGCGAAAGCCATTTATCAACAGCACCCAGAAACGCCGCCGGCTTCGCTGGGCCCAAGCTCATCTAAGATAGACTGATGCAAAGCGGAAAAGTGTTCTGTGGTCTGACGAGTCCACATTTCAAATTGTTTTTGAAAACTGTGGACGTCGTGTCCACCGGACCAAAGAGGAGAAGAACCATCCGGACTGTTATAGGCGCAAAGTTCAAAAGCCAGCATCTGTGATGGTATGGGGGTGTATTAGTGCCCAAGGCATGGGCAACTTACACATATGTGAAGGCACCATTAATCCTGAAAGGTACATACAGGTTTTGGAGCAACATATGTTGCCATCCAAGCAACATCTTTTTCATGGACGCCCCTGCTTATTTCAGCAAGACAATGCCAAGCCACATTCTGCACGCGTTACAACAGCATGGCTCCGTAGTAAAAGAGTGCGGGTACTAGACTGGCCTGCCTGTAGTCCAGACCTGTCTCCCATTGAAAATGTGTGGCGCTTTATGAAGCGTAAAATACGGGAACGGAGACCCCGGACTGTTGAACAACTTAGTCTGTACATCAAGCAAGAATGAGAAGGAGTTCCACCTGAAAAGCTTTAAAAATTGGTCTCCTCAGTTCCCAAACATTTACTGAGTGTCGTTAAAACGAAAGGCGATGTAACACAGTGGTAAAAAGGCCCCTGTGCCAACTTTTTTGCAATGTGTTGCTGCCTTTAAATTCTAAGTTAATGATTATTGCAACAAAAAAAAAAAAAAAAGTTTCTCAGTTTGAACATTAAACATCTTGTCTTTGCAGTGTATTCAATTGAATATAAGTTGAAAAGGATTTGCAAATCATTGTATTCTGTTTTTATCTACGATTTACATAACGTGCCAACTTCACTGGTTTTGGGTTTTGTATTTTATGTATTATAACAATAGTTTTGATGATATATAACAATATTGTATATTATAATATTTTTTTGCATATTTTTTCAGTGCTTTGTTTCTGAGATCATTTTGAATTTTTAATTCATCATTTCTCCCCAACGTGAAAATGTGACTGATCATTTTAAGGTGGTCTTCAATTAAGTTTAAAGGAAGGAATGTGATGTTTAAAAAACTGTCATATTTATGTATATTTGCACATTGCATCAACTGTTTACTGAAAGAATTGTGGCCTTGTTTATGAACTGCCTCTATAAAAAATACTCAAGGTACTGTGTACCTTTCAACCAGGAAAAAAATATACTATTTTTTTAGTGCAGCATACATCACAAGCAATACATGATCATTTCCATTTGACTTACTTAAAATCGAATGTGCCGGTATTTTGGCCTGCCGCTGGCAGGACAGATAACGTGGCTTGTTTGCCAGACAGTCACAGTATAAAACTAGCAACCACAGCAAGCTTGAGCATCCGTCAGCCAATTCCATTACAGTGCATTTCCGCTGGACACATTCCCAGCAAGCCTCACTTTTTCTTGGCTTCTAATGTTTATTATACTATGTCATAAAATTTGCCCTGACTAGTTATGCACATAGACCCATGAAAATGTCCTTGGCATACCAAACGTGCTCATATCTGTCATGTTTACACGCAGGCTATTTTAGTGGTCAAGAAAGATGGATCTTTATAAAGGAGAAAAGGCTGTTTATCTCTCCTTGTAGTCATTAAAAGCCTGCCTTTTTTCAACCAGTCTGAAATGATTGTCGTTTTTATGTTTCTCCTGGTTCATCCACATGGTTAACTGTCCCTAGCTTGACCTCTGTTGCTAAAAGACCAAGCTTAAATTTCATTGTCGCATCAAATATGGGGCATTTTGCAGTCAAGGCTGATTTGAGATGACTTGATGTTATTGACAGATTTTTCCTCTGGGGTATCATATGGATACAGTGCTGGTGCCATTGTTCTCTTCACCCCAGACGTGGACAATGAGCACCTGGTTCCAAATTGTTAAGTCCAAATGCCTCCATTTGAAGAGGTAGAAAAACAATAACGATGCAAAAACATAAGTGCATTTCCAAGAAAATAGTCATGCTAGTATCAGTGCATTTACAAACTTTAAGAATAGCATTTCAAAAGATCTTGAGGCTGTAGTAGGATATAAAAGTTGTTTAAAGCTGTTTCCAGTAACGTTTTTTTATTCCACAAATGAAGCTGGCTGAAATTAATTGGGCCATGTTTTTTATCCCCAGAAAATATCATACAAGTGATTACATTCTCCTTTAAATGTACATAAAATACCAAAAAAAAAAAAGGTTTTTTTTTTAATCTGTGACGTTGAATGTGACAACATGCTTTCTGTGGAACAAACTTGGAAGGCAGCTAGTTCCTGAAACTGCTGTTTTAAATTGAGAAAGGTTTAAATAAATCCTTCTTTCGTGGCTGGCAGCTGGAAGTAACAAGGGCAGATTTAATTTGATGGTTGGATACGCTTCTCTAAGCTCACGAGGTCTTAAGCTGTATAGTCTTTGCAATTTTCACTTTGCAGTCTCGAGAAAGTAAATTCTTGAATACTTGGGAAAAAAATGTTAATTTGACAGATGCACACATGTCGCCTTAAATTTCTTAATTAATACTGAACATATCAACACACAGATTTGGCAAAGAAAGCCTAGTGAATTTCTAAAATTTTTGAGCTTGCAGCATGTGGATACACTACTGGTCAAAAGTTTTAGGACACCCCAATTTATCCAGTTTTTTAATAGAAAATTATGCAGTTTGATGTGTCATTGTGTTCTGGAATGAAAGCATAGGCATGATAGAACAAATTAACAATCAAAGTTAAAAAAGAAATCTTGGAATCACTTTATAAACCAAAATGTATTATAAACTTTTGACTCAAAGTAGCCACCTTTGGCAGATATAACGGCTGAAAACACTTGTGGCATTCTTTCTATAATGGAAATCAGATATTCTTCAGAAAGTTCCTCCCAACTCTCTAGAAGAAGTCCCCATAAATGTGTGGCACTTGTGGTTTGCTTTGCTTTCACTCTTCTGTCCAGTTCATCTTGAACCGTCTCGATGGGGTTTAAGTCTGGAGTCCGTGCTGCTACTCCATGTTCTCAAGCTTACCATCTTGTTCTTTGTTCCTATGGTATTTCTGGCAGAGTTTGGACTTATGTTTTGGGTCATTATCTTGCTGTAGGATGAACCCCTGACCAACTAGGCACAGACCAGAAGGTACTGCATGGCACTGCAGAATGCTGTGATAGCCGTTTTGGTTCAGGGTGCCGTTCACTCTTTGAGTCACTGACCCTGGATCCAGCAAAACAGCTCCAGACCATCGCGCTTCTCCCTTCATGTTTGACAATTGATGTCACACACTGAGAAACCATCCATTCACCTACTCAACGGCGTACAAAAATCCTGGGTAACCCAACCTTTTGTTTAAATGTCTATAGACCTGCCAATTTAAGCACGCTGTTTCTGTACTCGATCACTAGATGGCACCCCCGGATCAGTTATTGAATGTCCACAAGCAAGCAGACCTCGAACGCGGTTCTGAATATGGGGAAGTTCACTCCACTCCCTGTTTTTCGAGAGCGGCATGAATTAAACTCCTCAGCTAAGCCGGATGTGCAAACTGGTCAGTATCCTTGCCCATAGTATCGATCCAGCAGTTAAAAAAAACTATATCTTGACACAGAAAAAATCGTTATCCTTTGTAGCAACCAGTTTAGCCACAGTGAGCCAACAGTATTCCATTTAGTGATTCAGAAAAAACAGTTTTCTGAGGCAAAAAAACGACATGGTATTGATTCTCTCACATTCTACTGTTAATAACAGTCGTCACATACAAAAAAAAATTCGTTGTTCCCTACTGTGGATTTACGCGTAGATTCCTTCATTGACGAATCCAGCGCTTCCTTATTTCCACCGGAGTACTGGCGTTGATAGCCAATCACTCAATCATACACTCAAGATCTTCTGCGTAATTGTAGAGTTTACACTTCATGCCCTCGTGAAGTTTCCCAGGTAACAATGTATTGATTGGCTCCTTTCTTATCCAATTCCCGAGTGTTTAAACATTTTAGAGTAAGTGAAACACATTGATTGGACAAACACAGAGCATACAAACCTATGCGTATCAGCAGGCTCGGTTGTATCCTGTCTACGTTATGCACATTATGCGGCTAAAATAGACGCGATTTACAGAAAATCGGTTTGCAAAACTGGCCTTGAAGTGTTCAGTTACATTTACAGGATTTAAATGAGATAAGGATATGGTCAGTTGGAATTATTTCGAATGAAACAGGACCGGACGGTTCTTGCTACTGGATGCATCGGTCTCTGGAGGAGGGATTCATGAAAAAGGTCAGGCTGCTAACGTTACTTTTGTTTTTTGTTTTTTTTTTGGGAATGTATACGTACTCAACAAAGTCGCATGTCGAGGTTTTTTCCTGTTTAAAACGCGAACTGCCTGTGCATTTGGGTGGACCCCCTGGTACGTTCATTGCACGTTTCTTTTGAATCGGGAGAGGCAATGGATTTGATATTCCCTGAAAGCGGAGTGTCTGTTCTGTTAAAAAGAGGTATATTTCAGAATTCAGATATTACGGAGTTAGTGAGGTGTACTCGTTCCTTATAAGTCTTGAAATGGGTTCGTGAGCTTAGAAGAGGGGACTGGTAGCTTCCATTACAGGGTGAATGTTCTGACCGTTTAATAAGCAGTTTATTTAATGCGTGTTTGTGCTGGCTTTGAAGAAAAATGGCCAAAACTCTGAACTTTATTAAGGAGAAAAGGCATGTTTTGTGTTTGGAGAGGATACTGGTTACCACCGATATTCAACTGTACCGATATTGATAAATTCATACTAAACTCAACCAGAAAATCATTTGTTCATATTAAATATCATGCCTTAAAACATTATTTGTGTTAAATACATGATTTGTTTATGATTTGACAGTACCTCATTTTGAGACTTTGGGGAGACACTTGGGTAGCTGTACAATATGGCTAATAGCATGTAGGTAATCTAGAATGTAATGTTGAAGATGAATTCTACTTGTGCTCAAGGAGATGATACCAGAAATGTAAAGTTTTAAGCCCCAGCAGTTTTTCAATCCTCAGAATTATTTTTTTTGCAATTTCAATGGTGAATTCTCATGAAGATTTTTTATGTTTGCTGCTCATTTTCTCGACCAAAATCTTGAAAATAAACTGAAATACAATGTAATTCTAAATGCTGTAAGTGTCTTTTCTGAATTGAGCCACATTTTTCCTCTCTATGAAGCTTAAATCTTGAATTATACAGCATTAAAGTGGGTAACCCATAAATAGCCAAATTTGGCTTCTGCAGAAAGGGGTTAAGGATTATGTGAATTCCAGAGTGTCCTCTATAACTTTTACGTTGAATTTCAGCAGACAAACTATTTCATTCTTGGATGTGTTGGTTCAAAAGTCTGGTACACAATTATACACAGAGATTTTCTAGACTATAGTAGCTTTCACCCAGAGCCTCTTAAACGGAGTTTACCATATAGCCAATTGATAAGGGTACGCCGCATATGTGCCACTGATGAAAAATTTGAAAGACAAGCTGGGGAAATGCTTCAGAGATTTGGAAATAGGGGATACAGTAAAGAATTATTGGTGGGCTGTCTAGATCGAGTACTTTCTATCCAACGCTCTGATCTTCTGAGCCGCGGATCACGAAGCCTTAGTAAGAATACCTCAGTTACTTTTGCTTCCACTTTTGGGCAAATATCTGGCCCATTAAAAAATATAGAGCGACACCATTGGCAAATCTTGAGTACGGATCCTAACGTCGGCCATGCTTTTAAAGACCCACCCCGGTTTTGTTACAAAAGAGCTCCTAATTTGCGTGATCGCCTCGTGCACTCTCACATTCCAGCCGCTCAACCTGCTTTTTTCCCCTTCAAAATACCCGAGGGTAATTTCAAATGTTTCAATTGTGTGGTTTATAATAATATGATGACGGAAAAATTTTTCACACAGTCTAGCACCAATAAAAACTTTATGGTAAGGGGCAGAATTGTCTATCCACTTTTGTCGTGTACTTGCTAATGTGCCCGTGTGGTTTATGTTATGTTGGGAAAACTAAACGCCAACTTAAAACCAGAATATGTGAACACAAATATGCAATTAGGAGAAATGACGAAAAATCCTCTGTCGCTAGACATTTTAATTCAGCGGACCATGATGCTAATTCTCTTAAATTCATGGGCTTAGAAATAGTCAAGCAGTCCCCCAGAGGCGGAGATCGTGAGAACTGCCTGCTGCAGAGGGAGGCCTGGTATATTTTTTCCTTGAACACGGTTGCACCTAATGGGATGAATGAGGATCTGTCCCTTACCTGCCTTTTATAGTTTACTTCTTAGTATGACCTTGCATACCTGTCTTAGCTATATGCGCTGTGCTAAGATGACGCCTAATTATGCGTGCTGGTATGATTGCATACATTGGTGATTTCCATGTCATTTACATAATTGCACTATCACCTCATCGATGAGGGTGTGTCAGTGCATTGGCGTGGGCATATAACCTGTGGATTGACTATGTTTGTAAGCACACTGAAGAAGGCACTACGCCGAAACGCGTTTGTGCGGAGACGCTTGGTACAATAAATGTGTTTATGCAAAGTGCGACCTTTTTTCTCATTTCATTATTGTTGTTTTTGGTCTTGCACTCTTAAAGTTTGGGAGTGAAGCCCGTTTCTGCTTTTGTAGTGAATTTACCCCATGATTTCATCGCTGTTAGATCGCATATGGAGAGAAACCGTGTCTTCAGTTGCCAATTACAATAATTGGAAAACGCATTAAAAAAGGATAATGATTGAGAATATAAAGGTACGTGTCTGTGCTGAATAATTCTAAAAGGTTCTGAATTTGGAATGAGAAAAAAAAGTAAAAATTCAGAGGGGCAGATACTGCTCAATGCTCTATCTGTATGGTCATCTGTCAATATTTCCTTTCCCTGTACTATCTTCTTAGAGCTTCTCCTCAGAGATAAACACAAACAGATGCAGGTTAACAGATCTGTGACTGCACTGTGGAGCCCTGGCTTGTTGGTGTTTTCACCTTTATCACCCTCCCTATGGAGCTGAGGTTTATAATGGTGAGGATGCTGCCCATTGCTTTGCTTGTTCAGTCCTTCTAAGCCTTGGGCCCAGAACAAACCAGTGCTTTCATGCAGAGAAATCTGTACTCCTTCTTCTGTGTGTGTGCGCGTGCGTTCCTGCGTGTGTGTGTGTGTGTGTGTCTGTGTGTGTGAATGCACTTGTGTTTCTGTTTAGCTGTGTTTGTGTTCATGTGCGTGCTTGTGGCTGCATGCATGGGAGCTTGTTTGTGCATTTATGGGCGTTTTGGTTTTACAGAATATCCTTTTCTTTATTTTTTGTGATCATACACCATAAATTATAAAGAATTTTGGCCCACATGATGCACATTATATACCATTATGAAGTATCATAATAGCATATTGGGAAGGGCTGTGAAACTGTGCCAATGCATTGATGGGCTTCACGATGTGGTATTGAATCCAATTTACCAGCGGCAACTGTGGCCTGCTGACGGGCAGACTTGTATGCAATAGTAAACAGCTTCAGTCAGCTGAGATTATTAGTGCATTAGTGAGCCCTACTGGATCAGGGGCAGACGATCAGATGTACTGTCACCCTCTGCCTCAAGTCTGTGTTTATAGCCTGTGGTGTGATGAGAAACAGCTGCTGTTATTGTAAGTTTTAGGGGAAGACATATGCTTGTCTGCCTGCTCTCACTCTGATTAGTCTGCTGCTGTCAAGGACATAACGGTACAGAAAGTGCATCCATCTGAGCTTTTAGGATGTTTGTTTGCTGACTGATGTCCTGTAATCAGTGATGTTGCACGTTACTCATCTGTATGTCTTCATAACTTCATATCACATTGGTTCATAGACAAGTTGCACACACCTTGTCATGACATAAAATCTTCCATGTTCAGCACAAGTAGTGGAAATAACTAATAATAAGCAAAGGGTTACACTTTACTTTAAGGTACCGTCATAAGACTGACATAACACTGTCATAACTGTCACATGTGTCATGTAACAGTTATGACAGTGTCATGTCACTCTTAAGACGAAGTTGTCATAATCAAGACAACCCAAACAATGTCAACTTGTCATCTCAAAAACCGAATGACACTTAATGACAACGTTTATGACATTTACAAAATGTTTATGACACGTTCATGACTGTGTCACGTCACTCTTAAGAAGATACCTTCAAGTAAAGTGTTTCCATGTTAAGTTATAAAATCAAGTATTAGTACTAATGCTACTACTACTGCTAAAAATATTAGAAGTCCTTCCCTTATGATCTGGCTTGCCGCTGTCATGGATATCAAGGCATGGCCACTGAAATAGGTAGTTAAATATTTTTTTTAGTTGTGACCATTTGCCGCTGCATCCACTGATGCAAGTCAAAGCTTGACTATGAAAAGCTAAAGCTTTACCTCAGTACTGTTCAAAAATGCCACTGACTTCTCTGGGCCGGATGTGATATCTGAGACAACACACTCTCATCCCGACTCATCATAAAGTGAGGCCTCCTGACCAAGCATCGATATACAATGTGAAAGGAGGCTTTTGGCTGCTTGATATGATGCTTAGGGTTGGGGGGGGTCAAGAGTTGGGGGTTAGGGCGTAGGTTTTATTTTCAACTGGTGTCAAATAACAACGCCAAAAGCCTCCTTTTTCAATGTATAGGCTTGGTCAGGTAGTGTCACTATATGATGCGTCTAGGTGGGACTGGGCTCTCTGAGACAGTCGGTAGCACAGTGGAAGTATGTGTTGTAATCCAATGGAGGTAACATTTCAAGTCTTTATGTTTTGTTTTTTTGGAAAAAGCAGTTGCAGTTTTCTCCAGACCAAAGATGACTAGGAAAACCCAAGCTGTTTAATACTGTATGAACCTTTATTTAATCACATAAATAACAGTGAGATCAAGATCTCATTTTGATCTCATAAAACATAAAACAGGTCCAAAAGCCAGCATCTGTCTTCATATGAAAGGTGTGTTGGTGCACAAGGCATGGGTAATATTCACATTTGTAACCATTTATGTAGAAAGATATGTACAAATTTTTGAGCAGAAAATGCTGCCATCTGGATATCTGGTGTTCCAGAGAAGTCCAGGAATTTCCTGCAAAACAATGCCAAACCTTATCATGCAAATTTTACAAGTGGATGGCTGCAAAAGCAGAGAATGGAGTTGCTGGATTGGCCTGTCTGCTGTTCTGATCACTGTCTCAGATAAATTTAGGAGCATTATACAGCAATATATATGGCAACAAAGCCCTCCTACAATTTTGTGGCAAAAGTATGCTAACTTTTTTTTCTGCATTCACACTGTATATTTTCAATAAGCTATAACATTCACATTAGAGCGTCAAATAACGGTAACTGTTTTCATCTTATCAGAGGGTGAACTGTTCAGATCAGACCTTTCTGATGTTACAGTTTTTGCAAATTAAAGTTGAATTACTATTCTTTTAAAAAAATTATCATTATACACTGTGCTTAGATTTATATTACATCATATGTTGAGTCCAAAACCATGGTTTTATTTAACTTTTAAAGTTTTGCATACTCCCGAATGTACTTGAAGTTTGTGAAGCCTGAATGATGTATTTTAGGTATAACGTTGCAGTGCTTACTTTGGGCCTCTTGGGGGCATTATATATCGTGGAGTGTCTGCATGGGCCAGTCTTGGGGCCAAGCGAAAACTGCTCATCTCTGTTCAATTACCAATACACTCCTGCACCCACACCACCTTCTCCCCCTGGAGCAGTACTCCTCCTCCAGTGAGGGGTTGGGGCGGGAGTGGGGGGAGGGGGAGTGTTATGGTGTCAAACGCTTTTCTGACAGTTCAATACCTGTAACTCTGCTCAAAGCAGGATGTCCACTTTAGCTTTAAACTAAAGCTGTGAAAGGAATCATATCTGGCGGAGGAGAGTAGCTCCTCGAGTGACTGATGAAATCTCATGCCCGTTTTTGCCATCTCCTGGACTCTCTGGAAGGACTTCTGTGAAAGGAGTGTATTCCCTGAAATTCTCTTAAATTAAGTTATAGATAAGACGCGTAATTGCACAAATCAGTCGGAATCAATCAAAATGAAGGACAAGAGCTGAATATATTAAGCTGAGACCCAAAATTACAGGTGGTATTGATGATGATAATGATGATCTTAGTAGTAATACAACTGTAGTAATAGAAGTAGTTTTAGTGGTAATGACTTTAACTTATATCATATCATGTCTGGTTATGGGACTGGTAGATTTTTACCAAAACTATTAAAATGAAGTTACTTGCCCAATCGTACAGTTGTTAACCTGGTACAGTGGTCTAAACCTGCATTTTGCTCTCAAGTGTTGTCATACATCACCCACATGTCTTGATAGTCTCAAAAATTGGCTTAGAAATGGCAAATTCATAGAACGGGAAGTATGTTTCTCTGCTCAGGGGAGTGGATTTTCAACTGTGAGAATGCATTTTCAAACCCTGAGTGGCAACGAGCCTCTTCTTCAGCATCAAATGTATGGGATGTAGTCTTCACTGGTGCTCCTGTCATGGCAGTAAATTGCAATGAAGATAGTGGAGTTGTGTTTATCCATACTTAAGTGAGGTCAGGCAGCTGATTTCAATGCTAAAGGCACCTTGGAGTAATAGGTCTGGAGACAAATGGTGCATTATGCACTGAGTTCATTAATAAGACTAAACATTTATTTGGCCACTTAAGCAAAGGAACTCATTATAAGAGCGCACCTTTGACTGATATACTGGCAGAAATGATCAAAATGACTCCTTTCACCCTCTGTGTCTTCGCTTTTAGATGCCACATTTGCATTTCACAAAAAAAGGATATGAGTAAGACAACAGTCCCATGCACAGGCCACCTCATTATGCCAGCTAATTTTACATTTCGATCATTAGAGTCATTTTCTGCCTTGGTGTGTTAGTGCCAGCCATTTTCATTCAGCATTATTGCCCAAGTTGATCAAGTGTGGAAGGTACGACATTTTATGTGTGTTTAATGAGCACATGAGCCTTCCTAGTTTCACACTGTGTTCTAACTTTGGAAATGAAGTTAAGAAGTAGTCTGTTCCCAGAGGTGGATTTAATATAAGGTGGATTCCTCCTTCATTAGACTCTGTAAGTTATCGCTACGTTGTTGTCAAGCCAGACTTTAAAAGTACTGGGGACTTCACATGGGTTTTGAATGATACAGTTATTTCTGAAACCCTGAAATGTCTGAATGAAGCTATAAATGGTAGGTAACTGTGGTAAGGTTAAAGGCTACATAATGTTCTGTGCTTCTACCTGAAACTAGAATGTGTGAAAGTTGCTCTAATGTTCTGGTGGGGCTAACGTTTACAAAAGGACGCCAAGTTCCAGCAGGCAGAGAGTTTACTTTAATATTGCAGCTGAATGCAAAGTTCACAATAAAAATGGCCTATTACCGACAGGGACACAGCTCGACCAGTAAGGACAATGTGACTTGCCTCAGGCACCTGAACCGAAATAAAGCAACACAAGCCAACTGCTAGTGAGTGTTCACTGTACTACTCAGTGTGTACAAAGAGATTATGGGCATTATTCTTTACTCATGTTCTCATCTAGTTAAAATAGTCCTGTGAGCTCTTTGGAAAACGGTATTTAATTTTTCAATTATAGTCTCATGCACCTTCACCTGCATAGTGGGCTCTCTTGGATATTTTGAGTGTCTCGTCACTGTTTTGATGTTGAACAGCCAGTCATGGATGCTGTGTCTCCAATATAAGCAATGTTTTTTGTCATTAATTTGTATGTCCTCATTTTTAGATGAAATACTTGCAATTAAGATGTTGGTTTAGAGACATTTTGATAAGAATAGGCTTATTTAGCTCTAATATATTGTCCTGTTGTCAGGCTGAAGCGTTGCACTTTACAACAAAATGTGGCTGTTCCAATAGGCTACAACTGTCACAAGTACAGAGGTTTTTTGTTGTAGGAAAATTATTTATTCTGTAAAATTTTGCGTATTTTCAATCATTGAGTTGAAAGAGAAACTGAGGTACAGTTCAGGAACCGCGAGAGACCGGAATCCAAAAAACGTATGCCTTTAATGGGGTCCCAGTCAAAGCCAAAATACACAGGAATTGCCAAGCCACAATACGAAATCCAAAAGCAGCATCGACTAACCAGGCAGGGGTCAGAACCAGTAAGACAGACGGGCAGAGGTACAAAAACGAGGCAAAAAGTCGTAGTCGATGGGCAAAGCTAATGGTCATACACAGGGCATCCAAACACAGAACTCGTGGTCATACAAAAATGAGTCAAAATCCAGAAAGGCAAAAACAGTACAAAAAGGGCTATGGCTAGAATCAAGGTCGGACTATCCAGTAGAAGCGAAACAATAATCAAAGGCATACGAGGCGCTCTGCACAAAGAAATATTGATCAACGTTCTGACAAGAGCTGTGAGTGAAAAGACTCCTAATATACACACGGGAAAGGTCACGTGCTATACTGGGATCAGCTGTGGGGAATGAGGCTAATTACATCGGGAGAATCACATGAGGGAAACCCTAACCACGAAAATTGGAGCGAGACAAAATACGAACAGGAGTCACACAAACAGTCTATGACATTTAAACAGCTCCGGTCCAGGAGTTCTACATGCACAGATAACAAGCGCAGGAGAGTAATTAAGCACGTGCGAGAGATTCTCGCTGAAGCTCAGGGAGAGGACAGCGACAGACAAGGGGCGGAGAATAGAACAGGACGATAGTGGAGAGGTAATTAGTCTATTAGTAGCGGTGCAACTTTACAAATTAAACTAGAGTGCTCATTATTAAGTTAGTTATCTTATGGATTAGTTGTGTTAGTAGACTATTAGTACAAAATACAAATGTTAGTCTTGTTAGTCATCAGAACAGAAGGGCGAAGAAAGAAAACGAGATTCGAAGGAATATGTTAAACACTGGTATACATTTAAATCACCCAAAGTCAGTGAACATGCAGACAGGGAAGACGGACTGAACCAACTAGATCACAAGACAGGGGAGACAAGTGCAATGGAACTGAACATAGAATGGACGAAAAAACCTGAATGTTACAAAAACCAAAAATAATAAATAAAAGACAATAATCATGAACACAAAAACAGAACATAAACATGACCAAAAACCAAAACTATGACAGAAGCAAAAATAATCAAGGACAGTTTCTCCCCGGAGACCTTCTCTTTCCAATGAATCCTTTTCTGACAGTGTACAGCACCCATTGTACTCTTCAGTACACGGTTGAGTCACATTATTATGACCACCAGCTAATATCCAGAGTAACTGCAGTGTGCAGCACGGACAGCAGCTACTGTGATGGCTGCTGGAAATTGGATGCTAAGAGCAGCGGCCAGAAATAAAAGGCAAAACAGCAGCGTGCTGAGAGACTAAAAACAGATTGAAATAGCGAGACTCGCGCTACCAACGAACCTAACGCCGTCCGTGGTAGAAAAATAGGCGATCTCGAGGAAACCAAAAGAAAAGGGAAAATAAAACTAAGATTTCCCTTGTTCACTGTCACTTAAACCTGTTATGCAGCTAAAGTCCCGGACAATACTCTCTCAAGAGACCTTACCGGCTGAAGCGCAATAGAGACACTGACACTCTAGCAACGAGAGCGAGGCAGAATAGGAGCTTAAAAAGAGTCCGGGAAACGCCCCCAATTAATGCCAGCTGGCCCAGGAATATGATAGGGCGCAAAACGATATCGTTCCTGACAAGATCAACAAAGCTCTCAATACCTCCAAACCATGACAGCTACAGGGACTGCGAGTGTCTCAGTAAGGTGCTGGAAGGTTGTCACAGGTATCTGGAGCCATGCTGACTGCAATGCATCTGACAGCTGCCGGAGGGTGCATGGTGGAGTATCCATAGAACGAAAATGAGGATCGTGGTGGTCCAACAGATGTCCAATTGGGTTCAAATCTGTGGAATTAGGTGGCCAGGGAAGTACTTGGAAATCTTGGTCTTGCTCTTTCAACTACAGTCGGACATTTCTTGTTGAGTGAAATGTTGCATTGTCTTGCTGGAAGAGCCCATCCACCCCAGGGCAGACACACAGTAAAAATCCAAGTGGTAATTCAGCTCCTGTAGAGTTTATTTGAGTCCAAGATGGATGAGCTGGTCTCATATAAGCTGTACTGGAGTTGAATTAACACTGTGATTTTTGCTGTGCAGTCAGCATGTATGGGTGCACATGATGCATGACAGCAACAAATGATATGTTTGCAGAATACCTACAGCACACCTTATATACCCACCAGGGAAGCTCGCAACATGTGCCTTATTTTCATTGGCTACGCTCTCCTGACATCAGAAGTAGGAGGAGGTCATAATAATGTGACTCGACCGTGTATAAGCAAGTATGTACTCTTGTTTGGATAATTTACACATCACATTTTGGTGTATGAAGTACGTGTAAATAAAAGTTACGACTCCATCAGGTTAGAAGTGCAGGGAAAGGAGTGAATCCCATTTAACCCTCTATTAACCAGCGAAGCATATCTGCTGAATGAAGTAAAAGGGTTAACAGCCTGGACACCCTGTTGGTTTTGTTTCTTATTGCCAAATAAACATTTGAGAATAACTTGAATGGTCCGTCACTTTAATTTTTTCATTAGCATTATTACCCAATGTAGCAGATTTGCTACAATTTGGAAAGGTGGGCCAAATGTGTCAACATTTTTTTGTCTACTGTTTTTCAAATAATGGCCCAAAATAAACATTTTTGCGTAGGGAAATAATTTTAACACAATTGGAAATGGGTTTGGTTAATCGAGGGTTAAGGTACATTGATGATATTTTATGTATGTATTTAGAATGGTACTGAGATTGAACTGAGAGAGTTTCTTTTTTATTTAAGTGCCATTAATACATATCTTTTGTTTACTAAAGATTATAATACCATCAACATCAATTTTCTGGATCTTTGAGTGCACAGAGGTGTCAATAACAGACTTGAAACTACAATTTTTCATAAACTCCTCAGTAGGAGCACCCTGTTAAGGGCTGATAGTAATCATCACAAATACTTGATTAGGAACATCCCAATTGGGCAATTTTGGCAAATGCACAGAAACTGTAGAGCGGATGAAGAATTCAGACAAAATGTTGCGATTTAATTGAATGTTTTTAGACAAGGGTATTCCCCGTGATGCATATCTCTCTTGTCAGTTTTTTTTTGTCAGTTTTTTTTTTTTTAATCTTGCAGCAATAAAGACTTTATTTGTACTCATGCGCTCTAGTTTTTTTCGTCTTTTTTGAATTAGAATCTTCTATTGCTGAGTCTTTATCTTTGAAGTCAAGGAGACACTGCTGAATTATATCATCGAAACAATAATGCAATTAGATTAGCAAAATAAATTTATTTTAAAAGGTTTATAATGTTAGAATTGAAGGCTAGGAATATGACTGATATGGTGCAATTTTCACCAATATGAAAAGTGGAATATGAAAATGATTATAGGTAGGTTTGTGTCACAACCCTAGTGTGAATCCCTGTTGTTTCTCCTCCCATCCAGCAGCTTGCATGTCTTTTATATGTATTGTCTCCTTTAATTGGTTTAGCATCTTGTGTGCTTCCCCCCCCAGGCTTTAAGCATTTGTGTTCCCCACTCCCGCATGTTTTCATCGTGTATTTAACTGTACTTTGACCCAGCAGAGTTGATGTATTGTTGCATGCTAAATGCCTTTGAGTAATCTTCTGGATCTAAAAGTTTACCATCGTCGGAAATTATTGTATTCAGGTGCTTCCCATCCGTAAATGTGATTGGCTGAGCCGCGTTCCATGCCGGTATAAAATCACTGTAACCCACTGCAATCTGAGGCGGACCGCAGCACAAAATATCCCTGCGCGCAACAAAGCACTCAGCGCTGAACTGACTCATTAGGTGACGTTTGTTTCAAGGCTTTTAGCTCGCTATTTCAATGTTAGCGAAGTTTAGCCTTTTAACCCGCTGACCAGTTGGCCATCTACCTACCTAGCTATTGCATTGCAGAGTTCGGTATCATTTTAGCTTGCTAGCTATGTTGCTGACTAGGTCACTATTTCAGTATTAGCGATAAATTGTTGATTTTTTTTGTGTGTGCGTGTTTATTTTATGGGCTATGTGTAGGGTAACCTCATCCATTGTGTGAACGCTAGCTGTTTGACAAGCTGGCCAGCAAACTAATGCACAATTCCACATATTTTCCTGGACACCGGCAAGTGTGGAGGACAAAAGTCAGTCTTGTTCCCTACTCTCGCTGCTGGTTGTAATGATATGGCCGATCGGCGAGAGTTGAGAACAAGGAAACTCGAAAACCGAAACAAACGTAAAATTATTTAACGAGGCCTTCGGGAGATCAAAGGAGACATTCCAAACAGCCTGCTTTCATAGTATATCTACATTAACAAGCCCAAATAGCCTGATTTGACATAATTGCGATGGATGAAAAAGCAATCTCAGCGGCTGTGTTCCCAACTCTGTCTTGCTTGGTGGAAGAACGAATAGTTCTCAATTTTATAGTTGCATTATTACCAATAAATCCTTGCTTATTTTTCTTGTGTGTTTATTTACTGAGCTACATGTAGGGTAACCATTTTATAAAAGCAATAAGCCCCTTGCAGCAGTGGGTTACAGTGATTTTATAATGGCTGAGGGGCACTATGGCCGCCCCTCCACCGTGATAAAATCATTGTAACCCACTGCTTCTCGGGACTTATTCCTTTAATCTTAAATGATAGTAAAATAAGGGAGTACTTTCCTTAGTCTTATTAACAGGAACACGCTCTATCTGATCTCTACCTGGCTCTTGTCCAGGGATGCCACTCACTGGGTACGTACAGGCCCGATTCTATATTGGGCTCCGTCCATATCTGACATCTCCGTATACCTGTCAATAAACCTGACTATTTGATTGTTCTCTGTCTCTGCAATGTGGATCATTACAGATTTGCACAGCTATAATGCTTGTGGATAGTGCGATGGAATTGGCTCCCAAATGCAATTGATCATGATCAGGGATAAAGAAGTTGGAATTAGTTTTACTGACAAAACAGTGGAAATGATTAAATGCCGGGTGTTTTGCAAAAACCTTGTACAAAAACTTACTTCCCTCATTGGGTCTTTGGAGAATGTTACTCATGTAGCACAGATTGAGCCAAATATTAAAAATACTGCACATAAACTTTCGGAACTTTGTATTAACAATAATATACCAACAATTTACTTTTTAGATAAAAAAAAATGAAAAAGATAGTTAGAGGTGGTTGTTTGCATACCTGGGGTCACTGAATTTATGCATTTAAGGGTTAATCATGAAGATCCAGAAAAGTTCTATATGGGTGGCTGTCCTCTTGAAGACCCTCCACCATGTAAATACTATACACAAAAACTAATACTATTTCATCTCATAAGATCACGAGGGAACTGGGTTGCTTTCGTCTCCCTTTAGGTACACTGCTGTCAGTGTTTATTTCATGTTCCATTGCACTGAATCCATCTCTCCAAAGTATACAGCTGTACAACTTAGTTCTGTATGAAGTTCAAGGAAATGGAATGATAGCTGAAGTCAAATGTCGCATGTAGACTGATGAACTGATGAGTTATTGAAAAAAGTAATGATTGATGTTTTGTGAGGATAGTGAAAGACGCTGTTCACGTTTTCAAATGAGAAATTTCTTTTATGATGCATTTGCACCTGGACAGCTTTCTGTTTAAGCTGCTTTCTGAGGTCAGTAATTGAATTCAGTCCTGCAAAAGCTGAAATTCAATGAGCTGCTGAGTAGTCACCATTTTAAAAAAAATTGAATTATACCCAGCTAAATGAAAGCAATTAAAAGTGCCTCTGGAATATTTCACAACAACAAATTGAAATGATCTGTGTCTGGATGCTGAGGGCTTTCGTGTTTTTAAATCACTATGAGCAACATCAGTGTTTATTACGTTCTATTCTTTTCACCCTTTATACACAGCTTATAGTGCGGGCCACCGTAATATGGAAATAATCACCGGTAAACATAGCAGTTTTCTTGGCCAATGAACATCTTAATGATAAAGTCAACAATTTCATTAGCATACACTTGTTAATAATTTATCTGAGATTAATTCTTTTCGTCACTTCTGAAACTATGAATAGTGCATCTTGAAATGTGTAATGTGAATATAGGCCACTAGATGGCAGTATTTACCTTTTTTTTTTGTGAAACTCAGACTGGAGTCATGTTTAGACATGTCCTGGACATGTCTGGGGCAAGTCTCAGAAAATAAAAAAAAAAGAGGTCTAAATGTGGGTGGGGTCTGCAAAAGAGTAAATAAGGAAAAGAATTGAGACAGTAGGGTAGTAGGAGAAATTGCAAGAAGAAGGATACGTGTGACCAGACCTGTCATTTCTGTTCAAGACCTGTGAAGTTTCTTTTGTGGATTTTTGCCTGTGTTTGAGTTTTTTTTTCCTCACCCAGCACATCACCAGGAAACTGTAAATATTTATGTTTTTTGTATTAAATCTTGGTCTTTAGGTTAGTTAGTTGTGAGTTATTGTCTTTGTTTATGAAATGTGTTTGAGTTTTTAAAACTGTGTCTGTCATCCCTTGCTGTTGCTGTTGTGTTGTAAATTGTAATAACAAATTGGGGCCATAACAAATTGGGGGCTCAAGGTCCGGGATAGACCATTTTGTGAGTAATTTATTGAAAATCTAACATTTCAAATTGTAAAATTGATTTTTTTTAATTGAATACATATATATTCACAACAGCAATGGATGATTTCTTGGCATCACCAACCGTAGGGGTTTTGAAGTCTTTTAAAAAGACCGAACTGTTGGAAATATGCGAGAGATAGTTGAATATTACATTGATGAAAATGTGTTTGCACCAGGAGATCTGGAACAGTTTCCAGTGGAAAATCCAAATATAGAAATGGAACTTAAATTAAAAATGCTAGAGATTGAAAGGGAAGAAAAAGAAAAACAAAGGCAGTTTGAGTTGGAAAAATTAGCTAGAGAAGAGAAGAAAGAAAGGGAACAAAGAGAATTTGAGTTAGAAAAATTTGCAAGACAGAGAGATTTTTAATTAGAGAAATTCGATAGAGAAGAAAGACTCCAAATGGAGCATCTAAAAATTAAAATTCAAACTGAAAATAAATTTCGGGCTAGCCAGGAGGTAAAATTGGTGCCTCCATTTTCGGAAAAGGATGTTGACAACTATTTCCAGTGTTTTGAAAAGGTAGCAAAGAGTTGCCAGTGGCCAAAGGAACACTGGCCTCTGATGTTGCAAACTGTCCTCAAGGGTAAAGCTCAACAAGCCTATTCGGCTTTGTCTGCAGATGATTCCTCTGATTATGAGGTTGTCAAAGAGGTTATTTTGAGAGCTTATGAGTTGGTTCCAGAGGCTTACCGACAGAAATTCAGAGGTCTGAAGAAATCTGAAAATCAGACTTATGTGGAATTTGCTAATGAGAAGGTGGTTTGCTTTGAGCGCTGGTATACTTCAATGGAGGTCAAGGATGATTTCAACTCACTAAAAGAGATGGTGTTAGTTGAAGAATTCAAGAACTGTGTTAAGGATGATGTTAAGACCTACCTTAATGAGAAGCAAGCACCGAATTTGCAATCAGCTGCCAAATTTGCAGATGAATATGTTCTCACACATAAGTCCAAATTTCAGTCTAGCAGTAACAATAGATGGTCCCAATTTCAGAAAAAGGGTTATGGTGATACCCAAGATTCTTCAACCAAAGACAAAGACAAATCTGGTGATGGTGCTCAGAAATCCAGTAACAGGTCTGATCAAAGTGTGAAAGCTGACAGTGACAAAAGTGGTCTAGTTTGCAGTTATTGCAAGAAATCTGGTCATGTCACAACTAACTGTTGGTTCCTTAAAGCTAAGAAAGAAAAAGATAAGAATGCCAAACCAAATGCCTTTGTGAGAACAAGTTTAGAAACCCCTGTAGTAGATAACCGATCTGCTAAATTTCCTGCTTCTTGTGGGGCTAAAAAGCCTGATACTGCTGACTTTGTGAGGGAGGAATTTCTTCCATTTGTGTCAGAGGGATTTGTGGCTCTGAATGAGCATACTACTCCTGTCCCCATATATATCCTAAGGGATACCGGAGCTTCTCAGTCACTTTTGTTGATGGACTCCTTGGAGTTACGTGATGAGACCGCTTCAGGGGATTTCATACTTGTACAGGGTATTGAAGGGAGGACTGTATCTGTACCCCTGCGCTCTATATTCTTGAAGTCAGATTTAGTTACAGGACAGGTAAAGGTGGGACTTATGTCAAGTCTACCTATAAAGGGTGTTTCTCTGTTACTAGGCAATGACCTGGCTGGGGGCAAAGTAATTCCCCCTGTACATCTTACTTCACAGCCGAGCACTGAAGATGGGGATGAGGACCCATCTCTGTATCCTTCTTGCGCAGTGACTCGTGCTATGGCCAAGAAGGCTAAAGAAGAAGATGTTGTGGTGCCGTCCAGCACATTGAATAGTCAGGACTCAGGTGGTTCGCCTCATGACTCTGATTGGCCTACTATGGTTTCTCCGTTTGAGGACTTATCAGATACTTTTATCAGTTCTCTATTCAGCCAGCCGGATGGGTCTGGTGATTTTGATGTGTCTGGAGACTTGTCTCTGTCCAGAAAGCGGTTGATTGAGGAGCAAACTAATGATCCTGAAATTTGTGCACTAAAGAGGAGAGCCCTTCCTGATAAAGAAATCGACGCAGTTCCAGTTGGGTATTATCTCAAGGATGGTGTGTTGATGCGGAAGTGGCGCCCTCCTGATATCCCTGCCAATGCAGATTAGGCAGTGGTCAGGCAAATTGTTGTTCCGAAGGTCTACAGGAATGAGATCTTAGCAATGGCTCATAGTTTACCTTTAGGAGGTCATCTTGGTGTTAACAAGACTGTTGATAAGATCATGAAACACTTCTTTTGGCCTGGGCTTCGGAAAGACGTTTCCAACTTTTGCAAAACCTGTCACACTTGTCAGGTAGTTGGAAAACACCAGTTAGACCCACCTGTAGCTCCATTGCAGCCTATCCCAGCATTTGGGGAGCCATTCTCTAGGGTCATTGTTGATTGCGTTGGTCCATTACCCAAGACTAGATCTGGAAATCAGTACTTGTTGACAATCATGTGTGCATCTACCAGATTCCCCGAAGCCATACCTCTACGTAACATCAAGGCAACTACAATCTCGAAGGCTTTGATAAAGTTCTTCACGTTGTTTGGCCTTCCCAGGGAAATTCAGTCAGACCAGGGTAGCAATTTCACTTCAGGATTGTTTCAGCAGGTTGTGTATGAACTAGGTGCAAAGCAGATTCTTTCTAGTGCCTATCATCCAGAAAGTCAGCCTAAGAGCGGTTTCATTCCACTCTCAAGACAATGATGAGGACTTATTGTTATGACCATGAGAAAGACTGGGATGAAGGGGTTCATTTGCTGTTGTTTGCAGCTAGAGAAGCAGTGCAGGAGTCTACTGGATTCAGTCCATTTGAGCTAGTGTTCGGTCATGAAGTGAGAGGACCTTTGCTATTATTGAGTGAACAATGGCAAGAGAAAGAGCCGCATATCAGTCTGTTAGACTATGTTAGCAAGTTCAAGGAAAGATTGCGTGCAGCTTGTGACCTAGCCAAAGAGAACTTGAAATCAAGTCAGGGAAAAATGAAAACTTGGTATGATCATAAGGCTAGAAGCCGTGAGTTTAAACCAGGAGACAAGGTCCTTGTGTTGTTTCCCTTGCAGTCCAATCCATTGCAGGCTAGATTTCATGGTCCTTATGAAATTCTGACAAAACTCAATGATCTCAATTACATTGTGAAGGCTCCAGATAGGAGAAAACCAAAACAATTGTGTCATATTAACATGCTGAAGCCTTATCATGACAGAAATGCTAGGGTTGCAGCGGTCACTTCAGATCCTCCAATGGCTGAGATGTGTGAAGATGAGGGGGAGTTTCAAGATGACGAACCTAGAATTAAAGCTGAAGTTCTTTCATGTAAATTGTCAAATTCTGAAGTGTTGCAAAATCTTGATGTAAAACTCCAGCACTTAGAACCCTCACAGAGAGATCAGTTTCAGAGGTTGATCAAGAAATATGAGGATCTGTTTCCTGATGTTCCAAAAAGAGTTTCTATAGCCTCTCATGATGTCGATGTTGGTGATGCCAAACCAATAAAACAGCATCCGTACAGGATGAATCCTGAAAAGAGAAAGATTGCTGAGAAAGAGGTTGAGTACATGTTAGAACATGATATTATCAGACCCTCCAACTCTGATTGGAGTTCACCCTGTGTGCTAGTTCCTGATGGAAGTACTAGATTCTGTACAGATTATCGCAAAGTCAATGCTGTAACTAGAACTGATGTGTTTCCAATACCTAGGATTGATGATTGTATTGATAGAGTAAAGCAAGCAAAGTTTCTGACCAAGATTGATTTATTGAAGGGTTATTGGTTTGTGCCTTTAACTGAGAGGGCCAAGAGCATCTCTGCTTTTGCCACACCATCTGGGTTGTACCAGTATGAAGTCCTACCCTTTGGCATGAAAAATGCCCCAGCCACGTTCCAAAGGATGATACAGTCTACAATCGCCGGATTGCCACACACCGGTGCGTACATCGATGACCTGATCACATGGAGTGACTCCTGGGAAGAACATCTAAAAGATGTAGAGATGTTGTTCCAGCGCCTGACCTAGGCTAACCTGACTGTTAACCTGAGCAAGAGTGACTTTGGTTGTGCTACTGTCACCTATCTTGGCTACGTCATAGGCCAGGGTAAGGTGGCACCCATAAATGCTAAAGTCCAAGCCATCATGGACTTTCCAGTTCCTGACAACAAAAAAGCTTTGCGCCGCTTCCTTGGAATGATCGGGTACTACCGCAAGTTCTGCAAGAACTTTGCTGAGATTGCTCTCAGTCTAACTAACCAACTGAAGAAAGGCGTAAAGTTCACCTGGGATGATGCATGCCAGAGAGCCTTCGATCACCTGAAGTCTCTGCTGTGTCACTCCCCGTGCTCAAATCTCCTGACTTCAACAAACCGTTCTCCATCGTGGTCGATGCTAGCTACCAAGCTTGTGGATCTGTGCTCCTACAGAGAAGTGACTCTGATGACATTGAGCATCCCGTGGCATACTTCTCCAGGAAGTTCAATCGCCACCAAAGGAACTATTCCACAATAGAGAAGGAACTGTTGGCTCTGGTCCTTTCTTTTCAACACTTTGAGGTTTATGTTTGTACAGGACAAAAGCCAATGATTGTGTACACTGACCACAATCCGTTAATGTTTTTGAGTAAGATGAAAAACAAGAATCGGAGATTGTTGAATTGGAGTTCGATTTTACAGGAGTTTGACTTGGAAATTAAGCATGTGAAGGGTACAGACAAAGTAATTGCTGATTGCTTATCCCGTGTTTGAATGTGTATATATATATCATGTGTTTGAATATTGTATGATATGTATATATAGACAAGTGTTCACTTAACCATTTTGTATTGTTACGGAACCCTGGCTCGTTAGGGCACGCAACAATAAGGGGAGACCACTCGCGGATGAAAAAGTTTTAAACAATAATAATAATTTATTAACATAAATTGGTGTGGTGCAAAAATATTAATTAGTATCAGTATAAATGTAAGAGCAAGGAAATAAAAATGTAGTGCGATCAGTCAAATGTAAAAAGACGCCTCAGGAGAAGGGGGACCCCCTTGCCATCTTGTGAGCTGCTTATAAAGCCCCAGCCCAGCTCCTCAACGAGGTACACCTGCGCCACAGCCCCGCCCTCCTGGAATGACAGACAGGCAGACAGAAAGGCAGGCACAGGGGAGACAGAAAGCTTGCCCATAACAGTATTGAAAAGAAAAATTTTGCCTTTATGAGTCAAAATTTTTCCCTTTTGGAATGGAGGTGTAATGTGAATATAGGCCACTAGATGGCAGTATTTACCTTTTTTTTTTGTTAAACTCAGACTGGAGTCATGTTTAGACATGTCCTGGACATGTCTGGGGCAAGTCTCAGAAAATTAAAAAAAAGAGGTCTAAATGTGGGTGGGGTCTGCAAAAGAGTATATAAGGAAGAGAATTGAGACAGGAGTAGTAGGAGAAATTGCAAGAAGAAGGATACATGTGACCAGACCTGTCATTTCTGTTCAAGACCTGTGAAGTTTCTTTTGTGGATTTTTGCCTGTGTTTGAGTTTTTTTTTCCTCACCCAGCACATCACCAGGAAACTGTAAATATTTATGTTTTTGTATTAAATCTTGGTCTTTAGGTTAGTTAGTTGTTAGTTATTGTCTTTGTTTATTAAATGTGTTTGAGTTTTTAAAACTGTGTCTGTCATCCCTTGCTGTTGCTGTTGTGTTGTAAATTGTAATAACAAATTGGGGCCATAACAAATGAAACCTCTGCCCTTGTATGAAAGGAGGAGGAAAGTTGCTCTGATAGAAAAATGAACAGGTATCTTTTTTCTTACATATGTCTGTATAAAAATGCAGCTTACTACTGTAGCCCAATGGCTTCAATATCAGATTTGTACCATTTAAGCAAAAAAAAAAAAAAAAATGGGGGAATAGATTGTCAGAGAGAATGAAAAGACAACATCTATTTTTCTGAGAATTTTAAAATAACAAAGTGCAAGTGTTCCCCAGGAAAACTCAAATTTTAACTTTGATATTCTGAGTGATTATTTCCCCTCTTCCCACATTATATCTCCTACACAGTACCTCTGGACACAGACACCTGATCGCAATTAGCAAAGAATCAATCGGCTTCTTATTAGAGAAAGGAACAGATGGCTAGTAAAACTTACCATTTATGTGGTAAAGAAGAATTCAAAGACAAAACAACAACTGACAACTTGCATAGTGTTTCAGGTTTCAACAGGTTTCAGACTATGTGAGCATGAGACATAAAAATGTTACATCGGAAGACAGATTAAAGGTCCGATAAGTAATTCTCTGCCGCTGGAAGTCGCTTTACCAGTTCCCCCTTTAGCAAACCAATTGTCACTGAGCTTGTGCAGATAAAGCAAAGCATGAGGTTGATTTCTTTAACACAATGCAATCATCGCCATTTTCAAACAAACCTCATTGAAATGATCTGTCAAATAACGCCGTGATTCTCTTCCGCGACATTGTTTAGCTCCTTCGGCAATCGCCCTACGTGCTGTCTTCACTCGACCTTTTGCTCTGTGACTTGACATGATGACGATTGTTGTCAGGATGAAGAAATTGATTTATTTATATCAAAAAAATTATATTTAGGCGAAATTTCAATACCTTCCTACAGGAAATGTATTACAAATTGTAGTTAAGAGGCTGCATATTTTTGTAGATGTTACACATAAGTTTTAAATGTTGACACATGGTCTGTGTGCTCATACTCCCTGCCAACAGGGGTTGCTACAGCACCCTCAGCACCCACCTTCTCGCGCCCACGGGCAGTACACTGTAGATGATCTGGTTTCTGTATTGGACGTGTTGTTTGCCAAGCTTTAAATTTGCTCGTTGCCTGAAAATGACTACAATTTAATGCCATATCCAGATTGAAAAGTATTCTGAATTTGGACTTGAATATTCAAACAGTTTAAGAACCAGTGCTGTATGATGATGGGTAATAAGACAGAATCAAATGACTTTGAGTGTTGAGCTGTGCCTCGACTGATGGCGACAGATAAGTTTGTTAAAATGTGGTCCAGAAATCAGAACAGTGAGCTCAGCGGTGTAGCTTTGATCCTCTTTGCCTGGAGAAAGCTCCCAGGAGGGGTTTCTCGGTTAAGTTTAAGTCTTCAGTTTTCCATGTTCCAGAAGTTTCTAAAACTCATGCAAGCTGCAGCACACTTACGCAAAGGCATTTATGTCTGCTGCCATCAGCCAATGGGATGCAGCAGCACAATTCTGTTTGAATCAACCTCAAAACCCTTCATTATCATTTTATTTTTATAAAATTAAGTAAAACATGCTTATGGAGAAGTTATGTTGCTTTACCTAATTTATTTTGATACCAGAAGCCCGCATCCATTGAACTTTTATTGATAAGATGGCCCATATTTAATCATCTTTTAGAGCTGGTGCTGATCTGGGACCAGTTTTGTTTTTCGATAATAGTTAAAAAAAAAAAAATTAATAGTGTGGACTGGGACAAAATCTCATCCTACATCACCACTGATGCTTCAATGAGTTTTATGAATACGGTCCCTTGTCTTTAATTTATGGATTCTATAACCTCTGCACAGTAAAATGTTCAGAGGGAACAGAGGGCTCAGAAGGACTCTATAAGAATTGATTTAACTCTGAAGATTTTACTATCTTGTGTTAGCTTTTTTTGTTTCTTTATTGCACTGCCACAGTGCAGATGTCACTGAGTAACTCATCAGCTATACAACATCAAGAAAAGCTAACAGTGCTAAAGAGGTTGATGCACTCATGAGGAGGTCTGAGGTAGACCGAGCATTGAGGACACATTAGTGAGAGCAGCAGCCTTTTCTTTATGTAAACTTTATCCAGCTCAGTTTGGTTCCAGAGTATCTTTTACGCTATCAAAATTGAACATGTGACTGCTATGCACCCACAACATCCCACACCATCTGTCTGTAAGCTGAGTTTGGCTTAAAAAAAACTGCATTTGTAAAATTCCTGGAAGGAGTGAAGGATGCAAGCGTGGAACAGCAGTCAGTGAGGCTGCAGCATGATGTCAGCGGGATGTGGAGCAGTCGGCAGCATGTGCTCAGAGAGGAGCCTTGGAGCTTTCAAACGCTCCTCACACTATTCCTGTAGAGCAGTGTGGTGAATTCCTGAGGAATGTGCAAAAGCGTACACTGCAAAAAGTCAGAAAAGGACAGGTCCTCATTGTGCTGTAAGCGCATGTGTCACCTGCGTAAATCCCTGTTTATGGCAGAGCCTAGCATCTTCTTGAGCGCTTGTTTAAAATTTAAACAGCTGAGAATGCCAAACAAAAGCTATCTTCTTGAGCTACAAACTGAACATGGTTTCCTCAAAGCTTCTTGTGCTAAACAGTCAGCACTCTCAGATGCTGCATATTCAACTTCTCAACACAGATGACCAGCAACCTTATAACCAACAAGACACAATACTCTTATACTCTTGAAATGCCTCATATAGTAAACCCTTAGAGGTGAGCAATGGAATTTTCAAGCCAAAGTTGTAGAAAAAGGATGGTAATCATTCACCAATGATACTCGCACTATCTAAGGCATCAGGTGGCTACTTTTTTGAATAGTTTAACAGTTAAATGATTTATTTACGGAATGTTTTCATATGAACAATTTAGGTGAGAAAGAGCATTGATATATGGTTAATTATGGTTACATAATGCTTATTCAGCACTCTCATGCATTAGTTAGCAATTAATTTTTTTTACTGCATTGACTAATGTTAATAAATATATTCCTATTTTAAATGGTTAGTGAAATACTTCTATGACAGGGAAAGAATAGTATTTCTGTTCAAGAGACCAAACACACACATGAACACTATAATGCGTACAAGCAGGTGACTGTGCTGTACAGGTTACCATGGGGAAGTTTTGCTGATATGTAAATAATGCAGTGCTGATGTGGTCAGTTCAGTGGAGAGGCAGAAGTCTGGTTGCCCCTTGCTTGTTGACCTCAGTGTATTTTTCTGAGATTTGT
Source organism: Gymnothorax reevesii (assembly GCA_029721435.1). Classification (NCBI taxonomy): domain Eukaryota; kingdom Metazoa; phylum Chordata; class Actinopteri; order Anguilliformes; family Muraenidae; genus Gymnothorax; species Gymnothorax reevesii. Next base: position 23,158,177 of record CM056577.1, on the reverse strand, counting down.
TCCGTCCCATCTCGCACCATTTAACACTGAGCAGCTGTGTGTTTCTGGAAAGCAACGATTCTAACTTACATTGTTGAAACCATTGACTGTGAATGTATGAACTATGCAAGTTGCGAACTTAGTTAGCGACTATGCTTTTGCAGAGGCTTCTCCTCTGATTCTGACCTGTGTGGAGAAAACAGAGGTTACCATGAGCAGGAAGGATGCGGAGTGTTTCCTTGACAGTATCTGATGAATAAAATGGCCTGGCTCTGACAGATGGTTTTATACTGTACATCTACGGCTTTGTTGTCGCCTCAATCTCTGCAGCACTGCCAGTAACATTTATCCTCTCCTGCCATCTGGGAGTGTCATTAATGTGCCTCTCATCGAGTTGTGTGTTCGGTGACCCCATACGCGCCACTATCTGTGGTTGTGCATCAATAAACCCACTGGACCTCGGGGCATGTGGTTATACCCTGAACATCCTCAGTTAGAGGAACAAGTGTTAAGTGTTAGATTTACTTAAAAAATTGTATGTCAAGTGGTTCCACACAATTGCTTAACATAACTTCGAACTGAATCCTAACATTTTCGGCCGGTATAATTAATTACATTGAGTGGAATGAACTTATCTCCGTTCAGTGGGATCAGTAGAGATAACAATATTAAGCGAATCTCACATTTAATTTTTTTTAGTGAAGAAAAAGCTCAATTTTTGGACGAGCAGAAGATGAATTTCTCAGTCACAGCAGGGCCCGTCACACAATGTGTTCTTAATGCAGCCGGCCATATGCCTTACTGGAACTAACTTATTAATTATTGACAGGAGTTACAAGTGCATTAACATGATATATTTTCGATGAGAAAATGGTGCGTCAGTTTAAAGCTCTATATGACTTACTTTGTAAATGGCACCAATAAACTGAAGCACTGGAGCAGTTATGACAAAACAACCCTGGGTGCTGCTTGAATGTTTCTTAAACTGTTCTGAGATTAACTCTCATGTTGAGAATGTTATGTTCAACATGAGAACAGAAAAGTTCCTTTTTTTCCAAGTGTGAAACTATGAAATATCTGGCAAATTTGCTAAAACAGCCATCTTGGCAAATTAGCCAGAGCTGTAAAGACAGTGGGAGTCTTCTTCCACAGTAATGCCATCGTTTTATCAGTTTCCATGTTGGAGTGCACTGCAGGTGGGGAGCACCCAGCAGGAAAGGAAATTGCTGACTCCGTAATGAGGCAAACTGAGCTGTATGTGCAGGTTCAGTTTGGCTGGGATGACCAGCACATTATTCTATGAGAGGAATTATGTCTACACTGGGAAAAAAAAAAAAAAAAAAATATATATATATATATATATATATATATATATATATAAATCTTGCAAAGCATTTTAATCTTGTGTTTAGACTTAAAGCACTTATTTATATTCCCCCCCTTTTTTTGTTTTTCTCAGAAAGATATTTATTCCACTGATTTGAGGTCATTTTGACAAATTTGTCCATGGGACAAGGGAAATTTATCTGACCCCAAGGAAAAATCTAGAAATGAGTCAATCAAAATAATTATCTCACATCAGTGTCAGAATATTTTTTTTTCTGAGAAAAAAGTAATAGTATTAAGAATTTTTTTTTTGTGTTTTTCACCGAGTAATCTCCTTACAGAATACTCTGGAAAAGAGTGTATGGTCTTTTGTTTTTCATGAGATGTTAACTGGCCTAAAGGGCACTGCTGCCAATAAGAATTTGCCTTAAAACTTCAAGTATATATAAGGAGCTAAAATTGGCACATGGTTAACATAGCATGGATGCAAATAGGCACAAAGTAAAGCAATCTGCCTTAACCGCAAATTTGTACCTTTCACATCCAATCTGTCACTGTCCAAACGCTGCAGAGTTGTAGTGGAGGCTTACATCATCAGCAACTCAGGGAACATTAATGATCAGGCCGTATCAATCTGAGAAAGCTGTCATGTTTCTGGAATATCATACGACATTCATAATGAGTTTGCTAATGCTTCCGTGTAGAAAATATTTTCGGGAAAAAAATTGTGCTTTGAAGTCAGTTTATTACCAGCGAGGTAAGACAGGTTCCATCCATAAGCTCACCCTAAATCTATCCCGGTGTATTTACCTCAACAAGTGTAATGGGAGGTGATCGGACACCAGGTGCCGCGACCTGTGAGAGAAAAAACTGAGAGCAGCCCAGATTAGAGAGAAACACAAAAGAGGGACACACCTCCGGGAAAAGCTCACGCTAAATAAAGGATGAATAAAAATCTGCAACACGGAAGCAGCGCGAGAGAGAATAAACAACAAGAGAAAAGATCAAAAATTTCTGAAAGAAGCAATTCCTAACAATAAATGGAATATAACAAATCTCTTGGAAAACTGACAAGAGATTTTCTCCACCCGATGTGCTAGAAACAAACAGACACTCAAGCGATAGGCGTGGCGAAGCCCCGGTCATATATATACAGTCCAGAAAAGTCCACCCCAGCTCAACCAGCCAGCTGGGCCAGGAATTTGATAGAAAAGAAATCCGATATTGTCCCGGACGATAGAACAAAGAAAGGTCCAACAAACAAACAGACGCCTAAACCATGACAAATAAAAATCAAGCAATTTACGAAGCCAACTTAATAATCATAACCAATATGTAGCTAATAATGATAAAGAAGTGATAATGAGGAGTAAAATGACCTTACTAGGCTTCCGTGTGTTATTGCCCTGTTTGGGTGCCATTAACCTGAATAATTAGTGCAAAAAAAACAACATCCCCTGAATTCTGTCTCTCAATGCAACATATATGCATATTATTAAGGATTATTTAAAAATAAATTAATTTTAAGATGGCCCTCGTTTCAAGCTTCTGAAAATATAGGCCTACACTATGTAGAAAATATTTTGTTAAGTGAATCCAGTGTGTCTTTATTTATTTATTTTTTGTTAGCATTTACATGAAATCTTCAAATGTAAACCACGCTGCTTCGTGGTGATTTAAATTTCAAAATGTGATAAGTAAAAATGCAATCAAAATAAATTGGACCCTCTACCAATTCATATTTGTAAGTGGGCAAAGTAAATGGGAGCAGGGCAGGGGGGGAGCAGGACACCAAAATCCACCAGGAAAATTCTGACGGCACCGGCCCACCACTGGCTCAACCCATCCCCTCCACCATCTTTTTTAATCTAGATGAAGACCCAGATTATGTCATGTTTCTTAGAGTGGAATACCTCCATCTGTTGCAACACCAGACAAATCTACACATTTAGGAAGGACTTAACGGAAATATGAAATATGACCACTAGATGGCAGTAGGCAAATTCACATAATTGACAAAAAGTGTAGGTTGAAAGCTTTTATCTGTTTTCTATAAATAAACAGATGCTGACATTTAACATCAACATGAAATGATAACATATATTGAATGACAGACCTGGATCAACAACATAAATAATAGTAGACATAAGACATATTCATATTTTACAGTGCAAGTTTAAAATGGAAGTATAGACAATGCCAACCTAATTTGCACCTATTAATAACGTCAAGGCTTGAGCTAACAGTTTCCATGTCATCTCACCTGCATCACTAGTTGACGCCTGGTTGTTTCGGAATAAATCCGCGATTCTTGACCATTTTGACGCACCTCTTCCAGCATCCATTTCTTCTTCATTCTGGCCTTTTCCGCCCCTCCTTTCTCCTTTCTCTTCTTGCCTTCCATCTTCGAGTGTAAAAAAATCCGCTACTTCAACCTGCCAGCTTTCTCTCTGTCTGACGGCCGCTCAATCATCTCCCTTCGGTCATTGGATAAAGGCAGAGTGATACGCGGTTTCCATTTCCCATGAAGCTTTGCTCCGACCATTCTACATTAATTTTTCAACAAACAAACAAATCTTATAGCAGTAATTGGTCATGAAAGTTATGTAATGTTCGAATAAAAAGAATTAGATCAAGATAGGAGGCTAAACAAAAATCAGTGGGCTGGATTGATGAGAGTGAGTCTGACACTCGAGCAACCATGAGTAAGATGTATAGAGACACGAAGTGTTATAAATAATGGTCAGACTCCTCGATTTTGTAACTTTGGTATATCTCTTAATAAAGTATTATGGATACATGTCTACATGTTGTAAGCTTTTACTCAGTAGCCACCTACGAACGTCCCTCGGCCGCGTGTGGTAGCCTGCCGGCCAATTCACTTGATGGAAATCTCTCAGTCGTACCGTTGGCCACCCCGCCCCTGGAGCGGGGTGCGAGCAAAAGTGGCCTTGCCATATGTGCTGTTCAGCTTTCTGCCGTTAGATGTCCTCACTTTCATTCACGATATCCAGAGCCGGTCGGCCGTCCCGCTTGTATGACCTGCCGTTACATATCAATGGGAGAAATTTTGTTGTTAGCTTCGTCGACTTCGCTATCGTCGTTCGTGCGACAGAGACGTCTGATAAGTGAGGTAAACATGGATAAAGACTCCAACTATCAACTTATGGTCAGAAAAATGGGCATTTTGGAGTATTAAATGCATTCCTCCGCCGAGAAACACCCCCGGGTAGCCCAGCTGCTCTTCCTCTCGAACAAAATCACACCTGCGCATGCGTAAATTAACAGAGAGGTAAGATTCAAGAGACCGATCCTTGAGGGACAATTTTCAAGGCGAGCAGAGCAATAAAATGCAAAGATGTTTCTACCGCGCATGCCCAGTTTGTTTGAGAAGATTATTGGATTCATGGAGAAGACCTGGATTTATACGGTGAGTAAAGCAGCTAATCATATTAATTTGTTAGCTAAAGGCTGATTCATACTCCACAAGAACAGAGAAATTTGTTCTTGTTCTCGAAGCTGCAAGAACAAAATGACGTCATTTTGTTCTCGCAGCCCTGGTTTTGGAGTTCTTGCAGCTTGTTCTCGACAAATCATCTGGGCAGAACTTTTTTCTCCGGTGGCGTCTGAGAACTGTTGTGTGGTTGGTCAGAAAAATGGAGTGGGCGTGACGCTTTGACTTATGAAACGGTCCGTCAACTTTGTAGGACTACTCGAGAGCTGTCCTAAAGCCCGGTCCGACAAAAAATATAACCCCAATACATGGTGTTACTGTTAGATTTTGTCTGGAAGTGCAGACAGCCCAAAACATTTTGAGAATGGAAAAACAGTACCAATGCCCGCGAAACCAATATTAGCCTACACCCAGAAGCAGGGCTCTGTTAAATCCGTGAATGAATTTTTCTTACAACAACACATAATTTATTTACAATCCATGGAGATTTCACTTTTAAATCGTTGGTACCGTACACCTTTAGTGCAACAAAAAGTTGTGTTTTTATGAATGCTATGTGAACACTAATTGGGCACTGCCTAAGGAGCGGTCTCGCCTTGGTGCTCAGTGGTTAAACATCGTATTCGTGGTGCTTGGTGTGACCGAGAGTGGAGCTCTGCTTATCGCCCGACTGCTTAAGTCAATTCTGTAAAATGAGCGATCGTGACGATATGAATGTTTCAATGTCTTTTGTGTGATTAATAGCTTTGTTATGTTGCCAATCGTAGTTCTCACAGCCCCGAGAACAAGAACAAATTTCTCTGTTCTTTTGGAGTATGAATCAGCCTTAATTACTAGAGGAATAGTAGAACTATCAGGCGGTGACAACGTTTTTGCAGTCAGCTGTATACAGAAGGCGCTATCACTTTCCTAAAGAGTTTTAAGCTTTTTTTTACCCACATCATTCGTGGACTGTCATAATACGCGTCCAGACGAATGATTGACGTTTTACCTAATCGAGGAGAACAAGCAGCACCTGTTAACTGTGGAGTGCTCTCAGAGTGAACCATTTGTTAATCATAAAAATGACTGAGAACAGGTCAGGACGAATAATTGTTTAAAATGGATGTTTTGTCTATACCCTTTCTCAGTTCTACAGCATTTATCCCATGATTTCATCGCTGTTAGATTGCATAACTGTTACAGAGAGAAACTGTATCTTCAGTTGCCAATTACGGTAATAGGAAAACAAGTCAATAAAGGAAAATGATTGAGAACTAGCTAAAACTAATTGCTGTTATAAAGAGACGTGTTTTGGCGCACCCGCTGGCTATGCCACTGCTATAGTTAATATCTATTGCAAACAAAGCAATAATATTTTCTGTCCAGGGTGGGATGCACCAAAAACCGGCGTGTTGAAAGTATTGGGCGGAGATGATCGCAAAATGGCGCTGATAGATGGCTTTCGCCATGCGGGGACGTGGGAACTTCCAGCATTAAAACCAGGCATATAGATGAGAATCCTTCAGTTTTAAGTCACTTCACATTGACAGCTGTTATCTCTAATGTATACTTGGTGATCTTATCATGCTGTGCATTCGAAATTCTACTAACAATCCAAGAAATCCTGGGGGGTTCGCTAAAAAACAGTGTTCCTCTATGTATCTGAATGGGATCTAGACAAACAACGATCTGTCGCACGGGTCGGAACCGCCCCAGATACAGAATTACCGCCATCTGGCGATCTAGGGTGTTGCATCTGGCAAGGCCGCTATTGCTGGTTAAAAGGTGATGATTCTGCAGACCTTGACGCTGCTCTGTTAAGCACATCGCTGAGAAATACTGGACTCAGTGGAGTGTTTTTCCGGAAGCTTTTCATTTTGGCATTGATTTTTGGCAGCCGTGAGTTCAAGACTGCGCAATGTGAAATTTTCGAAAAACAAGGAGCAAGCTCAGCTGTTCATTGACAGGAGTTGTTATTGCGCTTGTAATTATTGTGATAAATTTATCGCCTCGTCCATTATACGCACACAGACACACACAAACACACACACACACACACATACATATATATATATTCCATGAATATTAAAATTTGTTGTAACACCGCCATAATACAACCATGTCATACATGATTGACATAACGCACTTGTAATCCAATTGCAACTGTTTGGATTCCATTCATTGGGAAACTTCAAGCAACATCTTTGCAATGGTAACCTTACCAATCCCGCTGGTAACCTTTACCATCGCTGTCGTTGGCTTCTAGTCGGCAGTCTATTCCAGTACATAACATGAAATAATTTGCTAGCTAACATGCTCACACCTCTTGCCATGAAAGTAGTTTGGTACTTGTGTAACTGTAATCGCAGAAGCTTAAATTTATTAATTTAATAGTGAAGAGTGTTTGTATGCTTGCTCGCAAATTATTCATCCCATAGACTTGAATAGACTGCCAACTTAAGCTAACTTTTTTTTTCTTTTCCAAGCGATATAACACTGACATTTATGGAATAAACAGGATCTCAAATTTGTGAGCTCAAGATATCAAATTTATGAGACTCACATAGGAAAATTTATCACTTGACGAAGACAAACAACGCCTTGTTGATCACACAAAAGTGCCATCTGCTGGGATCGAAGTTATGACTGTCACCAATTGATGTGCAGCACATAAATGAGTCTCATGAGCCAAAATTTTAGCCAATGGCAGCAGGTTATTTTGATATTCCTCATATGTGAAAGGCTGTTTGTGGCCTTGTTATTTGAATGCTATGAGCATGTGGAGCTGCAAAATGGCAGATTTTTGCACAATTCAAAAGCAATAACATGAAATATGAGGGTTGCCCTGATTTCTCCTGCACAATACAGGCGCAATCTAATATTTCTGCTTCAAACTGAATTTTTATGCTTTTCGCTCATGACTACATGGCTAAGATCTGCTTGTACACTCCTGCACCCTGTATAGCCCAGCCTCTGTTTCTCTTTGTCTTTCCCTCACTCTATTTGACATTGGTCATGCTGCAACCATAAAATCCTATGCACTGTGCATTTTACAAGCAAAACTGTCACTGCGTATGCTAAAATACAGCTAATTAATGTGAATTCAACTGGAGGCATTTATAAGGACCGGAGTATATGAAAGTAAACAGAGGAGACCAAAAACAGACTCTTGACTGCATTATAGCCCTAAAAATGGTGCACCACTCACGGCGAAGTGTTAGCATTTCTCTAGGGAAAGCCGGTGACAGTCGATCAGTTCAGACAGAGTTGAGGGAGCTGGATTGGTGCCAGATGGCAGCGAGATTGTGAGAAGCAATTAGGACCTGCAGAAAAAAAGTTATTTTTTCCCCAGTAATTGTTTAGCTGAATACCATATGTTTCTGTCAGTCATGATTTCGCAAACATGAGTGAAATAATGTTCTTAAACAAAACAAATGTGATGTTGACTGGTGTGTGTGTGTTTGTGTGTGTGTGTGTGTGTCTGTGTGTGTGTGTGTGTGTGTGTGTGTGATATTGTTGGATTGTGCATGACATCTGATATGTGTGTCTGGCTTCATATCACTAAACACCATCGTGCATAATTATATGCATTTGTGCATTGTACACATACATAGAGTATGAATGTATTTATCTATTGAGTGAACCTTGCAAATTGAGCTATACATTTTTATCAGCTTTAGGTATACTTACCAAGTTTTTTTTTTTTGGAAATGTCATGTGCTGTGCCAAAGTTTTAGGCACATTTAAGACAATTCAATGCGGTAAAGATATTTCCAAAAATCATTGAATTAAAGGTTTCTAAATATTGAAAAACATACAATAAATTTCTGTTAACTGTCAAAAACTAAAATATAGTTAGTTTTTAACAGTTTACTGTAGTGACTATACAACAGTTAGTTCAGACCAAGTAATTTGATTGGACAAAAGGCATTCCATGAGTGCTGATGAGAGAGCACAACATCACTGGGACATATATAAATATATATATGCGCTCTGTTATTTTTCGTGTTTAGCAACAGTGAAGTCTCGTTTAATTTGTGGAACTATTTGCACTGGCTGACCTATATAACTGATTAAATAAACAAAAAAATCATAATCTGTGGTTGCTTATTGCCATCAATGAATAAATGGCGTTTGGACAACTGTTGTATAAGAGCAAATGTGCTTTTTATATACAGCACCACTATATGGAAAACAAAAATGAACATATAATATCTAATTTTAATTTTAAAAAGTATATATACACTGCCTAAGACTTATGCACAGCACTATATATAAGTATATATACACACACAAATAAAAAAAACTGAACTGGTAATAAATATTTCAGGGGAAAAAATATGTAAATTGCAAATGTATGTGCTTCATTTTCCTCAGCGCTTCCAGGATTAGATCTGTAATCACACCATTCTCCCATGGCTGAAGGGAATATAATCTGCTTTTATTCACAGCTTTTTTATTGTCATTTAGCACTGAACAATGAACAAATGTCTTTAATCAGATTAGCATCAATAGATGCAGCAGGAATGGATGTAAACCAAGGACTGTATAAAAGATGGACGACGCGTCTCCATTCACTCCCATTCAACAAAAATGGAGCCAAAATATCCTCGATATGGTCGCTGCCATGTTGCACATCTGGAGCCTGAGTCGGCGCAGTAGTGATCGGGGGGTAGAGCCGCGCTATCGAATCCCACCCACACACCATCCGACCAGCCCCCTGAACTTTTCACCTGGTCTGGCAGCTGCGCTATTAACGTAAGTGCCCGTAATGGCCAGCCCAGCTGTCACACGGAGACGGTGCAGGAAAGTGAAAGGACCCAACGACTGCCGGCAGCATAAATATTCGCGGGCTCGTTCAAAAAGTTAATGGCCTCATTGGCAAAACATTCCCCACCTCACAGTCATCTGTTACGAAATTAGTTGAAGTACCTAACTGGCTATCTATGATATCTTAGAACTGAATCTTGTTTGACTAGCTAGGTATGCAGCTAATTACATTAAGTAATTTAAGGCAATGTTCTCCATCGTCACTTACCCAACGTTGCGAGTGGCGAGCATATTAACGCTGACTTTCGTTGTATTTTCTAATTGACGTTCCACCGGGAAAGTTCCATTTCGTATGCGCATGTACTAGCTGAGTAATGGGTCGAACTTTTAATTAACACGTTAGAACGCTAAATCGAGTTTTGAATTAAAATACACTGTCCTTCGAACCAAAGTTAGCTTGCTGTGTTTAAGTAGCCGCATATCTTTCCGCTAGCTAATGTTGTATTTGTTAAAAATTTTTGCAGTTTAAGATAACCATCCTGACCAGGCTTGGAGGACCGGCAATTCATTCTCTGTGATAGTTAACTTAGCAATGCAACCCCCCTCCACGTTCTTTTTTGTGGACTCGATGTATTTGAATGCATAGTAATTGTTCGATTTTTGTTATCCTAATTTTTAGACGACGAAATGGAGTCAGCATCCTCCACAGTGGCCAAGAGTATGTATAAATCTCATGGGAATATGTAAAAATTCCGACGCTTGCGGTTATTAACGCACAAGACTTTTCACGGGAGAATGCCTTAAAAACTGATTTATAACATTAAATCACATCCATTTCATGCATAAAAAGCACAATACCACCAGATAAAATATGGAGAAATAGAATAGATGTATTAAATGTGCTAAATTCCATAAAAAGCCAGCAGAAGTGTATCATTTAAAGGTGACATTTGCACTTAACAACCAACAGGGCCAAAAGTTTATATCATAGGGGACAACTACATCTGCCTTGGGGAAAACCGCGCATGGAGACCATTGAGACCAACCTTGGTTTGGATGCCCAAGTCCAGTGGTTTGGCTAGGGTGGCGTAGTTTGGGGAAACCTCCTCCCCTTTATCCACCAGTACCTGAGAGGAAGAGCTGTGCAGGAGGTCCTGCTGGTCCACTGTGGTGGGAATGACTTCGGAAAAATCAAGAGTGTGAAGCTTGTCGCAGGGATCAAGCAGGACTTGGAAGATGTTCATAGGCAGTTCCCTTGGATGAAGATTATCTTCTTTGCCATCACCCAGCGATGCCGGTGCAGGTCTTCCCATCCAAAGAGGATTGAAAAAGCCCGGCAATATATCAACTGTGTGATGGCTACCTTTGTTTCGCATATTGGTGGAGAGATTTTGTATCATTATCAGATAAAGCAGAGATCCTGGCCAATTTTTGCATGACAGAGTTCATTTCACCCCTATGGAAAATGATATTTTTAAATAACATTGCCCTGCATCTGAAAGACCAAATCCAGAAGGGTGATGCTGGATTTGGATTTTCAACATCAGTTATGGGCACAAAAAAAGTCATAGTTTGTTTGCTATATGTGATGTTTGATGTACTTTTTATTCATTTATTTTATACTAGCCATCATACCTATTGTTTTCCCAGCTCTTCCTCTCAATCTTACTTTCTCCAAACCATTTGCTTTCCCCAGCCTTTCCACCTGATGGGGCCTCCTTCATGTTTCCCCACGGCAAATGTAGCCAGTAGGTTGTTGATGGACCACAGACAACTACATGCAGTGTGGTTTTTGTTTACATTTTTTTTATTTAACACTCATTTGCATGCCTGATTTACTGCAGCAGAGGACATGTATGTGAAAGAATTCCAGAGTGAAGTCTTTGCTCAATGTAAATGTAAAGACCTTTATTGTACATAACAGGTTTAATTTACCACCATAACAGGAAATGTGCATTCAATTACATAACATTTCCCATGTGCTCCCAGTCCAAGGACAGATGACTCGAGTCTTTGTTGGAATACTGAAGGCTCAGTAGTGAAGATGAACAGCTTCTGAATGCATTATTTAAAAAAAAAGACAGTTTATGCCAATTTTTGAAGACGATGACATATAAGGAAGGTGACACAGACGGAACAAGCATACATAGGAGAAACCAGTTAGAAGTCCATTATTACTCAGTCAACATGGACTTACCTACTTCCTTGTAAATTATGGTCAAACAGAACCATTGCAGGTTTCTGTGACAATGCATAGTTGAGCAGTTTTGACAAGCATTTTATCAGGATTTCATTTACAAATTACTTCAGAAGTATCTTCCAGCAATACAACAAAATAATTGCTTGTGGCATGCTCAAAGTCTTCACTGGGTAATGCTGAGGTCTGAATTTGAGGGCAGCTTCTGTAATCACCTGATAAAAAAAAAAACATTGAATTATTTGTGAAGCTTTTGTCTGAAACCTAAAGTGCAGTCTGCCCTACCATGACAGCAGTAAAGTAGAATTCCAACCCATAAATCTGGCAATTTTTCTTATGGCAGGTTTTACATACATAAAAAATAGAATGGAGTGATATGCAGCTTTAAATACTTAGAAACAAAATTCTTCCTGCTACCAATTTACATTCCTTTTTATGTGGGGTAACATGGTACAGCAAGTCTGATACAGAAATACTCCACCAGTCAAAAAACAGCTGCACACTCAAATATTTAAATGAAACCACGGTAGCTTGAATTACAGCACAAATTCTTTGTGTTATTCTCTTGACAACTGTATGCAAGGTCAGAACATACTTTCAATCGGAATTGCATTAACTATAGCTGAGATCTCGTATTGACAACCAGATAGTCGAATGAATTTGAGAAATACATGCACCTATTCGGACTTGAAACGTGTCTCAAACATAGTTTGTATATGAAGAGACATCACATTTCAAAAGAACTCACTCTGTTTTTCGAGAAATTATAAAGCTGATCATGGAAAATATTATCTTGTCATTGTGGAACGCCCAAACTCAGCTCTGACTGTCGAAATTAAGATACTGAAAGCACTACTTTAACAAATGTGTTTCATTGGCTGAATTAATTGATCATAAGTTGCCGTGTGCAAGGTCAGTTAACGTTAACTGAAGTCAGCTAGCTCGCTAGTTAACGTGACTCCATAGCAAACGCAGCAATAATTAATGTATAATTTAATAGCGCAACATCCATTACGCGACAAACAATTTCTAAAAGTTATTATTCCCAGTTTACACCACTCCCTCATTTACAGTTTGTGCCCCTTCTCTTTCCAGGCCAAACTCGAAATGTCAGCTTTTCTCGATACTTCGTCCGATCAATCTTTTAAGAGTTATCCCGTTCACTAGCCAATTCCACTGAAGTAGATGCATTGATTCCATCCGTAATTTCATCCGAAACCTGCCGAATTCACATTGAAAGAATGAATGAATTGAATCCGCTTTCGGCATGTCTCATTTTTGTCATACTGTCGTTGGTAAAATAATCTGTACCATTGATCCAATTAGTTTTCCTTGCAGTTTTAGCCGCTGTCCGTAGGATTACAAAATAAGGTTGGACTTAAGTTGTATTGACGTTACCCACTGAAAAACGAGAAGTTGGCTTGCTGATGCTTACGAAAACACTCGAACCTAGGGCTCGTCTGTTGAAAGGCAGATTAGCTCGCTACAGCCTTTACCCTTTATTAGCCTAAGCGACATCAAGCAGAATTCCTACCGGGCCGAGACACTCGCAGTCTCTGTTCGTTCTAAAATTCCGAGATACCGACGGCAGAACTGGAAGCTAAAGGCTGAACCTACTGCGGCACTGGCTCAAAATTTCAAGTTCAAGTACAGAAGAACGACATTATATGACACAGAGCCGTTGACTTCATTCAAAAGCTTACCTTAATAGGTATTCTCTAAAATTAAAAATGTATATTTTGCCAGTGACGAATGGCTACCGATAACCATTTTCTCCATATTCATCGTAAACGTCTGCTACTCTGCTTGCTGTCTTAACGTAGCCAAGGTAGCTAGCTTACTTGGTAATAACTTCACTGACCGTACAACTTCAACAAACAAAAAATAAAATTAACTTACCAAAAAAACTGCAAAGATCCTTTCTATCGGTCCGGACGGTTAACTTGTTAGTGAAATTCAGAGCAGAGCAACTCATTTCGTCGTTTTTGGTTGCAGTCTGCCCTGCTTGAAGCACAATCGCTGTTAGCTGTGAAGAATGTCAGATAACGTCAAGCCTCCTGTCGACGTTCCCGCTCCAGCTCTACGCGAAATTACTATTCACAAAACGAAGTACGCAGGGGGCAGGCGCTATCGGGACTTAGTCCACGCGCACTGCGGTTGTCAATCACTGTGTTTATTATGACTACACGCCCCTTTTGCATAATATCAAATAAAAGGTTTACTGAAAACTGATCAGAAAAATTGACGCTAGAATATATATCAGTATGGTAAGAACTGACTAAAAATGAAGAAACCATCTTCAGAAATAAATTATTTTTCATGTACACAATTTTTCCTGTCTCGCATTTCTCCCCTTCACTAACATGGAGGGGGCGGGCCTATAATTTGTACTGCAGCCTGCCAGTAGTTGGCGATCCAGACGCTTTTGCTTCACTTTTCAGGAGACGTTCGGCCGTCCATCTTTTATACAGTCCTTGATGTAAACCCACATCTGAGAATTTCAAGCTTCTGTCCACGAGTTCTGACATTCTGAATAAATTAACTCATAGGCTTTATTTGATTACTTTATTTGTTTTCCCATCCAAAAATTCCTAGAAACTATAAGTATACCTCATCACATTTTTAAAACCATACATGGGTAATTAGAAGGGCATAAAATACAGCATTATGTCTACGTTTTTTTGTGCGTATAAGTAGTTTTTTTTATCCGCTCAGAGCCCACATTTCTCATATTGCAAAGTTACACTTGTGAAATATAATCCGCGTAAATCATTCTGAGTAATCCATCCGTTCGAGTCTTAAATATAAAAACAGAGTCCGCATGACTGCAGTGAGCCAAACTTCTATGGTGTGAGCGTGGCTGGGTGCATCTGAAGATCAGCCTTCACTGTGGACATGTCATGCCTGTCGCGTATTGCACAAAGTGTCTGCTCCTGTGGAGGTCACTTGCACTTCGATACAGCCAATGGCACAGCTTCAACCCATAAAAAACATGTAGCTAGAGGGAAGGGCTGAATCAAACATTGTGCGCTTCCTGTAAACATCATTAATACTTAGAAACAACATTCCTGAGACCTTTGTGTGAGTAAATGGGGCAAATGTGGGTGGATCCTATGTTCATTATCTTGCTTATATTTTGAGTTTTCTGGGAGAAAGGTGTATGAGAGTTTGTCCTTTGTTTTTTCTCTCTCTCTCTTTCTCTCTCTCTCTCACTCTGTTTTTACTGAAATATGCTACATTATTTTCCTCTCTTATCTTTGGCACTGCTTAATTTTCTTAATTTGGTTTCATTATTTAATTAAGACTGGCCACACTGGCCAAGAGCCATAATGGCTTTCAAGGGATGAAAAAAAACAATGTCTGTTTGAGAGTGATAAAGATGTAAAATAAAAAATAATAACGCTCATGGAAAAAGAGAGCGAAACATTAGAGACAGTTATAAATTAAGAAATTATGCTGCTGTCAATCCTTTTGATGTCTTAATTTCCAGGTACTGTCCCATCTAATCTCAGTCTCATAAGCATTGACTTTAAATTAGCTTAAAAGTGAATTTGTCGAAAGAATTGGTCATTTTTTCACTGATTGGCAAAAACCTCAAAATTCAATTTCACCTCAATGAAAGAAAGATTATTTTATGATTACTAGGCTATTTTTACCCAAATATGATGTGACTTATATAACTAAAATCGAGTCAGTTGGGAAGTTAGTTAAAAATTTATTAATCATTACAGGAAAGTAAAATGCCAACAAAGAGAGAACAGCAGGGAACCATGTGGCTTCGGTAGTCATAAAGTTCATAAAGTATAGCCAAAAGATAAGGGCAAAACAATACCAATAATATCAATAATGATCGCTTTTTTTAAATCTCTCTAAAATAAAATAAAAGCTGTCCTTCAGTAATTGTACACTATGCATTAATGAGAATTGTGGTGACCAGTTAGAACTGTCTTTGCAGGTGCTAATATTTTTAGCAAACGTATTAAAAAGCTTCAGAGAATTTTTTATAACAATCAAATGGTCTTGTTACCTCAGCACTTACCTACATCTTCCTTTCTCTCTCTTTTTTCTGCTCACTCCTGGGGATGATGGATTTGTCCTGGAATGCCTCACACAGGTAAGTTTAACTGGTTTTTATTCCCACCATTGCGGAGGATTGTGGGGACACTTGGATATATCTACTGGACACCCAATCACTAAGTGATAGTTTCGGGAACAATATGTCAAGCTTAATTCCCTGAGCGCCAGTGTCCGTGGGCGTCTGTGGCTTCCATTCAATCTGCTGCCACTTGAGGCCAAGAGTTGAAGGGGTTCTTTAACCAATAAATTACTCACATTAACCTTTGATATAATGAACGATACAAAAAGCAGTCAAACTCTGTGGAGCTCCCTGGACTGGAGTTGGACCCCACTGGCCTAGATTTAGAGCTCCAGCCAGCAATATATGAAATGCATGTCCATGTAGTCAGTCCAGTGCAAGTGCTGGATTACATATACATTACACTGATACAGTACATACCACATTTATATACACTACATTTTTTGCCTCATGCCCCTGCACCTCATGATTCCTAATGCAATTGTTGAGTATGACAGTGAAAGAAAGAAAGTCTGACTACTGAGGGATGTACGTACTTCTTTAATAGGCCGTGTGTGGTTAAAATACCTTTATTAAAATAATGAAGATGGACCCTGTGCACATGCTGCCAATAATATACTTCAGTAACCACAAGCATTTTTCTCTGTAATTATTCTCATAAAATTAATCAGTCTCATTTATTACGTGTTTAATTACAATTATGAATGTCAGTATTAAATTTTTATACAATAACTAATCATTTAACGAAATAAATAAGTTCTATGAGGGCCAAACCCCTATCAGAATACTAATCTGACTGAGCAAATATAATCTAATATATACAATATATTATAAAAGCCGAGTGGACTCTGTGTGGGCGCGCACGCGTGTGTGTGTGTGTCTGGCCAATCAGTGCTAGATTCCACCGGGCGCATATTTGCAGCATAACGTGAGTCATGCTGTTTTGCTCCATCTTGCAACTTTGTGTTCCACTGAGCGCGGAATGTCAGCGCAGCGTATTCCCCTCGGTGGTTGCTTAGTTTTAGTTACTATAAAAACGTTGATCACGTGACAGCCACCTTGGTGTTCACGGAAACACGATAGCAACCTGATGACATCAGAGAGGTGTGTGTGATGACATCATAATGGTCCATTGTTCACTGTAATACAAAAGCGAAGTTACATAAAACAATAAAATTTAAACTTGGGCTAAAAATTAGGCCCCGTGCGGGGTGAATCCAGAACCTGTAGATCCCCACAGGCAGAGTGTTTATTATATTTATTATAGTGGAATTAATTCAACCAACAAAGGCCTATCAAGCAAAAATATAATTGTAGGAAAGGGAAAAGTATATAAATTGAACAAGGTTTTCACATTAAAGGCTCTACTTTTGTTCCTTTGCCAAAGGAAATGCATGTGGCGATAAAGTTTTTCACAGTTTTGTCCATAGCAAAGGGTGCATTAATCGCCTTTGCCCACTTGGGTAGTTTTGTTCTTTGCAATAAAAGCATTATCACAATGGGTTGAATAGCGAATTAGGGGGTGTGTCAATGATTCCAGCCGGCATGATACGTGCTTTGTGTCACAGACCGGATTTGGATTTTGATTTAAACTGCCTTTTAACACAAATGCTGCCACTCTATGGTAGTTTCATGGGACTGAATCCCCACCAGCAGAGCTGTCCACAAATAAAATATGGACTTCCTTCCCTTTCAGATTAATGATGCCGACAAAATAGTTTTGGGGTCTGATGGAAAAGGGAGGGCACTGGGGTATTTTTATACATGACAATATTTTCTTTGTGGGGGGTAAATGGCAAAAAATAACTTAAGTCTCGCCTTTGTTTCAGTAACACAAGTTCTGATTTTTATACAGTTTAAATACCTCACAAATTTTCAAGCAAAATGCTTTTGATTGGTTAGTTGACCTCTGTTTGCCCAAATCCCCCCACACTATGCAAAAGAAAGGGAGAAGCAGCCATGTTATCCACTGGAATGATGGGCTCACTGTCGCCCTTCCTACAGTGGATCTGCTCTCCCCCCTGCTTGACGCTAGTTTTTGCTTTCGCCTCACATCCGTCAACAGCTTACTACATTGGAGCACAATTCTCAGAAGACCATAGCAGGAGGTAGTCGCATAAGCTAGTGGATTGTTAGTCACTTGACAAAATAGCTACTTCAATATGCCATTACCATGATGGTTTTAAAGGGAATGACGGCGGTTCATCTAATTGGCTTCAATGGAACCAAACCCCAACCAAACCCCCACAAACAGTTACGTTATTGCTTCCTGTCACAAAATTACCGAAATGGAATTAGTCACGCCCAGTTTTGATGTGCAGTATTGGCAGCACTTGTGTTTTCTGACCGCTTTTAGGTGATGGGATTTGGGCCTTAAAGGTGTATTCTATGAATTGCACTGAAGGCCCTGTATTCTTTTTGCTTTAACCTATACTGTGCTCTCACTCACATACATTCTGATACAGCAGCAATTTCTGCAGACATGCTATTGTTGAAATGTTTGGCTTAATAGTTTATTTTCAAGAGCTGTAATAGATGTGGTGTAGGTTTGTGAACTGAGTCTGGGCGATATTGTCAGTGTATGAGAGTAATGCCATAATAAGGTAATATTATAATTGCAGAATTACATCAAAGGTAATCAGTGTTTTACTATTGGTTTGTTGGGAATCTTGGTTATTTCGCTAAATCACTGAAATAAAAACAGACAAAACAGTCTCGAGCTTGTTCGTTTACAAGATATCTTCCTCTCACTGGATCTCAAAATTTAAAATGGTGCCGTGCAGCATATATTTCATATTTATCTAGTATTAAAATGACGCTCAGAAGGTTAATTTCAACATTTCACTCCAATCTACTACAGTGTATTACACAATTAGAAGAAAAGGGTATGCAAACGTAATGTAAGGCCAGGTAATTATGCCCGCATTTACTGACAAGGGATTTTTGTTAGAGAATACTCCTATCCCTGTTTTACATTAGTCACAATAGCTTAAGCACACACACACACACACCCACACAAATACATGCACACAAACACACACACGTACAAAAGGTACATGTACACACTCGCACCCCCCACCCCCCCCCCCCCACCCCCCAAACACATACAAACCGATCCACAACAACATGCATGCATACACTGAAACACAGACTAAAAACAACAGAACCATAGCAAGTTCCCTCTGATACATCTGAATTGACTTCTTTCAGCAGTTGAACATTTATAGCCTCCTTGTTAGGTGAATTTAGAATCTGATATTTCATGTGTTGAATGTGAAATACATGGGATAAAAGCTATATGCTAGTTATTTTCATAAAATTAATCAAAGCACTTGTCCCCTACCACAATAACATGTACTGTATGTACGAGCTAAGAAGGGTCATTGTACCTATATTTCAATGACTATAGATATTATATCCAATGCACAAAAGAGACAGTTGCAACTAATTCAAAAGGATTAATCGATCTGCTCAAAGCATTTGCCCCACATTTGAATGACAATGATTTCCAGGCTTCTTTGAATGCCAGTCAGCCCATCACCTAAAATCTAATTTCTGACATGTTTTTTCCATGACAAAAGGCAGCCACTTCACTGAACACTTCAGCATTTAGAGATTGTCAGCGGCGGGGGAGCACTGACAGTGAGCACCACCTTGGTACAGATGCACAAACTCCATGTACAGGGAATGGGGTTCAAATGATCTTTCTGCCTTCAAAGCAAATGAGAAATGCAATGCAGCATCCTGGATTACAAAATCAGGCTGAGCTATTTTCCCTTCCTTCCCCAGCATCCCATTGTGGTTTTTATAACCTACTGTGTCTTTCCAACACTAATGGCACAGGCCTAAGAGACAGAGCGTCAACCTCTATTGCTGCAGCCAGCCATGGGGTGTGATGGGAATTGGAGTCCAGTGCTGAGGAGGTGGGAGGGGCTGCTGAAGACATGGGGCTTGTAAGTGGAAAGTTCCGGGTTTAGGTCCCAGGTTGGCCATTTTGCCCTTTAGCGAGGCACTTACCCCGAATTGCTTCATTAAATATCCTGGGGTGTAAATGGATCAAGTTAAGAGCGTGAAAAGTTTGGAAGTTAGAAGCCGCTGCCTTGCAACAACCAATACACACAGACAGCTGACTAATTATGCAAGTAGGGATTAATTAAAAAACATTCATCTGCAGAGAGCAGTTAAATGGCACAGCAATCTGTAAATAGTGTGGAAGTAAAACACTGATGCATGATTGTGACCAAGACCTATGAAGGAAAACAATAAAATCCAGCTGGTACTTTGAATATTCCGAGTTTTATTAATTTTGCCAGTGATTTAACTTACCTTTGGGCCACACAAGAGAATCTGTGCTCAGAATGAAAATACCAGCATCCAGTGAGTGATCTGGGTCAACAGGCCTTATCATTGCAAAATTGTTCTCCAGTGGTGGACCTAGGATTTCTCGAAGTTGGGGGCCATTAAGGGGCCATATTTCTCAAAGAGGGGCCAAGTATTTGTCCAACATTCATGCACACAGTCACATTTATGATAAGGTGTATATATATCTCACCAGTTAAACCTTCTCAAACACTTTAATTAAAAAAAGTGTGGAGAGTGCAACTCATTTTCAATTTTACATCTAAGCATGAGCAACTCCAACGGAAATGCAAAAATATTCAAAAACATTAAGCTGAAACCATGTTGTCTATCAGACCAGAACCATTTAATGAAAAATTACCCTGAAATATCAAGGTGAGCTCTGGTAGAGGTGAGGCGCAAGGATTCAAGTATTCACCATACTGAAATTATCCTTCACTCAGCAGTGTCTACATTTTTTCACTAAACATACAGCCTATGATATTGTAATGTATAATCCTATGTATTTAATGTGTTCAAACATTGACTGCCATCAAGCGGTTCTCCGTGTCCTCTCCAGCCCACCAGTGTGAACCAGTGTTCATTCAAATTGTCATCTTCTTCTGTGAGCTTTATTGACAGAGATATGCCTATTTGGTGCAGTACTGCCACCAACTGTTGGGCATGGAATTGCATTCACCTATAATCTGATTGTAAATTCAGACAAAACGACAGATGAGTGAAAGGACAGGGGCACGTCAGGGGGTCAATTAGATTGCAGATGGGGCCAATGTCCCCGTGGCCCCGCCCCTAGAACCGCCACTGTGTTCTCCCCTGTGTGGTCACATGTGCTGTACTTTATTTTTTTTTACTCTGTAAATCAGAGTAAATATCTTACTCATGAACACTGGATAAAGCTCAGCACTGACTATTTTCAGCTCTCTTACCTCTAGATTCTACCAGGAGCATCTTTGCCGCGAAACAGTAGCCAGAGCTGATCGAAGCCGTTCTAGACAATGCTTGTGATTCCACCAGCCGCAGCATGGCACATCTTGGCAGTGTACTAGAAGCAGCTCTCCGTTCTGGTCCGCGGAGAATACGCGATGAGTGTATTTTTGACGTTGGTCGGCCACAGTCGCGCTGAGCTGAACATAAACAGGGATAGGGTTTTTTATAGTTTGACCACATACAGTCATTGGTTCCAACTATGTTCGCATCTGTGCTTATGGGAAACGCACCCCAGATCGTGCCAGGAAGGAAGTAACTATCGAGGGGGACATGCTTTTAACTAAAAGAAACAAGCCACAAATCTTTGATATAAAGTTTGTTTATAACTCAATTTCAACTATTTGTCTGTTTTTATTTTGTTTCTAACTAAAACACAGGCTCAAATGGTTGATCTATGGTGTTAATGACTGCACTGTCGTAGGCTACAGGTCAACAAAGGCAGAAATGACGTTAAATATGCTGAAAGCAGACAAAAACAGAAAGCATTTAACTTTGTAACCTACTCACTAATGGAACAAGCACAAATATCCAGGAAAAAAAAAGAAAATAAGCTAAATCTGAGCAGGTCGATTGTATCAGTTGGCAGGGCACTATGCTAACGTTTAGCTCTCAGTGGGACATGACGTCGCATTCAGGATGGAGCAGAATAGCTTTCCTCACGCTATGTTGCAGATACATGCCCAATGGAATCTAGGGGTAAGAGGACTGAGGATAACAATTAATTTAACTTAGAAACTGCCAGTGTCAAATTTCATTCATACCAAACTTTCCAGGACTGCAAACGCAAAAAACCTTGTTTACCCACGATCCCACTGGCTAATGAGATTTATCATCATCAAAGGATGAATCAAACATGGACAAAATGCAAAGATACACTCAGTATTCGCAAAAAAAAAACATTCTTTCTTTGCTTGATTTATGGGAGTAAGAACTTGTCGTGTGTGTTGTGTCGACAGCACAACTGTGTTTTGTTTTCCTGCTGTGCTTCAAATGCTTATACAGGCACACGCACATGTTTACACACACGCACACACACCCATCCCTGACACACTTACACAAACACACATACAAGCATGCACACACACACACACACACACCCCTCACACTCTGGCACACAGACACACACATGCATGTCCACACACACACACACACAGGCACACACACTCACACACACACACACACAAATGCACACACCTGCAAACACATTCACAAATGACCCTGTGCACTTCACATGCTGTGCAGTGTAAATTATTTGCAGGCATTCAAACATTCATCCAGGCCCCATGCAATGAAGCCATACGCATTAGGAGTGAGTTCTGAGGCTGAAACGCTCAGCCCAGAACGGTGGGAAATTAATTATTTCTCTCTCCCATGCTGACTCACACACAAATTATTTAAAAAAGAGATTGTCTACTTCTCTTGTCAGAAGTGAGGTGGTTGATGATCTATGTTATTTTGTTGTCCGAATGTTTTCCTGAGGCCAAAACTCTTCAATTCTTGAGAAACCCAATTCTTCTTAACTGTCTTTTACAGGTTAATACTTTTTAAACAGAATTTTTAAAACTACAGCCCTTTTGTCAAAACTCAACACACAAAAACCAAAAACACATACACAAAATTCTAAATGTCAGACATCTGTTTCAAAAGCAAACACTTCATTTTAAACTATATAAACTCAATACATTGCATTCTACATTGCTTTCAAAAGCAAATGCTTCATTCAAAACTATATTTAAATTCTTCTAGAAATGGTATTTTTCCATCATAGCTTTACATACAAACAGCGAATAAATAGCTTTTCCCACGTGCCATTTGCACACTAAAGTGCCAAGTATAAGACACTATTATATAGAGTCTTGCATTTGCATTTGTAGCATGCTGTAAATAAGGCTATGAACACAAATGCAATGGAGGAACACATTTGTTTTTATTTTATGAAACAGACACATTTAAATAAACTGAAATTACAATATGTTGCAATTACCATCTAGTATATCTACTGTCCAGAACCAGTGGTTCCCAACCTAGTCCCCAAGGACCCCCTACCCTGCAGGTTTTTGCCCCAGCTCTACTCTTTCACACCTGATCCATCTAAGGCAGAGGTGGGCAGCGAGGGCCGTATCTGTCCCTGGTTTTCACACCAACGTCTGGCCTTTAATTAGTTGATTGTCTCAATTAGCCAAACCATTTATGAAATCTGACGTTTCATGTGCATTTCTTTAAATTATCATGAAACTACAAAGACTAGTCTTGTCTCCCTTCATTAAATATTTTCCTTTGATCGTATCATTGCGAAAATCTATATTTGTGCATGCAATCAATTAACTCAATTAGTCAGGGTAATTGATAGGAATAAAAACCTGCATACACACCGGCCCTCCAGGACCGTGATTGCCCACCCCTGATCTAAGGGCTTCATGCTGATTGGTTTAAAAAAAATCAACCTGAGTAGGGTCTGTATGAAGGTGCACTGGGCCATAAATGGATAAGGTGTGCAAAAGCAGAGCTGCAGCAAAAACCTGCATGACGGGGGTCCCTGAGGACTGGCTTGAGAACCACTGGTCTGGGGTTTCTTCCTAATGGGGTTTAGGAAAGGAAGGGTTGAAGGGGGAGAACCTGAAACCTTGGGTGGCCAGTGAACTATTTGTGGACCTCTGCAGATTGATGAAAACTTAGTGTCCCACATGTCAACAAATGTGGAGTTCCCTGTCATATCCCTTTGGTGATCAGGAATGACAATGCCGCGCAGAGTGTCAAGGAATTCGATGATGTGAACGGTGTTATATGCGCATGGTGGTGAAGGACACCATTTTGGCCAACTGCAGCACACATTGTAATGTTCCCACCACGCTGCCCAGGAACACTGACAGTGGCCTGCTGCACAAGATTTAAGCCAACCTCGTCAATTTATATAAAAACATGTGGGTCCGCAGCAGCATCTCGCTCCATAACTCTCTGAAACAGTCAGGAAAATGACAGAGGACACAGATATCAGTCCAAATAGTGTAGCACAGTAATACAGTAAACTGGAGTACAGTACTAATTATTGTAATGGGCTAGTTTATAAAATGTAACTTCATTTCACATATTCAAAACACAGTTGTTTCACTCTCTCAGAGTTTCTCCCAAATGGCTCTCTGTACAGCTGTTTCATCCGGATTTGATGACGCTTCAGTAGACGGCCCAGTGTGGATAAACTTATCCTGTCAATGTTGTTGAATGTTCTGTTGTCTTTAACGATGTGGTGTTGCAGTTGTCTCAGAAGTATACTGTTGTTTGCAGCGACCATGTTGATAATTTGTTGTTCCTATTCTTGAGCGAACAAGCGATTTTGTCCTCCTGCGGGGGGTCACCTTGCAATTCTACAAAAACAGTATGCAAAAGTTTATGGTCTAACGTGTCCTTACGTAATACAGTAAAATCACGTTACAGTAAATCATGAGGTTAGGATTTCTTACCTGTTCTCATTTGGATAAGTCCTGATGATACCTGCTGATCAGCCTCCTGCAGACTCAACCCATGGTTGATAACGTGGTTAATTAAAGTTGCCCGGATCTCAGATCTCCTATTTCGTCCTCTTGTCACGCCTCTTCCTCTTTGTCCTCTTCCTCTTCCTCCCTCTCCTCTTGCTCCTCGTCCTCGACCTCCTCTTACACAAACTCCTCTGTCTCCAAATTCTGATTTTCAAGTGATCTCATTGGTTACCGGTGTTTTCACACTTGCATTCTGTTTGCAGGTTATTGATAATTGAGTGTGTATTTCAGTGGCAGTATTTAGCAAACAGCACACACACGGGCTTGTAGTTTTGAACAGGGCTGGAGTGAGACTCATTTACAGCCCTGGAGTTTCATGCCTCAGACCGGCGGTCTTTTGCGAGCGAGTGCTACACGTTTACTGTTGTAAACGCGGGGGGGGGGGTGTAAGTTTATTTAATTCAGAGGGGGAAAGATGCATTTTCTTCCCTAATCGCGCATCTTCCACACTGTAAGCCCGGATAAGTTGAATCTACTTGAAAAATTTGAGGAAACTGGTTACGTTAAAATAATTAAGTAATGTGTAATGAAAACTTGAGTGCATTTAACTAAAAATTTTAAGTTCAATACACTAAGTGCCAAGTTGATTTAACTTAAAATCATTTGTAATATCAACTGCTTTACCCAATTATTCTACTTACCATCCTTAAGTTCAATGCATTAAATTCAAAGTTGATTTAACTTAAAATAATTTGTATTACCAACTGTTTTACCCATTTACCCTACTCAGTATCTTCAGTTAAAGTAAAGCAAAACAGAAGTATATTCTTTTTCTGTTTTATTTTAGAAGTGTTCAACAAATGAGACAGTCATACATTACAGTCTGCACTGCACTTATTTGAAAAAAAAAAAAAAATCAGTTAAATAAATTTCCACATAATCAAAATACTAATAACTAAACTTTGAAAAAAAAATAAAAATAAATAATAATATAAAAAAAATTACTTATGAAAAATAAATACAGTGCAAAGGCTCAAAGTGTAGTCAGCATTTTGTTTTTTTCTCAGAGAGAATAACCTTTGTAAATTTACATTATGACATGCAAAATATACATTGTTAGTGAACACAGTAGCACCTAGTAACATCTCTGTTTGGTCCCAATGAACATTTAACAATTACTCACTTGAACACTGAAAAATATTTGAAAATGAGCATTGTCAGAAGACAATTGGCAACTAAAAGCATCTGCTTGTTTCTGAGAGACTGAATATGTCTGAATACACAATTAAACAAAGATGGTGTAATGCACACAATAACAATGTTAACTTTTCCCTGGCCCCAGTGAAGATACACCTCCACAGCATCTTTTCCTGGGACCTGCAATAGAAGAACACATAGACAAGGAACTTAGTTAGCTTATTACAACAATGTATCTGTATTTATTAATGAATCTGTAATTGGGACTGTTACTTCCAACTGAGTTACATTAAGGCCATACACCTGTATGTTTAATTTGTGTTCTCTTCTCAGGGCTCCAGACTGTGACCATTTGTTTAGTTGTACTATAATGACGTGACTTTATGATGTGCTGACCAAATACTTATCACTTAAAAAAAACGGTGTCTTTTATTTGAAAAAATTACAATTTATCTGAATGATTTTTTCTCTTAACATATCAGCCCACTTTGCTTGTCTCTAAAAGAAACTGTACAATGTTGTTGTTGTATATTGTCTGGTTATTAGCAAAGCATCAATCAGCAATACAAATAAGATGGTAAAAAATATGAATGTGTTGCCTTGACTGTTAATTTATGCTCCTACATTTTGTGCTGGTAACATTACTCCTCAGTAGCAAACACCAGTATATCTGGTGGAAAAAATAAAAGTCTGGAGCCTAGATTCTATTCAGTTAATTAAGTAATGTTATGATGGTAACGTTAGCTGATATTGTTGAGTTACCTCCTGGACCTCATGGCTTTGTCACATGCATTAAAAAAAACGTTTTCCCAGCGTTGTTCAATGACTAACCTAAATCTATTTTAATCAGCTGCCTTTTCATTGTACAACAAGGCCGATTTTGAGTTTGCTAACCAGCTAAAACACCCGCCTGTCGACTTGACAAAAAAATCCAATGAAAAGCAAAACGTGAAAAATTTCAGAATTGGATGAAAAAGAACTTTCCCACGTCTCACCAGCAGCCCCACAAATTCATCCACACTTGCGCACAATGAATACTCCGCAGCAGCTTACATCCAGATTCAGCAGACAGCCGTCCTGTTACCGTGCTCACTTCCCCACTGGCCCGCGGAGCTGCCTTCGTCTCTTCCCCGCGGGAGGACAGTGCCGACCTCCTCTCTCCTCCGCTGAAGCGCGATACTGTCCTCCTCTCTCCCCCTATCGTGCAGTGCCGTTTTCCGTGGTAGCTTCTGTGCTCACAACCTCTCGAATAACACAAAATCCGACCAAAAGTATATAAAATGTCAGACGAGTCGGTTAAATTCAACTTTTTCACTCTTGCTAGCCGCACCAGATAACGCACAGACATCTGCAACGTCACCGAGCGTCACATTCACTGCGTCAGGATATAGCTATAGCCAATCACGAGCTTCTGTTGTCTAACAGCGCAGTAAAAGTTACTAATTCTAAGTCATTAAACTTAAAGTTATTTGTACATTCAAATATGTCTAGGTATTAAGAGAATGTACTTACATTGGATAGTAATACAACAGAATATACTTACATAAGAATAGTAATGCAACCACACTTAAATCATTAAAGTATATTGTAATTTACATTGTTTAATTAGATATGAAGTCCGGGTTTACAGTGCAGTACTCTTTAAAGTCCTTTTTTGGCGCCCCCCCTTCGCATAGCGCTGCCTATGCACTACATACGCTGCATACCGACTTCTTGCGCCACTGGATATGACTGGACAACAGCCCTCGTGTCACCAAACCCGACCGGCCCATCTGGAATTGTCCAGATCCTCCAGATTAGCTACTCCGGGCCTGGTTTTGAATGATGTGTGTAATGAACATAACCGTGTCATGTCATTTGCAAAAAGTGTGTTTAGAATTTCAGACTCCGTGTAAAGCAGACATGTGCTTATGGTTCTGGTCAACAGACTGGCTACATGAGTTAGTGTTTCATTCACTGTGCCACAAGCACCAGTTTTTTTGTGTCTTAGCAATTGCAAAAAACTGTAACTGAGTTGCGAAAGGAAATTTGCGTATTTATCATCAAAAACAAAATTGAGCTAAAATAAAATTGTGATCATTTTTGCCAGTGAATTTCGTTTCACAGAATTACTTTGGTATTGTTTTTTATTTATAGGCAAGGTAAAGGGACTCTTTAATTAAAGTATAACGATAAATAATGTGTGGATATGGATGGATGTGTCTCTTTGGGCGTGTCCTTGTGGGCAGATTTAGTTCCATTCGAGTTCACTGCACTTATAAATTCCGCAGAGCTGTTTTCCCTTGGTACTGCTGTCTAATATTTCTTTTCTCCGACTGGGAACAGAAGTGCTCATAAATCCTCGAATTGTTCTTCCATAAATGTGGAGCCCTATATCCAGACATGCAGTTGTCACAGATGAAAATGCAGCACGTTTGGAGAATGGAAGGAGGATCGTACGGGCCAGTGAAGGTGCTGTTAGAGGTTTAGTGAGACACTAATTTGTGACACTGGCAGAGAAGCGGATCGTTTGTGAGTGAAGAGTCAGCACCTCCCCTGAGCTGCTCCTGCTGTTAATATTGTACCTCAGTATGTGGACGAGCCCAACTCTGATACTGTCACAGGGAGGGGCCTTCAGCCACACTGTGAAAACCTCCCCAGGGAGGACGGGTTTTCAATGTCACACCACGCCCCCTCTGGTTCACCTGCTCAACTGCATGCAGTATCTGCCTTAAGCCTGCATAAGAAAGATTTGCCAACTGCGGCGTAATGATGGGCAGCAAGGTTTTAATGTGATTGGTCGAGGGGAGAGAGGGCAGGTGGGGGGGTGGGACGGGTGGGACACGTGAGCCCTTCTGAGAGACGTGGCAGTTACATTACTGTCCTGCTGTGTTTTGTTAATTAGCCTGTCAGCAGGCTTGACAGCAATATCCTGTGTGGCATGGAGACTTATTTTGCAGCCGACAAATTTAACAGATTTCCAACAAGTCAGGCTATCGCCATTCAAATCACATTAGTCTTCTAATATGATTTCACCAATATACCCGAAAAAGGTGAAGCCCTCCATTGAATATATTTTCACGGCTTAAGTGACTCTGGACTGCCCTCAATGCTGTATTGCCTTTAAAGTTTTCAATGATAAATTTTCTTTATGGGCCTAATAAATCAGTATTTGCAAGTGTTTTTGGCACCAAAAATAATCTATGACCTGGACAGAATACAACCTTTGAGACATGTTTATGAATTGGCAATTTAGAGGCATCCAGGCTAAAGATTGCTAACATCTCAGGGAATAAAGAGATCTCAGTTTGTGACACTCGGCAGAATTATTTGAAATGTTTAATGTCAGCTTGTAAAAAAGCTGTATTATTTTGTCTTGGGTTTACTGTCTATTGAGGCTGCTGGCCCACACATCAGTAAGGTACCTGACTGCTGCAGGGAATTCTGGAGGCTGGTCTGGTTGAAAGCAGACGAGGTGTTTGTGGTGATTTGTGGGATATGTGCAGTGGATTGTGGGAGTGCTGTTGCTCAGTTCCCCTTTCTCAAAATGTCCATCAGCTTTATTCTTGTCGAGGGCTTGCTGCCTAACCAATTTTAACAACCTTGTCTGCTAGCAGCTACAGTACACAGTGGTGTTTTATTTATTTATTTTTTCGTGGCAATCACAGACTGTTTTGTGAAATATGTTGTGGGACTCTATCTGAAGCACTTACTTTCAAATGCTTAACCTTCGCAAGGGAAATCGAGCATCTATATCAAGCTTCCATTACAGATGTGGCATAACATCAAGGAAAATGTTGCCATTTATCTCCATACAACAGCATAATTGCCCTCCAATCCCTGGTCCATTTTATGTGGCTTGAAGGACAGAATCTACATTTGTCAGAATAACTAGAAAACAAATACCCATAGAAAGCACAGGAGCATATGTAATAAAAACAACACTCTTGTGATTGACGTGATGACTCTATCTTTTTGTACTGGCTGAGGGACCGGACTCAGTATTCATGCTGAGAATTTTCCGGCTGATTTCTCTTGTTCCTGGCCCATTTCAGTCCTCCACTGTACATACAGAATATTCTTTTTGCATTTTTGAAGCAATTAAATAATTTTTATGAAATTTAAATTCTCAACATGGTGTAATTTATATCTCCTTCGAATGTGTAATAAGTAATTCTGGCTATCTGCCAATAAAACCAAAACAAGGGTAGGATATATGCAAGCATGAGATGTGGGGAAAGTTTATGTAAATGATCGGATGGCTGTAACCACCCACTGTTCAAAAGCATGTTGAACACATGATGAATGCGACAGACAGATTTAACGAATAGGTAGCAAGCAGTAGCTCATCATTCAGCAGAAATATTAGCTCTTTAGACAAAGTATTTCCGTAAATTGTAAAAATGAAGCCCAGAACTTTCATAATCTTTGCTATTGCCTGTGTTTTGTCTCATAATTTTTAGGAAATTTAAGTTGGGCGAGTGAGCAGTTTTGCATATCGTTAGCCTAATAGCATAGTTGCCAAAGTCATATTTGAATGTTTTCGGAAAACAAGAAAAAACACAATTTTTAGCAAGCACATTGATTTTTTTTTTTTTTTTTTTGATATTGCAACAGTAAGCCAAAAAATAACGTAGGCAACTATGGTATGAGGCTCAGGATACTCTGGCCTCCAGGGAAGCTGCATTTGCAGGAAGTTGAGGAAGGCATAGCTAGCTAACTGTACACTGAGGTGAATATGTGTCTTACCTTGAGATGCTATGTGCTCTTGTTTTGACATCGTGTTAGGTGCAGATTATTACAAGGATGGCTACTGTGCATCACTGAGCCATGATTTCAGGCCCACCCAAAAAATCCTGAATGGAAAACTCACGAAAAATGTTCAGCAACCTAATCTCACAATTCAGTAATGTTATGGTCCAGACCAGAACTCAAGTGCGGAGACAGAATTGAGATATAACAGGTAATTTATTGGTAGCAGTACTGTCAAACATGCCCGAATTGAAATGATCTAGCTAGCAACTAGCTAGCCACTGTTAAAACCAACTATTAAACTAAACAATGAAACGGCATAATTTTCGGCTTTTCGTTGTGCCAAATTGGTATATTCTGCCCACAGAGCTCAGCTCCCATTCTCGCTGTCATTCTGAGAGGGTTTCAGGATTGGCTAGTATTATAAATCTAAGAACAGACAGGTCATCGTGTTTGACAAGGAGTATGTGCTATATTCACTGGTCAAAGCAGCGCTGGACACAGTTGCAATAAAGAGCCGTCCACACCATGAATTTTAAATAATAACTAGGCTTATGCCGTCGGAGGCGACGGCTGGCAGTATATCCCCGAACGCCCCCAATCCTCCAATTCCCCAATCCTTGAATAGACCTTGAATAGACTTGCATATGAACTTAATTTCAGGTCAATCGGACAAATGGTTCTGAAGATATGGCCAAAATGGTAATTTTCCATCACAAAGCGCCACCTGGTGGCAAAATATTGAACCATACAGGTATGATGTCATCACGTGACACGTGAGGTCATGACCTTGCAGTTGCACATAGTTTCATGTCAATTGGAGAAATAGTTCCAAAGATATAGCAAAAATGGTAAATTTTGTGTGACAAAGCTCCACCTTGTGTCAAAATTTTGAACCAAACAGGTATAATGTCTTCGTGGGACACATCTGCAGGTCATGACCTTTCATTTGCACTTGATTTGAGGTCAATCAGACAAATATTTCTAGAGATATGATAAAAACAGTGAATTTGTCAGTTTTTGGCCCCTGGTGACCAATCTAGAAATTGTAAATTGTCCAAAATCGAATCAGTTCTTCCTCTGTATAATACTTACTTACATGCAAAACTTGGAATTTCTAATTGAAATATTACTGCAGTTATCGCGTTAACACCTAAATTAGTTTTTGGCCCCTGGTGGCCAATCTAGACATCATAAATTGTCCAAAATCGAATCAGTTCTTCCTCTTTATGATAGATACTTATGTGCAAAATTTGAAATTTGTACTTAAAATATTACTGAAGTTATCGCGTTAACACGTAGTGCAGCGGCGGCGGTCGGACCAAAAACATAATATCCCCGGAACGCCATTCGGCGTTCGGGGATATAATGATGCAAGTATTCACACCCACAAGCAAATATTTTATATAATTACTGCCTTTACGAATTTAACTGATTTCTTTTTCATGACTTTCAGCTTTTATCTGGCATAAAATTGCTCTGAAAATGATCAGTTGCAATATCGATCAGGATGCCGTTATGGCTTTGGTGAGGACCAATTCATTTTAGGAGTGGATGACCCTTAACACCCATATTATTAATGGAAAAATTAATTGAAGAACATCACTTATGAAAAGATGTTCATATACTAAGTTTGCAGAAGGTTAGATTGTTGAAGTAGTAGCAGCGTGCCGTTCGGTAGATATTGTTCTTGGGATTGTCAGAATATCCTTGTGGTGGAGTAGGAGCTGGTAGGTGGCGGTCAGGATATATTTGGCTCCTGCACATCAAAAATGATTCCAGTGCCCCTGGTGAGGCATCATTGCATTTTGAATAAAAGGAGAATTTAGATAAACGTACAATTTCTCACTGAATGTTCTCCTCATTGCCGACAGGCCCCCCATGGACCACTTTGCAAGTGAAAGTTGATTTACAGTGGTCCTACAGATGTGTCCATTATGTCATTTTGAAAGGACCCCTGTAGATACCATTTCAAGCCTGGGATTTCAGACGGCTTGCCTGCTGTTCCAATGAAATACCAAAGGATTGCCCTCGTCACACAATGGCGTTCTCATACTGAGCCCTCCACAAGAATTTTGATGGTAGATTTCATCATGTATTTTTTGGCTGGAAGAATAAGCAAAAACATACGCTATAAAATCGCACATCCTTACAGCTGAGCAAAGAGAGCTCGCTAGATTATATCACAAGCTACAGGCTTTATTCTTATGTGGCCCAGCACTTCGGCTCCTATCATCAGTGCACACAAACTTAAGAGCTTCAGTAATTTTTAAAAGAACACAAGACAAACGCTTTAAGAGAGAAAGGAAATCACTGCATAAACGTGCCTGTTTCTGTGATATCCTAAGTAGCTCATAAGCCATTTCCATTTTTCAGAGTAAGCACACTAGTTCTGGGGATTAACTGATTGCTAATTATCCTTTTAACATTCAAATTCAGTCGGCAAGAGAAAATTGCAAATTTAAATGCATGGACCTCTATTTATGTCACGTATTTATGCGAGTCAATCCTTAATCTATGCTTTTTATTTAATTCAATTCAGCATTATTGCATATTTAATCAAAGCTGGTGAGGGATTCATACTTCTGATTAGCACTCATCAGCACTTCTTTAAGACGAGTAAGAACTCATCAGGACTTCTTTAAGAAGAGTAAGAAGTTGGCACTTAAATTTTCCCGGTGACTTGTTTCTCTCAACCTGCCTCTAACCCTTCCACCCCCAAATATCCTGTAATGTTATGACTAACATACAGGTATATTTACTGCATAAAAGTCCGCTTTATAAAATATCAAGCCGATTTGTGTCCTCGATCCGAGTTATTAAATCAGATCGTACAGTATATCATTAGTAAGGTGCTTCAGTTGGACCTACAGTGTATGTCGTACCTGACCAATGTGATGATTATCTGGTGAAAACACAAGTGGTAAATTTGAGGCCCTTGCTGCAGACAGAATCTGTGGCCTCTCCACATTTATCAAAAAGAAAGATGTATTTCATTTCAAAACCACAGAAACAGCAACTGCTTCTGAGAAGTGAAGTAAGCCATCTGTCTGGTACCAGTCTGATCTGTGTGACGTTATCGGCTCAAATGGGCTAATCAGCGTGACATCTCCAGGTCAGATTTGTGGCACTTGCCTGGACTAGGTTATGCCTTAGCTTGTCAAACAGTGTTAAGCTTCCGTTTTTCCATTTTGGAGAAAAATCACCCGGATCACTCCACCCATATCCGATGGACACATCTGAGAACCGTCCAGGTAATGTACACATAGGATTACAATTACAATGCATTTGTTTGGAAGCCTGGATTACTGAAATGATTTTTTTGGAGGGGGGTTGCACCTGCCATACCATCCACGAGGCATTTAGAATGTGAGGATAAACTGTTTTCCCATCAAGCTGACAGTGATATTGATGCTCAGTTAACCTAATCACCTTGTCAAAAAATGTGTAACGGGATGAAATGGAACCATCGCAATTTGAACCCGTTTCTATGTGCGTTCAGCATTCATAAATGAGGCCCTTTGTGCTGATTTTTTAGCAGAAAATCATTACGGTGTCTCCTCATTTCGATAACTGCGTTACCCTCCATTATCTTTGAAGGTAGTGGTTAAATCTTTTTTTCTAACGCAAGGGAGGTTCTAGCTTTGCGCCCCATCTATCTCCGATTCTGTCCTCGAGGAGTACTCTCACAGCCAAAACATGTAGCTCAAGTAAAACAGACGAAAAATAGTGTTTCTAGAAAAACTGCCTCATTTACCAGAATGTAAAAAACTGTGCATCACCCTTCCCTGTCAAATAAGATTTGCTTATGCTGTGCATGTTCATATTGAGGGTATTACAAAAACATAATAACCATAATAATAACATGGAGAGATGCTAAGTAGTTTTCCCTGGGGGTGTTTTTTTTTTTTTAGCTTAACCCAGGAATGCAGCGATGATAAACCATCACTAAGCTCAATGCTTTGGGCATTATTTCCGCACAACTAAAATTGGTCCTCTCAGCTGGAGTCTTTTCAATCTAAGTAAAGCTTCACACTAAACATCAATACATGAACTGTACACTTTACAGCACTGAGAATGCATGTGCCACATTTTTTGTTTTGAATCTTGAATCAACGGTTTAGCAAAAATATCCATACGAAGGGATTAACAGTAGGCACAAGCTTCAAAAACAGGATCTGCACCATGGTAGCACAGCAGATCCTACTATCTGCATCAGCTAATTTCATGCAACAGTTCCTTTAAAAAGATACTATACAAGTGAAAGAAGCAGGTTGACTGTTGCCAAGATAAGCTTGACTCACATTTTCTTGTCCTTTTGTATTATGTATAGAAAAGGGAGCAGTGAGACATACAGTTGATTCAGTGGTTTGTGACAAACTACCCCCAATTGAATGCGATCCTACGGCATACGGCATACCCATATGTTCTTCTGTTGAACATGCTTTGCTGTAGATGCTGTATGCTATGAGCATGAATTACAGCAAATTAAATGACAATACATCACTTCAGAATAAATTACTGTGATTATACTCAGGCATCAAACATACTGTTTACATCGCCTTTTACCGTGTATGAATTTTGAATATTTTCTTTCATTTTGCAACCCATTTACCTGGTATCTGAGTTATATTCTGCGCTGAAGTGTTTTCAATATTTGCTCAACAATAACACTTTTACTGTAGCTAGCAATATTTCATGAAGACTGAGAGGCATTAAAAAATGCAACAAGCAACAATTCTGTACAGAAAATGTGCTTTTAGGAAAAATAAATACAAGGATATTTAATGTGGAGCATTAGCTCACAAATTGTGAATACTAATGAACTGGCAAATCGATCGGCCTGGTGTCGACAACAATAGCCCGATACATTAGCCACTGTCCAAATGATTCACAAATATGAAAATGAGTTGCGACACACTTCGGAGTGCATCGTGTGACTTTGTCATGTCTGCTGACGCAATATAGGCAGATTGGAAGCACTGGGCAGCCATATGTGACCACACGTGCTGCATCTCAGAGACCGCTTTCGTCCAGCAACGCTGACCACTGCCCAGGTTTCCGGAAGACACCGTGACCACATCAGCTCTCGTACAGTGCAAAGACAGCTCCGGTATAAAGACATCTCTGTATTTAGAGTGAATGTTTGGATGGTCCTTACGGATCACAGACATGCTGCTCATCAATGGGGACAGGCACATTCCAACAGAATTTGGCCAAATTTTCAATGGCGTCACATTATTTTTAGTGACAAGTAGCACAATTCTCTCTATCACAATGATGGGAGACAACTGGTGTACCAGAGACGAGGTGAATAATACGCTGATCCGTTTGTAGTTCAAGTGGATCGATTCGACGGTGGTAGTGCGATGGTCTGGGAAGCTATAGGGTTTGGTTGCACTCAAAAAAATGAAATGTTAGATTGACTTAGATTTACTTAATAATGTTATGTCAACTGGTTCCACAAAACCGAGTTTAGTACATTCCACTCAATGCAACTAATTAAACTGGCCAAAAATGTTAGAAGTCTAATAAAGGTTACGCAAAGCAATTGCGTGGAACCAGTTGACATAACATTATTAAGTAAATCTAAGAAAATCTAACATTTCATTTTTTTGAGTGTGGAGGTCTCCACTGGTATTTGTTGATGGTGCACTGACAGCTCAATGCTATGTGGATGAGACCTTGTTACCTCACGTCGTATCATCACGTCATCTTCACGCATGAAAACGCTCATCCTCGCACAGCAAGTATTACTCTGCACTGCCTGGACACGATCAAGGTAATAATGTTAGATGGGTCTCTCGATTCGCCAGACCTGAACATTGTACATCTTTTGGACATTCTGGATCAGGGAGTTTGCCATCGGGATTATCCTCCAGCTAATTGCAGTGAACTTCCTGCTGCTCTGTGGGCAGAGTTGTATCAGATCCCACAGAGACAGATCGATAATTTTGCGACCTTTATGCCTCATAGGATTCAGACACTGCTTGCAGCAAACAGTGGACACTAACTTTATTTGTGCCATATGTCTGATTTCGTAAAATGATCAAATCTATGTGAAGAAATGCATTAATAAAGCTGTTAAAATCTGCTAGTTAAACATTTCATTTTTTTAAATTCCTTTACACTATTCAAAAGTCAAAAGATTACGTTGATGCATTTTTAATGCCTCTTATTATATCTCTGTGATTTATACACACAGTATAATACTACAACGTACTTCCAGCACATTTACTTGTTTCATTAAAAAACCTTTACCTGCTGAGAAGAGTCAAACAATAGAATTAAATATTTAAGAGATATACTGCAAAAACTTCAGTCCCAAATTGCCTCCTCCAAATGTATACATTTATTAGCCCGACGTGCAATTTGGTATTTTATAACTTCTGAGAATTTTGTTTACATTGGGAAATTGACTGGTAATTTCAGGTGAACAGGAACCTCAGGGCTTAGGCAAAAAGGAGCGCAAAAGAAGTTTCATTCCATTATTTAGTTGAATTTGCTGGATATAAATCTGGTATATGTGTATAATACACAGGATTTATATCCACGGGCAATATCCAAAAATCAGCATGATGTAGGAGAAGAAAAACTTGCACAATGAATATTGCATGTGTTTATTTTGTTATGGTTTCTCAAGAAATATAGATCATTACATTTTTGCACGTCTTAAATTTTTTGTTTCAGCTGAAATGATTTCTTCACTTACCCTCCTGGGCTGAATCATATTGAATTATGTTGGACACAGTTGAGTCAGATGGACTTCATTCAGTCATTCAGGGGTATGTTTCCCCGAAGCATAGTTGCTAACTAGTTTGACCATTTAAGTAAATGGTGAGGGCTACATAAGTTAGCATCCGTGCTTTTGCAAAACGTACCCCAGAACTGGTATGAATTCTTTTGCTGACTAACCTGATTCGCCACTGACCCATCCACTCCAATTCTCATCTCCCTCTCCTCACTACCTGCAGTAATGTCCTCACGTTTTCAGACAGCAACAGTATTTCACCTTTTGGTTCTGAACTCCAGAGCATTGGATTTGAAAACATCAAATATGCAGCGTAAGTTGGAGACATCTTTAATTTATGTAATATGATTGCATAATATGCAATAATTGCCACCCCTTTCATGCACTGTTTGAGTCCATACTCACAGGCCTCTCCATATAATTAGGTCGAATTTAATTCAAAACCAAGGTTTACGTCTGGGAGGAATCTAAAGGGAGGACCTCGATTCATCTTCAAAAGAGTCATGACCCATTTCCAAACTGCTCTCTATCCACTTGTACTTCACGAAAAAGTCTTCCTGTGGCGCGGACGGCGTTGGTTCGAATCCAGCGTGGGACCTTTCTGTGTGGAGTTTGCATGTTCTTCCCGTGTTGGTGTAGGTTTCCTTTGGGTACTCGGGTTTCCTCCCACGGTCCAAAGACATGCACTTCAGGCTAATTGGAGATGCTAAATTTCCCATAGGTATGACTGTATGACAGAATTGTGTGTGCCCCCTGCCATGGATTGGCGAGCTGTCCTGGGTCCCTGCCTTTCGCCCATCATCAGCTGAGATAGGCTCCAGCTCCTCTACAACCCCAGTGAGGAAGAAGTGGTATAGAGAATGGATGGATGGATGAAGTCTCTTTCCCAGCCGAGAAGTATGAATACAGATGCAAACTCTAAAACATCCATGCCACTCTCCACTGGAAAATGGACGGAGTCATCACCATGGCTTCTAATAGATGCATACAGTGGTTCAAACGGCCCTAATTTCTGTTCAAGAGAGAGGATCTAGATCTATGCAGACCTCCCGACGCAGGGTTTTATAGCCATTCCAACTCAGCTCTAAGTGGATTGGGGCGGACATTAACATGGTGGTCCCTCTGCATTCTGCGGGAGCTTCTTCTTTAAATATATGCCAGCATTTCACCACTCATGACTGTCAAATCTGCTGGGTGCCCCTACATCAATATCCCCCGCACCCCCATCCCCTCCCAAGTCCTAACATTTGCTCTTCACTGTAGCTACAGGTGGTAAATCACTCCCACCTGAATTAAACACATTTTTTTCACTCTAGTAAAAAGCCAGGCAAACAAATGGATGCAATTTACTGCTTTGTTAGATGTTTAATTACTTAGAAACAACTACCAAGTGAAATGAATGAACCTTAATAGTGTTTTAAAGGTCTAGCATGAAAGATGTGCTGATAAATGTCTTACCTCCGTGAATGGGTCCTCTTCCATCTCACGCTGTGCAGTTTATGTAAGGAGGAAAGTTTTACTTCATCTTTTTATAAAACAGCATTAAACAGAGACAAATACAAGCAATGTCAACATTTGCAACGACAGCAATATCATGTGTTCCAATGTTGTGATGACAACATTGTGAGAGAGAGCACATCCTATGAATCAAAAATCTGGAATTTGTAGACCTTTACAACCATGTCAGATGCCCTTTTGCCCAAATATCTATTTCAAGAATATTCAATGTGCAAAATTCAGTGTGTGAATTTGTATAATCAACAAACTGAATCATTTCATTGCAGCTTCTTTCAATGCTTTTTTTTCAATCATTTTTTTCACTGGGCTGAATTTATAACGCCCCGTGACACAGATCTCAGGCTAGTTCCCCCTACCTATTTTCTTGCTAAATCCACAGTGAAAGGAAAAGGCAAAACAGAATTGCTCCAATGACCTCTCAGGCTTCCATACACAAAAACAGGAGAATCTGTGTGTCACAATAGGTGCTACAAACTTATTGGATGGTTCATTTGGTATCCAATTCTGAATAAAAGTTGACCCCCAAGTCATGCTTTGGTAAAAGTTGCAGAAGTAAATACTACGCAGGTACAGCCTTAATATCGACAAAATCAGTTAAGTTTTTTTTTTCTGCGTTATTGAATAAGGTAGCACTTTACATTACAGCTTGGTAATAACATGGTAATACTTGGGTAAAACTTTGATTATGAAGAAGTTATAATTGAGTAATTCCATTTAATTACCTCCACCAAGGAAGTTATGTTTTTGCCTGGGTTTGTTTGTTTGTTTGTCTGTTGGTTTCCAAAATAACTCAAAAAGTTATGGACAGATTTAGATTAAATTTTCAGAGATTGTACAGATTGGTATAAGGAAGAAATGATTAGATTTTGGAAGTGATCAGGATCTCCGTTTGGATCCAGGAATTTTTTAAAGGATTCTTTAACATTGGGAGATTTTCGACATTTATGCATATAACCACCAAAAATGGTCAGGGCACTTGGGAATAAAAATACAGGACAAGTTTCGAACATGTTCTACAATATATCAAAGACTGATCCTGAAAATGGAATAATTCTGGATACTATGATACTATGATACTATGATCCAGAATACGAAAGTAGGGGACCTTCGGAACTTTCATTATAGGAAGACAACAAATGAAGCTAGAAACATGCGACAAACACCATTATATAGCCAAGATATTGCAGAATTAGGAAGGTGTCACTGGATTTACTGTATCTTCAAAAGCCAGGGAACTAGATCCAGAAGAAAACCACCATTACGGAAAATTTTATTTTCGTGAATAACTACTGAACTAATATTGATATCATTATGAATTCAGTTGCTAATGGTATTTAGTCTTGGTCAGGGAATCTGAATAGATGAGATAAATGTAGGACTAATATTTATGAGGGGAAATGTTGCATCATAAGAAAAAAAAAACAAATGAAGCTAGAGACATGCAACAGACATCTTTAAACAGCCAAGACGCTGTGGAACTAATATTGATATAGCATTATGAATCAAATTGCCATGTTTTCATGGTCAAGGAATCTAAAAATGAAGATAAAATAAATGTAAGACTAATATCTTTGGTGGAAGTCGCAATATGGAGGGAAATGTTGTGCTTGGCGGAGGTCTGCGCTCTCCGAGTGCTTTTCTAGTTACCAATATAATAACCAGGTGAAAGCTTATAACATGGTAATAGTGGCAATAACATGGTAATAGCGGTGTAATAGTGATGTAACAATTCAGTAATACAACAAAAGTAATACCTCTATGGTAATAGCCAGGTAATAGCCTGGTAATAACAATGGCATCTAGGTAATATGAGGCTGAACGTCAACAAACCTGTTAAGAGGCCAAAAACAAAGGGTAATATTAGTGAAAAATATTTGAAGATATCAATGAGGCAAAACTATTTAGTAATAGCACAGTGATATTTTGGCCGCATTTTGATAACAAAACGATAATAACTGCAATATCTGGATTTAAAAAAAGAATACTTGGGTGCATCAAAAAAGAGGAAATTTAACAAAAAAAAAAAAAAACTTTGGTTGGATTCAATAGGTTATTACTGCCCACCGCGGTGTGGATTTGGGCAAAAAAATTAGGTCTGACAGTACAGCAGAGATTCTAAAATCCTGTTGTACATTTCCATAAAATCCTGAAATATCCTGTTGTACATTTCCATTTTTTTTATTATTCAGATCACACTCACTAATGTAAGAATGATATCAGAGAACCTTTTGTAAAGTACAAGAATGATAAAGGGTAATAATTATTAGTCTTTTGTGCCTACTGCTGAGCAGATGCTTTCATTCACAATAACAAACATGTTTTTGGCCTTTTAAGGTATATTAACATTAATATACAGAAATACAAAAAAGTTATTTACTTAACTCCAATGCTGATTTACAATCACTGCTGGTAAATAGCAGTTGTAGAGAAGTCGACTAGTAGAACGCTTTGAAGCCCTTGAACACTGCCGGAATTTAAAAAAGACAATGATTATTATTATTATTCTTATTAACCCACTTCTGAAAAAGCAACTTAGCTGTAACCTGACATAGGGAATAAATCAGCGAGAAATTTCAGAGACTGATTAGCTTGCATGTGGTGGACACGGTCTCTCATGGCCTCCATTCAACCGTCTCCACTGCGAAACGATAAATCAAAGCTGAATGTACTTTCAGAGGGGAGACAGGTGAAGCATCATGACATGTGTGCTCCTCAGTGGATTAGTCCCTCAGAGTTGTCAAGGATTAATGTCACGTATCAGGATACAGGATACATATCACAGATTCTTGATGTTCTCTGTTGACTTAACATGCAGGATATGAAGACAAGTTATGAAATGTTCAGTACTGTGCGAAAGTCTTAGGCACCCTGCACTATTTTTAAATTTAAATCTGTATTAGATGTTTACTTTCTGTTTTCCTCATAAGAGGTGCTGAGGATGAGAAGTACATTTGAAATTCTAATTGCTAATCTAAAGAAAAGTTGAAGCACCTATTACTGAAACCCCATAAGTCACACTTGACTTGACTTGACTTGTGGGGTTTTAGTAATCAGTGCTTCAGTTTTTTTTTTTAAATAAATGCTTTTATTTCATTAAAAACAGCCAATACAGATAATACAACCTTGATAGAGCCCTGATGTCAACATCATGATGGCTGTCTGCAGTTACATGGAGGGACAGAAGCAAGTGAGACAGTCAGTCTGCAGAAGAGCGGTGGCAAGTTTTCCACTCTGCTTGAAAAAAGCAAAAAGCCAATCATCTTATAAACTATAGCACAACAGGGCACTGTCCCAGATTTTTTGGCTAAAGGCGGTTACAACAAATATTGTTTTGATAAAATTTTTAACAATTTTTTAAAGCTCTGTTTCGTACATTTCAGTGATTATAAAATCTTGGCCAATGGTGCATAAATCCATTGCACAGCATCACCAGCACATTTACTGAAGATTTACAAAGTGAGAAAAAGTGGGAAATCATCCTCATTGTCAGTATTGTGAGACACCACAAGTTAATGTGTGAACACCTATTGTGCGAGGTGACATCACCTCACTCAACTTCGGCTAAAGTGTGTTTAGCGCTCCAGACTGGAGGGGTTTGGTCTTTAGCTAGTCAAGTTACTCACTTCCTCTTTGGTGCAATGAGGTCGGCAAGGGTCACAGCACTAAACTTACTGCAGGCACTGTGCTGTTATAGTAGGAAATGACCAGCAATAGCCAAGCCTGTCAGGGGCAGATGAGATATAGCAAGGACAAGTATATACCCTGGATCTTTCACAGTGTAAATTCTCCATTTTGGGTCAAGAGAAAGACTCTCACTCAGGTAAAATGTATGGTACTTTGGCATCTGTCCCACAAAGTCCATTTGAGCTTCAGAAGCCATTTGTTTTCCTTACCTGCAGGAAGGAAGCTGTTTTATCCTGTTTGTCTGAGGAAAGATAGATAATGCCAACCTCTAAGTGATTCTATATTCCAGTGACAGGGCACTTATTCTACTTTTCAGATGAATTTTGAGAGGAAAAAAATGCAGTGAGCTGATAAGATGTTATATTGTGAGTGTCTAAGCGTTTTGATAATGCAAAGGTCCCCTGCAGGTTTTTTTATGGGAAATAAAGCCATTTTCCTTCTATTCAGCATGTTTGCTCCTGTCCCCAATCACCAAGTCAGATAAAGCACACAGCATTTTTGGCTAAATCAAAATATAATATCATCATCATTCCCAACTTGACCTTGTTTCTTTTGGTGGTGGTGGTGTGGGGGTGGCTACTTTACACAACACCTTTTTCACATTGCCTGATTATTGCTAACTTTCACATCATCATAATCATTATAAGAATTAAATTTCCCCGATGACAACTTTTTCTGAGTCTGTTACAGTCACCAAATCTGAGATAATCATATATTTTTTAATGTAAAATTGAATTCACAAGTTAAAACATCAAATAATGTGTCATCATATGGACTCTGATATAGCTCTCCATATGACTCCATTTTGATTTACTTGCACTCTCCATAATGTGCCAACTTTTCCACAATTGATGTTTTTGTGTTTATTTATTTTACAATATAAGGCAGACTATTGCCTCAGTGGATTTTAATGACAACTACAAAATGGAACAGGAATTACAAATTTTTTGAAATCACACAACTGAATGTTTATGTTTTTTTTTTTTTTTTTTTTACACTTACGTAGCCTACGTTCTGTATATTTTTTTCTGTAAATGTATCTCTCTGGATTTGCATTGCTGATCTACTCTATCAGGGTGGGCAGAGACTGCTAAGTAAATTATCTTATTTCTGCAGCAAGTTTATAATATTACAACCACGTGTATGGTGAATGGGGTGTTGTGAAACTGGGAATTAACCATTTCTGCTTGAGCAGTTTTCAAAGACCAGCAATACCTGCAGCTTGTTGATAAGTGGCTGTGGCCATAGTTGGCAGATGCACTTGTCTCTTCTGCTTGTGAACAGCTGTCAGTGGCGGATGGACAACGATGCAGTGTTTTCTCTAACGGCGCAGAACTTGGTCGGAGATTCCACGCAACACGTTAGCCATTAGTCGTGCCATGCCGCCTTCAAGTAATTTCACAGTCGTAGGCAAATTTTCAACGTCAGAATAAGATCTTGAAAGTTCAGCTTGAGTTGCAGTGCACTCTTGTCATCTCGGTCGTTTGGTGTTAGGTGGTTTTCTCTCCTTGAGATTCCAATGAATTCCAGCGTGTTTAATATTATCAGAAGTCTAAAGTCTTGGCTCATGCGGATAGTGAAGTTCAATGACATGAACCTCGTCATCAGCCAGCTGGCGCGCTCTGCGAGATCCCCAGTCTTTGCAAAATCTTATACTCTGTGAGTATAAAAAAGCTCTGCTACTTTATGACACATTATCTTTAGATGTCAGATGTTAGTCTTTTATAGTATTTTCACCGTCTCTTCGAGTTTTTGCGGTGTATGGTTGGCATTAGTCACCAGTCTGATCTCATGTGACTGGAATTAAAGAGCTGAACTGCCTTAGCGCTGGAGACATCGGGGGGAAGGCTGAAGCTCAGAATGGGCCCTGAGCTGCTGTTGATGGCTTGGAGCATGGCTTGAACAAAACAACCACTGATATGAGGTGATAATAAGTACCTTACGGAAGGCAACACACAGATTATTATGGAGGCTTTGGCTCATATAACAAAAAGTATGATATTCTCTAGAGAACAGAAATCCCTTAAATCTGTCTGTCTTTATATATGATTGGCTGAGTGTGAATTCATCCCATCTCAGCTAATCTAAAAAAAAAAATGAAACACCACAAATGAAAAAGATGGATGTTATTCAGTGTTGAAGGTTAGTCTGACATTCCAAATTTCATTTTATTTAAGACCTAATCATTCATTGATACATGAATGCCCATACTTACTCTGCTGGCATTCATAAAACTGACCATTACCAGCTGTTTTTCAGTCATGATTGACTAAAAGATGTGAGAATCATAGCTTTCATTCTATCCTAAAGCAATTTTGTGCCAATTTTTC
Organism: Gymnothorax reevesii; assembly: GCA_029721435.1. Classification (NCBI taxonomy): domain Eukaryota; kingdom Metazoa; phylum Chordata; class Actinopteri; order Anguilliformes; family Muraenidae; genus Gymnothorax; species Gymnothorax reevesii. Next base: position 23,113,343 of record CM056577.1, on the reverse strand, counting down.
TGCATTTCTCCAGGTGGTGGGGAAAAAAGAAAATGCATCCTGTAGTATTTTTAAGGGGAAACATAGAAATGGGCTCATTTTGACATTTTGTGTGTAAACGCAAGAGGCCTTTGCACCATGGAGCCTTTGGCCCAAAATCTGGGAGGTAAAAAAACACTTATTTAAAAATTATTATTTGTTCATTACCTCTGCCAACGAAGTTGGGGCAGAGGTTATGTTTTCACTCCTGTTTATTTGTTTGACCGTCAGTCTGTCTGTTTGTGAACAACATAACTCAAAAAGTGATGCATGGATTTGTCTGAAATTTTGTGGGTGCATTGCTATTACATCAATGATAGACCCTATTGATTTTCACCGCGATCAGCGAAACAATATTGCCTCCACGGCAGCCATCTTGAAATCGCATGACACGCAATCACTCAACTTTGCGCCCACTCACAAAGATTTGGACTGTGCTGCCTTGGTGGAGGTTTGCACTCTACGAGTGCCTCTAGTTTTTTTTTTAAATTTGGCATCTCCAATCCCACCCGAATCTGGAATACCCAATTAGCGAACTATGTAAACCAGCCTGCTCGTATTCGACCCCATGTTGCCATCTCAGAAGAGCAAGACAATTCGCAGCTCTCCTCCCAAGCACACTTTTGTCAGCCGCTGCTTCTATTTACACTCGCAGCTCAAGACTTTGAATGTTCAGAAGGAGAGCGGAGGATGCCTGAACATGAAAAAGAATATAATTTTACTGCAGAACGCCCAACTGGCCAACAGGAGGAGCTTCAGCCATGAACAATGCAGTAATTCAACGATCCAATCCTGTAGTCCTTCCCAAATTTATTTCCCCGCAGCGCAAAGCCAATTGTGCGCTGCTCTGAAAAGGCATCCGACCACTGCTGGCTGGTACTACCAGGGTTCAAACCTGGGTCGTGGTGGTCACTATTGGTCCGCAATGCCGCGCCTTACCCGAGTGAGCTAAGCCAAAAAAAGTAGCCTAAAGAAAGAAACATTTTAAAAGGAATCGCTTTCCATGATAGATAAATAAAATTGATACAATACACTCCATTTTGAACAGAATGTATATTTTCAGCAGCGGAAATCTACTTTAGCACTATGGCACATAGAGTTAATATGTAGTTTCATACCCAATTATTCTTCAGATAGATCCATTTGTTTTGGCTGTATGTATCATTACAATAAATAAATAAATAAATCAGCAGTTCATAAATGTTAAAGTGTACACTAGCTTTGACCTCTAATGAATTACTTTCCCCTTTATAAGATGTTTGAAAGCAAGAATTTTATACACGCAATATTCAAAAATGAATGAATAAATGAATAATCAGTAAATACTGTGCGCCTTGAAGTTAACCAAAATTTTAATTTGCTATTAAATGCTATTAAAATTTATTTCCCCCACCTTTAAGTCATTATGCTGACTCTAAAACAGTGGCTGTTCCCTTTAAGTGATAGCAGTGAAGTTCATCCAAATAGATTTTAATCTTATGCTATCTCATTTTGCATGGCAATGATATCTTGCGTTAGTTTGGCATATGCAAGTATCATGTGACAGTTGAATCCATCCACCCACCATCTAGATGGCTTCTTCCTCACTTGGGTCACAGGAGAGCTGCATCCTATATCAGCAAACCATGGGCAAATGGCAGGGACACTCTCTGTACAGCTTACCAATCCATCTCAGGGAGCACACACTATTCATGCACCATTCACGCACACACTCATACCAATGGGCGATTTAGACTCTCTAATTAGCCTGACATGCATGTCTTTGGACCGTGGGAGTGAACTAGAGCACCCAGTGGAAACTCAGGTGAACATGGGGAGAGCATGAAAACTTCACACAGTAAGGCCCCAGGCTAGATTCTTATCCAAAACCTTCTTGCTGTGAGGCTACGGCTCTTGCCAGTGCAATTTTGGACAGTAATAATCAGAGCTATGCCACATATTCATAAGAAAATGATGCAAAAATCCACTTATAATACCGGAGCAATTCACATTTGACAAAATTCAATGAAAGATTCATTAAAACGTACAAGAAAGGTAATAAGAGACAATTGAAGTGATGGGGAGCCCAGTTCATTAATCTCTCTCTCTCTCTCTCTCTCTCTCCATTTTTAGAATTGTCCCCTTACTCCGACTGCCTACAAGTGCATGTTTGACCCTTCCACACTGCAAATAAAATCGAGCTTTTCTCCATTCAAAGGTCAAAGGAGATTAAGGTCCCCAGCTAATAAGCTAGTAATTGCTGTCAGCATCAGCGCTATACAGTGCTCTTAAATGTTGTAAATGAGGCCCATTCTCTCTCAGCCCACTCTCTGTCAATATTACCCTGCAATCCCATCCACACAACACATACTGAAGCAATTTCTCTCCTTTAGGATGGCTTTACAGAACTGTGCCGCACATCAAATTTGGATTAGCCACTGTTGAGTGAATAAGTAACCTTCGACCGTGGTGAAGACTTATGTCTGCAGTGATATTAGTTCTCACATCATCCCACAATATTGAGGGGAAGAGTTTTATCTAGAAAGAGAGAAAGAGTGAGGAGAGAGGCAGCGGAGCCATTGACGCATAATAAAACCTGTATTTCTTTCAAAAAAAAAAGAAGGCCAGGAAATATTGTTGTAATTGTGGCAATGAAGCATATTAAACATTAATATTCATTGACACTGCTGTCGTGTTTTTTTAAAGCAATGGATTGTTCTTTATTGACAAGGCTCTATATAAAGTGTGAAAACTGTCGACTCTGTGTGCTGCCTGGGTACGATTTTTTGAGAAAAACAATGAAATTTGATTTCAAAAGAACATATGAAGAGTTTGTTTCCAAAACGCCATATATCAATTTCACTCGTTTTGAGTAAATCAGCTTTTTCTGTGTTGGCACCTACTTCATTTTATAGAAAAATACAAACTTTAACCATGAAAAAATACACTGTAGAGTATGAATTTCTGTAAATGGATTTTTGTGCCATGTTTAAGAAGCACAGGTCTATCGCTTTATGGTATTATCTAAATTTTTTCTATTTTGGGACTTATTGGTTTTTGCAATCAAACTCGAGGAAATGAAATAAATTTTTAAATAATTAAATAATTTACAAGTTCTTTTACAAATGCTGGCCTACGATGATGAAAGCTCAGTTTCTGAACTCTTTGTTGTGATTCTGCCTGTCTGCCATGCCCATGATCTGTTTGCCATGTTTATATTTGGATTTTTGCATGTCTGACTATTCTTTGTAATGTGTACTGCGATTTGGTAATTTAGAGTTCATGCATTGTATTAGTTTTAGTTTTTCCATGTTTTACTTCTAACCATAGTTTTACTCCGGTCCATGTTTTTGTTTTTGCCAAGCATTGCACTTTGTCTCCCCCTGTCTGGTCTCTTGTCTTGTCATTGCTCACAGCCACTCTTCGGGTGATTTAATGGTTTCTGGATTTCAACCTTCCTTCCAATTAGAGCTGTCCGGTAAACCGAAAAACCAACTCGGTCTCGGTTGTCTGAGAAAACCGGAAGTCACAACCAAGCGTGCACGCAAACAACCGAACTTTCGGTTTCAGTTCACATTTTGTCAATCACGACATAGCGTCAGTCATGGCCGATGCAGACGATAAACATTAAAGCCCAATGAGCAGTGTTGCCAGCTCTACCGTATTTTCTGGGAGTTTTAGTGGCATATTCATGTTCCCGTGCCATAGTAAGCAATTATTCAACCAATGCGTATTTAAAAGATTCTCACGTGAAATTGAATTCCTTGCGCATGGAAGTTTATCAGCTTCACATGTGTTACAGAGGATTTCACCACTAGTAATATGGAAACTGATTATGACTCCAGGCTTTCCGCGGTTTTCTTTTTCTCATAGTTTAGAAGCACAGCATGGGTTTAATGATTGTTTAAATGATACAAGACTGTGTGAAACAGCTTTAATTGCTTCCGTTCCCTGAGAAAAGAAAAGAGTGAGAAGTCGGGAGTCATAGGGTGTGTTCGAGCGCGTCAGCAAGTAAGCTTACACACCCTGGAACACACCCATAATCGATTTCCATAATACTCGTGGTTGAATCCACCTTAACACACGTGAATCTGATGAACCTCCTTACTCAAGGACATCAATTCTGTAGGCGGACCTCTTTAATACGCGTTAATTGAATAATTGCTGAGTAAGCAACAGGAATGTGAATATGCAACTAAAACTCCCTTAAAATTCGGTAGGGTTGGCAGCACTGCCAATGAGGCAATATTTTTCGAAACCGGGGAAAACGAAAAATATGCAATCTGTAAGTATGGGCCAAAGGAAAATTGCAGCACAGTATGGCTACACCAGCAACCTCACCGTGTGGAATCAACGCACAAGGCTGAGGCAAAGGAGCTAAAAAAAAAAAAAAAAAAAAAGCTCTTGAAAAGCTGCACTCAAACGTAAAATGAAGGTAATAGATGTTTTTTTATAATAAAAATGACTTGCGTGTCTGTATATTTTGTTACGAAAATATGTTTATACCTAAACATCAATTGTATGTTACTGTGTTTATAATCCAGGGTTTCCGATGTAATTGATCGTGGCGCAATGCCCGCCACGCTGCCTTTGTAAAATGACTTTACATAAACTCCAAAAATTCCAAGGAAAATCAGGTGTCGCCAATTGTTAAATTTAAATGAGGGCTAATAATTCTTTACTGTTGTCAATCATTTTTCTTAATAAACACGTTTTCCTGTGAAAGAGCAATCGGCAGTAAAACGCGCTGCTTTCTTCTGAATGCAGTGGGAGCAACGAAAAGAGAAACAATTTTATTCACTTTGCAAAATGTTAAACAACGATGTTAACCTACGTGTTTGCTGTGAGCACATCCTGCTCTACCTAATTGTACCTTCATGATTATTTAGGCTGTAATGTGAATATAGGCCACTAGATGGCAGTATTTACCTTTTTTTTTGTTAAGCTCAGACTGGAGTCATGTTTAGACATGTCCTGGACATGTCTGGGGCAAGTCTCAGAAAATTAAAAAAAAGAGGTCTAAATGTGGGTGGGGTCTGCAAAAGAGTATATAAGGAAAAGAATTGAGACAGTAAAGTAGTAGGAGAAATTGCAAGAAGATGACCAGACCTGCCATTCTGTTCAAGACCTGTGACGTTTCTTTTGTGGATTTCTTTGCCTGTGTTTGAGCATTTTTTTTCATCCAGGACATCACCAAGCCACCCCACCAAAAAAGGGACAGTAATTATTTCTGTTTTTTCTTATTTATCAATCTTGGTCTTTAGTTGTAGGTTGTTATTAGTCTTTGTCTTTGTTAAACATTAAATGTGTTTTAGTTGTTAAAACTGTGTTTGTCATCCCTTGCTGTTGCTGTTGTGTTATAAATGTAATAACAAATTGGGGCCATAACAAGGCTAATTCCAATTCCTGCTCATAATCGGTTTTCATATTGCACGAAATCCACCGTCTCGCATGTGAAACTGATAAACCTCCGTGCACACAGACTTCAATTATTACATCGCCTACGTGCTGATGAAAACTGGCCACACCTGATAATGCTGAGTTTTGACTCGACGCTGAAGTCCTCCGCCAAAGTTTCAAAAAATCCTGGAGGAAACCCTGTAATCAATCCCTTCCCGAATTCCTGCTTCCCGGAGAACTGTCTACTGTTTTTGGACTGACTTCAGCGCACGCTTCAGCCCCGAACGCAAATCCGATCCATCGAAACCAGTCAATTTGTGCCCGTTATACCCAGGGGCGCAGATAGAACTGGTAACTGGGGGAGACACAGACATGTCCTTTATGACATCAATTAGTCCTGGCTAGTTCTCTATTATTATTTATTTTTTTTATTGACGCGTTTTCCAATTATCGTAACTGGCAACTGAAGACACGGTTTCTCTCGACAGGTTTGCAATTTTGAATAACATTGATTTAAATACAGCAAATACGCGTCCAGATGAATGATTGCCGAGTGTGGAGCGCTCTCGGGGTGAACCTTCTGTTAATTATGAAAATGACTGAGAAGATTAAATAAACAAGAAAGCCGTTGCTGCGGCGAACCCCCCCCCCCTCGCATCTTTCTGAACTTTAAAGTCACATGCGATTGGGGTAAAGGTCATCTTCAAGATCTTTTGGCATCCAGATGATGCCTAAGGAGAAGGACTAGCTGCTGTAAAGATTTCAGCCACCTAACTTCATCACTCGGCTAACAATGGCCATAAATGTGATTTTTGCACTTATTAACCCCATGACCTAATTATTTTGCAAATTAGGTCAAGGTCACCATGATCACCCCCCCCACCCCAAAGTATTATGGTACCAAGTTTGGTTGGATTCGGCCCAGGAGCTTCCGAGATATGGTGCAAAATGTTTGGACGGACAGACGTACATACGTATGCAGATCTCCACTAGACCTCCCTTTCGGGGGTCTTTATGGGTTAAATAAATGAATTCACTCCGAGAGCACTCCACACTTAACAGGTGCTGCTTGCACTCTCCGATTAAGTAAGACTGCAATCATTCATCTGGACGCGTATTTGCTGTATTTAAATCGATGTTATTGAAAATTGCAAACCTGTCGACCCTCACGCAAGTAGCCCATTTCTGTTCTGAATTTTAGCCCATGATTTAATCGCTGTTAGATCGCATATGGAGAGAAACAGTGTTATCAGTTGCCATTTACGATAATTGGAAAATGCGTCAATAAATGAAAATGATTGAGAACTAGCCAGGACTAATTGATGTCATAAAGGACATGTCTGTGTCCCCCTGAGTTCCCAGTTCTATCTGCGCCCCTGGTTATACCCAGGTTCATTTTGTCTTGTGGTGTCACCAAATAATATCCTTTTCCGTTGAAATGATTTTTATGGAACAAAATACCAATAAATGATTGGTGTTATATCGTGCTAAACAAGAATTTGTCTTAACCCGATTGCATTGGACCATGTGACCAACTTCTATATTTGGTTGATTCTTTTGTAATCCCCAACTTTTTCTTCACGGAAACACGTGTTGTCGCATTATGTAAACAAACAATCCAAGTCTCGAATGTTTATTGATTTTTATTGACTTATGTTTTCAAACTGATAGAAATGGGGCTGCAACAACGCATGAAAAAGTGTAAATATGCAAGCATATAGGAAATTGACAGTTCTGTTCCCTGAAGGGTCATCCTCTCATTAATAGAACAAGTGCTTGCCGCTAACATGGCCATATCCCCCACCGTCTCAATTTTATGTGCCCGTACGGACGGACGGAGCCCAATGCTATATCCCCCGCTTCGCGCTAATCGCGCGGCGGGGGACGACAATTGTGTTAGGGCCAACTTTGGGGGCTCACTACGGGCACTGCTGTCTGGTACGACTGAGGATCAAACCCGCGCCGTGGTTGTCACTACTGCTCCGCAAGGTGGTGCCTTCACTAAGTGAGCTAACCCTGCAGCTATTTCTTTTTATTTTAAATTGAAAACATATAAACATGTTTATGGTTGGCCCCAATGACAAAGGTAGGGTCGGGAAACCAGAAACCCACATTTTTTTTTATTTGGCCCAAGTCTGAAGGGAACTCAAATTCAAATTCAAATTCAAATTCAATTTATTTGTATAGCGCTTTTCACAGAAACTGTCACAAAGACGCTTTACAGTCAGAGATGAGTTACTGAAAGGGCAGTGCCCAGCCTATTCCCCACTACAGCAAATGAGGCAAAAAACTCCCGGTAGGGAGAAAAATCCTAAAACAGTGGTGAGAAAAAACTCCCCAGTGGGAAGAAATCTCAGGAGGAACCCGGCTATAGTGGGGAAGCCCATCCTCCGCGGGCTAGCTAGTTAATAAGAAGATAATGACAATAGAGTTCCATAAAAGTCCATCTAAACAGTGCTATCAGTTGCTGGAGGAAGTGGCATGCCAAGGATGGTGCAGGACTGGATCAGGACAGCAGCAGCCAGCGCTCATGGTGAGGGACAGGGCTCGGATGGTCCAGGAGTCAGGGTTGTGGAGGGAAAGATCCTCGGAGAAAGACAGAAAAAAGTGGGGTGAGGCACTGGATAAAACTACTGCATATTAATAAAAATACAGTCCTGTGTCATGTGCCAAATGAGAATTTAGGAGCTGACTGGTCAGGAAACAGTCAACACCGCTCCATCCACTTCCAGCAGCACAGAGGCCCTACACTTATTCCAGGAAGATCACTTCAGATTTTCTAGACACTAGTACCAAATGGACCTCCCCGGTGACTAAGGCTGTAGCAAGCCCCACTGGCACCGTTAATGCATGCTCAGTGCCACCGGTTCCACATGGATTTGCTTAACAGTACACCAGTACCATATGGACCTCCCCAGTGACTAAGGCTGTAGCAAGCCCCACTGGCACCGTTAATGCATGCTCAGTGCCACCGGTTCCACGTGGACTTGCTTAACACTACACCAGTACCATATGGACCTCCCCAGTGACTGAGGCTGTAGCAAGCCCCACTGGCACCGTCAATGCAGGCTCAGTGCCACCGGTTCCACATGGATTTACATAACACTGGCTTCCAATATCGTGAACATGTCATAAATCAAGGTTGTAGTCAGTCCCACCAGAGCCAACACATAACTAATCATGAACTAATCATAGGCTTGACTAAAAAGATAAGTTTTCAGCCTACTCTTGAAGACAGAGAGTGTGTCCGAAGCCCTAATTTGTCTTGGGAGATTGTTCCATAGAATTGGTGCTTTATAAGAGAATGCTCTGCCTCCAATTGTAATTCTAGATATATTTGGAATTTTCAAGTAGTCAGCACCTTGTGAACGAAGTAATCTTGGTGGGGAGTAAGGAATGAGAAGACTGCAAAGATATTCCGGGGCCAAGTCATTTAAGGCTTTGTAAGTTAGTAATAGTATTTTGTACTCAATTCTAAATTTTACAGGCAGCCAATGAAGATTTTTGAGCACCGGGCTAATATGATCATATTTCTTAGTCCTAGTCAGAACCCTAGCTGCAGCATTCTGCACTAATTGAAGACGTTTCAGGGCTGAGCTAGTGCAACCAGACAGTAAGACATTGCAATAGTCCAGCCGAGAAGAGACAAATGCGTGAACCAATTTTTCAGCATCTTTAAGAGACAACATTTTTCTAAGTTTAGATATGTTTCGAAGATGGAAAAAAGCCACTCGGATGATATTGTTGATGTGAGCCTGGAAAGAGAGTTCTGAATCAAGAGTCACACCAAGGTTTTTAACGACAGCTCTGGCAGAAACAGAGAGGTCATCTAAGTTAAGAGAGAACTTAACGAATGAGTCTCTAAGACATTTGGGACCCAGTACCAATATTTCAGTCTTATCTGGGTTTAGTGAAAGAAAATTTTGCGTCATCCAAGCTTTAACAGCTTTCAGACACATCTCTAATCTAGTAACCGGATCATTTTCACCCGGTTTAAAGGATATATAGAGCTGCGTGTCGTCTGCATAGCAATGGTATTTAACATCAAGTGTACTTATGATATTTCCAAGCGGAAGCATGTATAGTGAAAAAAGCAAAGGGCCCAGAACAGATCCTTGAGGTATTCCAAAGTTAACCCTGGAATACTCTGAACACTTGTTATTTACCCGGACAAACTGAGATCTATCAGACAAATAAGACTTAAACCAAGAAAGGGCAAGTCCAGAAATACCAGCTAATTTTTCCAACCTACGAAGAAGAATATGGTGGTCTACTGTATCAAAGGCGGCACTTAAATCGAGAAGGACGAGAACAGAAATGCGGCCACTATCCATAGAGAGAAGCAGATCATTTACTACAACAGTGAGGGCTGTTTCGGTGCTGTGATGCTTTCTATAGGCAGACTGAAAACTGTCAAAAACCTCATTAGTTTGCAGGAAAGAAGAGAGCTGTTGGGCAACACATTTTTCAAGGATCTTAGATAAAAATGTGAGGTTTGAGATTGGCCTATAATTGGCTAGGACTGTGGGATCCAAATCTGGTTTTTTAAGCAGCGGCTTGATTTCTGCCATCTTAAATGAAGTGGGAACAATACCTGAAATCAAAGAAGAATTAATTATGTGAAGAATTGGGCCGCCAAGAATGGGCAGGAGTTCTTTCATTAGCTTTGTGGGAATGGGATCCAAGATACAAGTAGATGATTTGGAAGTAACAACTAATTTGGCTAGTTCACTCAGGGATATAGGAGAAAGGGACTCAAACTGGTTTGTTTGTAATGTGCAAGACTCCATATCATGAGAAACGCCATCGCAAACTGGTAAGGAAGCAGTGATCTTCTCTCTAATTCCAATAATTTTGCCATTAAAGAAATTTAAAAAATCATCACTGCTGCAAGAGACTGGAATTTGAGGGTTACTTGCAGCATGATTGTTAGTTAACTTAGCCACGGTTTTGAACAGAAATCGAGAATTATTTTTATTTTCCTGCATGAGATTTGAAAAGTAACAGGACCTTGCACAAGAAAGAGCATGCTTATATGCAACAAGGCTCTCTTTCCAAGCACTATGGAATACCTGGAATTTAGTGGAGCGCCATTTCCGTTCTAGATGACGAGATTTTTGCTTTAGTGTCCTTGTCTGGTCAGTGTACCATGGGGCTGGCCTCTTCTTCTGAGTAATCTTTTTATATTTCAGTGGCGCGACTACATTAAGGGTACAACGGAGAGCATCAGCAAACTTTTCTGCGGTATCGTCAATAGAGGAGGCACTGACTGGATGCTCAAAATAAGATGGGAAAACCTCAGTGAAATTTGTAGAAGTTGTTGCAGTAAAAGTACGACCAGTGTACATCCTAGTTTCTAACAATGCAGGGTGGGTCAATTGTAAGCAGAAGGTGATAAGAAAATGGTCAGACAAACTGGGATTATGTGAATGAATCCTGACCGGCCCAATGTTAATGCCAAAGCTTAAGATCAGGTCTAAAGTATGACCATGAAAATGAGTTGGGCCAACAACACTCTGAGCGAAGCCAACTGACTCCAAAATGTTAGTGAATGCGGATGTTCGAGAATCATCTGTCCTCTCAAAGTGCAGGTTAAAGTCGCCCAATATAACTATTCTATCATAGCTTAAAACTAAGTCTGAAAGGAATTCTGAAAAATCTTGAATAAAGGCAGAGTAAAGGCCAGGGGGCCTGTAGACTGTCACCAAAGCTAAAGGGTGATCAGAGGCAGGGCCGGCACCTATATCCAGCACTGAAAAATTCATCGCTAAAACCTCAAATGTATCAAATTTATACTGTAGTTTTGGCACTGAGTGAATGGAATCACTATAAATAGCTGCAACCCCACCACCTCTCCGGCCCAGGCGGGGGTTTTGAGTGTATATAAACCCAGGTGGAGATGCTTCATTCAAAGATACGTTTTCATCTGGTCTCAGCCATGTTTCTGTGAGACATAGTATGTCAAGATAACAATCAGAGATTAATTCGTTCACAAGAGCTGCTTTAGAGTTCAAGGATCTAATATTTAATAGACCAATTTTGAGAGAATATTTATTTATTGGTAGATTGATACAGTTGGTGTTAATGCAAATCAAGTTTTTGTGATGTACTCCGCGATTCTTCTTTCTTAATTTAATTGGAATTCGAGGAACAGACACGATCTCTATAGGGTTTGACCTAATCAACGGTTTATCAAAGCTGAATGTCAGGAATTTAGATTTAACTCTCTGCAGTCAATTACGACAATTTAAGTCGTAGGCCAGATTTCTCGACAGAAGTGCAGTGCCCTCACGAGATGGGTGAACACCGTCCCTCCTCAAAAGACCGGGTCTTCGCCGGAAAGCTCGCCAATTGTCCACGAAACCGACGTTATTATCTACGCACCACTCAGACAACCAGCGATTGAGCGAGTCCAATCTACTGTACATTTCATCACTACATCGGATCGGGTACGGACCAGAGAAAGTCACTGACCGTGACATCTTTCGAGCTTGGGCACAGGCCGACTTAAAACTGCTCTTTGTGATCTCCGATTGTCGTAATCGAATATCATTTGTACCGGCGTGGATAATAATTTTGGAGAACTTGCGTTTGCCCTGATCGAGTAATTTCAGATTCGCCTCGATATCAGTCACACGAGCGCCAGGAATACAGCTCACTGTGGTCGCCGGTTTAAACACCCTTACATCTCTAACAATGGAATCCCCGATAATTAGTGACTTTTCCGGTACTCGTTCATCTGGCTCCAATTCTTCGAGGGGAGCAAATGAATTAAACAGTTTAACGGGAGAGGTACTGGGTGGCTGCACAAGTTTCTTTCCCTTACGTTTACCTCGAACTGTTACAAACACATCACGCTGTGAAGAAGCTGCCGCAGCAGGTAAGGAACGAGAAACCGAAAGAGAACTGACATTTACACTCGTTTCAGGCTGGACCAAGAAAGAATCAATGAAATCCTCATTCGACCTAATGTTCTGCAGCGTTTCTATGCGATCTTCCAGCTGTAAAAGCTTTTCAGTTAAGCTAGCACATGAGATACATTTCTTGCAAATGAAAGAGCCACTAAGCGCAGAGGAGTCGTAACAAAACATATTACACTCAGAGCACAAGACAGGAAAAGAGGTCGGCGAACAAGGGGAAGCCATCATGGTTATTAACTTACGTTTGTAGGATGCCGCGTCGCCCAAGTCCAAGTTCACCTCACGGGCGTCTTGCAGAAGTATAGGCAGTGAAAAAGCGCGAAACTCAAAGAACAAAGCCATCTGTTAGTGTCTGAGCCTGTATTTTCACGTTTATCTTGTAATTTGTTGGGTGTTTGTCATTTTTTTGCTCTCCATTGTCTATTTTAGTTGCTCTTTGTATCAGTGTAGCCTATTCATTGTATCTGTCATTTCACCATGTGCTTTGTTTTCATTTCCCTATGCACACTACCCCTTGTGGCCTGTTTTATAGTTCTCCACTAGTAGCAACACTTCCTTGCGCACTCTCCAGCTCCACTCACCTGATCCCCATTAAATCTGCTTTTTGGTTTGCTCTATTTAAAAACCTCAGATCAGTAGGCAGATAGTGAGTCTCTTATCTGTTACTTACGAGCAGTTTTTGACTCCTGAGTCTCCTGGTTACAGTTCTGGTTTGTTTCTCGATTTATGATTAAGAAAGTCCCTTTCTTGTGATTGATACCTGTGTTTTATTTCTTGTTTAGCTTTTGATGTCCGATCTGTCTCCTGTTTAGGCATTGGTGCACCAACTTCCTGGTTTTCGGCTTTTGGACTTCTGGTTTTTCCCTTCGGTGCAGCATTTACAACACTCGTGTTTGACCTTAGCTTTACGGCCACGGTTTTGAATAAAGCCGCTGAACTGAATTCCTGCCTGTGCAATAGCTCAGACCCTTGTTACAATCCCTGACATATTTCCACGTGTTAAAGATCCTTGCTCTGGGTATGACAGTCTTGAAAGAATTCTGCCTTGTTCCTAATTGAAAGTTTCCACTTCTGGGTACGGCACTTTTCAAGGTCGCTGCTTGCAATTCGAAGTTTGAGACTAGCACTTCGACCTCATGCTTAGCATCTGTGGACTTTTTAAGGTTTTTTGTTGCCTTTGGTGTTGGACCAGTTTCCCTCTGATTTACGCTTTCATTTGCTCTTCTCTCGGTTTTATTTGATTTTTGTGGTTGACCCTAAACTTGTCCTATTTGACTTTTATTCTTGCCTTTGTCCTTTAGTCTGGTTGCCCAGTGAATTCCCTGCCTGTTTGACCTCGGTTCAGGTATCTTACTATCTGTCTTTTACCTTTACTATTTTAGAAGGTAATACTGGGTGGAAACTTGTTTTATTTGGGGGGTACACTACTCGTTCTCTCAGTGCCCGGAAAACCTTTTGACCAGCCGATGGATTACTTTAGTTTTGTCTGGGCAGTGTGAGGGACTGGAGGTACTATTTGGCATGCAGCTTCTGTTTACTGTCGCTCTTCCCCCTCCTGTTCTTCCACCGTTAACAGCAGAGGCAACTTTAAAGCAGAGTTAAAGTTAGCAAATTTTTGACCCTAAAAACCAAGGTGTTCTTTCCAATCCAATGTGCCACAATTATTGTTTTCACTGCTACACGTTGTTAAATCTAGCATAATACCTGTGAAACTTGTAAAAGGAAAATTTCTACACACAAAGGACTTCAATTCCGCACAAGAATCTCTTTCCCTATGGGTTGATTGAGAATAAAAACTTATCAGTGTATCAATGAAATATCACCTATCACTCTTGGTACAGCGTACGTTGATTAAAAACTGAGGCTGGGAAATGTAATATGGTTCGGGTCATTCCATGTCAAATGTCCAAATGGCTCACACTCGACCATCTCAGATTGGGCTGAAAAAATTCCGGCGGGTGCATTTGCCTCCAAAAAGGAGAAATCCAAAATTTTTGCTATCAAGTCCTCAGTTTCATCAAAAAAAAAAAAAATTCCAGCTAAGTTTCGGCCATTTTTGAACAGCTATTTCTGTGGAGCCACTTTCACATGGCTATATCTAGAAACGTATTTCAGCTAAGTCCTTCAAATTTTCAGAGGTGAAATTATGCTACTATAACTTGAGGAATATGGACTTTCAAAGGTGTCCCTCCAGTTCATCATATATTTCTGGGTTCTTAAAGTTGCTTGAAAATTTTGCTGTGTGCTCTCTAGTAGCATATTTGATTGACTGTATAAAGCCTAATTTCAAAGACAGGGATTTAGTCTTGCACATACAGCTTCCCATATATGTTGTGTATTTTATATTCTAGTTCTGGCCCTCTCTCATGTATAATATAGAAAATACTGTATTAAGGCTTGAAAATAAAAATAATAGAAGTTGTTCTATTTTCACATTTAATACCAAAAAACCATCCACCAACATAAATAAATCAGAACCCCATCAAAAATTTTGGATATGTTAAGAAGAGGCATCTAATCTTTCGAAAACAGTCAATTTGATGTTCGTGGATCGTGTCTTTTTTTGGCATAAAATGTTAAAAATGGCAGATTTTTTTTTTTTTTTCATTTTCAAGCCTTAATCTTTTCTAGATTATTCATTATACAGGGCCAGAATTAGAATACAAAATACACAACATATTTGGGAAGCTGTATATGCAAAACCAAATCCCTGTCTTTGAAATTAGGCTTTTTACAGTCCTTCAAATATGCTACCGCAGAGCACACAGTAAAATTTTCGAGCAACTTTAAGCATGCAGAAATATATGATGAACTAAAGGGACGCATTCATAAGTCCATATTCCTCAAGTTACAGCAGGAGATTTTCACCGCTGAAAATTTGAAGGACCTACCTGAAATACTTTTCTAGAAATAGCCATGTGAATGTGGCTCCTCAGAAATAGCTGTTCTAAAAGGGCCGGAACTTAGTAGCAAAATAATTGTTTAAAGACAAAACTATGAGGAGTTGAGAGCTAAAATTTTGGATACATCTTGTTAGGTGTATCCACCCACTGGAATTTTTCAGCCAAATCTGAGATGGTCAAGTTGGAAGTTTCTCTGAAATTCATACTTTTTGACATGGAATTACCCATTTTGTTTGCTAAATGTAAGTTTTCAATCCTCATTTTTGTTTTTAAATGTGAGATTGCTGATGCACGGCATGAGAATGTGATATGCCACAAATAAAATGACAACCGCAAGACGTACACCATATGAAATGGAGTTGGCTGGAATGTACTGGCTATCGCGTTTTCAATGAAACAAACAGATTGATTCTTGCATTTTGTGGAGGAAATTTAAATCTGGATGGCCGGTTAATGGGTTACATTGTGTTTTGAGGTGAATGATTTTTTTGAGGGTAATTTTGCGCCAGTTTAAAGTAGATGACACCAGTATGTGCTGAAGTCCCAAAATGGCGAATATCGCATTTTGCCGTCAAACCCACCATATATAGAATAAAATCATTTCTTTTGTAAATATAGCAACCTGTCCTCCAACCATACGCTCAAATAGGTGAATTAGTCTCATTTACTCTGATTTACGACCCATGGGAGCATTTCCTAAAATCGCGCCCCTACTGGCTGTAGGAAGATACTGTTACAGTTACATTTTCAGTCATATTTACCCTTAAAATAATGGTTTGGGTAAAGATTAGGGTTGGGGTTAGGGTAAGGGTTAGGATTAGGTTTAGGTTACTGACAGCGATGCTGACGATGGGAACCAGGTTGTGGTTATTTAAAGGACCGCTAGAGGACGGTCGCTTAACTCCTACACGTAACTTTCATCACAATAAGCCACTTGACAAACGACCTTTGAGGACAGGCTCAAATATAGGCAGAAACCCAAATTGTGCCCATAAATGCAAAGTTGTGTTTCATTAAATTAACTCAACTTAGCATGTGTTGCAGTTATATTTCTTTTTCAAGAAAAATTAAAAATGAATGTTGATTGGATAGCAGGATATTATACCCCATCCAGAATATGAATATGCGGTTTTGTAAAACTGAAAAGAATTATAATGGTCTAGAATCAGTTTTGTGTTATATGGCCTGGAATCATTATTGGTATAAACAGTGTTGGTGTCAGTTTTATTTTCAGCTCAACATTCTGTGATACTTTTTCTTTGATTGAAGAATATTATGATTGCATATATTTGGTTGCATGGCAACCATTGATCGCACCCATTTATTGCATTTGAAGGGAAATGTAGGTGCCATTGATAACTCTCCTGCCTTGTTTTGTTTCTAATTCCATGGCATATATTGAATCTTGATTTGAATGGTAATAATCACAGCATTCAAGACTCACTATTCTGCACTGCTCTGAAATGAAGACATGCAAAAAAATGTTTTCAATTGCTCAGAGTGAAGAAGAAAAGTCTTCACTTAGGATTAAATTATTCCCTGGGTATGTAAGAAGTGACCGCCATTAAGAATACTTCCAGAAGAGACAAGGTTGAGTTCAGCATGCAACATGGGTACCGATTTAGCATCAGTTGTTCAGAACTGTCTGGGAAATATTAGTGCGTAAGAGACATATTGTTTGAATTCTGAGTTCCTGCTCAGATTATCACAAAGCGATATGAATGAAAAACTGAAATATGAAATATCAAAATATCTCTAGAAAATGTATTGAACTTTACTTTTGCAAAAAAAAAAAAATGTATAGAAAATAATTTTTTTTTTTAAATCAAGAAAATTTGAGAGTCTAGACAGCATTGCATCTGCCTTTTTAGATTTAATAAACTGTCTGGCAGCAACCCTTCGTGACCAGATCAAAAAGTCAGTGCAGAGCAGGGAGTTGCTTGAAGACACTCAGGAGTGGAGAGTGTGTTCAGTAATTGAATAAGCAGCCACTCATTGTGCTGGGTAATATGGTAGATATGGCCTTTCTGAGACTTCATGCACCTGAAACTTTTTCCACAGAGTCCTTCCCAGACCCTGACCACATTCATACAACCATGATCTGGTAAATGTTGAGGAAAAAATAAATGTGTGCTGTGCAATTGATTAAAACAATTGATTGACACTGCCTCTATCATGGTTTTGCCCCTGCCGTCAGAAGGCATGAAAACGGTGGGCACAGGGACCATGTACCCAAAGGCAGAACTAAGGACCCAAATGCACAGGCTGAGTAAAACATAAAATCTTCAATTTACAAGGATAAAACATTCCAGGAGGACTCCAGGCACGATCTCAGAATACTGCTGCACCATAGTAAGGAGCAGCCAACCCTTAAATACTAACACTTCACCTCCACCCCAGCGAGCCACACCTGTTGCCTGTTAAGGTGGAGGCGAAGAATGCAGCAGGGGGAGGGCCTGCAGGCCAACACCATGACAGCCTCTACATCTAATGCCGGGATCAGACTTCATGATTTCAGTCCTATTTTACCCTGATCTGGAAGTCATACAGCAACAGGTGGGGTCGGAAACGATGAATAGCCATCAAGGGCGAAGACTGATCGTATTATGTCCTGTAGTGTGCCATAGTGGACGACAACTGTCATAGCTTGTTTACGTTTTTTTTTTCCATCTTCTAAAACACGTCGCTGACCAGTATTAGCATAGCTGACAACGCCCTGCAAGAAGAGATGAAGCCTCAGTGCGCAAATTTGTAAACATAGCCTAAAGAAAGAAGAGTTCTGCTGTCATAGCATGGAGAAACGGTGAAACAGAGGCAAGGTTCATCATCATCCTATGGCAACAACATCTGTGCTTTCTTAATATTTCCTGAAGGGACTATAGGGAGGAAAAAAGGGGGACTATAAAGGGTATAAAGCTGATATATGGCTGTGAGGTATTGTTCAGGAACCAGTCGTGAAAACACAGGATTGTAGGTGAGGAGATTTTATTGAGCAAGGGGGGTAACCCGCGCAGGGCAGAAGGCAAAAGTACAGAGTCCACAATCCAAAAGTTAAATTCCAGTAGGGCAGAATCAGAGTCGAAAACCAGGGCAGCAAACACTGAATTCGTGGTCAGGCAAAAACAGATTCGGTACACAGACACAGGTTTGTCAGAGAAGCAAAAATCAAAAACCAGTGGACGCATCCAAATCATTACCAGGGCAGCAATCACAATAATCGTAGTCAGGCAAAAAGGGTTCGTAAACACAGATGCAACAGTAATCCAAGAAATGCAGAGCAAAAATCGATAGTTGGATGGTCCAGTCAGAAGAGTAACACAATGAGTACAAGGTGGAATACAATAGCAGCACAGGTAAACGCAAGAAACGATCTGACAAGAAAGTTCTGTGAAGAGACACCTAATATAGACTCCAGGGAGATCAAATGGTACACAGAACACTGGTGCAGGAAATGAGACTAATTACAAAGGGAGGAACAAGAGGGAGAACCTAATCTCATAAAGCAGGCAAAAGCCAAAACGTGGACAGTGATCGCAAGACAATCGTATAGACAAACACACGGCTCCAGTCAAGGAGTTAGAACATGCATAGATAATGAGAGAAAGGACAGCGCGAAACAGGTGGGGAAAATCCACAGAGATGTAGCAGAGAAGATTACGGAAAGACGAGAGGCGGAGACTAGAACAGGGCGAGTGCTGAGAGCTTGTTAATCAATTAGTAAGTGCAGCTATACAATCCCTAGAGCTTGTTAGTAAGTTAGCATTACATACAATGTCAGTTGGATTAGTAATCTTAGCGAAAACAACAGTTAGTATTGGTTTGTAAAATAGAAAGGTAGAGTGAAAGAAGTAAACGAGATGGGAAGGAGGGTTGAAATCCAGAAACCATTAAATCACCCGAAGAGTGGCACGCAGTACTGGGGCTGTGAGCAATGACAAGACAAGAGACCAGACAGGGGAAGACAAAGTGCAATGCATGGGAGAAAGCAAAAGATGGACCGGAATGAAACTATGGTTAAATGTAAAACATGGAAACATGAAAACTTCTTGCAAAACTTCCCAACTTGACAAGTTACTGATTTCCCATGAAACTTCTCAGAGTTTTCAGTGGTCTGGCTAGGCTGTCATGAAATTACTAGTAGTTTGTCACGTGTTTAATACAATCTCCTGCTTTGCTGTCTGAATTTTTTTTTTGCACACGTTTTTGTGTGTACGTTCTACTCATCAAGCTAGCCTGCACGCTGTAAGTAGTGCCGCGATTTCATCGACTTAACCTTGAAGAGAGGTACGGTGAAACATACAGAGCTAGTGATTTAAGTTAATTAAGATTGAAATTGTGTATTGGTTTGCGATCCATGGAGAACTAAGGCCACTGGGAGATAGCGGTGACTGAATAGCTTATCAGTTTGTGGCATGAAGATGCTGTATTCAAAGAAACGGCTAGCATTACTACAAAACTGCACACAACATTATCGCAAAGCGGATAGATGAGGCGGGATTTTCAAGGACCCCCAAACCAATTAAAAATAAACTTAAACTGTTGAAAGCAGCTTACGATAAAGCGGTGGACGATAAGAGACGGAGTGGCAGGGGCAGGATTACATGCCCGTTTCTGTTGAATTTGACGAGTTTCTCAAGCAGGTTTCTCACCATTTCCATTATGGGGTCCGTGATGCAAACAAACCTGAAATTTTTCGAGCCACAAATCACCATTCCAGGCGAAAACAATCGTGTTCCACCAATGCAAGGACTTCGGTAATGACCGTATAGATTGAGACACCATTGCTTGTGGACACTTTAGCTAGAAACACACGTATCATTATCGTCAGGACATTTTGCTTACAACAAATGCCGCCAAACAGTCTTATCTCAGACAATCTCGTTTTTCACGTCGTCGATGGTGTTTGATCTCCTGCCGAATCATAGCTGAATAGAAAATCAGTGCTATTTTCAGAATTCCTTAATCTGACTCATTTGAAGAGAGAAGACAAACAAAACAGCAAACAAAAATAAAAAAAACAAAGAAATTTACAAAATCAAATTAAAATATCCTACATGGATTGGTGTAACAGGTCATTCCAAGGCTGCAAGCATATTAATTAGCATTGCATTTCCTGTATATCTGATTTGCTGCATTATTTCTGCGACAGCCGAGGATCGCCACGGTGTCTGCCATTGCTGAGCATGTGCAGTAGTGGCCCAAACTACGTTTAGTTTGGCATTGCCCAAACTTAAAGAAGTTTGTTGGTTGTGTATTCATGCACTTGAAACTTTGGGAAGTGATTGAGAAGTAAACTTCACTTAGTTTTGAGTAGTCTGACCGTGACTAGTGTCAAAATGCTAAAGCACTGAAGTGCTTGCAGTGGACAAACTGTGGCCTTGTCTTGTTCTCTACTGCAGATACTTCAGTGATTCAGCCACACACTCACCTGAGTTCTCCTCTAAAATGGACTCATACATGCCACTGACTGACTGTATTTTAGCTCTGTAGTTGCTTTACATCAGCACAGTTATTACCATAGTCTTTACTTCGGTGCAGAAAAATGACACTGCGCTGGCCCTTAGATTGTAAAATGTGCTCTACAGGTGACGTTTTAATTTCGAGTTTACACCAATAATGCACATATATATCATTGACATGCTCTACGAGTATAAGATGGAGGGAATTGATTTTTTTTTTATCACTGTAGAATAATAAAAATAATACTTTACTTGGCAATAATTGAGAGCATCAACCTCAACAAAACTTCTTTGCAGTGATTTACCTTATTGTTTCCAGCCATTCTGATAGGTTTTCATGTAATTCACATAATGGGCATTTTTGAATTCTTCTTTATGTGAAAAATTCTGATCATAATTTGATAATTTATCTTTGTAAATTCATAAATCAGGCAACAATACAGGATTAGCCTGTATGGTTATATGGTCAAAATAAGCAATCATCAAATTATACTGGACTGAAATTCTATTGTATTTTCCAGGATACAGTAAAATCTCATCAATTTCCCGGTAGAAAATGTAGAATGATTCTGGTTTTGAAAGCAACAAGAGCAACATCTTTCTTGGCTCCTGTATCCATTTGCCAAGTTATTTCTTGATAATTCTAATTGATAGTTCTCTGTAAAGTGAATGCTGCTCTAATTATTTCAAATTATTATCCAACTGACTATATTTTCCCTCTGCTAAACGCTACCTTCATAAAGTGTTACCAGAGTACTAATAAATCAACTCAGATTTTTTTAATGGTGCACCCCTTGGTTTTGGGGAAAGCTTTTATACAGAAAGCCTAGTGACATAAAATCATGTAACACAAAGGCATTGGAACTCAATTATAAAACATTGAGGTAAGTGATCAAACAGTCAAAACAGCTTTAAAATGTGGTCTGAGGTCTGGAATTCAACCAAAACCTATTGGCTTCCTATATTTTTAGCACTGATGTCATTTCATGTGCGAAAATTAAGGAAAGACCAGTTGATGTCATTTTTTTTTTTTTTTAATCTGAGGGTGGCCCCAAACTTTTGGCCTGCAGTGTACATTGAGTCAACCTGACTGCCATTGCTATAGCTGGGTGAAAGGGAGTGATAATTCTTGGGTTTAGCCACAGCTGGGAGGGTGCACATGTCAATGAAAAAATGGGGCTCCTCTGTAATTTTACTCCAAGGGCCTAATACTCCTGGCCACACCTCTGACTGAGTGCCTTCAATTCTATAGATTTTATCATTCTGGAGTGAAAAGATGACTAGGTTTTATGGAAATTAAAAGCATCGTTCCAAGATGGACTGAATATTGTGCAGTTGCTCATTATTGTTTCTTTCAGTATCTCCTGTGTGATGGGGCCACAGTGTGAAATTACAGGGGCTGGTTCTAGTCAACTTGATTCCAGTTCCCCAACACAAATACGCATTTAATTGTGGTAAACAAAACACCTTCAAACAGCATGCTAAGCTCTTGTAGCATACTTTGCGGTCTATAAATGGAAGAGAGTGTTGGTTAATCCCCGGCCCTGGCAGCCGGAGCTCATTATCCAGAAAAAGACTCAGCTCAATGCCCATTGTGTGAACTTCTCATTAGGCAACATGCTGCAGTCTTTAGCTTAGCTTCAGCCATAAAGAATGTATGTAGATTAACCGATTCTGTATCAGTGCCCAGCAGTCTCTGGAACTGGCAAACAGCTATTGCTGTCACCTTGTTTCTAGTTAGTAAAGTTATTTATTTTTTATGTGTTATAGCTGAAGAAATAAATTTGGGAAAATTGCAACTATGCCCAGAATCAATGCAAAGCAATGATTTTGAAAATGAAAATACAAATCACATTTTGAGGAACTTTTTGATTGTTTTGTGCCTACATTAGAAAACTGGCCCTTTTTCCATAAGATCAAGATATTGCTTCAGCACACTGTGCTTGCCCATTTTCACAACTCCCTTTTTTCATTACCAACGACTGATCATGTTAAAGCAGCACTATGTAGTTTTTTCACTCTCAAATATATATTTCCAAGATCATTTTGGTGATACATCAACTCATAATAGGTT
Organism: Gymnothorax reevesii; assembly: GCA_029721435.1. Taxonomy (NCBI): domain Eukaryota; kingdom Metazoa; phylum Chordata; class Actinopteri; order Anguilliformes; family Muraenidae; genus Gymnothorax; species Gymnothorax reevesii. The sequence continues at coordinate 23,090,590 of CM056577.1, read as the reverse complement.
GAATAACACGTTTGACATGGCTCGATCGTGCCTTCATTGCCTTTCCTGGCACTATGTAACTTCGGGTTTCGGGTAGGAACCCTGGCCCAAAAAGAACTACAAACTACAAACTGTTTTACGGCATATGTACCACAATCCTCCTCCCCCCACGTCTCTCAAAACCAAATGAACGAGTGAATGTAGAATGAAGCAGAGTCGGAAGTGGTTGTAATGGCTGTCTGAAGCGGCGAGGAAACCGAAGAAGGCAAAGATGTTGTCCCAGGAGACATTTAAGAAAGCAATAAAATAAGATCCAGGACTAGGGTCAACATTGGACCGGCTTTGACTCGCTGGCAAGAGCTGAAAGACTAGAGAATGAGGAATGTCTGACCTATGGATACCCGGTGTTACTTTTGGATAAGTACGTACAAATTTTTCGCTTAATCCTTCATTCTAGTTCTGGTTCTAGTGCGTTTGAACCTGTTTTATAAAGTCAATGGTTTGAACTTTCTTTGTGTCAGGCTGTGTCATTGAAATAATCTAATACCCCGTTTATGCTCAGTCAGATAATTGTCTCCAGCGATTAGCTAGCTGGTATCTGACATGCTTGCTAGTTGTCATGCTATCGTTAGCTGGAGAACATTTCTAAACTAGTCACCAGTTAAAATGTGTGATCATAAACGTTGTCAGGAGCACAGAGATATAAGAAAACTAGAGTGGACGATGTGTGGGCTGGACCAAAGCGGAAATGGCAGAATAGCTTCGCCATCTTGTGTATGTAGAAATGTCCAATGTGGCACACGTAAACAGTAGGCAAAACATGGGTTTCCACAACTTAGAGACTTGTTTTCTGAGTTCTTTTTATCCTTTCATGCTTAAAATGGACACAAATAAGGAATTGTGATCAAAAAACAAAATTTATTTTTAAAAATATTTTTTTGTATTCAATGTTTATTTAATCGGAAGACATTACAGAGAAATCGGAACTTCAGCTGTTGTCCCGTATGAGCGAGTTTTCATTTTTTTCGAGCTCGGTTTAGGCCAGTTATACTGCATTTTCCAGTGAACATCTGCCCCGATATACATACACAAGGTGGCGGCGGCGTGCTGCCACGGAAACGACGGGATTGTCCACTCTAGTTTTCTTACATGTCTGTGGTCACCAGCATGGCAAACCGGTATGCGCGTGTGACTGAATGATACAAGTTCCCTGGAATCAATGTGATGGCGTGTATTTGCGTGCGACGTGATGATACATTTGAGGGTGTTCTGCAGATAACTTGTGAGAGTGAGAATGAGAGTAGGAAAACGGTGGACTACTCGTTGGGCGTTACGCATGGCTATCGAGTTCCTTAATATAGTTACTGTCTAGCCGCCCCCAAGTTCGAGCCCATCTCCTTTATGTGTATGGATCGGGTTGCCTATCCCGCATTCTTCTCCTCTCACTGGTGCAGGAACGAGCCCTTCTCGGTCATTGGGATGCACCCCCTCAGCCACAGAATTCATCACAACGTGTACTTCAGTCCCGTATAGAGTACAAAAGGTCCAAAATTGGTCGTTTTTATTTCGGAAGGAAAAGGTAATGACCTGAGTTGGCATGTCCTCATGTCTTTTCAAGGATTTTCTGTCAACTCTCTGCCGCCCTCTTGTTTTCTTGCAAAAGCCAATCAGTTCTGTGGATGACGACTTTGTGGTGGGATTCAGCAGAGGGATCGCCTATTCGAACTGCGACTGTGCATGTAAGCGACGTCCAATCATTTGTAAGCAGAGCAAAATTTAATTGATTCCGGTTAGGGCTAGGATTAGTAGTAGCTGTGCATGTAAGCGACGCCAACTTCCGTGTTCGGTTCTATTCCTGACATTCAAAGTGCGAGCATGAAATGCTATAAAAAGCTGTAACTGGTAACGTAACCATAATAATTTTAGCATTGACACTGATGAACAATATTGTTGTGTAAACATTGATGTGCGTTCCAGCTGTGTCAGAGTCCTTTTTTCTCTGCGATGTCATCTGCCAAGTTGAATGAACGCGAAGCCCTGTAAATTCTGACTGATTTGCATTGGTGGTCAGTTTTTCTAACGTGCATAAAATCGGTCTGAAAGTGACCGCAACGATGTCTTTTGCCATGGTCATTGTCGTTATAGTTGTAGTGTGGACTTTGCCATCTACGTGAGTTAAACCGATTTTTAAGTCTCCCATACCTGGTATGAAGACATGGTTGATTTGATCGCACATTACATGTCCTGCTTCAATTTCAGTTTTTTTTTCCAAAAATTTTTTCAGAAAGTTTGCTGGTGTTGTTGGCCTGCATTGTCTTCTATTTGTGAAATGTCAACTTTGATATTTGGTAGTTATAACTGGTGATTCACAAATTAGTGAAATTTCCTGAGGGAAAATAAACCTTTTTACCAGATGAGTTTCTTTCTTATTGTTATTTTCAATTGTTTTCTGTTTTTCAAGCCATACATATGCAGTGCTGCTCATCTGTCTGTGGAAGGCTGTGGGGGACAATATCAAACTGATGACGAAAACTTGCCCCTCAGCAAGAAGGTCGTGGCTTCGGATTTTCATGGTCAGCCCATGTTTCAGCTGCTTTCTTCCCCTTACTCTGATCTCTTCCCACAGTCCAAATACGTGCATGTCAGACTAAATGGAGACTGTAAATTGCCTTTAGAGATTAATGTATGAGTGAGAGGTGTGTGTGCCCCAGGATGGGTTGGTGAGCTGTCCAGGATGTGTTGCTACCTTTCGCCCATAGTTGATTGAGAAAGGCTCCAGCTCCCTGTGAATCTGATGAGGAAGAAACAGCTTAGATAATGGATTATGAATTTTTCTGATCTATGAGTAAAAATTGAAGTAAAAATATGATAATCATTCAGCAATTTATAAATAATCATGCATTTTCATTTTGTTACAGTCCATAGGCAGAGCTTTGAAATGTACTGTATTCCACCATTTGACATAATCAATTGTAATGTAATTCCAATGTCTCAGGTGACCATGATAACTTGGTGGTCATGTGACTGCGTAGAGCAGGATATGGTTATAATGTCAAGTTGCAGATGGTATCCAGTCGACCTAAACACTGGCAGAGTACCTAACAAGATATCAACGCGATTTCAAACACGGCTGTTGTTGCCTTAATGAAAACCCAACTTGCATTTTTTTATGACAGTAATGTGCCAAAGAAGTTTCTTTTTGATAATACATAATGTAATTAAAAATGTTTTGTTAATGCCCATGAAATGAAAGCAATCTCCTCAACAAAAATCAGCAAAGTCAATTAGCCTTTGCCTAAGCCTTCCCCTGGTCCATACCGAGGACTGCATAAAACATGGACAGCCGAACGTCTCCTGAAAAGTGAAGCCAAAACGTCTCAATCGCCAACTACAGGCTGGCTGCAGTACAAATTACAAGCCCGCCCCCTCCATGATAGTGGAGGGTAGAAATGCCGGACAGAGAAAAATGTGTAAATGAAAAAAAATTTTTTTTCTGAGGATGATTTCTTCCTTTTTGAGAAGTTCTTACCATGCTGATCTATATTCTCGCGTCAATTTTTCTGAGAAGTTTACTGTAAACCTTTGATTTGATATTATGCAAAAGGGGCGTGTAGTCATAATAAACAGCAGTGATTGACAACTGCAGAGCATGGACTGAGTCCCGATAGCCCCTGCCCCCTATGGATTTCATTTTGGGAATAGTAATTTTATGTAAAGCTGGAGTAGGAACATCGACAGGAGACCTATCGTTATCTGAAATTCTTCATAGGGCTAGCTAACAGCGATTGTGCTTCAAGCAGGACAGATTGCAACAAAAAACGATGAAATGAGTTGCTCTGCTGTGAATTGTACTAACCGACCCGATCGATTGGAAGGATCTTTGCAGTTTTTTCGGTAAGTTTATTTTTTGTTTGAAGTTGAACGGTCAGTTAAGTTATTACCAAGTTAGCTAGCTACCTTGGCTTTGTTAAGACTGCGAGCAGATTGGCAAATGTTTAGGATTAATATGGGGGAAAATGGTGATCGGTAGCCATTCATAACTGGCAAAATATACATTTTTAATTTTAGAGAATACCTATTAAGGTAAGCATTTGAATGAAGTTAACGGCACTGTGTCGTAAAGTATCGTTCTTATGAACTTGAACTGGAAATATTAGGCCAGTGCAGCTGTAGTTCGAGCCTTTAGCTTTCACATCTGCAGTCTGTATCTCAGAATTTTAGAACGAACACAGATTGCGAGTCACTCGGCCCGGGAGGAATTCTGCTTGCCCAGGGGATCAGCGTTAGAACCTTGCAAATGGCTGGCTCATTCCTTCAACTTTTGAATTGATTGAAATCACTTAGGCTAATAAAGTAGAGTAAACGATGTAGCAAGCTTGCTATCTAATGTTCAGTAACCAGATGAGCCCCTAGGTGCAAGTGTTTCCATAATCATCAGCAAGCCAGCTTCTCGTTTTTCTGTAGGTAACAAAACAAAATCCCAACCTTATGTTGCAACCTTGCGGACAGCAGCTAAAACTGCAAAAAGAACTAATTGGATCGAGGAGGTACAGATTATTTTACCAATGACAATATGACAAAAATGAAACATGCCGAAAGTGGATTCAATTCAATAATAATTTCAGTGTCGATTTGGCAGGTTTCAAATGAAATTACAGCTGGAATCAATGCATCTACTTTAGTGGAATTGGCTAGGGAATGGGGTAACTCTTAAAAGATTGATCGGACGAAGTATCGGGGAAAATCTGACAAAATTTCGAGTTTGGCCTGGAAGGAAATGGAGACAAACTGTAAATGAGGGAGTGGTGTAAACCGGGTGTAGAATGCAAATATCACCTTTAAATGTCACTTCTGCTGACTTTTTCTGCAATTTAACAGATTACATGTTTATATTCTATTATTCCATATTTCATCAGGTCGTATTGTTCTTCTTTTGCATGAAGTAGATGTGACTTAATGTTATAAACTTCATTTTTTATGACATTCTCCAGTGAAAAGTCTTATGCTTAAATAACCACAGGCGTTGGTTTCCAGATATTCCGATGAGATTTATACATACTCTTGGCCACTGTGGAGGATGCAAGAATTGCCAAGTCCATTTCGTCGTCTGAAAATGAGGACATCAAAACTCAAACAATTACTATCCATGCATTCAAAGACATCGAGTCCACAGAAAAGAAAGTGTAGGGGTGTTGGATTGCTAAGTTAACTCTCAGAAAATGAATTGCCGGTGCCCCAAGCTATGATTGTTATCTTCCATTGCGATTATGTTACATTTTTAGGAAATAAAACATTAGCTAACAGTAAGATACGCAACTTATTAAACGCAGCAAGCTAACTTTGGTGAGAAGGACAGTTTATTTTAATTAACAATTTGATCTACCGTTCTAACATGTTGAAAAATTAAAAGTTCAACTCATTACTCATCTAGTACTTGCGCATAGGAAATGTCACTTTCCTGGCGGAACTTGATTTAGAAAATACAACGGAAGTCAGCAGTTAAAATGCTCGCCAACTTGCAACATTGGGTAAGTGACAGTTGAGAACATTGACTGGAGCTAGCTATGTGGCAGAGAAGTGGCAAAAATCTGACACCTGGGTTACTTCGTGTAATTAGCTACATACCTAGTTTGTTAAGCAAGATTCAGTGACGAGATATCATAGATAGCCAGTTAGGTACTTCAACTAATTTCGAAACAGATGACTGTGGGGTGGGGTCTGTTTAGCCATAAAGTCTATTTACCTTATTAACGATCGAATAGTTTCGCTGCCGACAGTGGGGTCACTTTACTATGATAAATTGTATTGTGTACTGTGTGAGAGCTGGCTATTACAGGCACTTACGTTAACAGTGTAGCTGCCAGCCCAGGTTAGAAGTTCAGGGGGCTGTTCGGGTGGGTGTGTGGGCGGGAACCGATAGCGCGGCTCTACCCCCTGATCACTACTGCGCCGACTCAGGCTCCAAATGTGCAACATGGCAGCGCCCGTATCGAGGATATTTTGGCTCCATTTTTGTTGAATGGGAGTTAATGGAGATGCGTCGTCCATGTTTTATACAGTCCTCGGTCCATACACTTGGATCCTGAAACAGGGTTGCTGTCTTGTTAGTGAAGTTGAACCAGCCTCTTTTGATGGATTGCCTACTCATAGCTATTGCCTAATGCATGCATTTGTTTAAATATACATGGAAGAGCCACTCCCATTGACAAATCACGGTTATGGTTGGAAAGGTCTGCGTGTGTATCGCAAATGATGGGATTAATCGGGCCCTTAGTTTCAGTCTGATTTTCAAATTTGAATTTACATTAGAATATTGTCCACCGTACAGCGGGTTGTGTCTTAAATAACACAGTTGTGGAGACTAATAAAGCCATAGTGGAATTACATTTTCATCTTCAACTATATGTAATCATTTTATTGTGGTCCCTTGCAAGCTTCCATATCCGCCAAATGGGTCTTGAAAAATGCAGCCAGGAATGTTGCCTGGCCTTCAGTCACCTGGAGTGCTTCTCAATCTCTTTATCACAAGCGTGATAGTTCACCAAGGGGACATATGGCATTTTTGCTTATTTATATTCGAACGTGTCCAGTTTTATTTGTGAAGATCCAGCATTTTCCTGCCGTGATTGAATGCTTTTGCAATGTGTTTTCCCATAGAGCTGAATTGTAAAGTTGCACCGCTTTTGTGCACCTCTCTTTCATTAAATTCGACCTGACATACTTGATATCTCTTCACAATGTAAAAATCCAAAGAGATGAGGTTTCAGGGTTGTTGGAGGGGAGCAGTTAAATGGATATGGGCAAATATATCAGACCTCGCATGCCGCCTGTCCACATGACAGAGAGTAGAGCAGGCGGTTAGCTGAAGCATTGATTAAAATGGACTTTTTGGTTTCCAGTTAGAAATTGTGGAGCAGTTGTGAATGGCCAACATCGTTGCTGACAGCTCAGTATAAAACAAGCCTGCCAGACTGGGGTCTGTATCAAGCAGCCGGCTAATTGTGTGTTAAATCCTGGCTATTGCTCTGCCATCAATTGCAATATCTGTAAATGTCAAGAAATGCAATATGTGCCGGTGCCATTAGAATATTGTATTTTTGCTTATTGACTTGTCTTTTATCAAGCTGCAATTCCCTCTGCACGAATGGTACCCAATCTCTGGAAGAAATTAAGAAAGTGCATTGACTTTGCACAAATTATTGGTACCTACCCCTGCAAAATCATTGTTATATTCTTCCACTAGATACTGGGAATGTTCACTTATAAATCCGAACAGAAAATGACAACTGGTTAAAACAGCCAGAAGACAAGCCATTGTTGTGCATTAAATAGCGCTGAATAACCTTAAATCGAAATGGCAATTTCTTCTTGCTGTAAAGTTTCAACAATCTATATCTGGTAGTCTAATGCAGATTCTTTCTCAGGAAAAAAAAAGGGCTTGTCTCCAAATTTTCGGCAACACTTTCTAAGTACTGCACACTACGAAGCATTGTTTGAATATCAGTAAATACTTTTGTAATCATGATTTATAAACCATCGCTCCTACTTTAATATACATTAGTAAGTAATTCATATACACAGTTATAAATGTTTCATTTGATTATCAAGAAATGTAAGTTATAGATTCACCAAGCAGAAAAAGGACATGGACACCACAATGGCTGAGAGCTTTGTTTTGATTTTACAGTACATTGTTTGCACCTTTCAATGAATATTCATGTTTTCTATACCAATGTGTGTTGGGTTAGTTTTTTGTTTTTCTTCTTATTTTGAAGAAGGCATTCGGAGACTTTTATGAGTCCTGAGGTACTGCTGGGAAGGTTCTTTGGCTATTGCCGGCCTGTTAATCTCATATGTAAACGCATAGATTGTCCTCACTTTTGATGAAGTCACGCAAAATCCCAAACCAACAATTAGTAAATGCTTTCTAAATACTTGAATTAGTCATGAAATTAATCATTAATAAGATTCTTATAAACAGTAACATGCTAACTAACCGTTCGTGCCTGTCATTTGAACCATTTTCTGGTTAAATGTGTGCTTAAATCAACATCTAAATAGTTCATAAATCATTAAAGGGATTCTTCATTCATCACACTGATTTACTAACTTTGAGTAACATGTGATGCTCCACTTTATATATTATTTCTCAAGTTTTCAGGTTAATCGAATGACATGAGGTTGAGAAAATAGTGTGTTTTTTTTTTTTTTAGTAGAAAAGAGCTTCCATGGGCGCAGCCATTCTGACCAGTCACATGATCAGAAGTACCTAATATCGAGGGCAGACTGCAATAAACAATTATGTCCAGATGTTATATATTGGACATAACTGTTTATTGCAGTCAGCCCTCAATGTATTGTCATCAGTGCGATTCACTGCAAATGTCGAGAAAATTCCATTGTGTTTGTTATTGTGTCGATTTACCGCGGCCAATGCCCTATTGTGTGGTGAAGCTCGATTGTGTCTCAGATGCGAACCACCCCAAGAATCATTATTTTCATAAAATACCATCGAGGGCGTCGAGACAAAGCCAGTGGCTTGCAAAATGTTGCCGGTGTTCTGACAATTTGTGCTGCCTTTTCTAATCAAAGTGACACTACTGTTAACTCCTGGATAAGCAGAATGTGAATTACAGACCGGTCATCCATGCCAGGATCATATTTATCTTACCTCTCATGGTCCTGCTGACAGCAAATGGATTGATTAATTGATTAACTAGTGAGTGACACTCAAGTCTCATCGCGACACTCCTTCCGAAGCTTTGCTTATCCAGAAGCAAAAATGCTACCTACACAGAGATCGTAAAATCTTTGTTTACGCTTTAATATTACAATACGAATCAGCCTACAATAGCAACTATGTGATTTCTTCGCTTATTATAACATACGCAAATGTTATAATGAGTTGCATAAGTTTGATTTAAAGACATCATGCTGCACGCCACTATTGTCTAATTTCGGCATTTTGAGGAAAAGCCAGCGTGTACATGCAATTATTTGCCAATATGTCAAAAAGCGCTCTGCGAAATATTTTCAAGATTTTATATGATATTTAGTTTGCGAGGGAGGATATAGAGCTTAAGATAATGGGTCCATACAGGCGCGCGCAGAACTGCAAGGTAGCAGATCTTGATAGGTAGCAGAAATTGACAGAACACCGGCCTGGAGGGAATGACAGGCAAGCTCGTGTTTGCAGCAGACTGGACCAAGAATTTTCTGTTTATTCTTTGAAAACTGTCCGTTGATGCATTTTAGATCTGACTATCTGGTGCACAGTTTCTGGCTCACTCCCAGCTAGAAGGGAACGTTCTGAGAACTTTACCCAACGTTACCTAAAGGCTCTCTAAATGTGACAAACGTCCCGACCCTTTATAGAACATTGGGAACGATCCTAAAACGTCCTCTTTAGGTTATGAAGCTGCAACAGTTCAAAGCAACCAAACTAACTTTAAGGGAACGTCCCATGTTGGTTATTTTGTAGTGACACTGTAACGTCAGAAAGAAAAACATATGGGGTATAATCGGAACATTCCCATTTAGTTCCCGTTTGGTGATATGATAACGTTCCTTTGAGGACTTTAGGGGAACGTTGTATTAACCTTATCTTTTGGTGACACTGTAATGTTATAAAGACAACATTTGGGATGTACTGACAACGTTCCCATTTGGTTCCTTGTTGGTGAACTAGGGAACTTATGGGAAACGTCATTTGGAGGAAATCAGAACCAAAGATTCTAGAGCACTACGCTAGAACTCTAATCTTTGATCATAACGATACTTAAGCCAGCTTTGCAATAAACTGGTGTCTTTATGTGAATTTGCATATGCACGTTACTGTAAATAAAACCTGATTATTCTACCATCCATCTGTATTGCACATCAGAGATATACCTTTACCAACTCTTGCCCAGGGATTGATTTGCAAGAAGGTTGTACCAGACAGGACAAAATAAACAAAGAAACATGCTGGGGCTAGAATGCAAGTGAAAATGTGTAGTAAAATGGGACGCCGACTGACGTGCGCGCCCCGTCTTTTCTGTGAATGGAGCTTTCCATTTGAGTCTGATTTGTACACTGACCAGTAGGGCTGCACGATTCTGGAAAAAATGTGAATGCAATGGCAGTGTTGCGTTTGGGGGCAGTCTCAAGCGCCCCCAAGAGACCACCTACTACACACTACTCTGTCATTGAAAGAAACAGTTTATTTGCTCTGCGGCTTGGGAAATTATGATGGAAAATCGTTAACATTTAGAAATTAGATCACGTGTAGGGGTGAATCGAGATCACGATCTTCTGGCGATTTATCGTGCAGGCCTACTGACCAGCTTGATTTTCATAAAGGCTAATATATTTACATAGATTTGTGGTAGGATGCCACGTGCAATATGTCACCATCCTGGTTTAAATCTGATGTCATGGCGAAATCCAGCGAGCGCTGCGAATATGACTAACAGTGTTCGGTCTCATCTTTGTATCGTTAACTTGTTAATGTTAAATAAATGATGATGATGATAACCTTATGATAATGAGCCGGAATATATAATCTTATTCACAATTTTTTATTTATTCTTTTTTTTTTTCATTTTTATGAATGGTTTGAATAAAAACTTTGTCTTAGCGTTGCCTAATCTAACGGATTCAAACATCATCTTTTCTCGTGCTATAAAAATATATAAATGGGTAGCCTACTTTGGGGAGATTGTAGTAGTCAGGGGTTGAAGACTGCACGGAGAGAAATTGAGAATTTAGCGAGGATTTCGATTTTTTTTTTTTTTTTTTTACAGAATTTTAATAATCAATTTAGGTGATTAGAGGATCATTTTTAGGTGTCATTAAATCCATTTCTCTGTGATTAGTTTCGAATGAGTGATTGGTAATTGGAAATAGTGAAGGTGGTGTCTCTTTTAGTTCACTTCTGCTGTAGCTAGCTATAATTATTTCATACCGTTAGGAATAGGACATTTAAGTGTAGAATGGAAAAGCATGGAATGCTTTTTCATAGATTAGTGTTGGTGGCATCTCAACACTCAGTGAAGGTAAGTAAAATAATCAAACGTTATGGAAAAGTTTTGTTGTACCGTTGAACTGTTAGCTAAGTTAGCCAGGATTTGTCTAGACAAGCTACTGTGACAACAGCCATAACGGTACACGAGTTACTGTTCTGCGGTGGATTTTAACGATTTCTACTGGAGCTCTTCAGTGCAGTTTAGAAATCTATACACTGCTGGCCTTAACTCATTCCCTATGGAATACGTTTATATAAAATTGTCATGTTTGTACGAAATGCTTTTCCGAAAAAATTACACAATATAAAGAACTGAAATACCTGTGGCCCATGACCGTAATCATCAACTGATTTCGTGCTTTCATCGGACAGCGAATGATCATCCACGCCGCTGGCACCTGCTTACCATAGAGAATGGTAGAATTTGCCGCGCTGTAGGAAATGAGTTAAGCAGCATCGCTTGCACAAGTATTGTCCAACCTGTATTGCATTATGAGTCAAACAGCGACCTTGCGCTTTCTTTGTAAGCCTCATTGTGCACAAATGTGGATGTTAAGGACCAGTGACATTGACATTTTAAAATCAGTCAGTTTGTGTCTTGCCTGATTTCGTATGACTATCTAATTACAAAGAGGAAAAATGGCCAAAAAAAAGGAGGTGGCTGTTTGCCCGGCAGCGGGGTGAATTGGGGGAAACAGATCAGCTCTCTGCCCTGCAGTGGGGTGGACGGATAAGAGAAGTACTTCTGCCATTTGTCCCACAGCTGGGCCAATAAGTGATTTCATTTTATAATCCGCTCCACTCCTTTAACTTTTGCACTGCAGCGCTGCGGGGCGAATAGCCTCTTCTAAAGAAAAAACAAGGCATTCCTGAACACAGCAAAATATTTTATATTTTGAATGCATAAATTCACTGTCATTATCATGGTAATGATTCCCCATTGTCTCATGAAGTGGTATTGAACAAGCTTTGAACATTGTTCAACAGGGCCTAAATATGTGCATTGATCATGGATTTCTTTACAGCAACAAACTCTGGAGTACTATATCAATATATTAATTTTTAAATTTTTAGGCCAGCCGACAGCTGAGTGGAGGAATGAGGCTCGTGACTGCTGCAACACATGCACACAGGAATTCAGTATATTTAAATACATGCCTACATACATATATGCACTAATTAAATTATTTTCCAAATAATTGACCTTTCAGTTCCATCTTGTTTGTCTGTCAAACATCTGTCAAATCAATGAATCAATCAATGAAATGTTGGCATAAGGTTTTCCAAAGGTTAGGTATAATGTAAAGTTTAGGGGAACATTGTAGAAATAACCTAGAGGGAACATTGTTTCTTGATGGTTCCCAAAACGTCTTCAAAATGTTCTGAAAGGTCCTCAAAAGTTCCCCAAAAAACGAGGACGAGGGGAGAATGTTTTTTTTTTACAACTTGTAGGGAACGTTCTTTCCACGAATGGGAACATTCCCCGAACGTTCTGAGAACGTGAAATTTCCAGCTAGGCAGGCAGTAGAACGAACTGCAGATTGTACTACCGTATTCTTACTATACTACTGGATCCTGAATAGAAACTAGATAAAACCTAAGCCAGCGGGGCGAAAATGACGTCTGTTGTGGAGTAAGTGCAATAGCGACAGTGTTTTGTGAATAACACGGCTGTGTTTCAATATGATATCATGCAATATGCGCTTTGATTTATTGCGATCCTAACAGTTTAGCCAAACATTAGTTGCCCTGGCCGGTTGTTTACAGCATTGTTGTGACTTCCCATTGTGGAATCATGTGACTCGGTAAGAATGGCGGGGCTCATCATAAATGCAGGTCCATGCCAATAAAATCAATTTAAAATAGTAAATGACCTCAGAAATCAACGAAAATTTCAGGATTGGAAGGAATTATGATAATCTAGCCAATAATTGTGCCTTTTCAAATATGATAAATGAGTGGAGTATCCCTTTAAATTACACATTCTATACAATTACACAAACCATTATAAACTTATAACTGGTCCCTAATTGATAGAAAAATTTAGACATGGTCAGTCCATCACTTATGAATTACCTACTGATGCGTATTCATGTGGAACAATGCTTTAAAAACAGTGAATGAAGTATTTCCTAATACTAAAATAATGCTTCATAGCGTGCAATAATTATAAAATGTTACCAAATTTCATGCAGAGCTGCACACCTATTTTGTCATTAATATGGTCCCTATAGATGCTTTCATAGAGTCCTGCAGGTCTCTCATTTTATCTCTGGGCTCGGCTTTCATTCACTTTCCTCTGGCGACCCTTAAAGTGGATGTTTGAGTGAATTGTGTGTGTGTGTGTTTGTATGTGTGTGTGTGTGTGTGTGTGTGTGCCTTGCGTTGGATCATGGCGTATTTGTGTCTCTTGCCCGATGCATTCTGGTGAAGGGTCAAGCACCCATACACTCTCAGACATAGGGGTACAGGAGGAGTTCATTTCTGTTCCCCAAGGTACATTCAGCACTTATGTAGCCCCTAGGGTTAATTTTTGGACCTCAAAGTACCTGTGTTGTGAACATTTTTAGGGTCTAAAAGGTACTTTTATGTTCCAAAGCAAATAAGTACCCACTTCTGAGGGTACAACAGCAGTACCTTTTAGGACACCGCCTCAGTGACAGGCCTTTTACCCCTAAAGGTACCAATAGGGACTTATTTTTCTGAGAGTATATGATTCTAACCTGGAATAAGTTGGTCAGAAATGGACGGATGGACGGTTGGATGGATGGATGAACGGATGGATGCCATGGTCTCTGGCAGCAGCTACGATTTAAATCAGTGTCTTGATCTAGCTCCAGAAGTACCCCTGCCCTGCTTATTTTTGAGGTTTTCCTGATCTAAAACACCCAGTTTAGCTCACGAAGAGCCCTACTAATGATCAGTGGATGCCGGTGAGTTAGGTCAGGGATACATCTAAAATATGCAGGGTAGGGGTACTCTGGGAACAGGGTTGGGAAACACTGATTTAAAAAATCAAATGAAAATAGGGAAAATGAACCCTACCTTATACCTCCATAATATTCTGCTTTATGCTGGTCCAGCTATGGCAACAGGAACAAAGCAAATATACTTCTCTTCATTTTGGAAACTTTTAAAGACTTCTAATTTTCATCCTGCTTACCTGAAGAATTCAGTACTTTTCAACATTTACCGAGCCCATTCCATATTCATTGACCATTCTGTGAAAGCTCACAGAAAACTACCTGCAGCTAAAATTCATGACTTTCCCCATATTTGTTTTACGATTTCATATCTCAAATCACACTGAGGCAGCAGCACTACTTAACAGTCAGCAGCAGAGTACGGCAGTCAAGCATATTGCCCTCCTCAAACATTCACCAATAAAGTACAGACTATTTTGGAACTTTAAAGCAAAGAATAATAGCATTCAATAGCTGAAGGGCCCTTGAGGAATCTTGGCTGAGACTAACCCGCACAAACCAGCACTGCAGAGTCTTTGTTCTTTGTCAGTGACTGATAAAACCTTGACCAGAGTGCCAAACACAGGAGATTTCTCATCTTGTATGTTTTCATTTCACCCCTAATTGGCTGCAGCTGATTCAACTAATGAGCAGCTGAATGCTTTTGTGCTCCATGTGCTGAGTTAGTGTGTGCATTCTTCTGGTTGATAACAGATCGGAAGATCTTAAGGAACAGGATTAGTCAGCCCAGGCCTTGACCTTTATCGCTTTTGGATTTTCCCACTACTTAGCACGCGATAACTAACCTTGACCAAAGGTTGCTCGTAGTATGATGCATGGGGCAACGTGAAATTCACCACTTTCCCAAAGATACCTGGATGATGTTCTACACTGGCTAAATTTCACAGTATGCAACCGGAGCTGTCTTTGGTGTTCTATTTCTCATTCGGAAACGCGGTCAATGGTAAGATTACATTGTTATCGTCACATACTGGTTACTACGGTGTACGTTTCACTGGAGAGTGGCTTGTAGAATCCAGTATACACTGGCGCAGTATGCAGCATGCTGTAAACGGTGCAAAAAATCTAGCCCAGTATTTCACAGCCAAAACTTGGAGAATGTGTCCATGAATTTACAGTGTTCACTGCAGAACTGTTTGGCTGTATTTCAGCATACAACTGAGAGACATAAAATGTCATTCTTAAATGTGGGAAAAATCCAGAGGTATTTTTCACTTCTTTTTAAACTTTTATATATGCCCTCATTAATAAAACAATGCTGCTGTCAGAAATAATTCTGGATGACTGTGGGAATGTCTGGTTTGGTTTGTTGTCCTTGGCAGTTAATAGCGATGTTCATGATGATCTCAGTGTTTTGATACGTGGTTGGCAAAAAGGCTCATCTTACACTAGTGGATCTCTGTCTCTGTGTGTACTTAATAAAACATCTAAAATAGCGATTCCAGTCAATTGTTGTGTCATCGGTTGCCCCAGCAGGTTCGCTAAGGGTTCAGGAATCACATTTTTGAGGATTTTAAGCAAGTAACCAAAGAGGAGACTTGCCATATTGTTTTTGTCCTGAGCACACTTTTTGCCAACCGCCAAACTGTGCATGTACAACTTTGACGTCATTGTTTGTAAAAAGTGAACATTGCTATACTTTGGGGTGTGTGGTGTTTGTGTGTGTGTGTGTGTGTGTGTGTGTGTGTGTGTGTGTGTGTGTGTGTGTGTGTGTGTGTTCTTGTACTTGCTACAATGTGAGAACCAAAAAACATTTTTTTTCCCTGGGAAGTGGGGACATTATTAAGGTTAGGGGTCAGGTTGGAATTAGGGACAGGTTAAGGTTTGGGTAAGGGTTTGAGTTTGGCATGCATTGCCTATTGTCAAAATTACGAAAAGGTTGTAGAGACATACAAAGAATGACTGGAAGTCAATTTCATGACCTCACAAGGATAGAAGCACAAGAATGTGTGTGTGTGTGTATAGAGGACTCCCCTGGTGAAAACCGACTGCTGCGGTAGAAACCAATTTACATTTTGAGAAAAGGCCTTTTTTTAGTATTTTTCCCATATATATCTTAATTTTCATGCAGTTTAATACAACCCCAATTCTGAAATAGTTGCGACGAAGTGTAAAGTGTGTATAAAATCACAAATGTAATTTCAGATCACAGGAGCCAATATGTTCTTTACAATAGAACATAGATAACATTTCAAATGTTGAAAGTGAGACATTTTACATTTTTATCCACAAAATAAGCCTATTTCAAATTTTCTGGCTGTAGCAGGTCTCAAAAAAGTTGGGACGCAGGCAGAAAAAGGGTGAAAAAGCAAAAAACACATTGGAGGATCAGCCGAAAGAACATTTAGCAAGCAATTAAGTTAACTGGCATCAGGTTTGTAATATGATTGGCTATAAATAGGATGTATTGGAGAGGTTGAGTCTCTCAGAAGTAAAGATGGCCAGAGGCTCTCCAACCTCTGAAGGCCGGCGTGAAAAAATTGTGTGATACTTTAAAAACAATTTTCCTCAATGTCAAATTGCAAAGACTCTGAAGGTCTCATCATCGACAGTGCATAACATCATCAAAAGATTCAGAGAAACTGGAACAATCTCAGTGCGTAAGGGATAAGGCTGAAGACCTTTACTGGATGCCCATGATCTTCGGGCCCTCAGACGCCACTGCATCACACACCGGCATGATTCTGTCATTGACAAAACTAAATGGGCTCAGGATTACTTCAAGAAACCACTGCCTGTAAACAGAGTCTGCCGTGCTATCCACAGATGCCACCTAAAACTCTATGATGCAAAAAGGAAGCCATGGTAGAGCATGATCCAGAAGCGCCGCCATATTCTGTCGGCCAAGGCTCATTTAAAATGGTCTGTAGCAAAGTGGAAAAGTGTCCAATGATCAGACAAGTCCAAATTTAACATTCCTTTTGGAAATCATGGGTGTTGTGTCCTCCGGGCTAAAGAGGAGAAAGACCACCCCTCCTGTTATCAGCGTTCCGTTCAAAAGCCAGCATCTCTGATGGTATGGGGATGCATTAGTGCATATGGTGTGGGATACTTGCATGTTTTAAAAAGCACCATGAATGCTGAAAGGTTTATAACGGTTGTAGAGCAACATATGCTCCCCTCCAGGCGACATCTATTCCAGGGAAGGCCTTGTGTATTTCAGCAGGACAATGCAAAACCACATACTGCAGCTATTACAACAGCATGGCTTCGTAGTAGAAGAGTCTGTGTGCTGAACTGGCCTGCCTGCAGTCCTAATCTTTCACCGATTCCGAACATTTGGCGCATAATTAAATGAAAAGTCTGTCAAAGGAGACCCAAAACTCTCCAGCAGCTGGAAGCCTGTATTAAACAAGAGTGGGATGAAATTCCAATGGCTAAACTCAAGAAACTTGTCTCCTTAATGCCCAGATGCCTCCAGTCTGTATTAAAAAGAAGAGGGGGTGCTACACCATGGTAAACAGGCCCCTGTGCCAACTTTTTTGAGACCTGTAGCAGCCATCAAATTTGAAATGATCTCATTTTGTGGATAAAATTGTAAAATTTCTCAGTTTCAACATTTGCTTTGTTATCTCTGTTCAATTGTGAATAAAATACTGGCTGGTGTGATTTGAAATTCAATGCGTTTTGATTTTATTCTCAGTTTACACTTTGTCCCAACTATTTTGGAATTGGGGTTGTAGATTTTAAGAGTCCATTATTTCTGAAAACATGAATCAATAATGTGTTTTTCAGATCTCATGATCCTCAATGACATTATTCAACATTTATGCAGTCCATATTAAGAAATTATGGTGGAAACTATCTGGAAATGCGATCATTGTTTTTATAGGATAACTGCGTTAAAAGACTGCATTGCTTTTTTGTCCCTGCTCAGCCTCCAGCTCCTCTATTTGTGCATGATGTGTGTAGGCCTATGTTGATGTGTGACTTGAACCATATTATGTTGAGTATTTTGTGCTTAATTTCTCACCCTGAAGCAACGAGTTGCACTTGGTCGCTGCATTTATTTGAAAGCTCTGCATTATTTTGGGATCAGCCAATGCCAGTTTTAAAAATGCAAGCATGTGCAAATGATTCGCGTCGGTTTCAAAGGGAAGTGAGAGGCAATTCACTGAGAAAGACCTCTTTATTTTAGTGATAAATGAATGTTAACTGAATAATGAGAGTGTGGAGTCTAATGTAGAGGATCCTTAATTTACATCCGCAGCCTCTTCAACAGCAGATTTTTTATTATTTTTTTTTACCAGTAATTCCCTCTTAGAGTTATGATCATTGAATTTGGGATTGGAAAATGAGGTCAACTCACTGGTTGATTAATGATACTTCAGTACAACTGTGTAATTTGTAACAAAGAGCCGCACAAGGTGAGAGTTTTTGTGGGGACCTCAGGGGTATATTGGCTTGCTCTACTTTAGAAATTGTGACTGTATATTGTTCATTTTGTCATTTGGAACATTCAGTGAGCTGCATAATTCATTGGACAAATACACAATTTTTATATTAATATTAATTAATATAATAATATTTTTATATTAATATTCTATAAATATTTATATTGAGGCACTGTACCTCTTTAAAAGGACGCAATGCCAATAATGGTGAAGTGCAGCCTGCCAGTTTTAATTTGAGGATGTTTCAATCCATATTAGATGAGCCACTTAGAAAGGACCACACCTTTTGTGCAAAGTTCCCCCAGTTTTAGGTGCATGAAAATGTAGTAGTAGTAGTAGTAGTAGTAGTAGTAGTAGTAGTAGTAGTAGTAGTAGTAGTAGTAGTAAGCTATCTTAATGTGTAATAAAGTTACGATTTGTAACATTTAGTTGTATATACTTAACATGCAATGACAGCTTGAAGTCTGTGACACACAAACATCTCCAGACACTCGTTATCTTCCCTGGTGATGCTCTGCCTGGTCTGTAGTGCAGCCAGGACTTTGTGACTTCAGTCCCCTCTGCAATGTGTACAGTGCTCGTTAAATTAAATTCACATCTTGTGATTGAACTGGTTAACTGAACTAAAATAAATAGAGGGGGGTGTTGCTCTATAATGAACTATTGTGCTTACTGTAAAAAGCTATCAACAAATACAAGAAAGAGTACACATCCAGCCCCGCACAAGGCCAAAAAAATGTGCATAAGCTCAGAAGAGTGTGAAGAGCAGTATAGGCATCCATGGCCTGAGGCCTAAAGCAATTAAATCAGTACTGAACATGTAACTAGTCAACAATGACCCCAGCATTTACGCATAAGCAGACTCCTCAAAAGGCGCGAAACTGGGCCTGAGTCAGCTCTGCTTGACTTAACCAGTGAATTTGAAGAGAAGGCATTTGCGTTACTGAAAGTGGTGCAGGGTATTCAATTGGGTGTGAATGAACAGTGAAAATTTACCTGCGTTTATTCACCATTTTGATAATCTGCAGGATGATTCACACACAAAAGATTTAAATTTCAGCCTCAACATGTTGCACTTTCTGAGAATATAGCCAGTAAGAAGAATATTGTTCTGTAAATGGAAAAGAATTGGAAAATGTTGGGCAAAAAAGTTCTCCTTATGTCTAGGGACAGCTTGCCAAATCAGAAAAAGCAATTTTTCAAGCAGCTGTTAACAAGAATGTCTAACACTCAGTGCTTAATAGAATGCAGATATGATCAAGTGGTTCAGTTGTTGTTCAGACCAACCATCAGAAGTGGGAAGATGCGATCTAAGAGCCTTTGACTGTGGAATGATTGTTTGTGCCAGACAGGATGAAATGAATGTCTCATTAATTGTGGCTCTCCAGGGAATTTCAAATGCAACGGTTTCTGGAGCCCACAAGGCGTGATGCGAAAAACGAAACAAAAAAACGTAGAGTGGGCAGCCGTTTTGTTGTTGAAAATGCTTTGTTAACCCCTTACCACTCCGGTAACATTTTCTCAAAATGCCTATAAAGGATGTACTCAAGGTAAATTGAAATCTTTTCTTGTTTTTAACTTCCCTGATGGACTCGTAAATGTCTAACTGCATATCACGTTGCGCCTTGAAGAGAATTGGCTACAATTTTAGTGAGGTGCCTAGTATTGGAAGCTGTACCTTATAAAGTGATACTGTTTCTGTCTCTTCAGCCACAAAATCAAAGCCATCTGCTTAATATAGTAAAGGTCCCCCTTGTGCTGCTAAACAAGCTCCACCTAGCTGATGTCACTTGAATTCCCAATTTCAGGGTTTCCCAGTTGAGCATTTCCTATGGTATCCCAGAGTTTGAAGGCTATACGGAAGTGTAAGACCAGTCGTTCAAGGAATTTCATCACTACACTTGTTAAAGCTACTCGTTGATAATTATGACACAGCACTTTACCCCTCTTTGGCACTGGAATAATAGTTGACTTTTCAAAACACTTTGGCACTCAGCACTGAGTCAGAGACATGTTAAAATGCCTGAGGAAACCTGAACACAGACCACAAAACCGTTTTAAAGGACCTGGTGTGATATTATCTAGGCCAGCAGCCTTGCAACTGTTCAAGCGCTGAAAAACAGACTTGACATCAGAGTCCTGAACAATAAAGGACAAAGCTCTACCACCTTGTCGATCTGGCATGTAGGGGAGGCACAGCGGTTAAATTTATTAAAATTTCGTCAGTGTCCTCCTCCCTCAGAGGTTGCTTGTAGTTCGCCATTCGCTGGACACCCTGCTATACTGCCTCAGGGTTGTCAGCGGCGAGATCCTCCACAAGTCACTGGCGGTAACTGGTTCTTATCCTTTTAATGGATTTCCGCAGATCGTACTTGACCTTCCTGTAGCGCTCGATGTGACCAATGTGAAATACCTTGTTTTTCAAGTAGTCTCTGTCTTGTATCAATGTTAAACCATGGTTTATTATTTCCATAGATTCTGTCATCCTTTGTTGGAATGCACGCTCCCTCACAAAAAGGGATGTTATCACATACAATCTCTGCATTTTTTATGAATGTCAGAGGCCAAAACCTTAAACAACCCATTTCTACACTCATTCTCACACTTTATCAGCTGTGGCAATAGTACACGGCTTTACAGTTCACACCGTGGGTTTTATGCGCTTCAGTTTTTGCTTGTAAGAAGATGCGAGATGAATCATGGAATGATCTGAATGTCCAAGGGTAACACCGGCGAGAGAGCGATACACACACGCTAAAACACTCCCTTTGCCTGGACCCCCCAGGTGGCTTTTGACCATCTCAAATAATTATTCACCACCGCTCCCATCATAATGGTCCCAGACCTCTCCTAGCGATTACCGATGACAAGCTACATCTATGTGCCTATGTCTCTCATCAGCTTGCTGCTGCTGAAAGGAACTAACGTTACTCCATTGGGAAATGGGAACTGTTGAAACTTGCCCTTGAATAGTGGAGGCGTTGGCTGAACTCTCCAAACCTGCCATCTGGCAGTTCTGCTGTGGTGAGGGTGATCTCCAGCTGGCCACTGCTTTGGAGGTGCCGCTGGCTGGGTGAGGACATGCCCTACACCCATGCCCTCTACTGTTTGCACTTAACTGTGCCATTCTACTCTGGGCTCCATCCCATACAGACATTAGCGTACTACTATCAATAAACCTTGGTTCCTTGTGGTGAGTAGTAGTGAATGCATGTTTGAATGGGAAACCACAACACTTTTCTGGATCATAACAGTAGAGCAAGATTATTTGCCTGTATACAGCAAAATGTTTCACAGTGCTGATGAGCTATAACTTAGGAACATATGCACATATGCAAGAATAGCTCAATACGTTTCATGACAGAAAAGCGGAATAGTCTAGACAAGTCGGTCATTATTCGGGTTGGTAGGCCATGAGTCTAAGTTTGGGCTCTGTTCTTTTTTTTTTTTTTTTCCTCGGGGTTGCGATTGTCCTGCTCATGCTCGTGCATGGTTTCAGGATTGGCCCAGGCCTAGTCTCGGCCAGAGTACAGGCTCTGAGGAACCTCTTGTTTGTCATGAATCCGGTTGAGCTGACATTCTACTTGCTAAACCCCTTAAGCCCTGAGCCTTTTTTTTTTTGAAAATGGCAAGCTCAAAATGAAATGAGTTTATCTTTGCAACTATTTGGTCCATTTGAATAATCTTTATTATAATAAAGGTAAAACCATTTGGGATTTCTGCCATGGTGTAAAAATCTGTGTATATGTCACTGAGTCAGAATAAATGAAGATGGAACACAGCATAAATCAAAGACCTAATTTTGCACCAAACAAAGTTTTACTTCTATCCCTTGTAAACTTAATTAGTTGCAGTCTGAAACCTCTAAAAATTTACACAGAATCTCACCATTATTTGTGCCAAAGTTTATTCCAATCAAGTAAATCAGAACACAGTTTGAGAGGAATGTCTAGGTGCCTTCTCCAAATTGGCGATTCAGGTACTGACAGCATCACAAGTCGATCACAGAAAGGAAAATACATTGCAAGCAAGCTGAATGCTGAGGCACTGAGATCTTTGAAGCATTGCTTGAGAAGAAAAACATGCAAGGATACTGGCACATCTAGTTTCGTTATAAAACAGACACGTTGATCTAACAATAGCAAGCGTGGATTTACCCTCAAACAGTTTTTTTCATTACAAAATATCAAAGGTAAGAAATTTCTTTAAATAAAGGAACCCCTTGTGCTTCAGCCCCTCTCTTGCCAGAGGTCGGTGCTCACAGAAGAGGACAAAATAAGAACAGATGAAGGAACAGACTGGAGCACTTGAATCACTCGCATTAGTTTATTGAGATGCCAGGACTAACGTTTTGATCCACAGCATCTTCCTCAGAGTCAAACTAGTATTGGTGAAGTTGAGACATTTAAATAACTTCCTCCACACGAAGAATAACTTCCTATTGGAAAACCGTTAAGTTGGGAGGTATCCATAAGGAACCAATACTGTGATAGCGCTCAGTGAGGAGGTAATCTGTGGGAGGGAACAATTGTCCAATGGGAATATTTTTTAATAGGTTGTTTGGGATGATTCCTCTCCGCTCGCAGAAGAGTATTTCTACTCAATAGTTTGCGGTAGATTGTACTTTCTAAACCCCCTTGGTAATTTTTATAAATGGTCAAATCGAGGAAATGCACTTTTTCCAAGGATTTCTCAATCGTAAACCTTAAAAATTGTGTGGTAGAGTTTATATAGTCTGCAAAGCCCTCTAATTATTCCAAAGTACCAGTCCAAACCAATAAGGTGTCATGAATGTATCTCTTCCAAAGTAAGATTTTCGAGAAAAACTGGTTATTAGTTGGATTGTGGATACACTTCTCCTCCCAGAGCCCCGTGACTAAACATGCAAAAGATGGAGCAAACAAACTGCCCATGCTTATACCTTGCTTCTGTAGGCAGTAGGACCCCCGCATATTGAAAATAATTATGGATTAAAATAAATTCCACAAGCGTTACTAGGAAGTTGCTAGGTGGTAGAATTGCGGTAGGTCTTGATTCAAAATAATGTGGCATTGCTTCAATGCCTTCAGAGTCAGGTATACAAAGTGCAAAGTGTACAAACTTTGAACATCACAACCAAGCACCCGATGCGCTCCCAACGGATTCGAAACAGACTGTGATCAACATCTCAAGACTTAATTTAAGTGATGGAGAAACTAAGGTCTTTAGTAAAGGTATATCCTTTAGTCCCACCAACAAGGTAGATCCATTTAAATTAAAAGTGGACACATTTAGATTTTTTTGCTCTCGCCAGCTGAAATATTTTTTCTCTTCAAAACATGGTGTCGTGTCCAATGGAGATGTGGTACTGAGAAATTCAGATCCTGGGGTGGCCAACCAGCCAACCAGAGAAACCACTCCGTTTAAAAAGAAATCATGTTCCGTCTGAATTCCTCATTACATTTAGTCAGCTGGTTGAAAATGACTTGTCAGCAATCTGTAAGAAAACTAATGAAAATGAATTTGTCTGTCTCTGAAGTAAAATGTCTAAATGAATTGGAAAAGATAAAAGACATTGTTTTTCGTTCAGCTGATAAAGGTGGCTCTATTGTGGTGATGGGTGTGAACCAATATGATGAGGGTATTAAAGCCCAGCTGAGTGATCACAACTATTATACTGTCTTCACTGATAATCCCATTGATGAATTTAAGGTGGATATTGATCAGATTCTGGAGGCAGGGCTCACTAGAGGGTGGATTACAGAGAAAGAAAAAGATTTTTTAACCGCACAACATCCCATTTGTCCCGTGTTTTATGGGCTGCCAAAAATACATAAATCACTTACTAATCCACCTCTTAGACCAATTGTATTAAGTATTGGTAGTCTCAGTGACCCTTTGTCACTGTATTTGGATTTTTTCCTCAAAAAATATGTTTTCACTTGTAACACTTGTATACCTCACTCTGGAGGCATTGAAGCAATGTCACGTTATTTTGAATCAAGACCTACTGAAATTCTACCACCTAGCAATTTCTTAGTAACGCTTTATTTTAACCAGTAATTATTTTCAATATGCGGGGTCTTACTACCTACAGAATCGAGGTATAAGCATGGGCAGTTCGTTTGCTCCATCTTTTGCATGGTTAGTCATAGGGTTCTGGGAGGAGAGGTGTATCCACAATCCAACTAATAACCCGTTTTTCTCGAAAAGTTTACTCTGGAACAGATACATTGACGACATCTTATTGGTTTGGATTGGTACTTCGGAATAATTAAAGGGCTTTGCAGACCATATAAACTCTGCCACACAATATTTAAGGTTTACGATTGAGGAATCCTTGGAAAAAGTGCGTTTTCTCTATTTGACAATTTTAAAAAATTACCAAGGGGGTTTAGAAAGTACAATTTACCGCAAACCATTAAGTAGAAATACTCTTCTGCAACCGGAAAGCAATCACCCCAAACAACTTATTAAAAATATTCCCATTGGGCAATTGTTCCCTCCCAGAGAGGCAGGAAAATTATTGACAGACTGCTCAAAAGAGAAGCATATTGGATTTACAGATTGAACACTGTGGAACCACATGGATTGAATGAAGAATTAAATCTTTCCTGTTTTTTGTAAATGTACATATGTGTAATTTATGTCCTGTTTATACATTATGGCTGAAATTTGTGTTAACGGGTGGAAATGATGGTACTTAAAATTACACCTACTCACTGAGTGCATCTCAATAAACTGATGCAACTGATTCGAGTGCTCCAGTCTGTTCCTTCATCTATAAGAAATTTCTTTGCTCATCTCTATAGACTGTAAAGTGTATGCTTGCTGTTCTTTGAGTGTGGTGTCGGTTTAACATGAAACCACATCGTTGGATTCTGTGGACTTTCCTCTTTCATTTGACGTATCGTTTGTATGCATAGCATTAATTCAGGAGAAATTTCAGTGACTCAGCGCTAATATGATTTTATCCTATGTTTTGCTGCATGCTTACTTGCTTGGTGCTTGAATTGTGTTCGGTTGAGGTAAAAATGGTCAACATTTCTTTGCGTAAAGTGGATATGCCGCATTACAATGTTACGTTTTGGAAACTTGCTGTATTTATTATACGTAACCACTGCCCCCGGCACTGCCTTAAGGGGTTAAGACAAAACTAAAGGCAAAACCACAATAACAAAGCAGGAACTGAAATCCAGTGCAGTGAAGGCCTGGCAGCGCATCATTGAGGAATAAACCCAGAGTCTGGTGTAGTGGATGGGTTCTAAAGAAAGAAAAAACAAGTGTAAAAATATGTGTGTGGTTGCATGGTTGCATATAATGTGCGCATATAATGTATCCTATTGTGCTTGAGCATAACTGTGTTCAAAAAAAGTTATCATACTGGAAACCTTTAGCACAAAGAAAGATTTCTCAAAATGCTTTGTAGAGCCCTGACCTGCTATTTTGTGTTCAGAGGGTTGTATTGTCATTTCTGCAGCTATTGTATAATTGGTATTTGAGAGGAACAAAAACATAGGTACTACTGTTTTCTTACTGTGCTGTTAACCTTAATGCGTTCAGGCTGCCCAGAGATTTGACTAGGGAATTTGACTAACTAAACTACTTTGCAGCAAAGATAACAGATATTGTTTGACAGTTCCACCAACCTCAGAGACCTGTTTACTGCGTCTTCTGTTGTCTGAATCACAGTATTTCACTGACTTCATACTCTAGACTGACCACATACGATGCACGTATAGCATGAAGATATTGCAAGGTTTTTCGATTGTGTCACGTTTCCTTTTGCCGTACTGGATGTTCCGATTTCATGGAAATGTCTTTGGCAGGCAGAGCGGTGTAGTCACAGTCACAGCAGTTGTTCCCAACACATGGCTGGTGCGAATCCCAGTGAAGACCAGCTGTTGTTCAAAGCTGATTTAAGCTTCTTTTTTTCCCCTCCCAACTTTCAACTTTTAGCTGTTCATGAGGGGTCGATGGCAGATCAGTGCTTGTTTCCAGCTGTATAAATCTGGTCAAGAGTGGTTCAGTTACGATAGCATAAGCTCAAGGTCAAACTGACAGACTAGCTGGCAATAATTCATCAGTTACCCTGTCTCCACATTAACAAAAGTGCCAAGGACACCGTCGTTGGATTTTACAGCGTGTGAAACATTTGGCCCCTAAATGGCATACTAAAACAAGACAGTTTTTGGCATTTTAAAACTTTTTCTGCCCTTAATGAGTTCTACTTTTAATGCCAACTGCGGAACTGCCTCCGAACTTTAAGAAAGTGCGCACTCCTTATAACAAGATACTTATAATATTTGTTGATGAATGTCTTACCTTCTCAAGACCCTATAATGTGAGCACCTTCATGTGCATATATGGGTCAATAAATGCTGATTGTTCACGGCACAATTCCTCAGTCAGATCAATGATTTTGCTATATATCAACTAGCCACTGTGTTGTAAAGTAACGTGCTATGTACAGTATTTCCAAATTCATATTTTGGTCGTTCCTTTTTTATGACAAGCAATGGTCTGAAAAATTTTTCAAAGTGCTTTGCAGGCTCTATCTTCCCTGTGATAGAAGTCTACCAGGCTGAAGTCATGACCACAAGGACATTCCAATCTGAGAATCTCTGCCTTTCAAATTTATTCCAGTTAATTTTCTTTTGTGATAATTTAGCTTCAGGGCTCTATTGGCTGTGATAAAGTGCTGTAGGACCCCATTCCTCAGGAGCCAAATGCTCTCAGATATAGTGGGCAGAGAGGCATTTGCTCACTCAGTTCCCCCCAAGGCATTTATCTCTGTAAAATGTTTTATCGTGGGACATAAAAAAACAGGATTTACACACTCACACACAAATACAAGCCCGCACACTCTCACATACTCACATTATTGAAATGATAAATAAGTTGTTAGTTCTATGACTAATGTAATACCACGTTCATGGTCAAACAAAGCACACACACTCATACACACACACGCACACACACACACACACACGCGCGCACACACAATAACATTCCTCGGGACCCTTTTTGACAAAAAAATGGAAAATGATGCCCTTCTGTGACATGAAAGGAACTAGCAAATTTAATTAAATTTGATCAGCTTTACACATTATTTCATGTAGGACTCTCTAGCTATCACATACTCTTCTATAACTTAATGGTTAAACTTCATTTTCTCACCTCTCTGGAAAAAAAAAAAAAACATGTCATAAAAATGATTTAAATGTACAAACACTGGACTATGGAGGAGTCATTTAGGTTCATGAAATTACACCTCTATCCAGCTAGACTTTTTGTAAAATATTTTCCTTGAAGACCAACAAGTGTTCCTTTATTTCTGAGAATGCAGCTGATCCTTCTGAATCCTCATGACTGTTTCACTCCTTCTGTTTTCCAGAGAAATGTGATGAAGCGCTAGCAGCTCCTCTCCCCCACAGCGCCTTCACCAGCTCCTCCACCTTCTCCAGCGGCTATGGGCCGGGATACGCCAAGCTGAACAGGAGAGGGGGTAAGAGCCTAAAATCTCTGCGCGTCATCGATAGCCCCGGCCGTACTGACACTGACAGCCTGACAGTCACTGCACTCCGAGTATAAAGCTGCGCTAAAAGCTACAATTAAAAATCTCACGTCATTTTTAACAAAGCGCTCCTGGTAATTAATGCATCAACCAACGGGTGTCATTTTACTAGAGAGAACGGAGGTTGGTGGTCGTGACACATACTCATATAGAATCAGTTGATGGACCTTTTGAACAAAAGCAAATAGTCATCTGGTGCGAATGTAGGTAAACTGTTTGGCAAAAATAATTAAAATAATATCCAACCGACCAGAGAGATATAATTACCTCCGCCAAACGACGTTGGCCAGGAGGTTATGTGATCGGTACCGTTTGTTTGTTTGTTTGTTTGTGAACAAGATAACTCAAAAAGTAATGAACGGATATCCCTGAAATTTTGTGGGTTGGTCGGTATTACATCAGTGATGGACTCTATTGACTTTGTCCACGATCAGTCAAACAACATGGCTGCCACTTCAGCCATCTTGAAATCCTATGACACACGATGACTGAAATTTGCTCCCATTCACCAACATTTGGACAGTGCTGCCTTGATAGAGGTTTGTACTCCAGGAGTGCCACTAGTTCAGTTTTCATTGGCACGTTTAATAAGTTACCCTTTAGCTTGGATTCAGCCTTGATATATCCTTGATTTTGATTAAATATAAAGGTATGAATTGTGAAAGAAACAATGTCTTCATCGCCTGCCCGTATTTTAAACGCACTTGTGAACCAAGAACACACACCAGGAGAGGACCTGATGTTCATCCAGCTCTACTGTGAGAAACAGGAGATGAGCCTCAACTTTTCCCGTTCTGATGCGTTCTCTTTAATTACACACTCTGATAAACACTGTTGGCTGGAAAGGCATCTGACGTACTTCAATTTCACAGACACTCAGCCGTAATTCCTTTGCACAGGGGTGGACCCAGGACCGTAAAATATGTTTTACTTCACTAAAAGGTCATACATTTAATGGCTCAAAGTGATATCAGTTATGGAGAGAACCGTGGGCACTGGCATACAGGCATTGCCCCACCTCCCATCCATATCAATCCATAGAGAACATAAAGTTTTACTGAGCTGACCCCACAGTGAAATGCATTTCACACATGACAGTACAGTTAAGTGAAGGTATGGTTAAATGCAGAACTGCAGTAAACTGAAACGATAGAACTGCTCAGGCACTTATGCAAGCCCTTGGCCTCATTATCACTGCCCTGTTGCAGTGTCATAATTACTCAGTCAATTCACTTCACGCACTCATCATGATCCACACATGCACGCGGGGGTGCACTGAATTGCACACACGCGCACATCATCATGTCAGCTATCTAGACCTTGTTGGGATATTAAATGTGTTGACTTGTTTTGTTAATGCGTTCGCGTCTGCTGCCTGTGCTTTAATAAACATTTATATAATTTTTGTTATTTGAATCTTATCTAGGCTTGGGCTGTATCCTTGTGTAGCTTTATTTTGTGTTTTACTCATGTTCGATTTGTATTTGATTTTATGTCCTTGCCAGTGAAGCACTTTGTGACGGGTGTCTGTGAAAGGTGCTATATAAGTGAACTTTGCTTGCTTGCTTTGCTTATCACAGAGGGTGAAAAAAGGTTTACTTAACTTGAAAGGCCTTGCTAATAAACCACCTTTACCTTGAGTATTCTGATCATGGATTCATACTTTCATTCAGAGGTTAAAATGTGAATCTATGTAACATCTCCCATTCATTGTCTCATCCTCATTCCATCTCTCTAAAATTATCTTCCACACTGTCGCGCCGCATTTCTGTCACCCAATCAATGTCACATTGTCCATAAATCCTTCTGGTTTGAGTTGACATTAGCCAATAAAAAGGCTGTGTTTTAGAGAGATTAAAAATAGGTCATTGACATTGCCATATTACATGCTGATCAGGATCAGATAACCAGCCTCGCGGGACTCAACTGTCTCTGGCCAATACAACAACCGGAGCACCCATCTGATTTCCATACGTATTCTTTATTAGTCTGAGCCTAGTGAAGTTTATTCACATGACATATTCTCACCACCTGATTGGATGAGTACTGCACATGACTCGCTTGCTTATCGTGCTAAATATTTTGAAACAATCCATGACACTATTACAACAGTGATGGTAATTATAGAAACTAAGATTTGCAAAGACTCAGATTTCCAGGGCACTGGTGGTTGTTGTGCGTGACCTTTGCGTGATAAGTAGGAAAGGCTCAATGGCTTAATACAATGCAAAGTAATGTCTTTGTACAATAGGTTTGACTGTGTTTAATGCATTTTCACAATGTTCGATTACATCTCAGAATCCTTCTCATTAGTGGTTACAATTCACATCCAATACCGCTTTTGAGACCCACTTTCACATTATAAAATCGCGTAGTTGAATGAGTGTCGTGTGCATGAATAGGTTAAGAGGGATGTGGAAAATTAAACAAGATGGGATCTGTGAGTTTTACCGTACAAAAGTAGCAAATCCAATTATCTTCAGTGAATGTCACTTATGGGGCCATACCTTTGACTTAATGGGCCTACACTTCACATTATCCCTGAAATCGAATTATATAGATAAATATAAGCTAGTGTACGCTAGTGTTAGGTTCATTTGAATATTCTTTTTCCCATTTGTACCCAGTACCATCAGAGAAAATAATGTGGAGACCAGTATATTACAGTTATATTAAGGAGCACCAAGGGCAATTCAGTGAAAGAAAAAAAAAAGAAAAAGTATAACGTAAGTATGGCATATTGAAAAGGTACATACAATGTGTGTTCAAAGACCAGCCATGTGTGGTGTAAAAGTCAAATTACGTGAAGTTTTTGAGAAAATTCGCTTTTTAATGCTTACCTCGTGCTGTATTTCGTTCTGATCTGCTACAAATACTTATCATATGAATAGTATCAAATCATATATGAACGGCTATATCTTTCTGAAGCAAAATCCTGTCTGCATTCCCCATAAAATTAGTGATTGTATTTTCTGGTACATGAATGCTTAATTCACCTGGACACATAACAATATTGCTTTTACACACTTGTATAACACAAAAGGCAAACATAAAATTGAATAAATGGCAACATTCCTCTTTTTTGTCACTTGCCCTATTTTTTGTAAAAAATAGTGGATTTTTGAGAATGTCTCTGTAAAAACAAAAGCAGCCTCACAAAAATAATACTGAATTGAGTTGAATTGTCTTCCCTCTCCACATGGGCTATCGTGGGTACATCATATTCACAGATATGTCTTTTCCATAAAGTGTGCACATCCATCCAGATTAGTCTATTTTTCGAATCACCACCACCCAAAGCCCAAGCCCTGAACCACCCAATCACATTCTGCTCTGTGCTTCATTATTTCCAGTACCATATTAAAAAGGCACGCAGCGCTTGCCTGAAAATGTCACATTTCTTTAAACAAATCTTGTGGGGACCTTTAAGCATCAGGGACAGCACAATTCTTTGCAGTTCCAGGCACGTTATTTCAATCAGATTAGCATCTCTAATGCGTGCAAAGGGCTTATTATCCGAGAAACATATTAGCGGCTCTGAAATGGGTGGTGGCCTGTATCCTATTATATGCTATTGTCTGAGGTGGCTGGGTGGGCCTGAGAAGGTTGATGATTCCGCACCCAGCGCACAATTGGATCAATGCTGCAGTCAGTCTCTCAGCTGCACATTACCAGGGGATTGGTGGCTTTGGCCCCTGCCTTGTCTAATTAACTGCAAGGCGCTGTTTGTGAAAATGCAAAATGGCAAAAAAAGGTCTGAACCGCAGTTCCCTCCACACAATTTCAGCCGGCTTTATGAATTTTACCTGTTCTGACCTGAGGAAGAAAACTTCAAAGCATTGTCGCCCTAATTTATTAATTCAAGTACCCCAACCCCAATGAAAATGGAGCTGAAAAGGTGGTCTTTCTGCCTGTACTAAACAAATACATTGTGGAAGACTGTCACGCATCTTTGTCACCACTGCTTTCAACTCCACACACGTTTCATCTTTTTTCATCATCCCCTAAGCACACATTTCTGCTGTTTATTTATAGTCTCCATTACTGGTCCATATTGATATTACTATTATGAGAAGCCATTCAGGGAATACCACCAATGTCACCCCCTTGCGGGTATTTATTTTAAGGCTTCTTGAACAAAAAACATAATTTCAGTTTTTTTTTGAGCTAAAGCACAGTTAAACTGTGTTCTGAGCGGGATAGACACGGCCGAACCCTATGGTGTGCTGTGAGAGGATTTTTATTGGATAATGGTGGGCATTTCAGTCCAACTATAGTTTCAGTTGAAAGACTATACGTGCCCATCAGAAAAACAGCTTCACTTTTTCTGGGGTGGGTAGTCTCCATGGTGACCAGGCGGTGAAAATTTTATCATTTCCTGCACTCAGGTGAGAATTATCACAGAAAACCAAACTTAAAAAAAATTATAATTAATTTTAAAAATCAACATTATCATCGGATGAGGAGATCAAAGAGTGCAGGATTATCAGAGAGGATTTTAATACTGGCACACCAAATTATTTAAAAGAAGAAGAAAATTTACATTATTTATAACAGACCCATCCACAAATACTGCATTCATGCCAGGTGGCATCATGGTAGTATTCGCAATGCATGCTGGGACAGATTTTTGACTCCCTCCGCTGGCCATGTTTGCTACCAAGTTTGAAAATGCAACCACTATGCAAAACGACTGGGTAACACTTTACAATAAGGGTACAACAATTAACATTAACATTAGTTCATTAACTATCAGTTAATTAGCAGGTAACTGATGTGTTAGATAGCTGAATAAGCATTACATAACCATAATTGAATTTTCTGTGTATCCCTTATTGTGAAGTTGAAGACATTCCTTAAGTGTCCCCTGTGTAGCACTTCAAACTATTAAAACATAATTTATAAATTAATACCTTAGTTCATATGAACATCATTTGTTAATGATTACCAGGTGCATTAGTTAAATGTTAATTACCTGATAGTAAATGCTTATCAATGCATTAACTACTGTTAATTGTTGTACCCTTATTGAAAAGTGTTACCAACAACTGCAGAGTTTTTGTTTTGGCCTAAATATTAAAATATGAATCGGTGTACACTGGCAACTTTGATATTTGTTAGCTTGGTATAACATACCCACATATTACAAACAAGCTACATTTGACGGTAGCATGCAGCGTGCCATTAACTTCTAAGGTCTAACATTTAGTTTCATTTTCCAACAAAGCCAGAGTGTTCATACAAATTTTTTTACAAAAAACTTTTTTAAATAATTTTGACGATATTCAAGTTATTAGCGTGGAAACAGTCCCAAGATTCTGGGTCTACATGTGTTTGAACTGCTGTCTGAATAGCACATCTCAAATTAATTGTTAATATAAATTAGTATGCCACGTGTTTGATATCAGAATTTCAACAGCTTCAGGTGATAAACTGATTATTCTTATCAGCACTAGCCATGGAACTCCTCTTTGTTTCAATATCCCTCTTAAATCACAGGATTTCAACACCTCTACCACATCTCTATCACTATTGCATCTGCACCATCTACCATTCTTTTTTATGCTTCACTCTCTAGAAGGAGGTGTGTTTAATTTAGGTGTAGACCAAACTG
This sequence comes from Gymnothorax reevesii, assembly GCA_029721435.1. Lineage (NCBI taxonomy): Eukaryota > Metazoa > Chordata > Actinopteri > Anguilliformes > Muraenidae > Gymnothorax > Gymnothorax reevesii. The sequence continues at coordinate 23,057,058 of CM056577.1, read as the reverse complement.
ACTTTATTTCAAAGAGAAAACCCATAAAAAGCAGGAAGTGCATGGTACTTGAGGATGGGTTGTCAATTTGAAATTTGTGTCGTGACTAATAGGCCTCTGACTCTCTCACACATGCAAACACAAATACAAACACATATTATATTCAAATAATTTGATTCTCGAATCATTAGTGTAAAACTTCCAGCAGACACTCTTTTGGGGATTCAAAGACTCACAACCTGTATCTAAAGTACACACCAGGCTCAATTTCTGTAATTTGCAATTGGAATCGCATTCATCAGTAGCAATATTTTACAATTTTGTCTGATGCAAATGATTTATTCACCACCTTAGCCCAGGTATTTTCTTGGTCTTCAATAAAGATATTCATGCCACAGTGGGTTTAAGGGACATTAGAGTGTGGGTTAATGAAAACAGCTGGCGGTATGCAAGTTTTGTGTCTGTTATGGCCCCAATTTGTTATTACATTTACAACATAACAGCAACAGCAACAGCAAGGGATGACAGACACAGTTATAAAAACTTAAACACATTTAATTTTTAACAAAGACAATAACTAACAACTAACTAACCTAAAGACCAAGATTGATTATACAACAACAAAAAGAAATATTTACAGTCCCTTGTTTTGGTGAGGTGGCTTGGTGATGTCCTGGGTGAGGAAAATGCTCAAACACAGGCAAAAAAAAATCCACAAAAGAAACTTCACAGGTCTTGAACAGAATGCCAGGTCTGGTCACATGTATCCTTCTTCTTGCAATTTCTCCTACTGCTTTACTGTCTCAATTCTTTTCCTTATATACTCTTTTGCAGACCCCACCCACATTTAGACCTCTTTTTTTTATTTTCGGGGACTTGCCCCAGACATGTCCAGGACATGTCTAAACATAGCTCCAGTCTGAGCTGAATAAAAAAAAGGTAAATACTGCCATCCAGTGGCCTATATTCACATTACATGTCAAAGAACTTGTTTGTGCTTTCACTCACCAAGATCACCTTTTCATGCAAATGCTGCCACTCTATGGTGGTTGTATGGGACCAAATCGTAGCCAGCACAGTTGTTTGCAAAGAAACGCGCATATTGTTTTCATTCCCTTTGTAATTTTCAGTTTCGTAATGTACCCTAAGGGGGGAGGGGGAGGTGGAGTATGAGTACCATGTTTTATTGAGTTTTAATTACCCCTGTAATTTCATACAAGACACATTACCTGGTCAACACTTTTCTACTTTGTCTACTTGAATAAAAAATAGATCTGTTTGCTCTTGAGAGTTGAGTCCCTGGTGGACCCTTTAAGTTAGGTATTTGTAATCAACTGACCTGACCTAATGAAATTGCCAGTTCACTGAGGCATTGGTGCAATAGTTTAAAAAGGAATGAAAGCAGGTGATCTCAGTTGGCCTTTACCTCTCACAGCCTAAGGGGAAAACATTTGAAATTCTGCTTGTTTTAACTTTTGTTACCAAAAGCTTTGTATCTCAAAAACTATAAATTCATGAAATTGCTTTTTTTAAACTGGAGAGGTGCACCTTTATGACCATGAGTAGTCATTTTCCACCAATGTCTAGTATCTAATACTTAATTTCATCCACTTTTCATCCATGTATGGAGAATGTCTAAAAATCAATTATTGAAAATCAAGCTCATATTTTGTAGATTTGTTGTTGATGAGCAACAGCAGGTATGGAGGAAATGACATCAATCTGGGGTGCAAGCATGTCCTTTCCTTTTTCTCTAAAAAAAAAATCATGATGAAATCTTTAACCACTCTGATTTTTTTAATCTATTATCATAGAAAGCCCAGTATCTCAAACACTATACTGGCCAGGAACATGGTTCAATGCTTTTTGAAGACTGGGGAAGTTCACCTTTACCACAAAGTGTTCCGTATTAACTGAATATATTTCCAACCATAGAGATTGGGTATTCTACTTCTCATGCAATCAATGCAAACTTCTTATGGTTTGGTTACCATAGTCTCTTTGCATCGAATGATAAAGCATATTTTCAAAATAATAGTTACCTCAGTGCTCCAGTGAAGTAATTGTATGACAGATGATACATTTACTGGAGGCTAAATATACAGATGTCTAATATTTATAGTTCAAGCCTCCCAACACCATTTTTAAACGTCTTAGTTATATCCAACACTGCACTGGATTGATTAGAAATGATACTTGCAGCCCATACACAAAGCATTTGGCATAAATAAAGCACATTAGGTTTGTGAAACATATTGTAATGTAATATTTTGAAATCACAAATCAGTCATGTCACTAGGCATCTAACCAATTGAAACAGGACAGCTTCTCGTTATGGTCTCTGGAGGTTTGCCCAAAGCATTAAGTAAATGCCCATGAAACAAGGATTATAGCCTACCATTGTCTATACAAAAGGAAAGTCAAATATAGTAGGCTAGTAAAACTGAGAAAAGTTCAAAATAAAGATTGAAAATATGAAGGCATTAAATTCTGGTGTTAAATGGCCTCTAAAATGCATCCAAATGCATCATGCCTCCCAGAGAAAACAAACACATATGTACCCTTGATTACACTGGGTCCACTATATAGTGATTTGACTGAGTGACAAGTGGTGAAAAACACTGATGACACTTACTGGAAGACACTTCCACTATTGTGGATATAATTAGGTTGGCTGGAGTTCTTATGAGTTGAGCACATGCAGTGAATAAGTCATGAATTTTCATGAAAACCACCAGTTATGACCTGTTAAGTGACAAAATGTCAACAAATGAAGTTCTAGATTGCAGTAGAGTGGGTTTATACAACAAAGGACATTGATGCCTTACCTTCAGTGTCATTTGACCTGCATCCGCCAGTTGCTTGCAGAAAATTGTGCAAAAAATTAAATGGAAATACATAAAAAATTCAGATTGCCTTCTAAGCCAAGCTTTGTGGATTATTATGATCCTGGAGCATTTACCAGGGCATGCTTTAGGGAGAGGCGGCGCCTGCAATAAATAGGTAGATGAGTGAACGCTGCGGTTAAAATGTTTTGATTAAAATTAATTGGTTATCAAGGATGGATTCCTTGAAATGATTCTGCGTGGTAATAATGATGTTTCACCAATCAAATAGCAGTTAATTAAAAACTTCATTGAGTTTTGTTTAATCCCGTAATGCTCACGTTACCACCAGGGGGTGCTTGGCCTTAAGAAGTTCATAGAACCAAACCCCCACCACACCCACAAGTAATTAATTCATCTTAGGCCAACCCAAATGACATCAGTGCCATAGACACCCTACAGCCAGGTGCTACAAACCTACTGGAATGAAGTTACACATGCCCAGTTTTGATCTGCAATACTGTTAGTATTTGTGTTTCCAAATTGCGTTTTGGTCGTCAGTTTACAACCTAATTTGTCCTGAACAACCCAGCTTCAACATTGTTTTTTTTCATCAAATTAAAGTTGTTTTTTTTTTTTTTAATGTCAATATTGTCACTTGTCACTTTGTATTTAGAATGAAAGAGTCCAGCTTACAACCAGAGAAGGGTTTTTTTTTTTTTCAAATGTCATGTACCACTGAGTCCCTGAGCGAGATGCTTGACTTCAAGTACCTGAATTGAAAAAGAAAAGAAAAATCCACAGAAGTGCACAACATGTAAGTGATATATTCTGCTGTTCGCCTTTTCAGATAAGAATTTCTACCAGGCAGATGCCGATAAAAGAAAGCCATGAACTGCAGTTCAAAGTAGATTAAAACGCAACAGGCTCCAGCTACACTTTAAGAGACATGGTATTTAAAAGCAGTTTCCCTCATGCCCAAGTTGTGACAGGTGAGAGTCAACAGAATCTGTTGATTTCTGTGTTGCATTTCTTTTCAAGTGAGAGCCTTTGATCCTTTCTTGTAGAGAATGTGACCACCATACTGAGCAGGAGAAATATGCCAGCTGCATGTCTGAGAGTGTTATGGAGTGGCAGTGAAATGAACAGACTGACCGCCCTTCGCCAATGAGGTCATTTTCATATCTCCGCGCTCTGGATTCAATCGCGCACCAGGGCAATACGGAGAGGTCATGCAGACTGGTTTTTATAGAGGCCTATAACCACAGGTTGGGCTTATGTGGGGCTTTCCCTCGGGGCAATGTAGTAACATTCAGGATTTATTAGCCATAGTGGTGCTAAATCTATCAATATCCTCATACCCGCCTGCTATTTAAGGCGCTTGGTCCTCAATCCCCCATGTTGTGACTTTGGCCCTGATGTCGAGTTGTGGGTTTATGGAGTGATATGCTCTACTCATAGGGATCCCTGATGACTTGCCACTTGCTTCAGTTGGTTAGTCAACCTCCATGAATGAGCTTTGATTTGCGTGAAAGTAGTTTGTATAAATTACATTGTGTGTCTTGTTCAACTCCTCACCTAGCTTGCGGTTTCCTTCCGCACCTCTCCGTTCTCCAACCCGGTCCCTGGAGACTCACCTTCCTGCAGTTTTTCAGTCCAAAACATGCAACAGCAAGGGAAATCAAGAAGCCGCTAATTACTAGAATGCGATGTTAAGCCGCTGAAATAAAAATCTATAAAACTGTAAACTTGGAACAAGGTTGGAAACTATTGTCTTTTCCCTTTTATAGTAGTCCTGAATGGTAAATTAACCGCATTTATGTAGTACTTTGCTAGAACTACAGCAGCACAATCTCATAATAAAATGAAATCTAATCAGAAGCAGTGACCATGGAAGGCACCAGCCAAATAACTGGGGGCAGGAAGAATCTTAAGGAGTCTTGCTTAAAGAACTCTCCAAACTTTTGTTTTGTTTAGTTGGGCTGGGATCTGTCTGATGACTGTCCAATAGCCCGATCTGACCACGCTGCTGCCTGAGAAAATGTTAACTAAAGGTGTAGCCCTGTACTGTTCCCCACATCTACCCCAGGCTTTCCCCACCTCTTTCTCCACTTGACTCCTCTTTTTTACACTGGCCCCTTCCCCATCTGTAGTGACGCAGATCTTTAAAGCTGGCAGACCAGTTGTAATCCAGCCACACACAGGAGCCACATAGCACTTGTGTGTGAAGCTGAGTGCTGCTGCTGGAAGAAGGAAGGGGGAGGGTGAGAGGGAGGCTGGGATCGCAGCGGGAAGCTAATGAGAGCCGGGGATAAAACTAAAGGTCCGGGAGGAAATTTACAGGGAGAGAGACAGGACACAGCCGCACACAGACGAGCCCTGAAGCTTTTATCCCCCTGTACTCCAGCCAGCAGAATACCAATGCGCCAAAGTCATCCACCAGCTAATAAGCTGTGTCCCTGCCTCCTTACCAGCCTCTTGTTTACGATTTTATTTTTATTCCACCTGTTTTCTCCCTGGCGATCCTTTGCATTCCGTTAATTACTCAGCAGAATGAAAGCACTCATTTGCCCTTCAGTGAGGAACTGCAAAGTGCAAAGTTTTTGTGTAATCACAGCCCATTTATGAAGCTACCATAAAACTTGAAATAATATTATGCAAATACATACATTAGCGAGCGAACTTGGCTTGCTGGAATACCAAATACTGTTCTCTGTCAGTGGACAACATCACCAGAGGGGATTTATCATGTATAAGCACAGATTTCAGCATGGTTCCACCAATGCTACTTGTAAGTCATATTACATCACCCTCTTGGGATGCTACTGAACAACCGTTAAAAGGCATATCGCCTCCTGGAAGCTTGACATCAAAACTTTTTTTCTTTTTTTTTTATTATCAAGACACCAAATTGTTGTCCTTCATCCATACACAGTAACTTACCCTTTTAACCGCAGCAACAGCACCGCAGACACAATTGCTGTCGTCTAATGATTATCTCTACTCCTTGTTGAATTCCCCACGATGATCTGTCATTGTCTGAAGTGGGGGTCGCGGCTCATGGGACTCGGCTGTGTCAGCGTCTGAGCGCAGAAGAAAAGCGGCGCTTATTTTAAAGGCGGTTCTCCTGTCGACCCTGTTTTACTCCTCCAAAGCTGCCTGAGCTCTGCACTAATTCACCCGCTCAGGTATGAACACAGAGATGTCAGAACTGCGCTTCACTGTGGCAGAAAAGCTACATTTGCAGGGTTTAAAAAATACATCATATGCGTCTGATTTTAGGCACGGTACTCGGATCACGAAGGGTCTCTGAAACAATTTGGACATCAGTATTGTTAAAGGTAACCGCTTGTGGAGCTTACAGAGGCGACACATGGAGAAGAATCATCTGAGTGGGAGATGCACATCACAGGGGGCCTTTCATTCCTGATCTTTGCTCCTTCTGCATGTTTTATACCAGCAGTTTTACAGCTGTTGTTTGATTGACAGGGATAAAAATAAAACTCTTCGCAACTTGCTCAAAAAACTCATTCGTGGAAAGTTTTTTCTTAATGCGGTATGTTGGCAGCTCAGTTTTATTTATTTATTTATTTGTTCTTGAAGTTGCCTGCAAAATTTTCTAATGCAGCCTATCTGCACTCACATAAAATGTGCAAATGAGCACTCCCCCAGGTCAGCTGTAACTACTATCCAAGGTGACTGCTTTAATGCCTTTCAATTGAAACTTTTGCTGAAAAGTTTTTTTTTTTTTCTATTAGGTGTCATTGCCCTTTTGCATGTAATTTTCTAAAAAAAAAAAAGCTTTGTAATGGATATATCTTTGGATATAAGAAAGAACCTTCATAGAAGTGACTTTCAATAAATTTTTGATGCCATCAAGGTACCTGGAGAGCATTAGACAGCATCTGGTATTCTACCAGTATTCTAGCTTTAGAATGCGACTAACATTCAAAATTCAGAATGCTGTGACACTGACTGCATGACACTGCAGAATTTGGATGCATCTTACATTTTTTTTGTTTGATTAATGCCACTTCTGGCAGCAGTTCAGTTCTGGCACCTGCAGTTCCCCGGGAAACTCTCAGGTGCCACTGAAAATGCATCACACGTTCTCTTCAGGTGTTCATTGTCTTACTGTAGATAAAATATCAGTGTTACTGTATATCAGCGAACATGACCTTCCCCTGCCCTCTTTTTTTCTTCGTCAGTCTGTAATGTCTTTGTTCTCTCTGAGCATCCTGCTTAACCTTTTGAAGACAAGGTTTTTCTGGAGTGCTTTTTTCACTACTAATTTTATTTTCTTGAATTTCATTGCATTTATTTACCTCTGGGGAATGAAACATCATTGCCCACACTCTGTGCTTTTGAAGCCATAGAGAAAGAGAAATAAACCAGGGGGTCTCTGTTTGGAGGGTAGCATTTGTTGTTCCAAAATTTCTGTTTACCTTAATGTAGCGAGTGTGCCTTCATAGATGTACAGGTTGCCCTGTACACTAATGCAGCTCCAGAGCATGACTGTTACTGGCTTTTGAACATGTCAGTGAGAACCGTCAGGATGGTCCTTATCGCATTTTGGCCCCTGGACTCAATGTCCATTATTGCCAAAAACAATTCGAAAGGTGGACTTTTTATGCTACAGCACTCCTTCCCGCGTTGGATCAATCCATTTCAGACGACTTTGAGCCCAGAGAAGTCAGTTGTGCTTCTGGATGGTGCTGATATATAGATTCTGGATTGCATACTGTTGAGTCTTTACTTGCATCTGATGATCCAATGACAAATTAAATTGACTGACATTAGTCTTCTGGAGTTTTTACGAGTGCATGTGGTAATGTCTTCAACAAAAGCAAGTCCTTAATGTAGCGCTGTCTTACGGCTCCAAGGTCAGGCGCATCCAGTACCAGTATTTGGCTTCACCTTTAGTTTTTGGTGATTGCCCTAGTTTCACAGGATCTATTCAATATATTATTCGCTGTCAATGTTGCAACCCCTAAATTCCATTTAATCACGCATTGAGAAACATTATTCCAACTTTTAAAAAAAATATTTGTTCACGCAACTTTTTGCAAAGCGAGGAACCTTGAACCATTTTACTGATAAACGACCCTGCTTTTGTGACTGCTTAATTTATACTGTTATGCCCTGACACCCACAGGTGTTAAATGGGCACCAGGGCAAGGAGTGGAGCTTAGGATCCAAGTGCAGGGACATGGATTTAATTAAATAATAAAAGTGAGGAGTAACAAAAATGAATACAACACCGGAGGGAGAACAGAAAGGGACTGTACCAAACAAAAGGGGGAACCGACTATGGCTACCTGCCCATGAAGGGAGAAACTAAGCTTTAAATAGAAAGGGACTGTGAATTAAATAAAAGGAAACGGGTGACTAATAGCAAATAGGAACTGAGGATAATTGGATAATTAGGTAAGGGCAGGTAGCCAGGCATTGGACAGCCTAAGGGAAGGGCAGTACATATACCCACTTATAATTTCATAATTTGATTCATACATTCACTAATAGAATGTTCCAAACAGGGATTTTTTTAATGAAGATTCTTCAACTTTAGTCTTTCCATTCCCTGTCCCAGTTGTTTTGATAAGTGTTGCTTGCATAAAATTTAGAATTTACAGATATATACAAAAATTGATACTGTTGATATGGTTAAACTTTTAATATTTTTGTCTTGTGCAATTTTTGGCAAAATATTGGTAAATGAGATTTTGCTAATCACTTCATTTGTTTTTTTTTTTGTTTTGTTGTGATTCTGCTTTGATCATGTTCATGCCTTGTTATTTCTGACTGCCTTTTGTGTTTTTGACATTTGCTATGATTGACCATTCTTTGTATGTGTATTTGGGATTTGGTACTTTGATTAGTTTAATGTATTGTCTTATAATAATATCTTTATTCGTACTAAAAATACATGGTATAAGTACAAAAAAGTATTGATACAAAGACAAAACAAACAAAGAAAAGATATTATTCAGTACATATCGTGTCTAAAATGGAGTTTAGTTCGTCAACGGTAAAAAAGTTTGGACATTCTCTTTGATCGAGTATAATACGAGCAAAAACACCTCTCCTATAACACGACTCAGTAGGTACATTAACATTACTTAAAATAATTTTAAGAACAACATTAAGATCCATATGTTTTGCCATATAACGTGAAATACGACATTTTGATAAAAGATAATTTAAACTGTCTGCCATTGAACACAAGCTACCATTAAAAGCAATATTGCACAACAAATTCAGATACACATTTTTACTAGACATAGCCCCTTAGTTTTTACCTTTCCATGTTTTACATTTTGCCATAGTCACATTCCGGTCCATGTTTTCCATTATGCACTGCACTTTGTCTCCCCCGTTTGGTCTCTTGTCTTGTCATTGCACACAGCCCCAGTCCTGCGTGTTACTCTTCGGGTGGATTTATTGGATTCTGGATTTCAGTCTTCCTTCCAATCTCGTTTGCTTACTTCGCCTTACTTTTCTATCTTACTAACCATACTAACAGTTTGTTATTTTCGCTAGAAGTTACGAACACCAACTAACATTGTATATAATACTAACTTACTAACAAGCACCAAGGGATTTTATAGTTTCACTTACTAATGGATTAACGAGCCCTCAGCACTCGCCCTGTTCTAGTCTCCGCCTCTTGTCTCTCCCTGGTTACCTTTGCTGCATTTTCTGTGGAAGCTCCACATCTGATCACGCTGTTCTTCTCTAATTATCTATGCACGTTAGAACTCCTTGACTGGAGCCTTATGTTTTTATATAGGTTTGTCCCGTGATCCCTGTCCACGTTTTGGCTTCTGCCAAATCCCATGTGATCAGGTTCTCCCTCATGTGCTGCTCCCTTGTAATCAGTCTGACTGTTTGCACCAGTGTCCCTTACCATGTGATCTCCCCAGAAGTGTATATTAGGTGTCTTCTCACAGCCAGTCTCTGTCAGATCGTTTTCCTCGTCTTCTTGTGCCACGTTTCTTTTCGCCTTGATTACTCAGTGTTTATCTTTCTGACTGGACCGGCCGACTTTTCGATTTTTGCCTTTGTGATTTTGGATTATTGTTGCATCTGTGAGTTTTGACCTTTTTCTGCCGGACTACGAGATCTATGTTTGCTGCCCTGGTTACGATTCGGATTACCCCCATTGGATTCTGGTTTTGCTTCTTTGACATTCCTGTACCTGGTAACCAGACCCATTTCTGTCTGACTACGATTATTGTGATTGCTGCCCTGGTTTTCGATTCTATTTTTGCCCAACTGGATTTTGATTTTTGGAGTGTGGACTTTGTACTTTTGCCTCCTGCCCTGCAGGGGTCGTCCTCCTTCATTAATAAAGCAAGTTCTACAGTACTGCATTGCCTTGTTCTCGCAACTAGATCCTGATTGCACCATTACATTTTTTTTTTTTGCATACTGTCCCAATTCCAGTAGAATTGAGATTGCAAATGAAAAAAAGAGAAATTATATTAACATACTGTTGTAGTGGCCAGTGTTCAGCAGCTTTTGCACTCAATCAGGATTACAAGAATGAACCATTAGTCACTTCCCCTTCAAACACACCCCAATTCCCACCTGGTGCGCGCACACACACACACACACACACACACACACACACACATGCGCAAACCCAAATGCTAACACATATACACAGTTCCTCACAGCTGAGGTCTCGAAATATTGATCTTCTGTTGTGTTTATCTGGTGTGGCCTGAGGCTCAATAGTAATAGTAATTTAATGACCCTTTAATTGGATTAGATACTTGGTGGTTCTGATGGTGACGCAGTCCCTAAACGCTTTGGGTCATTTGTTCTGCCACAGAATGGCAGTGGTGAATTCCTATGTGTGTTTATAAGCTTCTTTTAATTAGCGAGGGTGATGATAGAGAGCAATGCGATTTGCCACTGGCAGCTTAGCACCAGTGCAGTTCCCAATTTTTTTTTTTTTCCAAAAATGGCACAGAGTGTTCTTACACCAAATGTGAGAACTCAACATGTGGAGGTTACTCAAGTGAATTATAAAAAAAAATTCTCCCTCTTTTTAAATGAAAGGGGGAAAAAGGAAACCAATTCTATCACAAATCTGTCAGGGCTGCACGTAACAGGAGCCAATCAGAAACTAAGGAACTTCCATTTCAGTCAAGCGGTACAAGTCAGAGCTAGGTCATGTCCAGGTCATGAGCACATCAAAAAAAAAAAAATGGCGAGTGGGACAGGCATGAAAAAGCCAGGCTGGCAAATGGAGGTCAGAGCCATGGAGCCAAAAAATGATATGATTTTATTCACACAATATATGTGTTTCATGATGGTTTAAATGAAATAAGATAATTTGAAACGTATTTATGCAATTCAGTTGCTTCCAACCCCTTCAGAGCACAAGGACTTAAATTCCGTGCGAGAATCTCTTACATACGCATTGATTGAATGATTGCTGACTACAGCAGAGGAACATAAATATGCCACTTAAACTGACACTGAATGCGTGAGAGTTGACAGGTATGCGTTTACATGGTGGCGCACTATGACTCAGCGGCTCCGAGCTCTTACCACTAGCGTAGTGTTCGCACTCTTTTGGTGGTACTGTGTATTATTCCACATTGTTTTAATTCAGTGGCACTACAGTACAGTCGTACTGAACTCTTTCACCTCAACACGGGAGTACACCACCTGTCACGGGAGAATTTTATCCCTTCAGAGATCACCAGGCTATCTCCCGGGACCTCCACAGCAGCAGCATGGCGAAGGAGGAGATGCTGTGAGCGGAGACAAAAGACAGGCAAGCGGGCTGGTGTCTGGGCCAGGCTAAAGGCTAACCCTTTTAAGCCTCCGCTTTCTACCATCTTCCTTTCTAATGCCCGATCAATTCGTAACAAGATCGATGAAATATGACTACAGATAACCGCCTAGAGGACTATTTACAACCATTGCTGCACGATCTTCTCTGAGACCTTGCTGGACAGCATCACCCCGGACACGGCAATAGAGCTAGCAGGACGCACCGCCTACCGAGCCGACAGGACATGGGTTGCAATTCTTTAACAGTGAGCTTTGGAGAACTTTTTATTTCTTTTACCATCCTCCTCACTGTGCGTGGTGGCAGTATAACCTTGCGTCCTCGTCCAGGCTTGTTTACCACTGTTCCAGTTGTTTTAAACTTCTTAATGATTCCTCTGACAGTAGATATAGGCAGGTGGAGGCGAGTGGCTATTTTCTTGTAGCCATTGCCTGACTTGTGAAGTATTTCAAAGCATTCATGATGCCATGCACCCTAACAAGGTTCCCAGGGCCTCCGGAAGAGAAACTGGCCCACAGCATCACTGATCCTCCCCCATACTTCACAGTGGGCATGAGGTGCTTTTCTGCATACTCATCTTTTGTGTTCTGCCAGACCCACTTAGAGTGTTTGTTGCCAAAAAGCTCAATCTTGATCTCATCTGACCAAAGCACATGGTCCCGTACTGGGACTTCAAGTGGGACCGTGTGCTTTGGTCAGATGAACTTAGTGAGCTTAGTGAACTCCAGACGTTTGTGTTTATGATTGTGAGTGAGAAAAGGTTTTTTCCGTGCATGCCTCCCAAACAGCTTGTTGGCATGTAGATAGCACCTGATAGTTGTTTTGGAGACTTTGTGACCCCAAGATGCTACCATTTGTTGCAATCCTTTAACAGTGAGCTTTGGAGAACTTTTTATTTCTCTTACCGTTCTCCTCACTGTGCGTGGTGGCAAAATAACCTTGCGTCCTCGTCCAGGCTTGTTTACCACTGTTCCAATTATTTTAAACTTCTTAATGGTTCCTCTGACTGTAGATATGGGCAGGTGCAGGCAAGTGGCTATTTTCTTGTAGCCATTGCCTGACTTGTGAAGGTCGACACACATCTGCCTTACTTGAATGGTGTGTTCCTTTTTCTTTCCCGTGTTGAAGAGTGGATAAGAGAAATGGCCTCTGTGTCCTGTCATATTTATACCCCAGGGAAACAGGAAGTGATAATTTACTAATTAAATGTTCCTAGGTACTCTGATCAACTTAGTAAACTACTGTAGAAATGACAGCAATTACATTTATTACTTAGGAATTGTTAGGGGTGCCAATAATTGTAGAACAGGTGATTTTATGAAAAATAATTATTTCTTAGTCAGGGATTTTTTTCCCTTAAAATTCACTTGAGTTAAAGGTTATATTTTTCTACAATTTTCAGTGTGAGAGTATGCTCCTGCAATAAAAATTGAATTTATTTTAAGACTTTTAACATATCTTAACCAGGGGTGCCAATAATTATTGAGGGTGCTGAATATATATATATATATATATATATTTATGCAGATGCACTTTTGAACCAAACATGCATACATGTGTATATAATCACATTCTGTACATATGTGCATACATATACACATACATACATACACACCCATATTCATACAAAAGATTTACACTTATTGCACGTTAAAGACCCTGATGGCGGCAGGCAGGAAAGTCTAACATTTTAGTGGGATCAACCTGCCACTGAAGATTCTCTGCCGAAACACATCTAAGGCATGAAGTGGGTGCATTTGGAAAAAAATCAAACGGTCTGTGGGGAAAAAAAGTTGACACATGACATTGTCATGTGTCAATGTTTTGATTAAGACATGGAGATATAAAAATTGTACGGAGACATTTTGATTTTTCACGTGAGCGGATGAAATTCAAGCTTTTTTCTGTTTGGGTGATTATTTTGGGCCTTGTCTGGGGATGAGCTGCAAATGAATTCTCATTTCTGTTAAATATGCCTTTTGAGCACCCTGCTGATATTCAGTGTTGGAAGCTAAAAGATGAGACAAGTCTTCTGGTCCTAAGATCCCCCATTATAATGGTGGCAGAGCCCTTTTCTCCCAGACATAAATCATGTTGAGCCCTCAGTGAAAGAATCCGCTGGAGAATAAGGTATTTTTAACTTGTTAGAGTTCTGAGCCTCAAAGCATAAATACAACATCTGTAAGTGCGATTAAACCTGCATTTATTTGCATATGAAAAAAGCCACGGGAAAAATATTCAATTCATAAGAGGAAAAAAATAGCACAAGGAGATATATCAATATTCATACATAATTCAGAGCACATTTGTCTTTTACTGTTTAAAAAAAAATTCATTGTTTAGGTGCTGGTGCTTCTGTGATTGCTCTTTCAGAAAAACATTAAAGATCATAGCTTCTATGTATGCCAGTAATTTAGTTGACAAAGGTGGAATACTTTCCACAGCAATGACACCAACGAGCAACTTGTGGACGTACTGCAGGTAATGTGCCTGCGTCCCTCCAAATGTCCCTACTGTTATGGCCCCAATTTGTTATTAGATTTACAACGCAACAGCAACGGCAAGGGATGACAGACACAGTTTTAAATACCTCAACACATTTAATTAACAAACAAAGACTAAACTACTATTTACAACTACAGACCAAGATTGATTGGAAAACAAAAAAAAAAACAGAAATATTTACAGTCCCTTTTTGTGGGGGTTAGGTCCCTTGGTGATGTCCTGGGTGAGAAAAATGCTCTAAAACAGGCAAAAATCCACAAAAGAAACTTCACAGGTCTTGAACAGAATGACAGGTCTGGTCACATGTATCCTTCTTCTTGCAATTTCTCCTACTACTTTACTGTCTCAATTATTTTCCTTATATACTCTTTTGCAGACCCCTCCCACATTTAGACCTCTTTTTTTTAATTTACGGGGACTTGCCCCAGACATGTCTAGGACATGTCGAAACATAGCTCCAGTCTGAGCTTAACAAAAAAAAGGTAAATACTGCCATCCAGTGGCCTATATTCACATTACACTACATAGTGTCCCTACTTACCGTACATGAGTGAGAGGGTTAGTGAGTGACTGCACTTTGCAACACATGGATAACAGGGGTGGTTTGGGCGCCATGGGGACAAATACAGCAACAATCAACAAAAAACAACAGTAAGTACTTTTTTTTCCATCCGTGGTGTTAATGAGGTGTTGTGATTTACGAAATGAAACAATAGCGAAAACCAGATAAATGCAAAAAGGAGGCTTTATTTCTGAAGGGGGAAACCCCCCAACAGAGCTGGCAACAGTACAATGTCCGCAATCCAAAAACAAATTCCAACGGGCGTAATCCAAAATCGTAACCAGGCCACCAATCACAAAATCCGTACTCAGGCAAAAGAGGTCGATACACAAGAATGCGGTACAATACAGGGAATAAGCAAAGTTCGGTAGTCAAGCGGTCCAGTCAGAAAGATAAATCGCTATGAATCGAGGCGGAAAACAAATGTGGCACAGGAAACTAGGAAGAACGATCTGACAAGAAAGTGAACCAAACAGACATCTTATATACACATCCGGGGTGAACACATGACCAGGGAGAACAGGTGCAATCAATGGTAACAATGATCAGGGACAGACACATGAGGAATAAACTAATTACATGAATTTGGCTGTAGCCAAAACGCAGACAGGGATCACAAGACAAACCTATGATCAGAACAGCTCCAGTCAAGGAGTACTAAAGTGTATAGTTTAAAGAAAAGGAAAGCATAAAGTATAAGTGGAGATCCACAGAAAACTACAGCAGAGATAATTAGGGATACAATCCCGAGTGCATGTAAGTTAGTAAAAATATACAAGATTAGTGTGGTTAGTAATTAGCAAAAACAATAAACTGTTAGTATGTGTTAGTAAGACAGTAAAAGAGAGAGGAAGGAAGAACAGGAGATAATGAAAGAAGATTGAAACCCAGAAACCAATAAATCACTCGAATGAGTGGCACGCAAGACAAGGGACCGTGAGCAAAGATACACACATGACAAGACAGGGGAGACAAAGTCAATGCATGGAAAAGGAAACATGGCTATGAATACTATGAACATGAAAAATAATAAAACAAGAGAATCCAAATTAGCAATACACAATACACAATCCTATGAATGGTCAGAAAACAGAGCTGTGGTCACTAAGCACATAAATCAATCAGCATGGCTAGGCCAGGCACAGAACTTAAACAAGGCAAAAGGCAGAACAGAATCACAGAATCCCAACATGAGGTCATTTTTGCATCAAAAGGACAGCAGTTCTTCAAGCACTGGACTCCACTGCAGCTATAGCAGCTATAAGTCCAGCAATGAACTAGTTAAAAGTAAAACTGACTTTGAATGTAATTTGTTATGCTAAAAGTTTGTTTCCCGTCCAGTGTGAAAGCGGCTTTGCCGATCCAGATCTATGAAGTACCACTCAACTGTCCAGTTGACACGTGCCATTCCATTGCTTCTAGGGGCAGGAGGATGGTCACCGGCGGAAAATGACAATTACCAGTGGCTGCAGGTCGATCTTGGGAGCAGGAAGCAAGTCACATCCATTGCAACACAGGGAAGATACAGCAGCTCTGATTGGACAAAGCAGTACAGACTTCTTTACAGTGAAACTGGAAGGAACTGGAAACCATATCACCAAGATGGCAACATATGGGTGAGTCCAACTGAATCCTTTTTTAAAATTTTCTCAAGTCATTTCTTTGCTGCCATGTTCGTGGAGGGAAGTTTTTTCTTTATTTTAATAGTGGAAAAGGTCCCCACTATTTCTTTCTTCTCCATGCTTTGTGTCATCTGACTACTTAAATTTTAAATGAAATTCAAATGATATTGAAATCTCATACTTTTTATTTTCTCCACTTTATTTATTTTGTTTTCCCCAATTGGAAACAATGGGTCGGCATGCTGAAAATTCAGTTAAATTCAACGTTCAGTTAGAAACGTTATTCCAAGTACATAATGTGCCGCTTTCCAGGTAATAAATTTTTTTACCTTTTTTACCAATATTAATTTTTTCTTTGTTTTGTTTTGTTTTATTTATTTATATATATATATATATATGTGTGTGTTCTGGTTTGTCTGGCAATTCGCATTCGCCGTCTCCAGTGCAAGAAAACATTGTTCTCCCCACGCAGCTGTGCCTCGTTTTCAAATTCGAACGTTATAACTTCCCGACACTGAACGAGACAAACTAAATAGATTGGCAAAAGCAGTAACGTTAGGCATATCAGACGGCGTTGCTGTTCAGTCTCCATCGTTCACGTGAGTTCTGTTTACATCTCAAGGCTTCATTTCAACCTTCATTTCCGGATGGAATGGTGCTACATACGTCATTTCGGTCTGGATGCCATGGATACGTGACACTCCATTCTGTAGAACGGTGGACTTGTTACGGCGATAAAAAGCATTTGTGAAACCGAGCCACTCCAGTTGGTAATTGATGCATTGTATATTGGGTCGACCCAAATATGTGTGAAAAACACCCTTAGAAACAAAGCACTGAAAAAATATATAAAATATAATAATAATATGTATCAATGAAAGTTTATGAGACACAGAGCGAAGAGCAGCTGAAATATGCGAAACTAGTTTTTTTTTTTTTTTTAATTGCCCTCATTCCCACAATTTTCACTCCTCATACATGATCATCCATCAAAACATAGGAAAATTTGTGCTGATTGCAGACGTTTAACCACCAAGGCAAACAGACGTACATGTTTTGCTCTATGAGCCTAGAATGTACATGAACACTAACCAAGCACTTACCAACGACTGCTAACGGAGACCACAAAATTCAGGAGATATTCAGAAAAGTACCCAATTTTAAAGTTGCTCCTGTTCTTCCTTGTTCGGCAGTATGCTTGAAGTTTTCACTCACTTTGCTTCGCAGATTCCCCTCTCTTTCCTGGTATCTTGATTTAGTAGATTCAAGATACACTGTTTGATGTAGAAGCAGAAATTTGCGAGGTGTGTCAGGCATAGTGGGTGGTTGACTGTTAGCTGCAAGGTTGAATACTGGACCTCTATGCTCTGGACGCAGGTGCTCCTGAGGATGGAGGATCACAAGCTGTTAGGTCAAGAAGTATGTTTTATCATTTGTGGAGTGTTCCAGTGTGTGGTGTTGTTGGTTTTTATTACAAGCAGTACACCCAGTGCTAGCTGATGATATAGCGTTCAAGCATGGTGGTGGCTTTTCTTATGCAAGCTGTAGGCCTGGTATGAAACTTATGTTGAAATTCAACTGTAAATTACAATTACAAGCTGTATAGGGTGAAAGTTACATCAGTAAGTTCATATCAGCGCTAGTTTTCAAACAGATGGCTAACGAAGCTGAGCCACTGTGAAGGCAGTCTATCTTTGACGTTGATATTGTTCATTAAGGTACAGGCTCTAACTGAATCAGGAAATTCTCACTGTCCCAGATAGACAGCCAGGGGTTTTTATGCCAAGACCCAATATTATTTAATGCCACTCAGAATAACCTTATTTTATGCATACACATGTTTATGTGCATAGTTATGTGTCTCTGCTGTGTCTCTGACCATTTAGCGGTTTGTATAGCACATTGACTGGTTTCATACGACACAAAATATATTTTTTGATTTGGCTATTGTCTTGTAGAGACTTCAAAAAATGACTGTGTTAGTTCAGAGGTTATATTACAGCATGTTCAAATAATTCACTGTTACCCTTCAGTCATGCAATTCATGATCAAAAGAAATGTTTTTTGCTTGGTTAATCCTTTTGAGTCGATAAAGTCAAAAACCCGCCCTTTAAATTGAAATGTTCAAATCATGTCCTTGAAGTTCTACACTTAACCACTCGATATCATACATACAGCCAACAGGATGAAAGAGTATTCGTTCACAGTTGTGCTCATATGCAATAGTTCTCCCTACATGGCCAGGCGATGTAATGCCATCAGAGTTCATGTACATATTATAACCGAAGGTGGGAAAACAGCCTTTTAAACGAAGAAAAGCCAACACATCATGATGTTATGATACTGAAAATATGATATGAGATTCACTATTATTCCAAATTATAGGAAGAATTTTTTTTTTTGCAAAAACAGATAAATGGCATTCCTGGGAGAGAAAAGAAAAGACTGGTTGTTGTTCTTCATGCTGCACAGAAAATACTCTCGGAATACAAATTCGAAGTTTTGTTGCGTGATACCTATGAAATACCCAAACAGTGATTCTTTGATTGCTATTAACTGGAAAAATATGGTTTATGGGAAATCAAAAAATGGAGACACCTGTTTTAGCAAATGAAGTAAAATGTGGTCTCAAATCACAATGTTGCTGTAATATTGAAATATTACACAGCCCTCACTGTCATGGGATCTGGCATTGGTATGGGTCTGGTGCATGAGACTGCAAAATATGGTCTCATGACAAAGTCAGCATAGTCCAGTGCTGTCTGTTTTGAAAGTCGTCACCCTCTGAGTCTTGGCACTGAACACAATGCCCATTTCCATGACAAAGAGATTGTAATTTCAAGACAGACAACAGTTGTCCTTTTCTCACTTCAATTAGCCCAGAGATTAGAGCCTCATTTGCCGTGGGCTAACACTTATTTCAACTTATAACTTGGAATGAGATATAGGCTAGACCCCTCCCTTGACCCAGGGCTGTTGCAGAAAGTTGGGGTTTAAACCTGTAGTGTGCGTCGAGTATAGAGTTAAGGTTACAAAAGAAGCCGAAGAACACTTTTGAAAAAAAAAAAAGTCCCAAAAAACTGCTATTAATGTTCAGAAAATGTTACCCCTGAGTTTTGATTTTCAAAGTAAACCCTTAACCCTGGCCTAACTGTAACTAACTGGGTTCATAAACACAAGTCTGGAAAGAAAGCCAGTGTGAAAAATGCTTTAAGGGTTAGCGTTTACACATTTCACCATCCAGTAGGGCTTTTTCTCTCAGTCAAGTTCTGTGTTTGAAATATGTTTAGACATACAGTACTGAGCAAAAGTTTTTGGCACATTTAAAGCAATTTCTTAGTTCAAATATTCTTGCAAAAATGATTAAATTAAAAGTTTCTAATAACTGAGAATTGTACAAAACAGAGCTGTAGACTGTTAAAAACTAAATCAAATCAATATTTGGTGTGACTACCCTTTGCCAAAAAATCTGGGACACTGTCCTGTTGTGCTATAGTTTAATAAGATGATTTGCTTGTCCCATCCCTGTACCGTACCCCTGTCATCGTCCCTCTCCCCATGACATGCATGTCCATTCTGTCGTTCCTGCTTATTCCTCCCCAGACCATAATTGATCCGCCACCATAATGTTCGTGTTCGTTGACGTAGACATCATTAAATCGCTCACGTTGTCTTCGCCACACCCGTTAGCTCCTGTCAGTAAAGTCCAAGCAATATCGGGACTCATCAGTAAAGAGAACTGGAGCCCAATCGTTGTGTGTCCCATGTGACATGATCGTGAGCCCAATCCAAACAGTCACACCTATGACGCACAGTCAGTGGGATTCGAACACATGGCTTTCTTGAGTTGAGGCCGGCAGTATGAAGACGATTCCGTATCGTCTGAGTGGATACCCTGGCTCCCGCGGTGTTATGAAGGTCATTTCATAGGGTGGTGGCTGTCCAGAAAGGATGACGTCGTGCCTGAAGTGTGAGAAAGTGGTCTTGTCGTTGTGTAGTCACGTCTGACGACCACCTCCATGACGGTGTGCTGCTGTACCAAACGTTTGATGCCGGTTCCACACACTGTTCGCAACGCTTTGCCTGACGTTGAGTGCATTAGCAACGTGACGTTGTGAGAAGCCAGAGTCAAGCATTACGATGCATCTTCCCAATTGCTCTGAAGTTAATCGACGTCTAAGAAGTTGGGGAGACATTGTTATTGCTAAATGTAATGCTAAAAAATTGGGAACTTCCAAATTTTCACCAACAAGCAACTCACACGTCTGAGTTGAAATGGTGAAGTGTTAGTCAAAGCCAAAGTGTGAGGCTACACGCTCACTTAATGTCATGAAATGCACGAGCAAATGTGTTTTGTGTCTGACTGCATGTCATTTATCAAATATACTCAGCAACAAAAGTTTCTGTGACACCATTTATGTGTATGTTATAAATGACACGCAAAGATCTCAATGCAATCAATATGTTTATTTAACAGGAGAAACACTGACTTTTCAGTGCCAACGTCACTCAAAACGAAAAATGTCATTTTCATGCGTCATGAAGCACTTGTCTGACGTCTAACCAATTGTGACCTTCACACGTCAATACCGGGTGTGACTTCTTCGTGCCATGATGCAAGCAACGCATCTCCGGCGCATGGACCGAATCAGATGTGCCAGAAATTGCTGTGGGATGTCATTCCAAATCTGACGTAGACGTTGTCGCAATTCCTGGAGTGTAGCTGACGGGTTATCCAACCGCCGCAAACGTCGATCCATCTCCTCCCAAAGATGCTCGATTGGGGACATGTCTGGGGATCTGGCTGGCCATGGCAGGACATTGACATGTTGTTGCATCAGATACTGCTGTACAATCCTTGCAACGTGTGGTCTGGCGTTATCATGTTGCAGCGTTATTCCGGGACCATGTTGCATCAAAAACGGTACCACCAATGGCCGTAGCACTTCATCGCGATATCTTTGACCTGTCAGATTTCCATCAATAACAAGCAAATCTGTTCT
Source organism: Gymnothorax reevesii (assembly GCA_029721435.1). NCBI lineage: Eukaryota > Metazoa > Chordata > Actinopteri > Anguilliformes > Muraenidae > Gymnothorax > Gymnothorax reevesii. The sequence goes on along the minus strand of CM056577.1, from coordinate 23,035,753 downwards.
GTTTCTAGCCGTGATCCCTCCCCAAATCATGACACTACCACCTCCAAAACGAACAAATTCCTGAACACAGTTGTTGGCATAACGTTCTCCACGTCGACGGTATACACGTAAACGACCATCACATCGGTTAAGCATGAATCTTGATTCATCAGTGAAGAGTACAAGATCCCACTGAAGTTGGATCCACCGTCGATGTTGTTGTGCCCACTGTAGACGCAGTCGTCGGTGTTGTACTGTGAGTATTGGACGTCTTGCTGGCCGACGTGGGACAATGCCAAAATGACGGAGACGGCGACGGATTGTCTGTGCAGACAGTCGCCTCAAACCAGGTATCGTTCTTGCAGTTATGGTTGCAGGTTGGAATCGATTTCGGAGATGGGTTGTTTGAATCCAGTTGTCCTGTCTGGGAGTGGTTACTCGTGGACGGCCGCTGCGAGGACGGTCTCTGACATGTCTTGTCTGCTGATGACGCTGCCATAAGTTCCAAATGGTGTTTCGGTGGACATTCAGGCGATGAGCAACATCCCTCTGCGAGGTTCCGGATTCAATCATCCCAATGGCCCTCCACCGATCATTTTCAGACAGTCTTGGCATTTAGAGGGTAGAGTTCCTGATCCGAAATGGCTGTGTTTTCGATAAGTGATGCTTCCGTCGTTCATCAGGCACAATATGAACATTCCAAAAATTCTCCTCTTTTATTGCCATCCACAAGCATGATTTACGCACATCTTCACGTGCAAAGTCATTTTCTCGCATTTTCATGATTTCCATTTCAATGTTGTGTTTACGTGTACTGTTTCAGTCTGATATCACCATGTATGACAATTTCATAATTGCGTTATGAAAAATAATTGACAATAATGGTGTCACAGAAACTTTTGTTGCTGAGTATATATTGTTCATCAGTGGCTGTTACCAAATTTTCATGTCATTTCACAAAAAAATTCCTATGATCCCTATCAAATTTTGAGGACTATATAAAGAGTCACTTATCAGAATACATTTTTACTCAGATTATCAGGCCATATTACTAGGCCCATGGTCCTGTAAAGACATAAAGTGTATAATGCAAAGTGCAGGGTTCCCACGCGTCCTGGAAAATCTGGAAAATGATTGACCAATTCTCCAGTCATGGAAAACACATGGAAAATGAGAAAAAAAGTAAAATGTCCTGGAAAAGCTTGAGTTGTCCTGGAAAATTATTTTTCCTCCCTCTGCTTCTCTCTTCCTTGGGGGTGAATGCAAACAGGTTAAACATTTTACGCATGTGTGTCTGTTTTAAGCTGCCTTTAATGGGCAACACTGAGCTGTAGCGCTTCTCTGCTTCATTTCTGCTTCTAGCCGGCACAGCGCCCCACGTGACCCAAATCAAATTGCATATTCCCTTAGCAGTTCTGCTGCCCAGTGTTTGACTTTGTTGCCAGATTTACCGACTTTTCAGACCCAAGTAAGGATTTATTTCTCCAAGAAGCGCCAAAACTAGCGACTCTCAGTTCATGAGTGATGCCATCGCTGTATATCGAGTGTGAGGTGTTTCTCCCTCTCTCTGTCTCTTCTGTTGAGTGACAGAGGAGCAGTGGAGAGCTATAGTGGGCGTGCCGACACTTTTGGCTGTGCGCTCTGAGATGAAATGCATCTCTGGTTTCAATAGAGCCACAGCAACCATGACTACAGCTTCGAGAAAGTGACGGGTAACAGGTAGTCTTACTGGGCCACGTTTCACTCAGTATTTCATACTTGCTCCATTGTCCCATTAGGAATTCTATTAAAATACTGTGTTTGTGCACAGAGAGCGGAGCTCCGACTTTCATGCAGTTATTAGCTAGCTACTTTGCAATGAAAGTAATTTAGATGTCAACATCCAAGTGAGATCTTATATATCCATGAGTGAGATGCACACCCCATAGCCTAAATGAGGAACGAAGGCAGTGAAAACTGAAGACTTGCATGTTCATTTGAACAATGTTGTTAGCGTAGTAGGCGTTTAGGGATGTCTGTCAGTCACACACACACACACACACACACACACACGTCTGTGAAGGTGAAGACGTATGAACACCCGCCAATCAGAGGCAGAGCAGGAAGAAGCGGCCGGTCTGTTAATGTAAATAATGCGAGAAAAGACTGAGGTGTGCCCAGTATCTGAGACGTGACGCCGAGGCGCAGGTCAGTGGAGGTTTGGAGACGGAGGTGTGCCCAGTATCTGAGACGTGACGCCGAGGCGCAGGTCAGTGGAGGTTTGGAGACGGAGGTGTGCCCAGTATCTGAGATGTGACACCGAGGCGCAGGTCAGTGGAGGTTTGGAGACGGAGGTGTGCCCAGTATCTGAGACGTGACGCCGAGGCGCAGGTCAGTGGAGGTTTGGAGACGGAGGTGTGCCCAGTATCTGAGATGTGACACCGAGGCGCAGGTCAGTGGAGGTTTGGAGACGGAGGTGTGCCCAGTATCTGAGACGTGACGCCGAGGCGCAGGTCAGTGGAGGTTTGGAGACAGAGGTGTGCCCAGTATCTGAGACGTGACGCCGAGGCGCAGGTCAGTGGAGGTTTGGAGACGGAGGTGTGCCCAGTATCTGAGACGTGACGCCGAGGCGCAGGTCAGTGGAGGTTTGGAGACAGAGGTGTGCCCAGTATCTGAGACGTGACGCCGAGGCGCAGGTCAGTGGAGGTTTGGAGACGGAGGTGTGCCCAGTATCTGAGACGTGACGCCGAGGCGCAGGTCAGTGGAGGTTTGGAGACGGAGGTGTGCCCAGTATCTGAGACGTGACGCCGAGGCGCAGGTCAGTGGAGGTTTGGAGACAGAGGTGTGCCCAGTATCTGAGACGTGACGCCGAGGCGCAGGTCAGTGGAGGTTTGGAGACGGAGGTGTGCCCAGTATCTGAGATGTGACGCCGAGGCGCAGGTCAGTGGAGGTTTGGAGACGGAGGTGTGCCCAGTATCTGAGATGTGATGCCGAGGCGCGGGTCAGTGGAGGTTTGGAGACTGAGGTGTGCCCAGTATCTGAGACATGACGCCGAGGCGCAGGTCAGTGGAGGTTTGGAGACTGAGGTGTGCCCAGTATCTGAGATGTGACGCCGAGGCGCAGGTCAGTGGAGGTTTGGAGACTGAGGTGTGCCCAGTATCTGAGACGTGACGCCGAGGCGCAGGTCAGTGGAGGTTTGGAGACGGAGGTGTGCCCAGTATCTGAGATGTGACGCCGAGGCGCAGGTCAGTGGAGGTTTGGAGACTGAGGTGTGCCCAGTATCTGAGACGTGACGCCGAGGCGCAGGTCAGTGGAGGTTTGGAGACGGAGGTGTGCCCAGTATCTGAGATGTGACGCCGAGGCGCAGGTCAGTGGAGGTTTGGAGACGGAGGTGTGCCCAGTATCTGAGATGTGACACCGAGGCGCAGGTCAGTGGAGGTTTGGAGACGGAGGTGTGCCCAGTATCTGAGACGTGACGCCGAGGCGCAGGTCAGTGGAGGTTTGGAGACGGAGGTGTGCCCAGTATCTGAGACATGACGCCGAGGCGCAGGTCAGTGGGGGTTTGGAGACTGAGGTGTGCCCAGTATCTGAGACATGACGCCGAGGCGCAGGTCAGTGGGGGATTGGAGACTGAGGCGTGCCCAGTATCTGAGACGTGACGCCGAGGCGCAGGTCAGTGGAGGTTTGGAGACGGAGGTGTGCCCAGTATCTGAGACGTGACGCCGAGGCGCAGGTCAGTGGAGGTTTGGAGACGGAGGTGTGCCCAGTATCTGAGACGTGACGCCGAGGCGCAGGTCAGTGGAGGTTTGGAGACAGAGGTGTGCCCAGTATCTGAGACGTGACGCCGAGGCGCAGGTCAGTGGAGGTTTGGAGACGGAGGTGTGCCCAGTATCTGAGATGTGACGCCGAGGCGCAGGTCAGTGGAGGTTTGGAGACGGAGGTGTGCCCAGTATCTGAGATGTGATGCCGAGGCGCGGGTCAGTGGAGGTTTGGAGACTGAGGTGTGCCCAGTATCTGAGACATGACGCCGAGGCGCAGGTCAGTGGAGGTTTGGAGACTGAGGTGTGCCCAGTATCTGAGATGTGACGCCGAGGCGCAGGTCAGTGGAGGTTTGGAGACTGAGGTGTGCCCAGTATCTGAGATGTGACGCCGAGGCGCAGGTCAGTGGAGGTTTGGAGACGGAGGTGTGCCCAGTATCTGAGATGTGACGCCGAGGCGCAGGTCAGTGGAGGTTTGGAGACGGAGGTGTGCCCAGTATCTGAGACATGACGCCGAGGCGCAGGTCAGTGGGGGTTTGGAGACTGAGGTGTGCCCAGTATCTGAGACGTGACGCCGAGGCGCAGGTCAGTGGAGGTTTGGAGACTGAGGTGTGCCCAGTATCTGAGATGTGACGCCGAGGCGCAGGTCAGTGGAGGTTTGGAGACGGAGGTGTGCCCAGTATCTGAGATGTGACGCCGAGGCGCAGGTCAGTGCTGTACAGGATGTAGCCGGTATGCTAACGAAAACGGCAGAAACAACTCGTTTGTTGTTGGTAACAGAACTATGAAGCCTGAGAACATAGCGACCACGAGCGTAACAAGTGCCACAACACTTACATGTGTGTGTCCCGGGCCCAGTCGGAGCCTCTCCTTAAAGCTGCTCAAGGCTGCAAGTGGAGGATGATTGACGTTTATTCCTCTCTGCAGTGCGTCCCTGCATCAGGTGTCTTTGTGCATCAAAAACACAGACTCATTGTTCCCAGTGAAGTAGAGGAGAACAAAAGATTTGTCTGCTTAAGGCCCCCAAACATTGTAGAAAATTCCGTTAGTTAAAAATGGTAATCCGACTTTGAAATCCATGATGAAATCTGCTGAACTAAACGAGGTGCCAAGTTTACATTATGATGTCTTCAAGGTCGGCTCAGAAAAATGCCAATTAGGCGATGGAGAACAAAAAAGTCATGGTGTGTTCAAATGCAATTTCAAGAAAAAGAAAATGTAGACACGCAACAATAATATAGCTGTGAAGTGCACATTAATGATAAAATTAAAGCAAATGTTTAAAGTAAAGTACAAGTTAATATTATCTAGTAATAGATACTATAATTATTTTATCAATTACTGCATGTAAAGGTGATTACACTTTTACATGCAGTAACTGATAAACTAATTAAGTTTTTAGTCAAGTAAAAAGAATTTGCATGAATAAGGGTATTTTAAAAATGCAATTAATCATGATTAATCACAGCCTAAAACTGTGATTAATCAAAGTAAATTATTTTATTAGTGCTGTCAATTGATTGACAGCACTAATAAAAGATAAAAAATTTGTTTTTGTATTTTTATTATTATTATTATATTTAATAATTGATAAGCTCAGACATTATCAGTTATTTTATCAGTATTTTGTTTTGGTGTAATTTGTTATCACATTGCTGCTTCTCCTCTCCTGAGTTCCTCCAAATACACACACACACACACACACACACACACACACACACATACTGTAATATGTGACTTGTGGAGTCAACCTGTCCAGAACATGCATTATGGGAGCCACCCTTTCCAGAGGCCCTAGAGCCATGAAAAAAATCAGGCATGATCAGCTGATTTTTCTTAACACAAATATCACTTCAAATTTCAAGTATAATGAAGTTTAGTTTTGAGCCTGACCTAGTTGTCATTTCTGGGGACATTTCATGGCACTGGCAGTAGTGGGGCCCTTTTTCACACACCCCAGGTAAACCTTACTCCTGGGTCAAAAAGTCACACACCCCAGGTAAACCTTACTCCCGGGTCAAAAAGTCACACACCCCAGGTAAACCTTACTCCTGGGTTAAAAATTCACACACTTCAGGCAAACCTTCTTTTTGAGGAAACTACTCACACACCCCAGGTAAACCTTACTCCTGGGTCAAAAAGGCACACACCCCAGGTAAACCTTACTCCTGGGTTAAAAATTCACACACTTCAGGCAAACCTTCTTTTTGAGGAAACTACTCACACACCCCAGGTAAACCTTACTCCCGGGTCAAAAAGTCACACACCCCAGGTAAACCTTACTCCTGGGTTAAAAATTCACACACTTCAGGCAAACCTTCTTTTTGAGGAAACTACTCACACACCCCAGGTAAACCTGACTCCTAAGTCAAAAAGTCACACACCCCAGGTAAACCTTACTCCTGGGTCAAAAAGTCACACACCCCAGATAAACCTTACTCCTGGGTTAAAAATTCACACACTTCAGGCAAACCTTCTTCTTGAGGAAACTACTCACACACCCCAGGTAAACCTTACTCCTGGGTCAAAAAGGCACACACCCCAGGTAAACCTTACTCCTGGGTTAAAAATTCACACACTTCAGGCAAACCTTCTTTTTGAGGAAACTACTCACACACCCCAGGTAAACCTTACTCCCGGGTCAAAAAGGCACACACCCCAGGTAAACCTTACTCCTGGGTTAAAAATTCACACACTTCAGGCAAACCTTCTTCTTAAAGAAACTACTCACACACCCCAGGTACACCTGACTAAGTCAAAAAGTCACACACCCAGGGTTCCCGCTGCCGCTTGTCATTTTCGCCATTGACGAAAATAATTATCGGTGATGAGGCGAAAATTATGAGCAGTCGTCACAGTGGCGAATGTATTTGTTTAATGTCGAATAAAAATATAATGGCCGATAGTGGCTTCGTCAGCCCAGAATTTGAGGCCGTAGCCCCAAAGATTTTTTCTTTGGCACATATAGTTTTCTATGAATGCATACATAAATAAAGTAAATAATAGTTCTTCACTTCGGGCAGTTTACAACATTACTGAATGTCCGTAAAACAGGACAGCACTTTCGTATTATTTTACGAGGTATCTTCAATGAACAGAGCCAATCAGAGAGGGTTTTTACGGGAAAATACGTCCAAATGCAGTCTTATTGGCTGACAGGTCTCCGTGAGTTTGAAAAGCCGAATGATGTTATCAGGCAGTCACTGTGAGAGAGTAAATTTTCGCGGATTTTAGTTTTACCAGTAAAACGGTGGCAGCTGGAGCACAATCATCCCCTCGTAATGAACTAGGAAAACAAGGTGTGTAAATTCTATGCGAGTCCCTAGTTATGTAAACGTGATTGATATTGATAAGACGATTGAAAAGATTGCTAAGACTGTGTTATACAATATTTGATTAATCATCAATAATGATCAAAACTGCGTATTGACAACAAATACGCTCCTACACAACTCCAAGATATGAATGTTCACTACGATTTTTGGAAAACCAGACAGATGCATACATTAAATGCACTGGAGACAATCTAGGGTGTGTTTTCCCGAAATCGCAGATGCTAACTAACACAGTTGGACCCATTGACTGTGAATGGAGGAACCATGAACGGTTTTTGGGAAACGCGCCCCTGGCTGTTAACCAAAAGCGTGTTAATCACACAAGCATCTTTGTTGAGTACAAGGAATGACAAGTACACGTTTTCATGTGACTGCACTGACGGAAAGACCCTTCCACTATTGTGGATATAATGCACTTGTCAGGCAGGAGCAGTGAGTCAGCCATGGGTCTGAGGGGAAATCTTCAGTTACATCTAATAACCTTTCTAGTGTGAAAGTGTAAAACAAAACAAATCCAAACGGTTTTTCTTCGAAACCTTGTCTTGTGGATTATTATGATCCTTGACCATTTGCCATGACACGTTTTAGACAAATACAAGTGAAAGAACACCACTCTTTAATGTTTCTATATTGGCTTATAAATTGATTTTTTTTGACAGGTACAGCGACTTGGTTTCAAAAATGTATGTCTCTAAAGGATACCGAATGATAATACTCATGTTTTGCCAATTATATATCATATCAAGAAACTTTTTCAGAGTTTTATAAAGTCCATGAGTGAATAATAAAAAATGACGACTATGATAAAGTGAAGAATATATTTTTTTTTTGCTTTATTTCTCGAGGGAGAAAGTGAAGAATATTTTTCAGAACCCAGGGGGAACCCTCCTGGGCCAACTATTCTCACACCTCAGGTAAACCTGACTCCTAGGACAAAAAGTTACACACCTCAGGTAAACCTTACTACTCGGTCAATTATTCACAAGCCCCAGGTACACAGTACTCCTCACTCAACTATTCATCTACCCCAAGCAACGATTTTCACAAACATCAGCTAAACTTTTTTTTTCCACACCCACAGGAAGTGAAGTCTTTGTTAAGATTAAAATGCTATCGATGCAGTGGCATCAGGAAAAAATACTCTGATAAAAACAACACAAAACAGTACCAATATGACGTATTACGAGTAGCATCACTTGTTTTATTCAGTTAAGAGAAAGTAGGGACTGAACAGTGCCAACAAATCGTTTGATGTAATGCTACTGTGGACACAATATTCCAGTACACACTGAAAACCAGTGACCATTTTTAGCTTTATTTCAAACACAAAAGGCACATAGCAGTGTACCTGCTCGATCTGAAGAGCTCTGGAAGGGCCTCCAAATTCAAGAACTATTAGAACTGATTTGCATGAGGTAGACTGTGTATAGTCAAACTGTCACACAACAAAGTGCAATTTTTTAAGTGCAGTATCTCAAAACTGTGCCAAAAACACTTTATATTTAAAAAAAAAATAAATAAAAATAAAAAAATAAATCGCGGAAGGCCCTTAATCCCAGTATTTCGGCATATTCAAAATGTAAATGATTGTGAGTAAACCTCTACAGCTTCTCTTTTTTTCCCTCTACAGATAATACAAAATTATTTTTCAAGGCATGATAGTGCCTACATCTTGCAGTGACTGCTTAAAATGGCCTTTGCAGGTTATCAGAATAAAAACAAATTTCAAATACAAAAAAATGCATCACTTTCATTTACAAAATTTTTACACCAGATTATTGAAAAAATTTTTAACAGAGGAGTTTAAAGGTGTAATTTTCCATTTTTTTTTCCCAACATAAATCTATAGATTTTACAATGTCTCACTGTTTTTTCTTGAGAGCATCAATGCGGTTTTTTACATAGAACTTAATAGCCTTCCAATCTCTAGCTTTTAAATGGAGAGTTTCAGATTTCAGACAGTTATCACAATCCAATTTCCGAGGGACACGGCATGTCTTAATGAAGTTCATCATATGTTTTTCAACCGCGTGAATTTCTTCAGGCCGCCATATTTTTCTCTGGAATGGTCGGCGTTCTACAAGGAAAATAGATCCAAGCTTATAAGTAAAGAGAAACATACCTTTTTTTACAGCAAAATCTTTGTTGTCATCCACCTAGGTTGTAAATACCTTTACACAAACTGGCCACCCTCTTTGTCTTGTGGTCCGTCTTTGTGACTTCACCTTTACTTCCTACAAATTAAAATGGAATAATCAGGTTAATTAGATTGACCTTTTCCTTCTGAATTACAGTTAAGCTAACATTTTTAATTTCAAGATGGATTTAATATTTGATACTTTCCCTCTTGCAATGGACTAGATATTACATGCTTAGAGGTACAATAGATTGACACAACGCCCATGATTTCCGACAAAAAAATGTCAAATTTGGACTCGTGTGACCACAGGCCACTTTGCTACAGTCCATTTTAAATGAGCCCTGGCCCACAGAACACGGCGGTGCTTCTAGATCATGCTCAACAATGGCTTGCTTTTTGCATGATAGAGTTTTAGGTGGCATCTGCGGATGGCACGGCGGACTGTGTTTACAGACAGTGGTTTCTTGAAGTATTCCTGGGCCCATTTAGTAATGTCAATGACAGAATCATGCTGGTGAGTGATGCAGTGGTGTCTGAGGGCCCAAAGATCACGGGCATCCAGTAAAGGTCTTTGGCCTTGTCACTCACGCACAGAAATTTTCCCAGATTCACTTAATCTTTTGATGATGTTTTGCACTGTCGACGATGAGACCTTCAAAGCCTTTGCAATTTGATGTTGGAGAACATTGTTTCTAAAGTATTCCACAATTTTTTTACGCAAACCTTCACTGGTTGGGGAGCCTCTGGCTATCTTTATTTTTGTGAGACTCAGCCTCTCGAAGACACCCCTTTAATAGCCAATCATGTTACACACCTGATGCCAGTTAACTTAATTACTTGATAAATGTTCTTTCAGCTAATTCTCTTATATAGTATCTCACAAAAGTGAGTACACTCCTCACATTTTGACAATTAATTTATTATATCTTTTCAAGGGACAATGCTACAGAAGTGAAACTTCTATATATTCTAGAGTAGTCATGGTACAATATGTGTAGCAGTGTAGATTTACTGCACTGTCCAAATACCTGAACAGTCAGTCACTATTTCCAAAATGGATGGCAACAAAAGTGAGTACACCCCCCCATTGAGAATGGTCAACCAAGCAATGAAACGCGACTTGTTCATCATGTTCATGCTTTTGTCTGTTCGACTGGGCCATATGAGGTTGTGTAACATGTTGAAGGGTTAAATTGTAGTGCTTTAGGTGCAACGCTCTCATTCTGGTCACTGTAGGGTCAACATGGCACCTCATGGGAAAGAACTCTCTGAGGATCTGAAAAAGAGAATTGTTGCTCTCCACAAAGATGGTCTAAGCTACAAGAATATCTGTGAAACCATGAAACTGAGCTACAGCACGGTGGTCAAGGTTATCCAGCGGTTTTCCAAGACGAGTTCTACTCGGAAAAGGCCTCGTCAGGGTTGACCTAAGAGGTTGAGTCCTCGCGCTCTGTGCCAGGTGCACAAGTTGGCTTCAGAAAACAGACGCAGGAGTGCTGGCAGCATTGCTAACAAAGTTGTAGCAGTGGGATAACAGCCTGTCAGTGCTCAAACCATACGCCATGCTCTGCGCAAAGTTGGTCTGCATGGCCGTCAGCCAAGATGGAAGCCTCTTCTGAAGCTAGCCCACAAGAAAGCCCGAAAACAGTTTGTTGAAGACAACCAGTCCAAGAACATGAACTACTAGAACCATGTTCTGTGGTCTGACGAGACCAAGATAAACTTGTTTGGCTCAGATGGTGTCCAGCATGTGTGGCAACACCCTGGTGAGAAGTATCAAAACAAGTGAGTACTGCCTACAGTCAAACATGGTGCTGACAGCATCATGGTCTGGGGCTGCATGAGTGCTTCTGGTCCTGGGAGCTGCACTTCATTAATGGAATAATGGATCCAACATGTACTGTGAGATTCTGAAGCAGAACATGACGCCCTCCCTTCAGAAACTGGGCCGCACGGCTGTTTTCCAACATGATAACGACCCAAAACACACCTGCGAGATGACAACTGCCTTCCTGAAGAAGCTGAAGGTGATGGTATGGCCAAGTATGTCTCCAGACCTGAATCCCATTGAGCACCAGTGGGGCATCCTCAAGAGGAAGGTGGAGGAGCAGCAGGTGTCCAACATCCACCAGCTCCGTGATGTTGTCATGGAGGAGTGGAGGATCCCAGCAACAACCTGTGCAGCTCTGGTGAATTCCATGCCTCGGAGAATCAAGGCAGTGCTGGACAACAATGGTGGTCACACTAAATATTGACACTATGGACACAATTTGGCATGTTGACGGCATGCTCACTTTTGTTGCCACCCATTTTGGAAATAGTGACTGTTTGTTCAGATATTTGGACAGTGCAGTAAATCTACACTGCTACACATATTGTACCACTACACCTATTGTGCAATGACTACTCTAGAATATATTCAGTTTTCATTTCTGTAACGTTGTCCCTTAAAAAGATATACTAAATTAATAGTCAAAATGTGAAGGGTGTACTCACTTTTGTGAGATACTGTATATTAGCTGCTTTTTCAGTCCTTTTTTTGCCTGTGTCTCAACATTTCTGAGACCTGTTGCAGCCAATTTGAAATAAGCTCATTTTGTGGAAAAAAATGCAAAATGTTTCAGTTTCAACATTTGAAATATTATCTATGTTCAGTTGTAGATAACATATTGGCTTGTGATCAGAAAGTCATTGCATTTTGATTTTATTCACAATTTACACTTCGTCCCAAATATTTCGGAATTGGGGTTGTATAAGCCATGTAAGGAAGCAAGTGCATGTATTTATCAAGAAGCTCATACGTAAATGGTTGTGAAAGGAAAATTAAACAATTTAGTTACCCAAGATATATATATATATTTCTTTTTAAATCTTTTTTTTGTCTCATTTTGCTCCTCCTGTGGGTGGAGTTTTTGGGATCAAGTCCTACTGCCACCCTGTTATTGATAGTGGTTACTGATTTTAAAATTTTTATATCTCCATTTCATTTTGAATTTTGACCTGCAAAGTGATGATATAATGCCCTCTGTAATTATTGGCACCCATGGTTAAGATGTGCTCTTTAGCTTCTAATTTTTTTTTCTAAATAATATAGGAACACAATGAAAAAATGAGAAAAATCCAACCTTTAATTCAAGTGCATTTATTCAGTGGGAAAAAAATCCCACATTAAGAAATAATTCTTTTACATCAAATCATGTGTGCCACAATTATTAGCACCCCTGATGATTATATTTTGTCCAACCCCCTTTTGCCGACAAAACAGCACCCAATCTTCTCTCATAATGTTTCACAAGATGGGAGAATACAGAAAGGGGGATCTTTGACCATTCCTCTTTGCACAATCTCTCTAAATCATCCAGCGACCTGGGTCCTCTCCTCTGCACTCTCCTCTTCTGCTCACTCCACAGGTTTTCAATGGGGTTGAGGTCTGGGGACTGAGATGGCCATGGGAGGAGCTTGATTCTGTGTCTGGTGAACCATTTTTGTGTAGATTTAGCCATATGTTTAGGGTCATTATCTTGCTGAAAGACCCAGTGATGACCCATCTTCAGCTTTCAGGCAGAGGCCACCAGATTTTGATTTAAAATGTCCTGGTATTTCAAAGCGTTCATGATGCCATGTACCCTAACAAGGTTCCCAGGGCCTCTGGAAGAGAAACAGGCCCACAGCATCACCGATCCTCCCCCATACTTCACAGCGGGGATGAGGTGCTTTTCTGCATACTCATCTTTTGTGTTCCACCAGACCCAGTGTTGTTGCCAAAAAGCTCTATCTTGGTCTCATCTGACTAAAGCACACGGTCTCAGTTGAAGTCCCAGTACCGCTTAGCGAACTCCAGACGTTTGCATTTATGATTGTGAGTGAGAAAAGGTTTTTTCCGTGCATGCCTCCCAAACAGCTTGTTGGCATGTAGATAGTGCCTGATGGTTGTTTTGGAGGCTTTGTGATCCCAAGATGCTACCATTTGTTGCAATTCTTTAACAGTGAGCTTTGGAGAACTTTTTATTTCTCTTACCATCTTCCTCACTGTGGGTGGTGGCAAAATAACCTTGTGTCAGGCTTGTTTACCATTGTTTCAGTCGTTTTAAACTTCTTAATGATTCCTCAGACAGTAGATATGGGTAGGTGCAAGCAAGTGGCTATTTTCTTGTAGCCATTGCCTGACTTGTGAAGGTCGACACACATCTGCCTTACTTGAATGGTGTGTTCCTTTGTCCTTCCCATGTTGAAGAGTGGATAAGACAAATGGCCTTTGTGTCACATCATATTTATACCCCAGGGAAACAGGAGGTGATGAATTACTAATTAAATGTTCCTAGATACTCTGATCAACTTTGTAACCTACTGTAGAAATGACAGAAATACTTCAATTACATTTATTTCCTTGGAATTATTAGGGGTGCCAATAATTGTTGAACGGGTGATTTTTTTCCCCTTAAAATTCACTCAAGTTGAAGATTACATTTTTCTACAATTTTCAGTGTGAGAGTATGCTTCTTCAATAAAAATTAAATTTATTTTCAGGCTTTTAACACATCTTAACCAGGGGTGCCAATAATTATGGAGGGCGCTGTATATATATTTTAAAGATTTTTTTGGGAGTTTTTCCTCCTTTAATGTATTAACAGAGATACTTAGGAAGATTTTGGAGAAGAGAGGGGATGACATTCAGCACATGACCCAGGTTGGAAATCAAACTCAGGTCTCCGCAAGAGGAACTCAGCCTCTGTTCCTAGTGCGCGCATTAACACAATGAGCCACCGGAGCACCCTAAAGGTGATGAAATTTGTCTTCAATCTTTGACAGATCAAGATTAGGACGGATTAATGCTAGCCATGCACTAGTACTACTCCGGCCATTTGATTTAATTTACCATTAAACATAGCAGTTGCCAATTCATTCATAATATTTTGTACATGGTCTTGGTCTCGGTCTCGGATTCTAAAGATCTCCGTCTCGGAGAGCCTGGTCTTGGTAAGGTAGGTCTTGGTCTCGGATGGACAGGTCTCGGTCTCTGACATACAGGTCTCGACTACATCGCTGTCCCAGACTGTATTTATCCCACTACAGCAAATTGGAGTCAGATATTTGGAGCCGTTGCTATGAGTTTTGGTGCCACAAGCCCATATTTTTGAACCCTAATCAATACAGTGATTTTGGGACACAAATCACAGGCTTCCAGGGTTTACTCACTTCTGTGAGATACTGTATGTCCACCGATATACATTGATAAATGTCAGGAAGCACATTGGTGATATGAACCATTAAAAAATAAGGCATGCTAGATTTTTTCTGTCAGCTTATCATGGGGCGACAGTCTCGAAATTGGTGCTCTTCAATTATATCACACTACAAAGTCTGTTCATCATTCACAACATTTATATGTTGACACTGTGACAAGATGATAATGCCACAACTTGGCTGAAATTAATTAGTTTGCTCATAGTTTACCTTCAGACTCCTCCAATTCATTGTATCCAGCATCCTCAACTTGCTCTGTGAATGCATAACGGGAAATGATTATAAACTTAATTCTTATTTCACGTGAAAGGAGCAAATTAAATAAATATGCCTCTACCTTTGAACTTAGAGGGTCAAGGGTCATAAGGACCTTGGTGATTGTTTCAAGCTGCGAGGTCTCTAGAAGCCTGTAAAACTGCATATACTTATGTTGTGTTCTAAAAATCTACCAATTGGTACAATTCTGTGTTTGACACGCTGGAAACCTTAGACTGTGCGCCAATATGCTTTCACAATTTTGTAGAGGACAAATCCTCTGGATGTTCAGCTACACAGGCGTGAGCAAAATGACTGCTCCGTGCCCTGAAAGTACGTCATAGTACAGGGACGTGAGAACAGTTATGGATAGTCTTTCTCCACCCCACATTCTTCTCTTTTCCTCCAGAAGTTCCAGTGACTGTGCCAGTGACCTATGTCCAGACTGTAAACGTGTTTAAAACAGCTAGCCGAGCAGATAACTGACACTGAGAAAAAACACCCAGACTCTATCGCCATTATTGCTGGGGATTTCAGCAGCACCAAACTCAACCTAGAACTCCCAAAATATAGACAGCATGTCATGATTCCCACCAGGGAAAAAAAATACACTGGACCACTGTTACACAGTTCTTAAAGATGTCTACCGCGCCGTTTCCAGGGCAGCTCTAGGACTCTTTGACCACTGTCTGCTCCACCTCATTCCAATCTACCGGCAGAAACTAAAAAATTTGAAGCCTGTGGTACAGTCCAAGCCGGAGTTACAGGCCAGTTTCGACCACACTGACTGGAGTGTTTCTTGTGCAGTAGCTACAGACCTCAACGAACCCACTAACACTGAGACATCTTGCATCATTTTCTGTGAAGACATCTGTGATCAAACCAAGACCTTTTGTACATTAAATAACAGTAAACCTTGGTTTACGCCTAACCTCAAGAGGCTCTGTCAAGCCAAGGAGGTGGCCTACAGCAGTGGGGACCGTGACCTCTAGGCAAGCCAGAATCAAGCTGACTAAGGACATTACGGCTGCCGAGAGAGTACAGCAAGGGGCTATAAGATAGTCTTTCAGCCAATGGCCCTGCATCAGTTTGGAAAGGCCTGCAACAGATCACAAACTACAAAAGAAGCCCATCCCCCCACCCTGAAGTATGCCCCAGACAGGCTGACGACCTGAACGACTTTTACTGTAGGTTTGAAAAGCACCCATCACGTACTAAAGGCCTACCAACATCACCCAACGCCCTCCCCCTCCTGCACTGGTGATCTGTGAAGATTAGGTATGCCGGCTGTTCCAGAGGCAAAAGACCAAGAAGGCGCCGGGGCCTGATGGAGTGTCACCCTCCTGACTGCGAGCATGCGCTGAACAACTGGAGGTTAATGATGCCACAGAATCACTCTGCTCTGCGGTCATCCCTGGATAGTCTATGTCCCCTATCCACCAGGCCTGCGAAGGCAGTCCAGCCACACCCATGGATGGATGACACCCTCCGAACGCTGCGTACAGATCTGAGCTGCAGAGCGAAAATGACACAAGTTCGTAGCTTCTAAAGACCTTAAAGCAAAACACCGGCGTTATCAAACCCATAGTCCTACTGAACAAGCTAATCACTCACAGATGAAATATAAATGAACGAGAATGTTTTGTTCAACTTAACAAAAGTTGTGCAGCCAGCAGTAGAACAAACTAAATGGGGCAATTAGAAACAAAACTAAAACTTAAGAAATTGCCCCATTCCCTGCGCTTTGACAGCTAGTTATAGTACTTGCTTTACATTTTGACAAATTTCCCCACTGCTGCACGTTTCAGTTGCTAAAAACAAGATTGGACAATAGTGCTGTCAGTTGAATAACGTCAGTGTTTTGCATTAAAGAATACAAGTCACTACTGGGCTCCTTCTCTTCCAGCATTACTGCTGCTAAGAAGTTGTTCTACAACGACAAAATCAATAGTACCCCTGATTCTCGCAAACTCTTCTCTACCTTCAAAACTCTTCTCTATCCACCTGCTACCAATCCTACTGCTGATGTCTTCACCTCCTTTACAGAGAACGTGGCAGCCATCAGCAGTCAGTTCTACCATCAGCCTACAGGCAATCTGTCTCCACAGGTTCTGGGCCATACCATCGCTTTTACATGCAGCCGTCCTACTACATATTCTCAGTCCTCCTCGGTTCATGCTGTATCTCTCCCTACTTTCACCCCTCTCACAGAGAGTGAAGTATCCAAACTCCTAACATGTAGCCATCCTACTACTTTTGTACATGCACATTGGACCCCATTCCAACCAGTCTTCTACAGACAATAGCTCATGCTGTAACCCCAGCAATCACTCATCTGATTAATGCTCACTCTCATTCAGGACCTTTCCAGCTGCGTTTAAAGTGGCTCAGGTAACACCGTTGCTCAAAAAATCCTCTCTCAACCCTGCACAGGAGGGAATCTACCATCCATTTTCACATCTACCATTCTTCTCCAAAACCATTGAGTGAGCGGTCTCGAAACAGATTACAGAGTTTTTGTCAAGGAATAACACTCTTGACCCGAATCAATCTGGTTATAAGAGGGGCCACTCTGCCACAGACAACAGGGCCATTTTCGTAGAGGCACCCACGATTGCTAGAGCAGCCGGCAGTACCGATTCTGGCTTGACTTGTCAGCCGCATTTGACACTGTAAACCATTGTATCCTCCTCTCCATTCTCTCTCGCATGTGCATCACTGGCAGCGCACTTTCCTGGACTGAGTCCTATCTGTCTGGATGTTTGTTCAAGGTATCATGGCAAGGTTATCAGTCAGCTCAGCACCAACTCACTACAGGGGTTCCCCAAGCTTCAGTGCTAAGGCCATTGCTGTTGGCCATACACAGCACCTCTCTGGGGCCAATCATCCACTTGCACGGCTTTTCATATAACTGCTATGCAGATGATACCCAGCTCTATGTGTCATTCCCACTGGATGACCCCACGGTCACAGAAATATCTCAAACTGTCTCTCAGACACATCGGCATGGATGCAGGGCCATCATCTCCAACTCAATTTGGCAAAAACTGAACTGCTGGTACTCCCAGCCAAACTCTCCATGCATCACAACATTGTCGTCAAAAATGACACTTTGTCTCTTGCCCCCACTAAGGCTGCTTAGTGTCTTAGTGTCATGATTGATAAGCTACTGACCTTTTCTGATCATGTAGCCTCAGTCTCCCACTCATGTTGCTTTACTCTATTCAACATCAGAAAAATCAGGCCTAACCCAGCATGCTACCTTAATCTCTTGCATAAGAGTATTGAAATGCTCTTCTAACAGGCCTGCCAGCATGTGTAGTAAAACCGCTTCAGATGATCCAAAATGCACATGTGGTCTTCAACCAACCCAAGCGGACCCATGTCACCCTGCTGCTCATCGAACGTCATTGGATACCTGTAGCTGTCCGTATTTAGTTCAGATCACTTATGTTGGTCTACATAGTGTTTGGTGGATACGCACCATCCTACCTCAACAGTCTGGTACGGGCCTGTGCTACTCCTCGACCGTTGCGCTCCTCTTCTGAACATGGTCTGGCTCTGCCTCCTGTCCAGGCAAGGCAGTCTAGACTATTCTCATTCTTAGCTCCCCGATGGTGGTATAACCTGCCGAGCACTGTCAGAGCAGGGGCGTCGCTCTTGAAGACCCTCGCTTTTCTCTTCTCCCAGCCTACTCTCTCTGTACTCCCTCTATCCCCTCTTGTATGTCTAGTGTGTATTTGTACTAACTGCTCACAAGCCTGAGAAATGTAAGGTGGTATGTATCTACACTGTCTTGATTACACTGTAGCTCGATTGTCTCTCATTTTTAAGTTACTTTGGATAAAAGTGTCTGCTAAATGACAAAAAATGGAAAAAAAAAATGTAAAATGAAAATTTACCTCCAGGCTCATCTTCCGATTCGCAGAGTCCCGCATCCTCAATATGCTCTGTAAATTCATAAGCGGAAATTACATATTATAAATTTGAGTTTTGTAGAATTTTACATGAAAGGAGCACATGAAATAAAAAATAATCCTCTACCTCCAGACTCTTCATCCAGTCCACAAGTTCCATCATCCTCAACTCTTTCTGTAAAGCGGTAACAGAAAATTATCAATGTCAATAAACTTAACAATGATGTTTAACCAATTAAATCAAGCAGTCGTAAATTAAGCTGATTTCACAAGTCCTAAAAGAAGCATGAGTCTTGTGTTTGTACAAAACATGTAACTTATTAGCAATGCTTATGTCATAGCCCATTATGTTTCTAGACAATGAGCACCAAGCTTCTCATCTTATATCTTAAGCATTAGTTCACATGGCCACTGATTTGTGTGTCCCAGTAATCACTACCAGAACACTTTTTAAGTAACAGACACAGAACATAATATAAACCACAAACTGTCTTTGGAAATAAAAAAATAGATGAATTAGTACAGGTCAGTGACAAACACATCTTACCATTTGGATCGATGTTAATGTCTTCCAAGCCTTTCCCTTTGAACTCGCACAGACGTCCTGTCTCAAGGGCCATGAGGACTTTGCTAATCTTTGCAAGCTGCAAGGTCCCCTCTGGAAGCCTGTAAAACTGCCTATGAATACGTATGTCGTGCCCTAAAAAATCAGCCAATTGATCTAATTCTGTATTTGACAGGTTCAAAACCTTAGAAAGTGTGCCAATATGCTTGCGCAATTTTGTAGAGGATAAATTCTCTGGGTGCTCAGCTCCACAGGAATGGGCAAAATGATTGATGAACTCTGAGCCCCGAAAGTATGTCATAGCATGCGGACGTGAGAAGACGTATGGATTGTCTTTCTCAACCCCACATTCTTCTCTCTTTTTCACCAGAAGATCCAGTGACTGTACCATGTCTGGAGTCAACAAAACAGGCACTTTCCGACCTCGCTTCCCTCTAATTTCCAGTCTCTGAAAGTGCTTACATAGTTTTTGTTCCAATTCTGAAAGTGCTGCATTAAGTTCTTCATTTGGTTTTGACCGGTCTCTCTGATTGAAACTGGAGAGGAGCATCTTCGAAACCTCTCCTTCTCGTCGACGATTAAATAGTATTACTTTCGCAAGTGTGACCTGAGCAAGCTTTGACCAATTAGTTGTAGATGATACTAATGATAAGCCATCACGGTACTCTTTCTCCTTCTCATCCAGATACGAATGCAATTTTTTAACATCTTCAGTGAGAGGAAGCAACAGTGGCGCATTCCATTTGCCTTCCTCTAGTGTTCTGTGGGCTGATGATGAAACCATTTCGTTCCATTTCCCATAATATATCTGACGGAAATTTCTTGCCGCTTCAGCAGTCTTATCGTCACCATTAATTAAGGCTTTGCTCTCTAAAAGTTCTGAAATTTTAGTCAGACTTTGTCCAATTTTTAATGGAAGAGTTGCAATCTTGAAAGAATCACTTTGCTGATCATAGCCGGCAACATGTTTCACAGCTGATACAGTCTGCATAAAGTTAGTCGGAGTTATCATGTCCGAAATGCTCCTTAAAGGTGTGACGTCTCTTGCACTCAGTATAAGTCTACCCAGCTCTCTCATCTTTTGTCGGATGTACTCATGCTTTGACCTATCACTGCCGAACCTGTTGTACAGGTGCTGCCCGAATTCCCTGATCAACTCATCTCCTTTAACTGCAAAAAAAACATTGTCGTGATTCATGTGGCTCATCACTTCCCACAGGTCAGTAGACATACCAGCGGGAGAAGGAGCAATGGACAGAGCACATAAAGACAGAACTCTGTTCTTCCCTGGCTTGGGCTTGACATCACTTGGTTTGAAACCACAGTTCCTCACATGTCGCCATAGTATTCTCCTAGTAAAAAGGCCAAAGCAGTAGGAGCAGTGAACAAATTCCTCACCCTTCGCGTCTTCATTTGGTCTTCTACAAGCAATAAGACTTCCTTTCCCTGTTTCAAGGACATCTATGTTATGCATGTAATTGCCTTTTTTGCGCAGGTACTCCAATTGCAAACGTCTTGCTTTGGAATTTTTAGGGTAGCTCACAGCCCTGGCCACCTCTACTTCATTGTGATGTTTCCGCTCCAGATGCTTTGACATTTTTGTGAACAATTTTCTACAAAACAAGCAGTGTTGCCGTTTATCATACGGTCTTACTCCATTGCCTTTTTTGTGGACAGCTGAGACCAGTACATTGTCCTCTCTCTCTGTATTTTGTGGGATACAATTCTGTTCATTAGTATCAGGTGCCATACTCCCATCTGTGTTAAGAGCATCTGTCATACTCTCCTCTGGTGTTTTACTCCCCTCTTTGTTCCTTTCACTGGTCGTCCTCTCTTTTCCGATGCTACATGACATTTTGTTTTGGTTTGTACAATGTTGATTGATTGATAATTCACAGCTACTTTCTGAGCTTTCGTCACAACTTCTGGGGACATATTCTTCTGCACTGTCAGGGCAGGAGTCATCAGTATCAAATAGTTTATCCGTTATAGGTGGGATGTGAGTTTTCATCTTAAAATAAAACAGAAAAAAACAAAATAAATATACAGAAATTACATAATTGTTATTCAAACCTGAGAGAGGCTTGTAGAATGGCAGACACTTAATAGGACATGCTAATTTCTTTATTTGTTTTTACCAAAATGCTTTTGGTTCTTCTCAGTTTTGGGACATAATCTTCATCACATATTTTTTCTGTAGTCTAAAAAACAGAAATGTTTAGTGGTTGTTTCCCTTCCTGAAAATACAACATTTAAAAGGTTTAAAGGTTCACATTAACACGAAGCGCTTAGAAAGAAAAATACTCCAAATACGTCACAAAGTACACAGATTTACCAAGTGCACAAATGTACTACATACCAGGCTGTTTTCCTGCAGATCTGTTTGGGTGAACTGAAGGTCAGCAGGGTGAGCTTCACTGACTGTGCTGGAGTCATCCTCTTCATTAAAGGGCTCAACAGCAACATTCTGGACATGAACACAAGCACAAATACAGTACAGCGCCCTCCATAATTATTGGCACCCCTGGTTAAGATGTGTTCTTTAGCTTCTCATAAATTCAGTTTACTTTCTAAATAATATAGGACCACAATGAAAAAGAGGAAAATACAAGCTTTAATTCAAGTGCATTTATTCAGTGGGAAAAAAGATCCCATATTATGAAATAATTCTTTAACATCAAATCATGTGTACAACAATTATTAGCACCCCTGATGTTAATACTTTGTACAACCCCCTTTTGCCAACAAAACAGCACCTAATCTTTTCTCATAATGTTTCACAAGATGGGAGAATACAGAAAGAGGGATCTTTGACCATTCCTCTTTGCACAATCTCTCTAAATCAGGGGTGGGCAATCACGGTCCTGGAGGGCCGGTGTGTATGCAGGTTTTTATTCCTATCAATTACCCTGAATAATTGAGTTAATTGATTGCATGCACAAATATAGATTTTCGCAATGATTCGATCAACGGAAAATGTTTTATGAAGGGAGACAAGACTAGTCTTTGTAGTTTCATGATAAGTTAAAGAAATGCGCATGAAATGTCAGATTTCATAAATGGTTGGCTAATTGAGACAATCAACTAATTAAAGACCAGATGTTGGTGTGAAAACCAGGGACAGATACGGCCCTCGCTGCCCACCTCTGCTCTAAATCATCCTGCGACCTGGGTCCTCTCCTCTGCACTCTCCTCTTCAGCTCACTCCACAGGTTTTCAATGGGGTTGAGGTCTGGGGACTGAGATGGCCATGGGAGGAGCTTGATTCTGTGTCTGATGAGCCATTTCTGTGCAGATTTGGTCACATGTTTAGGGTCATTATCTTGCTGAAAGACCCAGTGACGACCCATCTTCAGCTTTCAGGCAGAGGCCACCAGATTTTAATTTAAAATGTCCTGGTATTTCAAAGCGTTCATGATGACATGTACCCTAACAAGGTTCCCAGGGCCTCTGGAAGAGAAACAGGCCCACAGCATCACTGATCCCCCCCCATACTTCACAGTGGGCATGAGGTGCTTTTCTGCATACTCATCTTTTGTGATCCCCCAGACCCACTTAGAGTGTTTGTTGCCAAAAAGCTCTATCTTGGTCTCATCTGACCAAAGCACATGGTCCCACTTGAATCCCAGTACCACTTAGCGAACTCCAGACGTTTGCGTTTATGATTGTGAGTGAGAAAAGTTTTTTTCCATGCATGCCTCCAAAACGGCTTGTTGGCATGTAGATAGTGTCTGATGGCTGTTTTGGAGACTTTGTGGCCCCAAGATGCTACCATTTGTTGCAATTCTTTAACAGTGAGCTTTGAAGAAGTTTTTTTATTTTTCTTAACATCCTCCCTCACTGTGCGTGGTGGAAAAATAACCTTGCGTCCTCATCCAGGCTTGTTTACCACTGTTCCAGTTGTTTTAAACTTCTTAATGATTCCTCTGACAGTAGATATGGGCAGATGCAGGCGAGTGGCTATTTTCTTGTAGCCATTGCCTGACTTGTGAAGTTCGACTGCCTTACTTGAATGGTGTGTTCCTTCGTTTTTCCCATGTTGAAGAGTGGATAAGAGAAATGGCCTCTGTGTCACGTCATATTTATACCCCAGATAAACAAGAAGTGATGAATTACTAATTAAATGTTCCTAGATACTCTGATCAACTTTGTTAACTACTATAGAAATGACAGAAATACTTCAATTACATTTATTTCCTAGGAATTGTTAGGGGTGGCAATAATTGTGGAACAGGTGATTTCCTGTGAAATTCACTTGAGTTGAAGGTTACATTTTTCTACAATTTTCAGCATGAGAATACGTGTCTGCAATAAAAACTGAATTTATTTTAAGGCTTTTAATACATCTTAACCGGGGTGCCAATAATTATGGATATTAACATACAAAGGCATACAAGTATGATCACTGTAGACAGTACAGTCACTAAAACAGACGCTGAATGACAGCAAATAAGTCAGTTAAGTAAATGTATTACCTGGTGAAAGACTTTGATCATACTGGTTGCTGTACCCAGATTATTAATGACAATGTCGCAGGTTTCTTCATCAGAGCTTGAGTAGTCAACCAACTTAGTTTGAATTTGCTGAACCTAGGAAATCAGATGCTAATTACATCTGCTGAACTAAATAACAATAAGTAAACATACCAAATAGGTCGAAATGTATTAATATGTGAACGTACATGAAAAATGTAAATGTTTCTTATTTGATTAATGAACTCATGGAGTAGTGGGTAAAAATTGATAACTTGTTCAATAACCCCAACAATTTAGTACTATAAACACACTTGCAGCAATTCTAAACAACAAATGTTCGTTCACAGCTGGTAAAGAATACAACATGAAGTGATTAAGTTGCCTGCAGGTCGAGTTCATTTGATTGTATCTCTTCATGGGAGAACTCTATGTACATGAAACTTTAATATAACTCGAAGTAGTTAGTGCACAGTTTGTAGAGTACAAAATTGCCATCTGAATATAACTCAAAACACAGTCATTACCATCTAAACAGTTGGCAACATAGGTGAGTACACCCAATAATGAACATGTCCAAATACCAGAAAGTGTCAATATTTAGTGTGCCAACCTCCCATTCCTCCAAGATGACATCACTGTGCAGATGGATGCTTGACATCTTTTGCTCCTCAACCCTCTGCTTGAAGATGCTCCACAGTTGCTCCATTAAATTTAGGGCTGGAGGCATACTTGGGCAGTCCATCCAGTTTACCTTCAGCTTCCTTGGGAACAAAGTTATCTTGGAGGGGTCATTTTGGGTAAGTATTGTGTTGTGCAATTGTGTTGCGGCCTAGTTTCGGAAGAGAAGGGATCACTCTCTGCTTGGAATTAACTCAGTTAATTGAGCTTCCAAGATCTGGCTGCATTCTTGCAGCCTTAAACTATGATGCTGCCACCACTATCCTCAACAGCAGGCAAGGGAAAGTTGTCTTTGTGCTCTTTACCAGGGTGCCACCATACGCATTGGCCAAACAAGTTTATTTGTCTCGCCGGCTGAGTAGTTCAGGAACATGGATTAATGCAACTATGTCCTGTGATCTGATGAGACCAAGATAAACATACTCAAATGTCCATTGTGTGTGGAACCCTAGTCAAGAGTACCTAGACAACCGCCCTTTGCCTGCTGGCAAGTATTGTTGTGACAGCATCATAGTTTGGGGCTCCAGGAATGCTAACAGCTCAAAGGAGCTTGGCTGATGAAAGGATACATTCATTTCAAGCAGGGCACGATCACCTTTATTCTGAAACTGGACCGCAATGCAGTTTTCCAACACAATAATTACCCAAAAAACACCTCCAAGATAACAACTCCCTTGCTGAGGAAGCTAAAGGTAAAGTTTATGGACTGACCAAGTATGGCTTCAGCCCTTACCTCAACTGAGCACTTGTTGGGCATCCTCTAGCAGAAGGCTGAGGAGCAAAAGGGGTCTAATTTCCATTCAGTTCCATGTTCAGTGATGTCATTGTGCAGAAATAGAACACGATTCCTGAAACAACTAGTGAGCACTGCTGAATTACATGGGCAAAAGGGTAAAGGCAGTGTTGGAAAATAATGGTTGGCACAAACAATATTAACACTCTGGGCAAAATTTGGACATGTTAATTACAGGGTGCACACACTTATGTTGCCAGCAGTTAATAGCTGCACAATCCAGACTGTTGTCCCCTATTGGTGGAATCAGTTACAAGCACTACCACAATCAGGGTCATCACTTTCAAAAACACCACACCACCTACAAAAATCTCTTAAAAACCCAGCTTTTCTGAAAACATCTCCTGCTTTAACACTTTTCAACTTTTTGGTGACTATTGGCACTTCTTGACACTCTGCACAATGTTTTAATAATGATGCAATAAATAGGAGGATAAAGGCAATATACTGATTCAGTTACCTCCAGATCAGCTTGAGGGAATTCAACCATGGCAGTATGGGCGACATTTACTGTGCTGGAGTCCTCTCCTTTACAAGACGTCTCAACTGCGCCAACATCACTCTAAACATGAATACAAACATAACGTAGTTAGGGCAGGGCATATTCATAGCAACACTTCCATTCATAGCCCTACTAGATTACAAGTGTGAAAGCATGTAAATGCAATAGCCTTTAAGATAGATAAGAGGTGGTCATGTTTGTAGTAGTTAGTAGTGATATTAGATGATGTCAAACATGGGTTACATTTTACAATCACACTTGACAGTTGAAGTCAACTTCAAACACGCATATCCAGTTAACCTGAAGGGGTTAATTAGCTGGTAATACAATATTTGACATTGAAATGTAGCCAACATCACACACACACACACACAGACAAGCGGATAACCTTGTGGGGAACATGTTTCAACAGCAACAGCAAAAACACACTTATATTGACACAAATATATTGATGTCCAGCAAACTTCAAGTCTATTTCATCAATCATTTTCTCAAGCACCATCAAGATTATATAAATACAGTGGCAAGAAAAAGTTTATGAACCTTTTGGAATTTCATGGTTTTCTGAATAAAATTGATATAAAATGTGATCTGATATTCATCTAAGTCAAAGGTATCGACAAATATAACGTGTCTTAAATAACGCCAAGATATTTCATTTCTTTATTGAGATTTTGGAAGAGGTATGTGAACCCTTGAGTAAATGACCTCAAAAAAGCTAATCGGTGTCAGGTTTTAGCATACATGAAGTCTTGTTAAGACAATGAGTTTGGAGGTGTGGACTATAGCTCCTTTGACTGATAAAAACCCCACAAAGTCTTGGAGATTAATCAGCAAAAGAAGAACAGGCTTATGTGAGCCATGCCTAGCCAAAAAGAGATTTCAAGGATCTACAATCAAGAATTCTTGATTTACATGAAGCTGGCAAGGGTTACAAAATGATTTCAAAGACTTAAAAAAGTCTTAAAAAAGGGTAGTCAACCAGTCATTAATTCCAGGTGTTAACTTGCTTTTTCCAATGCCATTTTGAATGTTCAATAAAGACCTGAATGACCAGATTTTGTTGTGTTATTACTTTAGATACATTGTATTTGTCAATACCCTTGACACAGATGATGTTCCAATCCATCTAAAGACAAATTTATTCAGAAAACTGTAAAATTCCAAAAGGTTCACTTACTTTTTCTTCCAACTGTACATTTCTGTACACAGCACTGTAACCAGCGTAATCAAGTCACTGACTGCCAATACTAAATTCAAATCACAACTAGAAAATGACTGAGAGGGCAGACCTCTGCCAAGCAGCTCATTAGACTCTCAGCTAAGCGGCCGCTAGGACCCCTCCTTGCTGCTTGCAGCTATACTTGTTTGGATTTACACCAAAATGTAATCATCTGTTCCTAGTCCCACTGTGAACATTCCCTGAAAATTTCATTCAAATCAGTTCAGTACTTTTTGAGTTATCTTGCTAACAAACAAACGAACAGACAAACCGACACACAAACAAACAAACAAACCCTGTCAAAAACATAACCCCTTTGGTGGAGGCAATGAACCTAGGGTGAATTTGTGAAGCCACATTATCTGCAACAGAACATGTCCATCCTGTTACCTGAGCAGAATAAAGGCAATATACTGATTCAGTTACCTCCAGATCTGCTTGAGGGAATTCAACCATGGCAGTATGGGCGACATTTACTGTGCTGGAGTCCTCTCCTTTACAAGACGTCTCGACAGCGCCAGCATCACTCTAAACATGAATGCGAACATAATTTAGTTAGGGCAGGGCATATTCATAGCAACACTTTGATTCATAGCCCGACTAGATGACAAGCGTAAAAGTGTAAATGCAATAACCTATACGAAAGATAAGAGGTGGTCATGTTTGTAGTAGTTAGTAGTGATATTAGATGATGTCAAACATGGGTTACATTTTACAATCACACTTGACGGTGGTACGTGTCATGTGTGGGGACCAATAACAGAGTTTTCTGTCGTCAACTTCAAACACACATATCCAGTTAACCTGAAGGGGTAGGCCTACAGACAACATTAGCTGCTAATACAATCTTTGACATTGAAATGTAGCCAACATCACACACACACAGACAAGCGGTTAACCTTGTGGGGAACATGTTACAACAGCAACAGCAAAAAAACACTTTTACAAATAGATTGATGTCCACCAAACTTCTGTTCTATTTCAGTCATTTTCTCAACCTGCATTAAGATTATATAAAAAGATATAAAAGAACACACAGCACTGTAACCAGCATAACCTGAAATCCCTGACCACCAATAGTAAATTCAAAAAACAATAAACCTAGGGTGAATTTGTGGTGCCACATTATCTGCAACAGAACAAGTCCATCCTGTTACCTGAGGAGAATAAAGGCAATATACTGATTCAGTTACGTCCAGATCAGCTTGAGGGAATTCAACCACGGCAGTATAGGCGACATTTACTGTGCTGGAGTCCTCTCCTTTACAAGACGTCTCAACAGCGCCAGCATCACCCTATACGTGAATACAAACATAATTTAGTTAGGGCAGGCCATGTTCATAGCAACACTTCCATTCATAGCCCTACTAGATTACAAGTGTAAAAGTCTAAATGCAATAACCTATACGAAAGATAAAAGGTTGTCATGTTTGTAGTAGTTAGTAGTGATATTAGATGTTGTCAAACATGGGTTACATTTTACCATCACACTTGACGGTGGTACGTGTCATGTGTGGGGACCAATAACAGAGTTTTCTGTGGTCAACTTCAAACACACATATCCAGTTAACCTGAAGGGGTAGGCCTACAGACAACATTAGCTGCTAATACAATCTTTGACATTGAAATGTAGCCAACATCACACACACACAGACTAGCGGTTAACCTTGTGGGGAACATGTTACAACAGCAAAAGCAACAACACACTTTTACAAAGAGATTGATGTCCACCAAACTTTGAGTCCATTTTATCAATCATTTTCTCAACCACTATCAAGATTATATAAATACAGTGTCAAGAAAAAGTATATGAATCTTTTAGAAATTCACGGTTTTCTGAATAAAATTGTCATAAAATGTGATCTGATAGTAATCTAAGTCAAAGGTATCGACAAATATAACGTGTCTTAAATAATGCCACAAGGAAAAAAAAGATATTTCATGTCTTTATTGAGATTGTGGAAGAGGTATGTGAACGCTTGAGTAAATGACCTCAAAAAAGCTAATCAGTGTCAGGTTTTAGCATACATGAAGTCTTGTTAAGACAATGAGTTTGGAGGTGTGGCCTAAAGCTCCTTTGACTGATAAAAACCCCTCAAAGTCTTGGAGATTTATCTGCAAAAGAAGAACAGGCTTATGTGAGCCATGCCTAGCCAAAAAGAGCTTTCAAAGGATCTACACTCAAGAATTCTTGATTTACATAAAGCTGGCAAGGGTCAAAGAGTGATTTCAAAGACTTAAAAAATTCACCAGTCTACATTTAGGCAAACAATCTACAAATTGAGACACTTTGGGACTCTTGCTACTCTGCCAAGAAGTGGACGGCCAGTCAAAATGACAACAAGAACGCAATGAAGACTCAATGAGGTAAAGAAACAACCCTGAATGACATCCAACGATTTGATGGCATCACTGGAACTGGCTAACATCCCTGTTCACAAGTCTACAATGAGTAAAACATTGAACAAGCAGGGTATCCATGGCAGGACACCACGAAGGAACAGCAAGAACATTGCTGCACACCTGAAGTTTGCAAAAGAGCACATTGACAATCCACAGCAGTTTTGGCAAAATGTTTTCCGGAATGTTGAAACTAAGATTGAACTATTTGGCAGAAACACACAGCACCACATCTGGCATAGAAAGAGCATAGCATATCATCATTAGAACATCATCCCAACAGTAAGTTATGGTGG
This sequence comes from Gymnothorax reevesii, assembly GCA_029721435.1. Lineage (NCBI taxonomy): Eukaryota > Metazoa > Chordata > Actinopteri > Anguilliformes > Muraenidae > Gymnothorax > Gymnothorax reevesii. Next base: position 23,006,215 of record CM056577.1, on the reverse strand, counting down.
AAGAAGCATCATGATTAGGGCCCGCTTTGCTGTATCAGGGCCTAGCCTGCTTGCAATCGAGGGGAAGATGAATTCCCACGTTTATCAGACAATTCTTAAGGATAATCTGAGAATGTCAGTACATCAGCTGAAAGACTACAAGGTGGGTGATGCAACAGGACAACGACCCAAAACACTGGAGCAAGTTCACAACAGAATGGTTTCAGAAAAATAAAATCCGCCTTTTGGATTGGCCAAGTCAGAGCTCACACCTCAAACCAATATAAATGTTACGTATTGACTTGAAGAGAGCCATACACATGAGACGTCCAAAGAATATGACAGAGCTTCAGCAGTTCTGCCTGCAAGAATGGGCCAAAATCCCTCCTTAACAATGTGAAGTTCTGATCCTGAGCTACAGGAAGAGCCTGGTTGAGGTTGTCGCTGCCAAGAGGGGGGGTTAACCAGTCATTAATTCCAGGGATTCACTTGCTTTTTCCATTGCCATTTTGAATGTTTAATGAGTGTGTTCAATAAAGACCTGAATGACCAGATTTTGTTGTGTTATTACTTTAGATACATTGTATTTGTCAATACCCTCAACACAGATGAATTTCTGATCACATCTAAAGACAAATTCATTCAGAAAATTGTGATATTCCAAAAGGTTCACTTACTTTTTCTACCAACTGTACATTCCTGTACACAGCACTGTAACCAGCTTAATCAAGTCACTGACCACCAATACTAAATTCAAAACACAACTAGAAAATGACTCAGAGAGGGCAGACCTCTGCCAAGCAGCTCATTAGACTCTCAGCCAAGCGGCCGCTAGGACCCCTCCTTGCTGCTTGCAGCTATACTTGTTTGGATTTACACCAAAATGTAATCATCTGTTCCTAGTCCCACTGTGAACATTCCCTGAAAATTTCATTCAAATCAGTTCAGTACTTTTTGAGTTATCTTGCTAACAAACAAACGAACAGACAAACCGACACACAAACAAACAAACAAACCCTGTCAAAAACATAACCCCTTTGGTGGAGGCAATAAACCTAGGGTGAATTTGTGAAGCCACATTATCTGCAGCAGAACATGTCAATCCTGTTACCTGAGGAGAATAAAGGCAATATACTGATTCAGTTACCTCCAGATCTGCTTGAGGGAATTCAACCATGGCAGTATGGGCGACATTTACTGTGCTGGAGTCCTCTCCTTTACAAGACGTCTCAACAGCGCCAGCATCACTCTAAACATGAATGCAAACATAATTTAGTTAGGGCAGGGCATATTCATAGCAAAACTTTGATTCATAGCCCGACTAGATGACAAGCGTAAAAGTGTAAATGCAATAACCTATACGAAAGATAAGAGGTGGTCATGTTTGTAGTAGTTAGTAGTGATATTAGATGATGTCAAACATGGGTTACATTTTACAATCACACTTGACGGTGGTACGTGTCATGTGTGGGGACCAATAACAGAGTTTTCTGTCGCCAACTTCAAACACACATATCCAGTTAACCTGAAGGGGTAGGCCTACAGACAACATTAGCTGCTAATACATTCTTTGACATTGAAATGTAGCCAACATCACACACACACAGACAAGCGGTTAACCTTGTGGGGAACATGTTACAACAGCAACAGCAAAAACACACTTTTACAAATAGATTGATGTCCGCCAAACTTCTGGTCTATTTCAGTCATTTTCTCAACCTGCAATAAGATTATATAAAAAGATTTTTGTACACAGCACTGTAACCAGCATAACCTGAAATCCCTGAACACCAATAGTAAATTCAAAAAACAATAAACCTAGGGTGAATTTGTGGTGCCACATTATCTGCAACAGAACATGTCCATCCTGTTACCTGAGGAGAATAAAGGCAATATACTGATTCAGTTACCTCCAGATCAGCTTGAGAGAATTCAACCACGGCAGTATGGGCGACATTTACTGTGCTGGAGTCCTCTCCTTTACAAGACGTCTCAACAGCGCCAGCATCACCCTATACGTGAATACAAACATAATTTAGTTAGGGCAGGCCATGTTCATAGCAACACTTCCATTCATAGCCCTACTAGATTACAAGTGTAAAAGTCTAAATGCAATAACCTATACAAAAGATAAGAGGTGGTCATGTTTGTAGTAGTTAGTAGTGATATTAGATGATGTCAAACATGGGTTACATTTTACAATCACACTTGACTGTGGTACGTGTCATGTGTGGGGACCAATAACAGTTGAAGTCAACTTCAAACACGCATATCCAGTTAACCTGAAGGGGTAGGCCTACAGACAACATTAGCTGCTAATACAATCTTTGACATTGAAATGTAGCCAAAATCACACACACACACAGACTAGCGGTTAACCTTGTGGGGAACATGTTACAACAGCAACAGCAACAACACACTTTTACAAATAGATTGATGTCCACCAAACTTCAAGTCTATTTCATCAATCATTTTCTCAACTACTATCAAGATTATATAAATACAGTGTCAAGAAAAAGTATATGAATCTTTTGGAATTTCACAGTTTTCTAAATAAAATTGTCATAAAATGTGATCTGATATTCATCTAAGTCAAAGGTATCGACAAATATAACGTGTCTTAAATAACGCCACAAGAAGAAAAAAAAAAGATATTTCATGTCTTTATTGAGATTTTGGAAGAGGTATGTGAACCCTTGAGTAAATGACCTCAAAAAAGCTAATCAGTGTCAGGTTTTAGCATACATGAAGTCTTGTTAAGACAATGAGTTTGGAGGTGTGGCCCAAAGCTCCTTTGACTGATAAAAACCCCTCAAAGTCTTAAAAAATTCACCAGTCTACAGTTAGGCAAACAATCTACAAATTGAGATACTTTGGGACTCTTGCTACTCTGCCAAGAAGTGGACGGCCAGTCAAAATGACACCAAGAACGCAATGATGACTCATCAATGAGGTAAAGAAACAACCCTGAATGACATCCAACGATTTGATGGCATCACTGGAACTGGCTAACATCCCTGTTCACAAGTCTACAATGAGTAAAACATTGAACAAGCAGGATATCCATGGCAGGACACCACGAAGGAACAGCAAGAACATTGCTGCACACCTGAAGTTTGCAAAAGAGCACATTGACAATCCACAGCAGTTTTGGCAAAATGTTTCCCGGAATGTTGAAACTAAGATTGAACTATTTGGCAGAAACACACAGCACCACATCTGGCATAGAAAGAGCATAGCATATCATCATTAGAACATCATCCCAACAGTAAATTATGGTGGAGGAAGCATCATGATTAGGGCCCGCTTTGCTGTATCAGGGCCTAGCCTGCTTGCAATCGAGGGGAAGATGAATTCCCACATTTATCAGACAATTCTGGAGGATAATCTGAGAATGTCGGTACGTCAGCTGAAACACTACAAGGTGGGGGATGCAACAGGACAACGACCCAAAACACTGGAGCAAGTTCACAACAGAATGGTTTCAGAAAAATAAAATCCGCCTTTTGGATTGGCCAAGTCAGAGCTCACACCTCAAACCAATATAAATGTTACGTATTGACTTGAAAAGAGCCATACACATGAGACGTCCAAAGAATATGACAGAGCTTCAGCAGTTCTGCCTGCAAGAATGGGCCAAAATTCCACCTCAACAATGTGCAGTTCTGATCCAGAGCAACAGGAAGAGCCTAGTTGAGGTTGTTTTTGCTAGGGGGGGAGGGGGGGGGGTGACCAGTCATTAATTCCAGGGGTTCACTTGCTTTTTCCATTGCCATTTTGAATGTTTAATGAGTGTGTTCAATAAAGACCTGAATGACCAGATTTTGTTGTGTCATTATTTTAGATATACTGTATTTGTCAATACCCTAGACTTAGATGAAGTTCTGATCACATTTTAAGACAAACTAATTCAGAAAACTGTGAAATTCAAAAAGGTTCACTTACTTTTTCTTCCAACTGTACATTTCTGTACACAGCACTGTAACCAGCGTAATCAAGTCACTGACCACCAATACTAAATTCAAAAACCAACTAGGAAAGCACTCAGAGAGGGCAGACCTGTGCCAAGCAGCTCATTAGACTCTCAGCCCAGCAGCCGCTAGGATCCCTCCTTGCTGCTTGCAGCTATACTTGTTTGGATTTCCGCCAAAATTTAATCATCTGTTCCTAGTCCCATTGTGAACATTCCCTGAAAATTTCATTCAAATACTTTCAGTACTTTTTGAGTTATCTTGCTAACAAACGAACAGACAAACAGACAGACCAACAAACTGACAAACCCTGGCAAAAACATAACCTCTTTCGTGGAGGTAATACATCTAGGGCGAATTTGTGGTGCCACATTATCTGGAACAGAACATGTCCATCCTGTTTCTTAAGGAGAATAAAGACAATATACTGATTCAGTTACCTCCAGATCAGCTTGAGGGAATTCAACCATGGCAGTATGGGCTACATTTACTGTGCTGGAGTCCTCTCCTTTACAAGACGTCTCAACTGCGCCAACATCACTCTAAACATGAATACAAACATAATTAAGTTAGGGCAGGCCATGTTCATAGCAACACTTGAATTATCCTAGCCCTACTAGATTATAACTGTATAAGCATGTAAATGCAATAGCCAATACGAAAGATAAGAGGTTTTCCTTTTGCTAAATATAACCCATGGTCAACATTATCTAATTGTTGGGTAAATTTCTCTCTCACAGACATCTTGTTAATTTTCTGGGGTACATATTACAACTTGAGCAATACAAACGCTCTTTTACAAATATACCGGTTTCATGGTTGTATTGTACTACAATAAACTTTTAAAAGTCTTCCAACTTCACAACATGGTCTATTACCAGACCATGAACTGGTGTGTTTCAGTGATACCTAATGAGTGTTTGCTGTTATTTTATAGCTTTGACAATGATGACACTCATTTTGTATATTTCCTGTGCTGTCTGTAGAGACCATTTCAGTGTTTGTCACACAATCACAACAAAAGATATGCATCTGTCTGCAGTGAAAACAAGTGGGTGACAAGAATCTTCTAAATTAATGACGCAATGTTGAACTTAAAATCTAAACATGTGTTTGGCTCAGAAAAAAAATCTCCAATAACTTATACTTCAGTGGCTATAACCATCAATCACAAAAAGATTTTTCTTGCAATAGTTAACGCTCTCACCTTTTTTCTCCATGGCCAGTCCATATTACCGTAGTTGTAAGTAATTTCCTCTCCTGGTTGTATTTGCCGTGTGGCAAATAAGCACAGATGAGGTTTACCCTTGACTGTAATTCGCTTCATTTTGCTGTTTGGATTAAGGTGCTCATCATTGACCAGTCGGCCAAAGGAGTTGTCATCCCTTGAAGCATCAATGCTGAAGACAAGGCATACAAATATTAGTCATTCACATTCAAGAATCGAATCACATTTGTTTGACTGTTAAGAGAATAAATACATTAGTAGAATTGTGATACGCTTATAGTTTGAAAGTTTATTTGTAATGGTATTTTCTAGTGTATATGTTCTCTTTCCAGTGATATGTCCTAAAAGAGAAAACATAAAGTACATTGAAAAAGTAGATGCCCCAGCCTACAAGCGTGTGTGAAGAATGAATAATCAGTATTATCTAGCCTCTCCCATATATGACATGCCTCTGAAAAGGGACCACTGACTAATGTGAAAAGTACCTACCAGTAGATTTTTCCATTGACCTTGAATTCAAAAAAGTACACCTGAAGTGCAGAATGGTAAATCCTTCTGCGTCTCTGACATTCATCAAATGAAATGATCTCTCCTCTGTATTCAACTAAAAAATCTCCTTTTTCAAAGTTACTTTGGCTGAACACTCCTCGACCTATCATGAACAAAATGGCGTTACTTTCAATTTTAAAGGCTTGAAGACACCACTCATACAGGAAGGGCTACCATTTTTCAACTGGCCCTCAAGTTAATCAATAATGTTAAAGTAGCTGAGCTGTGCAACTTCAAAACCTATTTTGGTAATATTTTACATGACACACAAATAAAAACCCACCAACTGCATACTATGACCACATTTAAATGGTTCATTGCATACAGGTTTTAGTCCTGACAAAGTGGCCTTAGGTAACATAGAATGTGTAGACCATGTTTCTTAAGAATGTGTATATATCTATCTACATGTTGGGCCAATGGATAAAAAACACGGCAGCCAGTGGTGGCAAAATAAAGCATTCTGTTTAGGGTGGTTACAGTAACAGAGTAGCAGGCATAATTTAGTTAAAGCATTTATTGTATAAGTAATCTACTTAACATTAGCATTAGTAACTCATCTGATATGGTCTATCGCAACAAATCAAATCACAAGCAAAAATGTTGGCTATTTAATCTATGCCAAATGTCATTCTAGGATTTTTGCTTACCTTTGAAAGAGTTTATAAATTTGGCAGTTAGTTCTGGCCTGTCTGCTGACGAGGAGATGAAATGTATTGCTTCAGCAGTGGGGTCTCTATGACATCTCTTGCTGCGACGCATGTTCTCCTAATAAGCAAGTTTGCTTACATTCAGAAATGTCAAGAACAATACCATTTCAAACACCTGCCTAATAGCTAAACCATACATAACAAAAATCTTTGTTGACCAGCTAGGCTAATCAAGATCTCAAACCCAGAAAATTATATTATAATTACCTTAACTTAGGGCCTACTCCATAGCCAAAGATAGCATTCAAGTTAAGTGTCTCAGAACTGGCCACGTTATCACATTGGCCCACTAAGCGCAATTGAAATAATGTTAAAATGCTTGCAGAGCACGAGCATGCTTTATTTGATGGCGCAAAGCCTCAAAAATATGGTTCACTTTGTGTAGTACGGCGTTTTGTACCCCACGAGGAATTGTATTTGAGGGCGTAAAGCGCATCTTCCGAACAAATAGACCAAGAAAAAATCGATAGCTATCAATTTTATATACACGGAGTTATATTAAAACCAGAGACGAGTTGCCAGGGGAGGCAGTGACTTCACTTTTTATCGCTGGATTTTTGTCAACCTGTTTCCACGTACTATGCCTAATTGACAATTAATCATGTATCAATTTTTTACCGAACCATTACGACCAAGCCTATATGTAGCCTGTAATGATTAAGAAGTGATAATGACAAAATTATTCATTTATGTATACGCAGTTTCAAGACTGCAGGATGGGATCGGATTAACGGAATAATGAATTAATAATTAATATCGGATTATCAAAGAAGTCCTAAAATTCACTCCAAATTTTTTTCAATGGAATTAAAACGTACATTCGAGATGGTAAACTTTATCGTAAACATACCGATCAAGCATTGAATGCGGCATAAGAAAGGTTTTCATATTTCTAAACGGCATTGCCAAAGCTTCCTGTACGCAAATGAGAGCAACTCCGCTGTCTCGTGAGCATTTCAAGTTCGGTGCACTGAGCAATAATGTCGTGTAAACTGAAGCTGGCCCGTAATTCTGATGATTAAATTAGTTCATCAATCCTCTTATTGCTGATCAATCAAAGTGATCGGGATTAATCATTTGTTTAACGCTTAAGATTCTGCCTCAGCTCTCTTACCTCCGACGGGACGTCACTGATTAAAACCCTGCCAGACTTGCGGACACGTAGACACTGCGTTTAATAAATCTTCCCACTTCGTGCATATCTCTAAATAGACTAAGTTCAAATAAAAATAATCGATTGTAGAACCTGTCCTACGGTAGCCTATTCTTTGGTTCCTGCGGAATGTACACCAACCTATGTTTAACACTCATATTAATTAATTGCTTGTACATGCCTTCTGCACATGGCAGTCACATAACTTGCTAAGTGTAGTTTCGATTGTTACCTACTGTACTTCCCCAACTTCAATGACTAATGCTAAACGTTTATTTAGCTACTTGCCGACTTCTCCAGACAGCTAGTTAAGCTAAGACGACAGCAAAGCTGTAGGCTAAGCTATTTCTACATTGAAATGACAAATAGTCAAAGTTTCAAGTTATTACAATGACGTCTGGACATTACTGCAAAACATTTGATCAATAAATGTGTCAACTAAAATACTTACCTTTTATTAAGGCATTATCGCCTGCATCCACGCATCACATGTGGTTTAGTAGTTCGATCCATCGAAGTATTCTTCCTTGTCTGTCGTTGCTCTTGAAAGTTGTCCAATGAGGTCGCAAATGTAGGTCACGTGACATGTCGCCACCATCTAATTGGTTAAAACTGTGCGAAGCGCGTGTGTTCAACAACCTCTGCCATACCAATCCCTGACGAAATTTTAAGGGTGGCGCTAGACCTCAACACACACTTCAACACACATATCGCTGGTTTTTCTTCATTTTCGGGTACGCGGAGATAATTTCAGGGGCACATGAGTGACTTATCCTGACTTCGAAAATATGGTTAACTTTGTGGGGTCCGGCGTTTTGTACCCCACAAGGATTTTGTGCCCCACGAGGTGAGTGGGCTAACAGGTTTTGTTCCCCATAATGATAGGAATGAAAACGCACACACACACACACACACACACACACACACACACCTGCAGTTAGAAATGCTGAATTAAATACATTTTTTATTTGTACGAATTTATGTGTCATTATCAGATAAAAGCCCGTCCCCACTCTAACCAAACCCCTCCCAAAATCTCACTCTGAACTCAGTTCAAAACTTGAGAGCCCTGACATTAAGTATAAAGTGATAACCATAAATTTATAATAGTAAGACAATACATAAAACCCAGGCTAAAAAGATAGCTAGCAAACCATATTTATGTCTGAGAGTTAGCAATAAGTATATTTCAGGTTCAATGTGATATTGTGGTGCTATTAGTGTTTAGGTGATTTATTGAACATGTAACAATGTTTTGTGGAGAAAGTACGAGAGAGAAAGAGGGAGAGGAATAAACATTGAAGCAATCTGGTTAAATGTACAAAATATGAGGTACAAATGTGGAAAATGACACTTCTCCAAAGCTTGGGGGTGGAATTTACTTGTGTATGTTGGGATAACTTGACTCGTACTGTGGCAGCAGAAAAAGTCCTGGAAAAGTCCTGGAAAAAAATTTCAAGAAAAGAGTGGGAACCCTGAAAGTGTGATTTGTTTTTTAATTTTTCACTGAAGTAGTGACTTTGGCAAATCTTTTCAACCCAAAAACTAAGCCCCTCCTTTCTTTTGTTAACATTTATTCAGCAATGGTCTGGTAACATCAGTGTTTACAGCACCTAAAGGTAAATAGGGGAAAATGGTGCTTACCAATGAAGGAAAGGTCTAATCATGCAGTAAATACATCCCAAAATCCTTATATTTCATACTGGTTTAAAGAGAGGCATTGTGAACAGAAACTTGAAGTTGCTTTCAAATTTTTGACCTGTGTTGGCCTTGCTTCCAAACTTCTGGCCTGTAGTGTATGTGCCAGCATCTTGCATTCAGCCACAATATGTCCCACCCTTTTCTTCCCACTCCCCAAACATCCTGCATGCTGGTGAGATGTCCAGCTCGTCCACTCGATGTTTCATGCGGTTTGTTCTCAGTAATTGCTCCTGGGCTGCTGAAATTAAGCCCTCGGTCTCTTTCTTCACTTCACCTTCCTTTAAGCAATCCCATAATTTCCTGTGCCAGTCTTGCTCTGAGGCCCTGAAAAACTGACTGTGGAGGGGCTTTGCCATGAACCTGAGTTACCTTTGCTCCCTGAGAGCCTCCTCGCCATTCTCAGAATCTTTCACTTTCAGGAACCCCTCTTGACTACCTGCATGGCTTGGCCTCCCCTCACTTCCACCAATTTACTTGCTCAGGCTGTTTATTTCAATTACCACACAATCTTCAACAGACATTAGGCCTCTTCCTCCCTCCCACCTTGCTTGGATACAGTCTGTTCGCGTCTGCTTTAGGATGCAGCGCCTGGTGAATCGTCTAGAGCTTTCTGGTTTTCCTGTCCATTTCCCTTAACTCTTCCATCCACCGTTCAACCAGCCTCACCCCCTAACGCACGAGTGAGACAGCCCTCGAGTTTATGGCATTTATGATGTTGCTGGCACATATCTTTGACTCGAGGCTCTTCCTGAGTATTCCTTTCGCACACTCTTTCATTGCAAAATATCTCATGTCATCAATCTCTAACATTCCAAGGTACTTATGGCCATCATCCTCCTCACTCAATGGCCTCACACGCTTATTTTCGGTAAAATAATGCCCTCACACGATGCAGGTTTCCCTCTCTTCATGACTAACATCCCACATTTCGATATTCCAGTTCTATATATGTCATCAATGAATGCTCCAATGGTCTGTACAAGTGCGTCAAGATGGATCTCATTCTTCCCGTTGACTTTCAGGTCATCCAAAACATATGGCTTATAACTCTGCGACCATTACTGAGGTCATACCTAGCCTTCGCATAATAGTAGTAATAATAATAATAATAATAATAATAAAAACCACAAGCGATGTTATGGCCGTCGCCCTCCCGTGCAGTCACTATTTGCGGACGGTGGAGCTAGTCAACAATGAGAGGACAGCATATATTGTCTTTCAGTGCACATTTTCTAATTGCCAAATTTTTTTTGACTGTGTGAAAATAATTTTTTTTTCTCCTATTGCAAAAATATAGGGGGCACTGGAGAACTATTTTCCTTATCAGTGTGTTCAGATTGACTTTCAGCACAAATGTTAAATTGGGTTCAACTGAATCCGACACTGTATGCGTGAGATATACATACTTTTATACTTCTGAAAATGGCCACTAGGTTGTAAGCTCACCACAGCCTCGCCCAACATTTTATCAAAAATGAAATTGCTTGCTTTTGACCACATATGTGTGTGAGTAATTTTCTCCAACTTTGGGGCCAATTGGATTAAAACTCTTGGAGAAGATGTTTTCAATATCATGGGTACAATTTTATATGTCCACGCTTCTGCACAATATGGCCAACTTCCTGTTGGGTTTAGGGTGGGGCCATAATGTAATTTTTCACTTGTCTCAAAATGGCCTATGTCTCTACCAAGTTTCATTTTTCTGTGTGGAAAAAAGTTTGGGGTGGGATCCCATTAGTGGAATGTATTTTGATTTTTGACCGGGCGGAGCCAAGTGATTTTTCAATATTTTTGCTGGGGACTTCAAATAAATTTTTTTTTCAACTGGCTCGAATTTTTGGTGGAATAAAATGGACTTTTTGTTCATGTTTAAGGGGTCAGAGCCAAAAACCCGTTTATTTCAAATATGCATTTTTGTTGCTGCCATGGGAACACAATTAAAAATGGGGGTGTGTCCTCATTTGCTTTTTGTTTCAGTTTGACTTGATAGAGGTGTGTACATAATCTATTTTTACAGTTTCAAAAAAATTTTTTTCTCCCATTCAAAAAATGTAGGGGGCGTCAAAGAGCCATTTTGCCATATAGCTATACAAGTTACATATCAGTGTGTTAAAATTGTCATCCCGCACAGATTTTACATTGGGTCCAACTCAATTCGACACTGTATGCGTGAGATATGCGTACTTTTATACTTCTGAAAATGGACGCTTTGTTGTTAGTCATCACAGCCATGCCCAAAATTTTATCAAAATGTAAATAGTAACTTTTGACCACAATCGTGTGTAGGTGTAGGTGATTGTAAAGCCCCACAAAACAATACCCAGGACGGACATTGCAGAGGGCTGAAGGTTTCATGTGTTCTCCTTGGCTGGCGTTAATTCACGCAACTTTCTGGCTGGTATGAGTCTCAATTAAAATGGATATTTTTCTCCGTCCAAAGACGGGGCATAATAATGCAATGGTTACAATCAATCTGACTCCATAATGCATTTAGAATACCAAATTTAGTTATACCCTCGTTAAATATCTGACTCCAAACTAGAATTAGAACTGATAGAACTGTTTGGGAACAGCATGCGTGAATCTCGAGGCAGTTACGCCATCAGAGACTCGTCTGCGAAAACCATTGTCACTCAGCAAAACGCCCCCAGGGTAACAAACGCAGCTACCGCATCTCATTTTGGTGACAGTTTCAGTGGGTGGAGGAGATTACCATGATAGTAGCATCTAGGCATAAACAAAATAGCACTGAGCATAAACATACCACGAACCCAGGTTTATGTACCCCAAAGGGCCCCTTAAGAAGATTAATCAAATACCGACTTCTCAGCCCAAGGGTATTCTTTAAGATTTAATCTCCAGGACCGGTAGTACAAAGACCCTTACGGGTAGAACGTAATCCACAATCCAACTTAGAACATATCACTACCTACACATCGGTAAGGGATCGCCCCATAAGCACCGGTTATAACAAGGCGAGAAAGAATTTACAAGTGTAATGAGTCACGGAGACCACGCAAGCTGTAAGGAATAACAATAATATAATCACCAGGTAGGCACAAACTTGGATCAAACGGATCAACGTTAAGCCAATTATCAGTTACACACAATTTAGAAAGAGAGAATAAATTCATACCTGGAAAAGATGGAGGCTAAGCGGAGCAAGGCTGCACCACGTGCCCAGGAGGCATTCAGATGCCATCCCTCTCCGCCTACCTAGATCCGTTACTTTTGCACAGACCCAGGCGAGCGGAGAGAGGCGGCTTGTGATTCTCCCTTACTCACCTTTCGGGCGCAAGATCTTGAAAAAGAAGAGACCCTTCCGGTTAGAATCTCTTGCCTTTAAGCACTCAAAACCACGCCTCCGATCCAGGCGAAGGAAGGGAGGGCTGAATCTGGGTTTTCCTCATTGAGGTGCTAGCATAGAGAGGAGAGTGGAATCTGACCAATATAAGAGTTTCCCCAAACAGGATGATCCATAATTTCAAGGGAAATGAAACGTGCGCCATTCAACTCCTTGGATTCCCCCGAGAATAAAAAGACCAAACATGATAGGAGTATGTACTAATATGATGCAGTTGTCATGGAAAAGCCTTAAAATGGAGTTTTAGGTTATAAATATATGAATGATTTCTTTTCACGGGTCATTGAACATAAACATATTATGAATTTCCCAGAGATTTAGACTATTTTAAACAGATCAATGTAACTGGATTTAAAACCTCAGTGGGGACAGTGATATAACTTTCAGAGGAGACTTGGGCAGCCGCAGATCTTTGTGGCTCCGGCCCTCTGCTGAGCAAAGACAGAGAGGCTACCCCCACAGGCAGGCTGTAGGACCATAAAAGTATTACTGCTGGCTCTGGTTTGAGCTAGATCAACCAAATATTCAGATTCTACACACGTAATGAGCATGTGTTCCAGCAATATTATTTTTGACATTTGACATATGTTGTGAGCAAAATCAACCAAACATTCAGATTTTACATGATTTTCAGCAAGTTTCGAGCAAATTGGATGAAAAACCTAGGAGGAGATGTTGAAAGTGTGAGGGGTGTGATTTTATATGTCCACGCTTCTGCCCAATATCGCCGACTTCCTGCTGAGTTGAGGGGGGGGCCATCATCTAATTTTTTACTTGTCTCAACATGGGCTATGTCTCTACCAAGTTTTATTTTTCTAAGAGGAAAAAAGTTTGGGGTGGGCTCCCATTAGTGTAATGTATTTTGATTTTTGATGGGGCCGGGCCAAGTCATTTTTTCAATATTTTTTCTTGGGGACTTAAATAAAAAAGTTTTTCGCCGGGCTTGAATTTTTGGTCAAATAAAATAGACTTTTCTTTAATGTTCAAGGGGTCAAATTTGCGTTCAATTTTAATAATAAGAATAATAATAATAATAATAATAATAATAATAATTTTTATTATTATTATTTTTTTTATTTATTTTTTTAATTATACGAATCTGAAAAAGCTGATGCATTATGAAAAATGCCTATAAAATCTACTTGTAATTGGAGTGACTTTAGTTTTTTTTCTTTTTTTTTTGTGTTTACTTCCTATAATTCAGAAGTCAATTATCATCTTGGTCCAGAAAAGTTTGCCCAGTACATTTTTCTTCATGCAGAGGAAGTTTTCACTTGCATATCAGGATTCCTCAAAACCTCACGGGAGGCATTCAAAGCAGATTGTTCAATACAAATCAGCTCAGGGAAACATGCATTTCGCTCACTCTAACCAACACTTGTGTGGCTACTGAGCAGAATCACTAGCTTTAGAATGACAGACCCACAGGTGGGCCCAGATGGAGTACCTTCATCCTGAATGCACACACTGCTTTGTCTTCTTTTCAAAATCTCCCCTCTGAAAAGCCTGACTCAAACTTTTCATAACTCCTTTTCTTACACAATCATTCCCCTCATTCCTCTGGAGTCTGAACGGTTTCCTTTTTTCCATTTTGGTTGGTTGTTTTTTTTTATTATTTATGATAATGCTGCACAAATTTGAGATGCATCTAGTCAATTTCCTCCCTTATTAGAACTCTCCAACCATCTGCAACAGCAGCTGTTTGTGAGCGAAGCGCACTGTCCAGATAGAAACATGTGGCATACACACACACACACACACACACACACACACACTTACACACACACACAGAGCATTCTGAGGATGATCTTTCAAAATGAATGGTGTACAGTAATTAACTGTAAAAACAAAAAATCTTTATTGTGGATGATATTCTATTCGAATATAGTCCTGGTTGAGGTTTTTTGGCTTCAAATCTTAACCCCCTGTCACACCACACTTGCGTTCTCACGGAATTTGTGCGGCGTTCACAAAAATTACAGAACGCTGGGGTGAGCCTAGTGGGATCACCTCGAGCGCAATAAACGCCGTGGGTTCTCTTAGAATGCATGCACAAAACAAACGGTGTGGCTCTGCGTTTGAAAGCTGTTGCAACTCCATAGGATTGTTGTAGCAGCTCAGTGAGGTCTCCTATAGCGCCAGAGGAGCGCTATGGGCATGCCCCAAGGTCGCATGAACGCCACACAAACGCAGCTAACAGTGACGGCGTTTATTCGGAGACCTCACAGAGTCCATTGAGATATCCCGGCTGTTATATCATATGGGAAAACACAGTATGGACACTTTGTGGACGCATTGAACTCAGCGTGCATTCAGTGGGTGTGCATTGAAAACGCCAAGCTCACAGAGGACTCGTAACGAGAACTCCGAGACAACGCCATCGATCCCAAAGGAGAACGATGTGGGAATGCATCGGCATGTCACGGGAACTCCGTAAGAAGGCCACAATCGCCGTGAGAACACCCTGAGATCTCCAGCTTGCAAAAAGTTTTTTGCAAATCTCATGGCCTCTCTGCCCTACAAAAGCAAAAGACCTTAACTCGCCAGAGTGTGAAACTGAGAAAAATGACTTCAAAGTTTCTGCTTTGTCCAGACAAGAGTACTGTAGGTGGGATACTCAAAATCTGGCCAGTAGTTGTTATAATGAAGAAAAGTGTGTTTACAAAAAAATCTTGGGATCAAGTCTAACCTTTGACCCTTATTTGTCCCTTACTGTGCCCTGCCCTTGTATCATGTTCTAAAATGAGTTGTGCAAAGACAAAAGGCAGTAACTTGCATAACTTCAACATTTGATTGCTGTTTTCTGAACACAAGGTCATTATAAGAGCACTTACCTCAGGTCTAACCATCGTGACATTTTTTTTTTTTTTTACATGATGAAGGATGAATTAGACACATTTAATTGTTGCTAGACAGAGCTGTCGTGACATTACATCATATTTTCATGATAGAGAATAGCTCCACTTTGGTGTACGGCACCGGAAACAGAATGTCAGCAGATACGTTAATTTGAGTATGAATAAATAAATACAGGAAAATATTTTTATGCCTCTGGAATCAAAGATTCAGAGGCATATATTTTTCGCCTGTCCGTCCGTTCGACCGTCTGTCTGTCTGTTTGTCTGCAGCAGGGGGAAAAACTTTAACCTGCAATACTTTAACCTGCCGCTGGGGGCATCAGTGTTCCACAAACATAGCTTGCTAATTATTAGAATAACAACTTAATTGCTTAATTCAAAGCATAATATTAAATTCAAAGCTTTAATATGTATGTAATATGTATGTAAAGTTCATGGATGTATTTAACACTCCTCAAAAAGAATTAGCAGAGTTGTATAAAGTACTTAAAAAAAAATAACAAAGTAAAAATAGAAGTACCATAACTGAAAGTTACTTTGGAAAAAGTTGACGTCACCCATAAGAAAATGTTGAGTAAAATTTTGAGCAAATGTCTTAAACTAGCTCACATTTAATGTACTTCAGTACCAAAAGTATTTTGTGGAAAAATAGACATAAGTATCAAAAGTGCAAGTACAAGTGCAGAGTATTTTTCATAGTACGCTTAGAAAGAAGCAAAACAACCACACATTGTCCTTCTGGAGGATTTTTTTTTAGTTTGAGTCGTAATAAGAGAGTCTAAGCCGAGCACTATTGTTCTTCTCAAACACGCTAAATCCAGATAATCCTTAAATGATAAATTACATTCATATTTTAATTTGTAACAAGTTACGAAGTGGCCATTGCCGAAGTAACAAAGTAAAAGTTTGCTTCTTATTTTTAAATGCGCTAGAGAAAAAGTCCTGATTAAAGAAAATAAATAAATAAATAAATAAAAAATAAACTCAAGTAAAGTACAAATCTTCAAAAAAAAAAACGTAGTCTTCATTTGAAAGCCATCTCCACCATCAGTTTTCCTCGAGAGTGGTATGCCATTCTAAAACATAACATATACTAGAGTGTTCAGGTGAACACGTGTCGCCTGCGAAGCTTATGTGAAAGTGTGACTACCAACTGAAAGTGTGACTACCGGACAGACAGACAGACAGACGGACGGACGGACAGACGCCGGACAGAGTGATCCCTATGTGCCGCTATGCTTCGCAGGCGACACAAAAACCACTCGACAAAGTCTTGTTCAGTGGCAGTATACCTTTATTCAGGTGTAATGTGTGTGGAATTTGGTGATAATACATAGACTGTAACTCAAGCGCGGCAAACTTTTGGGGGCGATAAAACAAAAGCAGAGTACAGGGCTGTACAGTGACAAAGCTTTGATGCGCAGGTAAACAAAGCCAGACTATCTTAACTCAACGTCAGCGTCCCGAAACAAAGGCTAAGCTCTGTAACTGCAGTTATGGCATTCTTTTATGGTTTCTCGTTTGATTTTTGGAGTTACTGTTGACACAGACCTTGATTTTTTTCATAAAACCAATCAAACTGACTCAAAATATTCATCCACATGATAAAGGGAGTCTTCAATACCCCCAAAATGACAATAACACATTTTAGACCAAAAGTGATGTTACGGTGTTTTGCCTTTGCACGGCAGCTCTGCTCCCAAGTCTTTCTCCCTCTGTGTGTTTGTGTGAGTGAGTGCCTGATTTACTCATGAGGAACTGCTGTGCTGTGGTTGGGCCCTCAGCTACACAGCTGCTAGTCATCAGATCATCAGCCTCTGCCGACTTAAGCTCCTGGTCCACAGTCAGTCAGCGCTGGATTATAGACTCAGCAACTCTGTTAGTCACCACTCCAGCTTGCCTTGCTTTTAACTGGTTTGTTCTGTTCAGTTGCCATTTCTAGCCAGTTCTGATCCTTTTGTGTCTCCTCTCCAAGATCACCAGCTTAACTCTCCGCCCTGGCTCAAGCCAGCCACTTCAACTTCGGATCTGTTTACCCGCCTGCCCCACGCCATCTGACTTCATCGATCTCCCTACCCATCCGATTTCAATAATCACCCTGTTACCCTGTCAGCTGCCTCTGCCTCCTGAGTCCACATACCTGGGTGTAACAGCGAAACGATTTCCAAATTTCAGTGTGATCCCGCAGAGTTCCGATAAGTTTCAGATATTGGCGACAACACCGATTGAACTCTGTCTGGTGTGACAGGGGTATTTGTAATTTCAGTATCAACCTGCCCAAGTTTTCGTTTGTGATTAAAAATGTGATTCATTTAACATAATTGCATTCATGGTTGAAAATTGGTGGCGTTATTTCGATGACTACCTCATGCACATTTTATTCATTTTATTTTGGTTTTTACTCAGAGTATATTTACAAATTATTGCAGGGTTTCTACAACCCTGTTTCCAAAAAATGTGGAATGCTGTATAAAATGTAAATTAAAAAAACTGAATGCAATGATTTGCAAATAACTTTTACCCTTAATTTAATTTAAAATAGAATGAAGGCAACTAATCAAATGTTGAAACAGATTTTTTTTTTGTTGAGAAATATCTGGTCATTTTGAATTTTATGCCAGCAACGCATTTAAAAAAAGCTGGGACAGGGGTAAACCAAAGAATATTTAAGTTTTATAATGCTAAAAAAAATATGCCTGATGGAACAACTAACAGCTAAATAGGTTAACTTGCAACAGGTCTGTAACATGATTGGGTATAACAAGTCTTTCTGAGGTGAAGATGGTGAGGGCTTCAACAATCTGTGAAAGACAACATGAAGAAATCGTTCAACAATTTAAGCATAACATTTCCTAAGGTAGAATTGCAAAGATTTTGGGGATTTCATCCTCTGTGGTTCATATCATAATAAGATTCAGAGAATTCCTGTTTGCAAGGGATAAGGCCAAAGACCAATATTGATTGTCCGTGATCTTCAAGCCCTCAGGCAACACTGCACTTAAAACAGATTAAATTCCGTTGTGGAAATCGCTGGATGGGTTTAGGAACACTTTAGTAAACCTTTGTCAGTGAAGACAGTTTGTCGCTGCGTCCATAAATACAGGTTAAAAATCTGCCATGTAAAGATTAAAGTAAAGAGAACCAAGATCTACAAAATGCTACCGCCTTCTCTGCGCCCAAGCTCATTTAAAATGGACGGAGGCAAAGTGAAGAACTGTCCTGTGGTTTGACTCATTATGATATGATTAAGAAATCATGGAGAGGGCCCATCCAGCTTGTTATTAGCGCACAGTTCAAAAGCCAGGATCCACGGCACTATGGGGGTGCATTACAGCACATGTCATGAGTAACTTACATTTCTGCGAAGACATCATTAATTCTGAACAGTACGCAGTATGCAGGTTTTGCGGCAACATATGGTCTTTTACAGGGAAATCTTTGACACGGAAAGCCTTCCTTATTCCAGCAAGATGATGCCAAACACCACACTCTGCACATAAAACAACAACAGGCCTCCATAGTAAAAGAGTCTGGGCGCCAAACAGTCACCCACTAAAAATATTTGACGCATAATGAGGTGAAAAATATGACAAAAAAGGCCGTGAAGTTTTGAGCAACTATAGTCCTACATCAAGCAAGAATGTGAAAACAAATTGCGTTCAAAATTGCTGCAGTTGGTCTTCTCAGTTCCCAAACACTTACAGGGTGTTGCTAATGATGAGGTGACACAACACAGTGGTAAACATGCCCCTGTTCCAACTTTTTTGAAACATGTTGTGGGAACCAAATTCAAAATGAGCATCTATTTTTCAAAAAACAAAAAACGTTCAGTTTCTACATCTGACATGTTGTCTTTGTTGTTTTTTCAATTAGATAAAACATTCTGGGCTCTAATTTCCTGGCGCAGTGCAGGTGGCGTAGCGTGGCGCAGCCCGAGCAGTGGTAATTTCGTCCGGCGCAGCCCGCGCAGTGGTAATTTCATGAGGTGCGCAGCCTTTGGTCGACGAACGTGCGCCGAGATGGGTGTGGCAGCGTAGTAGGGCGAGGTGTCACATATTCATCAAGATGCAGTGACAATTTGGTAGAAAAAGTCTCTGCTGGAGTTGCGCAGAAAGCTCGCCATCTCCAAACTGGTTTAATTTCTGTGTAGTCGTAATTTGGCTGACCGGCGCACGGTGCGCACACGTCACCAAAACCTCACAGGCAGGTTTCCAGAATACCAGGTACATTTCAATGCAAGAAATAAGTACAGGAAGCACTATTTAATGTAACTATCTGAATAAGGACATAAATTATAGTATTTATATCGATTGTCCTAATGTCAGATTAAAGGTGGTTGCCACGCGTAATGGAAACTTGATCTGGATTAATCAACGCAGCTGAATCTGTGATGCAAACTAACGACTTAACATCTTTCTCAGTCAACCACAAACTGTATGTATGTATATATATATATATATATATATATATATATATCCTATATCGAATGCTTGCGTTCTATGCTCAGTAAAGCCGCTTGCACACTGGAGGCGAAACAAATTTTTCGCACGACTGATTACAGACAAAGTCAATGCAAAGACGCGATAGTCGGACAGGGTTTTAATATAGCTCCGTGTCCAAAAAACATACAAGTTCAAATTTTACCGAGTATTCCAGGAATTATTAGACGTGCGAACTTGGCTATGTTTGTGTTCCACTTCACAAAATGCAAATTGATAGCTATCGACTTTTCTTGGTCTTTTTAGCCTATTCGTCTGTTTTCTTCCGTTGAAGATAGACCGAATAAAGACTGCTGTCTTTCTTTTGAAAATTAGTCAGATGGATCGAACAGATTCACGCTTTATTTCCACAGCAGAGATAAAATAGTACGTGAGCAAATCAATTCCATGACCATTGACAGTGTGAAGAAATTATCGCATGCACGATCAAGACTGTCCGACACGAAATGCAAAATACTCCATGTCCACCAGCCAGCAAAAAGTAAAAGTATTGATATGAGAACAGATTTATAACGAAATAAAGAATATAAATATATCACCAACAAACGGGATATCCAACAAAGATGACCCGCCAATAAATAAATCGCAGTGTTCATTGGATGTTCTGTTGTTAAAATGTTTCTTCTTTTTATTCTTTATTTCGTTATCAATCATTTCTAATCGTCCTCTTTTTTTGGCTGTCAGACACGGAGGCATTGTACATTGTCTCGCGCCAGTGTCGACTCACTTTATTGAGCAGCTTAAACAGAAACGTTGATTGAAATTCTCGGCACTCATCTTGAAGAACTGAGCCCTCTTATCAAAACATTCACTTTCAATATCTAAAAGAGTCAGTAGTTTTGAAGAAATGACACGGACACGGAGATTTATTAAAACCCTTTCAGACTTTCGTACACAAGACGCAATCTGTCGAGCGAAAAATTCGTTTCGCGTCCAGTGTGCAAGTGGCTTAATACTTGGGTACTATTATTGTCTCTTAGGTTTTATCGTCTTTAGTGGGGGAAAGGAATACAGCCTGATTGCTATGATCTCGTCCTGAGTTAAGATCACATATTGAAAATAAATGTGTCATGTATCTTGCATGTTGTCCATGCATGTTAATCCCAAAATTTAAAGCAGCAACAGTTTGTAACTAATGGGAACGCTATCCATCGTTTCTCTTGCCAGTGAGCAAGATTTGACTCGGCTGTGCCGCCTTCTTTGCCAACTTGCGCTGGAAGGAGGGGCAGAGGTGGGACAGAGGAGTTCTTGCACCAGGATACGCCGGGCACGAAATTGCCACATACGCCTGGACACACCCCGTTGGCGCGGCGCACCCTCCATGCGCCGCGCCTGCGCCTGGTCTAGGAAATTAGAGCCCTCGAAATGATGCTCAAATCATTGCTTTCCGTTTTACCTTTTACACAGTGTCCCAAGTTTTTTGGCGACGAGGTTGTCTGCACTTATGCAGAAAACTATAAAAACGATTGCGGATGATGCTGTTTATGATTGTTTGAAAAGTGAGCAAGAAATCACAGAAGAAATCTGAGGATCAAGCCTACCAAAGTTCACTTATGCAGATACTGAAAGCTGTAGCCCAGTTCCTTAGACTTACTTTGATTTGAACGCTATGCTGAAGGGACATGCATAAAATTTAGCACATATTTAACACTCCAGATATGGCAATATGGTGCACGACCTAAATCTAAATCCAAGCATTCATAATTATGGTGGCTAAAAACTATTTCCGTCCCAGACAACCACAATTATTTCTTGCCACTGCTGGACCTAAATTTATCTCCAATTTAGCTGTAGAATTCCTAAGCATATAAATAAAGTTTTAAGTGAACTTATCCTATTCACAGATTTGCAATAGCCTGCACTAAAACTGCTGTGTACACTCTAGTTCTATTTTTATTTTGTCACATTTACATGGAATCTAGGTTCTAGGGCAATTAAATGGTCCTTGTTAAGACAAATACTGAGAAAATATCTTGCCTTAGTCAGTCTTTTAAATTTTTGATAACCTGCAACCTAATTTATGAGTTCTGGCAGGACACAGAAGTCAGCCTGACTGACTAGCTGAGAGATGATTTGCCAATCACTGTCCATTCCCACGATACACTGGCCTAATTTAATGGCCTCTCGCTACACACTTGGCTGCATGTCCTGCATGAGAGCTGCTGTACTGCCACTGAGATCCTGCTCTACTCTGAGACATGTTTACTGCACGTAGGGCTGGGCAGTATATATTATATCGATATTGTGATGCAAAGTGAAATATCATCACGGATTTTGGATATCATAATATTGTGATATAAGTGTTGGCTTTTCTGATTTTCAAAGTTGCATTACAGTAAAAGGTTGCATTTTTCTACTCTTACTAGTCTGTTGTAGCTTTTGCCTGCACCTGCTTGGTCATTATGTCAATATTACTAATACATGGTTATCAAAATCATTGCGTAAATATTTTGTGAAAGCGCCAGCATTTGTCCCAATAATATCAGCAAAATATTGATATCAAGGTATTTGGTCAAAAAAAGTTGAGACATTAGATTTTGTCCACATCGCCCAGCCCTAACTGCACGTCCTGCATGAGAACTGTAGTGCGATAGCGCTCTGAACCTGCTCCACTCTACGACATGTTTGCTGCTGATAATTTAAAACCCCAACAGCTCCCCTCAGTGTGGACTTTGCATGCTCTCCCCGTGTCTGCATGGGTTTCTTCTCAGTTCTGTGTTTTTTTTTTTTCCCCTTCAGTCGAGACATTCAATCTATCCTGTCCTGATTTTAAAATGATAGATGTGCTATGTGTTGAGCTGCAGGATCCATTCCCTATATAGCTCGTTTGGGTGGGTGTTTGGCGGTTTTCCTCAGCCACAACTAGCATGGTTGGCAGTAGAGCTTGTTGTGCAGTGCCGTTCCAAAAAAAAAAAAAAATAGGGAAAAGAAAATCATTTTGCCTTCGTCTAAATACATTCTAACGTTGGCCAAGCCAGCCAGTACATGTTTTTTTGCTTCATAATTCTATTTCGTCTTTACCACATATTTACACAGCGGGGTCTCCTTCCGGTTGATTTGCCTGACATTCCCCTAAGGTTAAAAGGAAAATGAAACCCACTTGAGAACGCCAAGCCCGTGAAAAATACTTGTGTGAACTATGAAACAATTCTCACTTCTTGGGTCCTAGCAGAAAAGGAGTGGCATATGCTATTGAAAGCAATTTACGGTAATAGCATTTTGTCTTGAAATGTAAGAAGTTTTATTTTTAAAATTATTTGCATGAAAATGCTAAGATACTGATGCCACGCCTTCTTTTTCTTCTGAGTTTCTCTTGTGTTTAAAGACTCAAATTCTTTCCCATTGTCATGCAGCAGATTCATGGTGATTTCATTTAGAAACATCTCAGATAGACTTGGTAATGTAATACTCATTCATGAGTCTGAGGCTGATAGACTGACTGTTCATATTTCAGGTTGAAATGGTGTTCCTGACTGCTCTGACATCAAATTCAGAGTTACCTGCTCAATATTAAAGCAGTGACTGCTATATCCCTCGCTCACAAGTGTCTTATTTACAGAAGAGTAATCAAAAAGAAAATCGGAATCTGCACCTCAGATAGAGAAAATGAGAAGAGCAGAAGTGGAAGATGCTATTTTTATGTTGCTTCATATAATTTTGATTTTGTGTGCCTTTTCTATGGCAGTATTACAATAACCGTTTTCTCCGTCATCATTGCTCAAAGTTAAGCTTTCAAATAGCATACAGGCCTTTTCCTAGGAAACAAGGTAGATATGCAGTTTGGGCCTTGGGTTGAGACAGGGATGGTGAGAACTTGGAGATGTTATCTGTCTTTCCTGAATCATGACTAGGACTAGGACTAGGACTTTGGTACAGGGAAGCAGGTAAATGCATTTTAGGACGTCTTGAACTTAAAATTTCCAGCTACATGAAACCAATCACACGATCTGTTCACAACAACATAAAAAAATTTCATAAAAGTGTGTATTATTACCCATCCATCAGCCCATCATCTAACACACGTCTTCTGGGTAAGTAATCATTATAATCCATCCATCGATTATCTAAACAGCCTCTTTCTCACACGTGTCATGGGGGAGCTGGAGCTTGTCTCGAGTACCTATGGGTGAAAGGTAGGTGCTCACCCTGGACAGGTCGCCAATCCATCGCAGGGCTCACAAACCATTAACTCACATACTCGCAACTGTGAGAATTTTACTGTTTCCAATTAATCTACCACGTACCTCTGACTGCTAGAAGAGATCAGAGTACCTGAAGGTCACAGACTCGAGGAGAACATGCAGACTCCACGCAGAAATGCCCTGGGTGGGATTCGAACCCACATATGTCTTGCAACGAGGCAAAAGTACCATTATTATTATTATTATTACTACTACTACTAAACAGCGACATCAGTGGCTGATTTCCTGACAAATGAATGCTGCAGATGTCTTAACAGTTCACAAAAAATTTTAATTGCCCGTTTAAATTGTCTGTAAACAGTGTCAAATTTCATCTTAAAGTAATTTAGTAAATATAATTCAGCTCAATTTTTGAATGCAATACAGAAAGCAGCATGTTTAATTAGGAGTATTGGCAGAGCCAGAAAACTGCTGGGTGATTTTCAGCTTGCATACTAAAAAGAACAACTTGATTAACTGCACACCAGAGGGGACAGCTCGCCTTTGGAGCTGCTGGAAAAACAAGAATGAATGAGCAACCAGAGGGAAGCAAGAAATCCGACTTTTTGTCCATTTTTAATAACTTAAACACATTTTTATAAAACAGTGTATGTATTGCATTGCAATTTGCATTTGTTAATCAAATGAATTCATGCAGCGCCTGGCATCATGGCATTTTCCAGTGTAAAAGCAACAACTCGGTATTAAGACAGAATGTATTTAATCAACACAATTATGAAATGAGGCAAACGGTTGCAGTTCTCTGCCATGGCCACATGTATAACTGATCTCTATCTCTCTCTCTCTCCATATCCCTTGGTAAATACACGCCTATACTAAGATTGTATTACAAAGAAATGAGAGCTATTCAACACTGGCAAAACCAAAGTATTGATTATTAACAAAAAGTAACTGTATCTCTTTGATAAAATATGGTTTTGAGGGAACCCATTTGCACTCCCTTGACATCATTTACGTATCATTGCTAGTGAGCAGTCAATGAAAATGAGTCCTTTCATGTCACTTTTGGATGCCATTGGCATCCACATACCTTCAATATAAAGCAGATAGTGTCTGTATTTGACAGAAATGGTAAACATAAAGAACATGGACTGCTTGGATCCGGAACTCTGTCCCTGGGAGGCGACCACGCCAAGTGCACAACTGCACATCCTTCTCAGAAACCACTCTAAGCAGTTGTTAACGTTTCAAAAATTATAAATTTGAACTCAGACCACGATGTTCTCCTTAACCTAACCGAGTAATTTTGGTGCCTATACCTAACCTAGTAATTTTGGTGCCTCTACTTAGCCAAGTCTTTTTAGTGCTGAAACCTAACCAAGTAGTTTTCATGCCTAAGCCTATCCAAGTATTGTCAGTGCATAAACCTAACCAAGTAGTTCTGGTGCCTAAACCTTACCAAGTGACTTGGTGCCCAAACCTAACCAGGTAGTTTTGGTCCCTAAATCTAACCCCCTGTTCGCACATAGACGCCGCTTCTACTACGATCAAAGCGTGGCTGAAAATGTGGCCGATCGCTGGAGAAACGTAGTGGAGTCTTCATAAGCGCAGTATGATTGCGGTAGGATCTTCATGATCGGGAAGCTCTACGCTCTCGCCCCGCTTATTTTGAACATGCTCAAAACAAGAAGGGCGGGATCGTGGCCAACAAGAATCGGGGTAAAGTCATAAAAAGAGCGTAGTAGAAGCGCCGTATTCGTACAAGCGGCGCGGAAGCATCCTGGAGAGATCCTCACGATCGTAGTAAAAACGCAGTAAAAGCGTAGTACAGTCGGGGAACATATCGAGTACGCTCCTACAACACTCCCACTTCGTTGTTACTACGTTCCCACTAGGTTCTCGCCACGTTCCTGACGATCCTTCGAAGACCTACCATGACCTTACGCCGATCATACCACGACCTATCAGGCAGTAGTTTGTACATGTACATGTACATCGTTACAGTATTTAAGTAGATTTTTTTTTTTAACTGGGACTTTTACTCGCCTACATTTAAGAGCTAAGTATAAGTTACTTTCACTTCGTTACTTTGACACTGGCAACTTAGTTACTCGTTTTAAACTAGAATATTAATTTCATTCATCATTCACGGATTATCTGGATTTGGCGTGTTCGAGAAGAACAACGGTGTCTCTTTGTGCAGATGTGTCCGCCAGTGGACTTGGAGCTGCAAATTTATACACGCAATTACAATATTCTATCACTAGATGGCACATCAGTATCAGTTATTGAATATTACAACTGCCACTAAACTCAAAGAAGTGATTTCATTCCCCCCGACACTTTAATTCCTCAGTATAATGATGGCTAAATTAAATAATTCTTTTGTGTATTTGTACCGTTTTGTCTGTCACAAGCAAGAGATGTTGCGGCACTGCCTCTGACACGGGATCGGATCACGGTTTGTTTTCAGCCAAAATACGTGTGTGTGTGTGTGTGTGTGTGTGTATATCATCGCCAAAATCGTACTAGAACCGTACTACATGCGTGATATGAGCGGTACCACCGTAGCGATATCGTCGTACAGTCTTCCAGGTCTGCGTAGCCTCGTCGTATGATCTTCAATGTCGTAGCGGCAGCGTAGTATAAACGCAGTAAACGCGGCGCTGGTCGGCAACGGTCTGCGTAACATCGTAGTAAAAGTGTGTCAGTAGCGCGTTGGACGTGGGAGCATCGTAGTTAGGTCGTAAGGAAGACCATGATCTGCCAAATTGCTCGATTCAGACGCCGATCCACCCCGATCCAATACTTTTTCTGATCGTGGCTTGATTGGAATGATCGTCCTAAAGTCGCAGCTCTGTGTGAACGGTGGATAACCAAGTAGTTTTGGCTTTGAAACAAAACCTGACTTGTTCTTAATCGGGGAGAACAAGTAGCACCTGTTAAGTGTGGAGTGCTCTCGGAGTGAACCTTTTGTTAATTATGAAAATGACTGGGAACAGGTCAGGACTAATAATTGTTTTAAATGGAAGTTTTGTGCAACCCAATTCTCTGTTCGTGTTCCGCAACTGGACTGAATTTAGCCCATTATTTAATCGCTGTTAGATCGCATACGGAGAGAAAATGTGTCTTCGGTTGCCAATTACGATAATTGGAAAACGCGTCAATAAATGAAAATGATTGAGAACTGCTAATTGCAGTCAATAAGGGACGTGTCTCAGCACCCCCGCTGGCTACGCCACTGTCGGCAAGTACACATGCCAAAATAAAATTTTGCCTTTGTTCTAAAAATTTATAGAGATTGGTAATCAACATGGTATATTGAAATGTTTTTTTTTTTTCTTCTTCAATCCCACCCGAATCTGGAATGCCCAATTGGTGAACTATGTACAAAGCTTGCTCGTTTGCAACCCCCTGCTGCCAACTTAGGATGGTGAGGACAGTTCACGGCTCTCCTTCGAAGCACGTGCCTGTCAACCACTGATTCTTATACACTCATTGGTTGAATCCTCGTAAGCTCAGAACGAGGGCGGAGGATACCCGGACATGAACAAACCCAGAGTCTTCCTGACGAGCGCCCGTCTGGCCAACAGGAGGCGCTGGAGCAATGAACAAAGCTATTATTGTATCTCCAAATCCGGCAGTCCCTTCCCAATTTGGAACCCTGTAGCGCGATGGCCAATTGTGCGCTACTCTGAAAAAGCTGCCAACCCCTGCCGGTGGGTACGCCGGGGCTCGAACCTACGACGAGATAGTCACCTCTGCATTGCAGCGCAGTGCCTTAACAGAGTGAGCTATCCGGCAGCCATATTGAAATGTATTTATGACCACAATGACGTTTCATGACACCTCCTAGAAATTTCAAAACGAAGACATTTCACTGATAAACCTACCTGGTCCGCCATCTTGGATTTACTTCACTGGAGGCAGCCAATGAGTCATTGATACCAGGGTCTCACTTGGAGCGCAAGCGCAACGAGGCACGGGAACCAGGCTGTTGCTAAACTTCATTAAGAGAAGTCATTATCGAATCGATCCAGCCAATCAGCTCTTCATACATTGATGACAAGTTAGCGAGTTTTGTCTTTTCACTTTGATCCATTATTGTCCAATTGGGTTTGTAGTGATGAAGCTCCAGACTAAAGTCCTCATCGTTCAACATAAATTTAATTTTGTTACTATTCTTTAGTGCGCACTGCCCTCCACTTAGCATTAATTGTAATGGAGTTCCAATCTTAAAATGCGCAGCAAACTTAATCGATGAAAGCTCATCGTCATTTCGTGGTATGTATGGGTCTTTAATTAGTGACAAGCAGTGTGTGTTTATCAGGATAAATGCTGCTTAGGACCGTCACCTTTCCTTAATGACAGTGAGTTTGGTCTTTTAATTGTACTTTCAGGTTAACACCTCAGTCTAAGCTGCTCCTTTTTCTCAATTAATATGCACATATATTACCTTGCAACTGCCTGTCATTACGGTAATGTAAATTGTTTTAGTCCATCCTGAAACAGACACAACTAATGATCCATGAATGTGCATTGAATGGTAATTGATACCATTAATCTCATAGTGTCTTTGCCCACAGTTTCTGTCACTTGGGCTGGGACTCTTAAATAACAGTTCAGGCATTTGTTTCTGACACATTACTTATCATGAATGGCCCTTTTCACATCTTCTAAAGAACTGTTCAGTCTTCTGCACATTATCCAATAATTAGTACTGTACCTTTTATCTTTCTCATGAATTACTTTCTGCAATTACATTTCAGGCTATTGAGTTCACATCACATGCAGTAAAGTTATTGATGAGCAGCTGATTGTTGGGATTCTGGATTCTGCTGTCATGTTAAGTTCTGTGCCTGGCCTAGCCATGTTTTCATTTTCATGCTTTGCACTTTGTCTCCCCTGTCTTGTCAGGTGTGTATCTTTGCTCACGGTCCCTTGTCTTGTGTGACACTCATTCGGGTGATTTATTGGTTTCTGGGTTTCAATCTTCTTTCATTATCTCGTGTTCTTCCTTCCTCTCTCTTTTTCTGTCTTACTAACACATACTAACAGTTTATTGTTTTTGCTCAATACTAATCCACACTAACCTTGTATATTTGGACTAACTTACTAACAAGCACTTGGGATTGTATAGCTGCACTTATTAATTGACTAATGATCTCTCAGCTGTCGCCCAATTCTAGTCTCCGCCTCCTTGCCTATCCCTAATTATCTCTGCTGCAAGTTTCTGTGGTTTTCCACTTATACTTTGTGCTTTCCTTTTCTTTTATCTTGGCACTTTAGTACTCCTTAACCGGAGCTGTTGTTTTGTACTTAGGTTTGTCTTGTGATCCCTGTCTGCGTTTGGGCTACAGCCAAATTCATGTAATTAGTTTATCCCTCATGTGTCTCTCCCTGATCATTGTTCCCACTGATTGCACCTGTTCTCCCTGGTCATGTGTTTACCCCGGGTGTGTATATAAGATGTCTGTTTGGTACACTTTCTTGTCAGATCGTTCTCCCTAGTTTTCTCGTGCCACGTTTCTCGCCTTGATTGCTCAGTGTTTATCTTTCTGATTGGATTGCTCGACTATTGATTTTGGTTTGCCCTTTTTGGATATTGTTGCATCTGTGAGTTTTGACCTTTTTCTGCCCGACCTTGATTTTGTGATTACTGCCCTGGTTTTGGATTCGGACTGTCTTTGGCTTATGAGTTTGTTTCTCCTCCAAACCTACGCCTGTGTACCGAACCCTTTTTGTCTGACCACGAACTTTGTTATTGGTGCCCTGGTTACGATTCTGGATTACGCCCATTGGATACTGTTTTTGGATTGTGGACTTTGTACCGTTGCCAGCTCTGTTGGGGGGTTTCCCCCTTCAGAAATAAAGCCTCCTTTTTGCATTCTACTGGTTGTCGCTCTTGGTTCATTTCGTAAATCACAACATTACGATCTGACCATGACGGAGCCAGCGTCAGACCAGTCTCTGCAGGAGGCAGTGCACCAACAGGGCGCTCAGTTAGAATTCCAAGAGCGTCAGCTTCGGGCTCTTATGCAACATATGCAAACCATGAGTCTTCAGATGGCGGATCTCACTCGCTCTGTGCAAGACGCTCAGCGGCTACAGTCTCCCCAGCCTGCCGTCCATGCCACTCCTGCTCCTGCGTCTGCTCCGCCACTGCCAGTCTGCGAGCCACGCCTGCCACCGCCTGAGAGGTACGACGGGAACCCGGGAGCATGTCGGGCTTTTCTCACCCAGTGCAAGCTCATTTTCAGCCTACAGCCCTCGTCATTCCCCACCGAAAGAGCTCGGGTTGCTTTCATCATCACGCAACTGACGGGAAGGGCCAAGCAGTGGGCTACAGCTGCATGGGAAGCAGATCTACCCTGCGTGCAGACATCTGGTCTGCTGGGTGAGGAGATGAGGCGCATCTTTGACCGCACGAAGCTGGGTCACGAGGCGGGACGAGAAATTCTGCGCATTCGACAGGGGAGCTGTTCCGTGGCCGACTACGCCATTGATTTCCAGACACTGGCTACCAACAGCAGGTGGGGACATAGAGCTTTGTTCGATGCCTTTTTTAACGGGCTTTCTGAAGCGTTAAAGGATGAGCTGGTTTCCCGGGAGTTACCGGAGGATTTGGATGACTTAGTCGACTTGGCTATTCGCGTGGATTCCCGATTGGAAGAACGCAGACGCTTCGCCTCCCGCAGACGACCTAACCCACTCCTCCAGAGCACTCCGCCTCTACCACCCCCTACTGGCGACAGTCCTCCTGAGCCAGAACCCATGCAACTGGGCCGTACTCGCATCCCTGTGGAGGAGAAGAACCGCCGTCGCAGAGAAGGGGCCTGCTTCTACTGTGGCAAGGGGGGACACCACATTGCTCAGTGTCCCAACAAGAGAAGTTCCCCTGGTGCACAGAGAAGAGTAGTGATTGGAGTGACGCCAGTGCAGGAGACTAAGAACCGTACGTGCCTCCCAGTTATCCTGGAGTGGGGAGGAGGGAGTAAGTCCACCCTAGCCCTCATTGATACCGGCGCTGAGGAGAACCTCATCGATGTGGAACTGGCTCAAGAATGGGGAATCCCTACCGAGAGGATCTTTCCTGACCGGGTGGCCAATTCACTCAGTGGCCAGAAAATAGCCCAGATAACTCACGCTACCAGCCCCATCAAACTCAAAACCTCAGGAAACCACCACGAAACCATTCAGCTCCTCCTCTTACATTCTCCCCATGCTCCCATTGTTTTGGGCCATCCATGGATGGCCAAACACCTCCCAAATATTGATTGGCGGAAGAATGAGGTTAAGGGTTGGAGCCCCAACTGCTCCCTGGCATGCCTACACAACGCCCGCGAACCTCAACACAGCCCATCCCAAGAAGAAATACCAGATCTTGAGAAGGTCCCCCTAGAGTTTCATGATCTCAAGGAAGTGTTCTCTAAGTCCCGGGCCACCAGCTTACCACCTCACCGACCTTATGACTGCACCATAGACCTGAAGCCAGGTACTATGCCCCCTAGAGGCCGACTCTATTCACTCTCCAGACCAGAAACCCAAGCCATGGAGAAGTATCTCTCAGAGTCTCTTGCTGCTGGCATTATACGCCCGTCATCATCACCTGCTGGTGCCGGATTCTTCTTCGTGTCTAAGAAGGACGGATCATTAAGACCCTGTATAGATTACCGTGGACTTAACGAAATAACTGTCAAGAATCGCTATCCACTTCCTCTAATGAACACTGCTTTCGATCTCCTGCAAGGAGCTAAGATTTTTACTAAGCTCGACCTCCGTAATGCCTATCACCTGGTACGCATCAGAGAGGGGGACGAATGGAAGACTGCCTTTAACACTCCCACGGGACACTGGGAGTATTTAGTTCTTCCTTTCGGGCTTACTAACGCTCCAGCAGTGTTTCAAAACCTTGTCAACGATGTTTTAAGAGACATGATAAATAAGTTTGTGTTTGTGTATCTTGACGATATCCTGATTTTTTCAGAGTCCCAGGAGGCCCATGTCAAACATGTTCGCCAAGTGCTCCGTCGCCTCCTGGAGAACCGCCTCTTTGTTAAAGCTGAAAAATGTGAATTTAATGTGGAAACCACTACGTTTTTGGGTTACATCATCTCCCCAGACACCATCCGGATGGACCCCCTAAAGGTGGAAGCTGTCACTAATTGGCCCAGACCAGAGGACCGTAAGTCTCTCCAGCGATTTTTGGGCTTCGCTAACTTTTACCGCCGGTTCATCCGGAATTATAGTTCTGTTGCCGCTCCTCTTACTGCTCTCACCTCTTCTAAATCCAAGTTTCTGTGGTCCGAAAAGGCTGAAGAGGCCTTCAATGACTTAAAAGCTCGTTTCACCTCTGCACCTATCCTAACCATTCCCAATCCAGAACTCCAGTTTATTGTTGAAGTGGACGCCTCCAATATCGGTGCTGGAGCCATCCTGTCGCAGAGGTCCACAGAAGATGGTAAGGTCCATCCTTGTGCCTTCTTTTCTCGCCGCCTCAGCTCTGCAGAAAGAAACTACGACATTGGGAATCGGGAGCTGTTGGCGGTAAAGTTGGCCTTAGAAGAGTGGAGACAATGGCTGGAGGGCTCCAAGGTACCCTTCATTGTCTGGACAGACCACAAGAACCTGGAATATCTACAAACGGCCAAAAGACTCAATCCGCGACAAGCCAGGTGGGCACTTTTCTTTTCACGATTCAACTTTCATATTGCCTATCGACCTGGAAGTAAGAATGTCAAGCCTGATGCCCTCTCCCGTTGTTTTGAAATCCAGGAAGAGGAAATTAACAAAGATACAATCCTCCCTAAAGAAGCGTTAATTAATGCATTATGTCTTGATATTGAGAGAGAAGTCAGAAATGCCCAAAACAATGCTGCTACTCCCAGTGCGTGTCCCACCAATTGTTTATATGTGCCAGCTACCTTACGCTCCCAAGTCCTGGAATGGGGACACGCATCCAGACTGTCCTGCCACCCTGGTATCCGCCGCACTAAGAACTTTATTCTTCAGAGGTTTTGGTGGCCAGAACTCACTCAAGATGTCCAGGGCTTCGTTGCTGCTTGCTCGGTCTGTGCCCAGGCTAAGACTTCTCACCAACCACCTCAAGGTTTATTGCAGCCCCTTCCTACACCACACCGCCCCTGGTCCCATATTGCTCTTGATTTTATCACAGGCCTTCCCTCATCCAATCACCACACCACCATTCTCACAATTGTTGATAGATTCTCCAAAGCAGTTCACTTAGTTCCCCTCACTAAACTCCCTTCTGCTCAAGACACTGCCAACCTAGTAATCCAACATGTCATTAGACTCCACGGCATACCCACTGATATCACTTCCGATCGCGGCCCCCAGTTCACTGCACTTTTTTGGAGAACATTCTTTAAAGCTTTAGGCACTTCAGTCAGTTTGTCATCAGGTTTCCACCCCCAGACTAATGGCCAGACCGAGCGAGCTAACCAGTGTGTGGAAAGTGTTTTACGATGTCTCTGTATTAGGAACCCCTCCTCCTGGAGCTATCAGTTACCGTGGGTGGAATACGCGTTGAACAGCCACACCTCTGCTGCCTCCGGCGTCTCCCCCTTCAAAGCCTGCCTGGGCTACCAGCCCCCTTTGTTCCCGTCCCAGGAGGAGGAGGTAGCTGTCCCCTCAGTCCGCGAATTCGTCCGTAGGTGCAGACGCACCTGGACTGCCACCCGCCAGGCCCTGCTCAGGTCGGTCGCTCGGATGAAAGAACAGGCCGACAAGAGACGCACCGCGGCGCCCATGTACCGACCTGGGCAGCGGGTCTGGTTGTCTTCAAGGGACATTCCCCTCAGAGGTAACGGGGGTAAGCTTTTCCCCAAATTCCTGGGCCCTTTCACCATTGAAAGGGTCCTAAGTCCCACTGCCGTTCGCCTCCGTCTCCCCCTGTCCATGCGACGCATACACCCCACTTTCCATGTGTCCCAGTTAAAACCTGCAGTAACCCACCCCCTGTCCTCTGGACCTGATCCCCCACCACCCGCCCGGATCATCAATGGAGGCGAAGCCTACACGGTCCGTGCCCTCCTGGACTCTCGTCGACGAGGCAGAGGACTGCAGTACCTCGTCGACTGGGAGGGTTACGGACCTGAACATCGCAGTTGGGTGCCAGCAAGGCACATATTGGATAAAAACCTCATCAAAGACTTTCATGCTAGTCACCAGAGACTTTCAGGTTGAACGCCAGGAGGCGTTCGTTGGGAGGGGGGTTCTGTTGGGATTCTGGATTCTGCTGTCATGTTAAGTTCTGTGCCTGGCCTAGCCATGTTTTCATTTTCATGCTTTGCACTTTGTCTCCCCTGTCTTGTCAGGTGTGTATCTTTGCTCACGGTCCCTTGTCTTGTGTGACACTCATTCGGGTGATTTATTGGTTTCTGGGTTTCAATCTTCTTTCATTATCTCGTGTTCTTCCTTCCTCTCTCTTTTTCTGTCTTACTAACACATACTAACAGTTTATTGTTTTTGCTCAATACTAATCCACACTAACCTTGTATATTTGGACTAACTTACTAACAAGCACTTGGGATTGTATAGCTGCACTTATTAATTGACTAATGATCTCTCAGCTGTCGCCCAATTCTAGTCTCCGCCTCCTTGCCTATCCCTAATTATCTCTGCTGCAAGTTTCTGTGGTTTTCCACTTATACTTTGTGCTTTCCTTTTCTTTTATCTTGGCACTTTAGTACTCCTTAACCGGAGCTGTTGTTTTGTACTTAGGTTTGTCTTGTGATCCCTGTCTGCGTTTGGGCTACAGCCAAATTCATGTAATTAGTTTATCCCTCATGTGTCTCTCCCTGATCATTGTTCCCACTGATTGCACCTGTTCTCCCTGGTCATGTGTTTACCCCGGGTGTGTATATAAGATGTCTGTTTGGTACACTTTCTTGTCAGATCGTTCTCCCTAGTTTTCTCGTGCCACGTTTCTCGCCTTGATTGCTCAGTGTTTATCTTTCTGATTGGATTGCTCGACTATTGATTTTGGTTTGCCCTTTTTGGATATTGTTGCATCTGTGAGTTTTGACCTTTTTCTGCCCGACCTTGATTTTGTGATTACTGCCCTGGTTTTGGATTCGGACTGTCTTTGGCTTATGAGTTTGTTTCTCCTCCAAACCTACGCCTGTGTACCGAACCCTTTTTGTCTGACCACGAACTTTGTTATTGGTGCCCTGGTTACGATTCTGGATTACGCCCATTGGATACTGTTTTTGGATTGTGGACTTTGTACCGTTGCCAGCTCTGTTGGGGGGTTTCCCCCTTCAGAAATAAAGCCTCCTTTTTGCATTCTACTGGTTGTCGCTCTTGGTTCATTTCGTAAATCACAACATTACGATCTGACCATGACGGAGCCAGCGTCAGACCAGTCTCTGCAGGAGGCAGTGCACCAACAGGGCGCTCAGTTAGAATTCCAAGAGCGTCAGCTTCGGGCTCTTATGCAACATATGCAAACCATGAGTCTTCAGATGGCGGATCTCACTCGCTCTGTGCAAGACGCTCAGCGGCTACAGTCTCCCCAGCCTGCCGTCCATGCCACTCCTGCTCCTGCGTCTGCTCCGCCACTGCCAGTCTGCGAGCCACGCCTGCCACCGCCTGAGAGGTACGACGGGAACCCGGGAGCATGTCGGGCTTTTCTCACCCAGTGCAAGCTCATTTTCAGCCTACAGCCCTCGTCATTCCCCACCGAAAGAGCTCGGGTTGCTTTCATCATCACGCAACTGACGGGAAGGGCCAAGCAGTGGGCTACAGCTGCATGGGAAGCAGATCTACCCTGCGTGCAGACATCTGGTCTGCTGGGTGAGGAGATGAGGCGCATCTTTGACCGCACGAAGCTGGGTCACGAGGCGGGACGAGAAATTCTGCGCATTCGACAGGGGAGCTGTTCCGTGGCCGACTACGCCATTGATTTCCAGACACTGGCTACCAACAGCAGGTGGGGACATAGAGCTTTGTTCGATGCCTTTTTTAACGGGCT
Organism: Gymnothorax reevesii; assembly: GCA_029721435.1. Classification (NCBI taxonomy): domain Eukaryota; kingdom Metazoa; phylum Chordata; class Actinopteri; order Anguilliformes; family Muraenidae; genus Gymnothorax; species Gymnothorax reevesii. The sequence continues at coordinate 22,970,066 of CM056577.1, read as the reverse complement.
TTCTGAAGCGTTAAAGGATGAGCTGGTTTCCCGGGAGTTACCGGAGGATTTGGATGACTTAGTCGACTTGGCTATTCGCGTGGATTCCCGATTGGAAGAACGCAGACGCTTCGCCTCCCGCAGACGACCTAACCCACTCCTCCAGAGCACTCCGCCTCTACCACCCCCTACTGGCGACAGTCCTCCTGAGCCAGAACCCATGCAACTGGGCCGTACTCGCATCCCTGTGGAGGAGAAGAACCGCCGTCGCAGAGAAGGGGCCTGCTTCTACTGTGGCAAGGGGGGACACCACATTGCTCAGTGTCCCAACAAGAGAAGTTCCCCTGGTGCACAGAGAAGAGTAGTGATTGGAGTGACGCCAGTGCAGGAGACTAAGAACCGTACGTGCCTCCCAGTTATCCTGGAGTGGGGAGGAGGGAGTAAGTCCACCCTAGCCCTCATTGATACCGGCGCTGAGGAGAACCTCATCGATGTGGAACTGGCTCAAGAATGGGGAATCCCTACCGAGAGGATCTTTCCTGACCGGGTGGCCAATTCACTCAGTGGCCAGAAAATAGCCCAGATAACTCACGCTACCAGCCCCATCAAACTCAAAACCTCAGGAAACCACCACGAAACCATTCAGCTCCTCCTCTTACATTCTCCCCATGCTCCCATTGTTTTGGGCCATCCATGGATGGCCAAACACCTCCCAAATATTGATTGGCGGAAGAATGAGGTTAAGGGTTGGAGCCCCAACTGCTCCCTGGCATGCCTACACAACGCCCGCGAACCTCAACACAGCCCATCCCAAGAAGAAATACCAGATCTTGAGAAGGTCCCCCTAGAGTTTCATGATCTCAAGGAAGTGTTCTCTAAGTCCCGGGCCACCAGCTTACCACCTCACCGACCTTATGACTGCACCATAGACCTGAAGCCAGGTACTATGCCCCCTAGAGGCCGACTCTATTCACTCTCCAGACCAGAAACCCAAGCCATGGAGAAGTATCTCTCAGAGTCTCTTGCTGCTGGCATTATACGCCCGTCATCATCACCTGCTGGTGCCGGATTCTTCTTCGTGTCTAAGAAGGACGGATCATTAAGACCCTGTATAGATTACCGTGGACTTAACGAAATAACTGTCAAGAATCGCTATCCACTTCCTCTAATGAACACTGCTTTCGATCTCCTGCAAGGAGCTAAGATTTTTACTAAGCTCGACCTCCGTAATGCCTATCACCTGGTACGCATCAGAGAGGGGGACGAATGGAAGACTGCCTTTAACACTCCCACGGGACACTGGGAGTATTTAGTTCTTCCTTTCGGGCTTACTAACGCTCCAGCAGTGTTTCAAAACCTTGTCAACGATGTTTTAAGAGACATGATAAATAAGTTTGTGTTTGTGTATCTTGACGATATCCTGATTTTTTCAGAGTCCCAGGAGGCCCATGTCAAACATGTTCGCCAAGTGCTCCGTCGCCTCCTGGAGAACCGCCTCTTTGTTAAAGCTGAAAAATGTGAATTTAATGTGGAAACCACTACGTTTTTGGGTTACATCATCTCCCCAGACACCATCCGGATGGACCCCCTAAAGGTGGAAGCTGTCACTAATTGGCCCAGACCAGAGGACCGTAAGTCTCTCCAGCGATTTTTGGGCTTCGCTAACTTTTACCGCCGGTTCATCCGGAATTATAGTTCTGTTGCCGCTCCTCTTACTGCTCTCACCTCTTCTAAATCCAAGTTTCTGTGGTCCGAAAAGGCTGAAGAGGCCTTCAATGACTTAAAAGCTCGTTTCACCTCTGCACCTATCCTAACCATTCCCAATCCAGAACTCCAGTTTATTGTTGAAGTGGACGCCTCCAATATCGGTGCTGGAGCCATCCTGTCGCAGAGGTCCACAGAAGATGGTAAGGTCCATCCTTGTGCCTTCTTTTCTCGCCGCCTCAGCTCTGCAGAAAGAAACTACGACATTGGGAATCGGGAGCTGTTGGCGGTAAAGTTGGCCTTAGAAGAGTGGAGACAATGGCTGGAGGGCTCCAAGGTACCCTTCATTGTCTGGACAGACCACAAGAACCTGGAATATCTACAAACGGCCAAAAGACTCAATCCGCGACAAGCCAGGTGGGCACTTTTCTTTTCACGATTCAACTTTCATATTGCCTATCGACCTGGAAGTAAGAATGTCAAGCCTGATGCCCTCTCCCGTTGTTTTGAAATCCAGGAAGAGGAAATTAACAAAGATACAATCCTCCCTAAAGAAGCGTTCATTAATGCATTATGTCTTGATATTGAGAGAGAAGTCAGAAATGCCCAAAACAATGCTGCTACTCCCAGTGCGTGTCCCACCAATTGTTTATATGTGCCAGCTACCTTACGCTCCCAAGTCCTGGAATGGGGACACGCATCCAGACTGTCCTGCCACCCTGGTATCCGCCGCACTAAGAACTTTATTCTTCAGAGGTTTTGGTGGCCAGAACTCACTCAAGATGTCCAGGGCTTCGTTGCTGCTTGCTCGGTCTGTGCCCAGGCTAAGACTTCTCACCAACCACCTCAAGGTTTATTGCAGCCCCTTCCTACACCACACCGCCCCTGGTCCCATATTGCTCTTGATTTTATCACAGGCCTTCCCTCATCCAATCACCACACCACCATTCTCACAATTGTTGATAGATTCTCCAAAGCAGTTCACTTAGTTCCCCTCACTAAACTCCCTTCTGCTCAAGACACTGCCAACCTAGTAATCCAACATGTCATTAGACTCCACGGCATACCCACTGATATCACTTCCGATCGCGGCCCCCAGTTCACTGCACTTTTTTGGAGAACATTCTTTAAAGCTTTAGGCACTTCAGTCAGTTTGTCATCAGGTTTCCACCCCCAGACTAATGGCCAGACCGAGCGAGCTAACCAGTGTGTGGAAAGTGTTTTACGATGTCTCTGTATTAGGAACCCCTCCTCCTGGAGCTATCAGTTACCGTGGGTGGAATACGCGTTGAACAGCCACACCTCTGCTGCCTCCGGCGTCTCCCCCTTCAAAGCCTGCCTGGGCTACCAGCCCCCTTTGTTCCCGTCCCAGGAGGAGGAGGTAGCTGTCCCCTCAGTCCGCGAATTCGTCCGTAGGTGCAGACGCACCTGGACTGCCACCCGCCAGGCCCTGCTCAGGTCGGTCGCTCGGATGAAAGAACAGGCCGACAAGAGACGCACCGCGGCGCCCATGTACCGACCTGGGCAGCGGGTCTGGTTGTCTTCAAGGGACATTCCCCTCAGAGGTAACGGGGGTAAGCTTTTCCCCAAATTCCTGGGCCCTTTCACCATTGAAAGGGTCCTAAGTCCCACTGCCGTTCGCCTCCGTCTCCCCCTGTCCATGCGACGCATACACCCCACTTTCCATGTGTCCCAGTTAAAACCTGCAGTAACCCACCCCCTGTCCTCTGGACCTGATCCCCCACCACCCGCCCGGATCATCAATGGAGGCGAAGCCTACACGGTCCGTGCCCTCCTGGACTCTCGTCGACGAGGCAGAGGACTGCAGTACCTCGTCGACTGGGAGGGTTACGGACCTGAACATCGCAGTTGGGTGCCAGCAAGGCACATATTGGATAAAAACCTCATCAAAGACTTTCATGCTAGTCACCAGAGACTTTCAGGTTGAACGCCAGGAGGCGTTCGTTGGGAGGGGGGTTCTGTTGGGATTCTGGATTCTGCTGTCATGTTAAGTTCTGTGCCTGGCCTAGCCATGTTTTCATTTTCATGCTTTGCACTTTGTCTCCCCTGTCTTGTCAGGTGTGTATCTTTGCTCACGGTCCCTTGTCTTGTGTGACACTCATTCGGGTGATTTATTGGTTTCTGGGTTTCAATCTTCTTTCATTATCTCGTGTTCTTCCTTCCTCTCTCTTTTTCTGTCTTACTAACACATACTAACAGTTTATTGTTTTTGCTCAATACTAATCCACACTAACCTTGTATATTTGGACTAACTTACTAACAAGCACTTGGGATTGTATAGCTGCACTTATTAATTGACTAATGATCTCTCAGCTGTCGCCCAATTCTAGTCTCCGCCTCCTTGCCTATCCCTAATTATCTCTGCTGCAAGTTTCTGTGGTTTTCCACTTATACTTTGTGCTTTCCTTTTCTTTTATCTTGGCACTTTAGTACTCCTTAACCGGAGCTGTTGTTTTGTACTTAGGTTTGTCTTGTGATCCCTGTCTGCGTTTGGGCTACAGCCAAATTCATGTAATTAGTTTATCCCTCATGTGTCTCTCCCTGATCATTGTTCCCACTGATTGCACCTGTTCTCCCTGGTCATGTGTTTACCCCGGGTGTGTATATAAGATGTCTGTTTGGTACACTTTCTTGTCAGATCGTTCTCCCTAGTTTTCTCGTGCCACGTTTCTCGCCTTGATTGCTCAGTGTTTATCTTTCTGATTGGATTGCTCGACTATTGATTTTGGTTTGCCCTTTTTGGATATTGTTGCATCTGTGAGTTTTGACCTTTTTCTGCCCGACCTTGATTTTGTGATTACTGCCCTGGTTTTGGATTCGGACTGTCTTTGGCTTATGAGTTTGTTTCTCCTCCAAACCTACGCCTGTGTACCGAACCCTTTTTGTCTGACCACGAACTTTGTTATTGGTGCCCTGGTTACGATTCTGGATTACGCCCATTGGATACTGTTTTTGGATTGTGGACTTTGTACCGTTGCCAGCTCTGTTGGGGGGTTTCCCCCTTCAGAAATAAAGCCTCCTTTTTGCATTCTACTGGTTGTCGCTCTTGGTTCATTTCGTAAATCACAACACTGATAATTATTTCAGTTTGAGTTTGATATGAAATGATGCAATTGATGGATTAACTGTCGTAGAAAGTGGCTATCAAACAATTCACTGTCTCGAGGAAATCACAGAGGGTATCCTGTCTTATTTTACTCTGCACCAGCGACATATTTTCTGCGCTTGAAAGAGATGCACTCTGCTATTGCTGTCACTATAAATGTATTGCCTTTTAATATATCTGGCATTTATTTTCACACTTAAAGACTAAGTCATTTTCATTGGGAAAACTAAGTTAAGAAGTGCCAACCTGTAATATTGTGGAGCAAAAATATTTTAGTGCGAAAGTGTATTTATTCATGCCAAATAAATTTTATGCGTGGTATTTAGACACATGTCTGTTCATATGGCAGGAACAAAACTGCCATGCAAAGCCAAAGTGTAGTAACTACGTATTGGGTAAAATGAAAGTTATGAAGGTTTTGGCCTGAAAGTATATGGAGGTTAGGATTTATTTGGAAAGAAATTAAGCCATGGGAAGTCAGTTAACCATCATGTATCAGAGATATTCTATCTCTTCATTTGTCGTGACAGCAAACAAACACCGGAGATATTTTCACTGTTCAAATTATTTTGTCGTTACTGCACTTAGCCTTTGTAGGGCAGAAAGCTATCATAATGTATGTGTATCAAATGATAATTATACAAGCGGGTCAGAGAAAAAGGTGATGAAAAATTGCAATTTTTTTGGGCTTTCATGCACTTTTATGAGTTTGAATCCTGTGCTTTGAGAAGCAGTAGCCTTGACAAAGGAATCAATCTAACGGAGAGAAGTTTCGCCCGGATAAAACTCCAACTAAGCAAAGCAAGAGCCCAAACCCAAATCAAATGCCACCAGCCTGTTCTAGTTGTATTCTGTCATAAAACCATCCAGCCATGAGGTTTAGCTAATATCCAGCTGTACAGTCACATGATGTACAATAAGGTGTTTGTCTGTTTACTGCATGTTAGCACCTGTTTTTCTGCAATCCAAATAGCAGGTGGTGACAGATGTCAAACCTCCTCACCAGATGCTGGAGTTTCACTGACATTCTCCCTTCCTTTCTTCATTCTGCTTTGCTGTTTCCTCTTCTCATTTATCCAGGAGAGCAGGCCTGTTCATTACAGCCTCAACAAATACTTTGCTGACGCCATCTGTCGTCAAACAATCCTGATTAACTCCGGTAACCTCGCTCTCCTCTATGTTGGCAGTCAACGAGAGAGGTTATTGGTTATGTTGATTCATATGGCCCACTTAAACCTGAAGGAATTCACGTGGCTTCCCAAAAAATGCGGGAGATTAATTGCCGGACGAACCGACTGCTCCCGTCCAACAAATCGCAAAGCATTTATAGAAGTTACAGCAATCAGAATCAATTTGTTTCCATTATGGCAGCGTAAAACATGATCTGCCCTACATGCTATGCCAAAGATATATGAATGGCTGGCAACAAAGTCAGGTCCGAACTGTAGCCCTGTGGAAATTCATTGAGACTGTTTCCTCTCATTAGAGAAGTGATGGCAGTTATAGCCAACTCTGGTCTAGGAGGGCAGTAGTGTCTGCGGTTTTTTTTTTTTTTTTTTTTTTTCCTCAGTGCTTAATTGATAAATTAAAGCAGGTGTTTACACAAGCTAATTCATCTCAGCAGGTTTCTTGGGTGAAGCTATCAATGCTGTCCACCGAGCCGTGACTTCTGTGGGTTTAATCCAGGCCTTTATTATTGTTATTACTATTATTACTAATATGCAAATAAAAGCTTCATGAATACCATTTACAGAGCATATCAGTGATCTGCACTTACTCAGATAATTTACTTGAAGCAGGTACTTTGTACGTATGTTTGCAAAGTTCTTGAACTTTAGGTCTGAGGTCACATGCTGAGGAAGTGTTCATTCAGCCTCTTCTTGAAGACATGAACACTACTTGATGTGCTGTATCCAGTAACGGCAGGGAGAAGGCTGATCTTTGTTGTTACAGCGGAGTTGAGAGAGCCCCCTTCAAGGCTTTTGGTGTTAGCCCTGGGGAGCGACTAGGTATGGTTTGGTGGTAACCTCCGGGTGGTTTGACCTGGGATGTGGGCTGAGGGTAGCAGTGGGATGTGGGCTGAAGGTAGCAGTGCTTTCAAGTCAGTGGGACAGTTGGGGTTGTGCATTTTGAAGAGAACGTTTGTTGCTGCAACAATCCTGCGACGAATCAGCTTAGTGATGGCATGGTTCTTTAGGGCGTAGTGTGATGGCTGGTATTTTGAGACACCAAATGCAGTGGCCGGAACGAAAGGAAGTACTGCGAAATGACGAACACAGACAAAATAAAAGACGGTGGCTCGCGCTTCCAAAGGACATAAATCTAGTCTGAGTAAAAATAAGAAAGCAACATGAGCTAGACTGAACGAAATGAAGGAAAAATCTCAGAAACCGAGATAAAAGATCAGACATCCAGATGGTGCACAGACAGAGGAAAAGAGAGAAAGATTCCCTCACAAACTAACACTTTCCTGTTTTGCAACTAATTCCCCACCAACTCTCTAGCTATAGACCTTACGGCCTATAGTGCAATCGAAACACTGACACTCTGGCAAAGGTGGCGAGGCGGAACTTGGGCCTAAATAGAGTCCGGGCGCCGCCCACAATTGATGCCAGCTGGCCAAAGAATCTGATTGTGGGCAAAACGGCATCGTCCCAGACGAGAGCAACAGAGAAAGCTCTAAAGCAAACGCCAGCCTCCAGAACCATGACACACGATCCTCATCTCCATTAATGATATTTAATGCCTTTTTTTGGATAATGCCTAGCTGCCTAAGAGTGGTTTGCGAGGCACTCATCCAAACAAGGCAGTATTCTCCATGATGCTCCTGACCTGGGTTTTGTAGACATTGGCTCTACCTCTGGGATCAAGTTAGTCTCTAACTTCCGCAGTACCTCAAGAAGTTGTTCAGCATGTTTGCAGGTGTTAGAGAGATGGCTGGTGCACTGGAGTTTTCTGTCAATACATAGTCTCAGAACTTCCATCTGCTCCCTGAGCTTGAATGGAGTGCTCCCAAACGAACGGTAAGGACTTGATGGATTCCTCTTCCTGGACAGGATCTTTGCCTTGCACTTGCTTGGCTTGAAGGTGACCTTCCAGGGATCTGCCAGGTCTTTGTTTAGACTCGCTGTAAACTGAAGTCTATTTTATGATGTTTTGGTTGCAAAAATGGCGGCCATTGTGGCCTGGCTCATTGCTAACCACAAGGAAGTTCTCAGAAAAGCCCTGAGGTGGTTTTTTTTTTTTAAGGTGCTTTTGATCTTTTGCATAATTATTAGTAAGATCTTTTTAGCTGACCGGACGCATCTGTTTTTCTAATTTCATGGCTCTGTATTTGTTTCACTGATGTGAATATTTCAGGGTGGGGATGGAAGCTGTGCAAAGAGGAGGTGATGGTACTCATTCAGTTAACATTTCATTTTCACCATTTACCAAAGCTGTTTTCCAGAGCAAATTTCACTGTGGGCGTAGGTACTGCATATACAATCCATTTATATGGGTGGATGTTAAGCTAAAGCGGTTCCATATAATTGCCTTACTTAAGGTTGGGAATAATCCAGTGAATAACTCAGAACTGGTAACACCGCTATTATAATGGTTAGGATGACAATCAGTTGTAATCACTTTTTTTTAGCTGCTAATTCAAACATGCAGTCATCCATCCACTATGTAACTCTGTGGGTGGGGAGGGGATGACACTTGGAGTGGATGTGAAATTGATTTGGTTGCAGATTTTAAATCAGCTCAAGTGTTTTTTTTTTCATCCCTGGAAATTACACGAGGCTATCTCTTGTATTTAAATTATGTATAACTTTCGTAAATATACTAAAAATATAAAATATTAATGTACTAAAAATAAGCTCATTCTGAAGGATTTAAGAAGGAACGTGTTTTTCTCATAATTGGTTGATTTTATACGGCGTGACCGCTCAGACAATGTTTATTAAAGATATTTGAGTTTACCCTTCATGACCAGACTGATGAAAACAATGGGGCCTCCACCTCCTGGATGTAAATACTAAATTACTGGGCTATTTTGGTGCCAATTAAGAGCAAATTTTTGAGAAATTCAGAAAAAATCTGACACACTGGATTGTTGACCCCCCTGCATGTGGCTGATTTTTTTTATTTTTGAGATTGATGTCGTACCTAAACCTCAAAACCCAAACCGCTCCTCTGTCGACTTCTTCTTTACTGAGCAACAGCGATCCCTTTTTTGGCCCTTTTTGGCCAATTTAACAAAATAAAGTTCCCACCTCTAACTCTAAACTTCAGTGGTGTCCCACCTCAGTTTATTGAAAGCGAGTCTACTGGGAGGGCAGATTACCAGAATGTAGTTATCCACCTGAGGCACCCTTGAAGTTTGCCAATAGGGGGGGCTATGTAATATTTTAGTTGGAAGGACCTTAATTCAAACCTTCTATGACTTGTGGGACAACCTTGAAGTTGAAGTCACAAAAGTAACTGTAGATTTTAGTTAAGGTCCTTCCAACTAAAAGATTCCTGCAATAGAGCAACTGGGATACCTTTGAAGTTTAGAGAAAATCTGTGACAAACATTAAAAAAAATGGTTTGGAGCATTTTGAGCGCCCCCTATTGGCAAACCTCAAGGGTGCCTCAGGTGGATAACTACATTCTGGTAATCTGCCCTTCCTATAGACCCACTTTTAATAAAAAAAATTTGAGCTGGTTCACCATTGAAGTTCAGAATTAGAGAGGTGGGAACTTGCAATTTTGTTAAATTGGCCAAAAAGGGCCAAAAAAGGGGTCACTGTAGCTCGGGACAGAAGGGGTCAAAAGAGGAGTGGTTTGGGTTTTGAGGTTTGGGTACCATACCCATCTCAAAAATAAAATATCAGCCAAATCAAGGGGGGGGGTCATCAATTCTGACTGTCTGAACCTCTCAATAATGGGCTCTTAAGGGTTCTTCCCATTTATTCTGCGACACGCCTTGATGATCAAATAAATGATCGGGCCGAGACAGCGCTAAGATTGTCTAAGAGGACCATATGAAAAAAACAATTCCTCTGGTCTGCATGTACCGTAAAGGCCAGGTTTAGTCATTTTAGACAGTTCTCAAAACAAAACAAAAAAAATAAAAATATTGTTTGTAAATATATGTAGTGCTGTTATTCAATATACTATTTGTATAAATGCCTAGTAACGTGAGATGGTCCTGTTTGGCTGTGTCTATTTTCAGGTCAGTACCTTTTGTGTCATCTGTATGTGCCGCATGAGTAAAGGCCAGTGGTGTGAAGCTCATTTCATTGTGAAGCGTGAAGGCAGCCCGGGCTAAATGTGAAAATGCTTTATTTCATTACTCTCCCTCTCTCTCACGCTCTCTCACTCTCACTCCCAACTCTCTCTGTAATTTGGACAGCTAATCTCAAGGCAGCTTTCCACTCCTTAGGTGGAAAGCTTCCATAATTGTGGGTTATTCAATATCAGACGAAAAAGAAACAGTTGATTTTGTCAGGCTGGATCCAGATTCGGGTTCATTCAGAGATGGCCGTCTCCTTACTTGACAAGGTGTCAGTGACGTACACTACAGAGTTGATGTGCAAAATGCAGTGTTCATTCTCCTACTTCAGAAATCAGTTCTGCTAGTTGACGGGGAGATAATTAAAAAAAATGATGGAAACTTAAATTGGAAATTGAACTGAAGGAATTGGTACCTTTTTTTTATTGTATGTATTTCATGAGAAGCTTGTTTTCTGACTTTCCTGTCCTGCAGTCAGTTTATTAATTGACAGCCATGCTTTTTTGCCATAATACAACACTACATCGATCTGAGGTCCAATTTTCAAAATGGCCTGTTCGCTACTCATCTAAAATGATTAGAGCTAAATACGCTGAATGTTGAAGGTCTTCTTTTATTGGCACGATTTTTTTATTTCTTTTTTTCTAGTTCTGTGGCAGGCATGTCAAGAATTTTGAGGACAGTGTGCAGATAAAGCTCATGAACTACTTTGTGTGATTTATAATTGTGGATGAGTTTCTCCTGTTGGGAGAAAGCAGGCCTTAATGTTCTGTCGAGCAGGAGGATGCTGACATGACTGCTATAATTGTTGCTTGAGGGAGATACTGCTGCCATTAGGAATGACGAATTTGAAAGAACAGAACATTCTTTACTTTTTCTTAAAGACATGAGAGGAAAAGTCTGTGGGATTCCATATTACACAAAATTATTACATGGAAGTTACTGTACAAAATTTTGTGCAATTCCATATGACTAGCACTCTAACATTAATTCAAGTATCATTTTAAAATGCTTTTTTGTTTTATTGTCATACCAATAGTAATGTTCACAGTTAGAGTCAGATTTACTCTGACCCTTTTCCATCTCCATAACATTTTAGTACATGCAAACCCAATACTATGATTGGGTAGGATATTTGTTTGCGTGGGCAGTTTTTTTGTGTAGTAAATGGCTTTAAATTGAAGCTGTTAGTAATTTAGGGGCAAATGACAAATCACAGGGATAAAAAAAGTGTGTGTGTGTGTGGGGGGGGGGTGTAGATTATTTACTGTTTGTAAAATTAAATTGTTTGTTTAACTAAAACATTATAGATTACTTTCACTGACGCAAATAAAGGATTAATCCCAGACTTAAAGCATAGTTTAATAGGGAGTCTTCATTCCGAAATGAATCAAATCTTGGAATAGTTTCAATCAACGTCAATGAAATAGTCTATAATTAATTATAATTAAACTGAACTCAGTTCTTTGCTTTCCAGTGCTGTAGTTCAGGGTGATTTGTTATTGATGTGCTTCATCTCCCCCTGTCTGGCCAGACGTTTTCCGGAAACTCAAACACGGAGAGCGTGGTTCGGCACGACTTGCAGCACCCCATCGTCGCACGCTTCCTGCGCATGGTTCCCCTGGTATGGAGCGAGGAGGGGCGCATCGGGCTGCGGATCGAGGTCTACGGCTGCCCTTACTGTAAGTATGCAGCTTCGCACGACACCTCTGCTAACGCTGTGATCGGCTCACTGTGCGTTTCAAAGGCCCCATATGATGAAAATCACATTTCTCCTCGCCCTCTAACATTGGTCCTCCTTCTACTTAAACATAGCCAATCTTTTCCATTTTTTAAACATAATTTAATAGAAATGACCAAAACAAACAGGAATAAATAAATGTTTTCTCTGAGAACACTTGCAACCCCTGAATGTTGAATGTGCCTCGCACCATTTTTAAAACTACCTCATTAGTATTCACGAGTAAGCAAATTTAATGTCACGCAAAAGCGGATGTGCGCGGTGGATGCAAAAACGAAGAGAAGTTTGCCAACAGCAACATGCCGGAGCCAAAGAAATATCAAACTGATTCGGCCCATAAAAGAGCGAGAAAAGGCCAGGAAGAAGATCGATCGAAAACCAGGATGAATATAAAAGACCAAAGTGATCGCTGGCAAACTTTATAAGCCAAGTTTGGAGATATTTCCGATGAAGTTGTAACCAAACTTTTGCTGGATACGAAAGCAAACTTGATGCCTGATTTCCCAGTTTCCAAGCACTTTCAGATCATTCATGTACTTCAAACCGTCCAATAATTGTTACTAGACATATTTATTGTAATGAATTTCTAATGCATATACGTAATTTATTTACTAGCAGTCGAATCTGATGACCGATCTGACGTGGCTTTTCATGCAAATCGCTCATGCATACAGTATTTAGCATTCCCGCAGCCACAGTGGCTGATCGTAATGGTCGAGTATTTGGTTTCCTTCGGAGTTTATCCATATAAGAGGTCGAGGACAACATTAAAACTTAAACACAAATCTTTTTATTGGAACAGCCTGGCAAATTATGCAATAAAAGCATAGAAATTAAGGGAACGAATTGGCTACCTTTAACATCCGCCAACACGTGAAGCAATATTGTCTCGGCTTTGTTACTGTGGCGCACTTCCTAAAATGTGCTTGATTGACTAATTTTGAAGACATGCATCGCCAGTTAATTCATCTAACTAAAACAGAAGGAGTCTCTGTCAGAATGTATGTACTGTATGTAGGCACGCCCCTCCATTTTCTCGACATCAATGAACTTCACACTTGGCGGGTGCCTTGCCGAAGATTCAAGGAAGTGCTGTGTTGAGTGAGATTTTGTTTGGCTGAGTGCTTCACAAGAAAGCTGCATTGTGGCAGTACTGTAAGCCAAGCAATTGGCCCACTCCAAACAGACATGTTTTGAATGGGCACTTTGCTTGTTGTTTTAACAAGCAGAGGAAATGTGTCGTCTCATTGTGTCACTCTGAATGAGTATAAACTGTTTTTCAAAAGTATAATTGTCATTTTATCCAGTGCTTTGTTTCATTTTCTTGGTGTATAAAGACTAAGTCAGTCATCTGGCAGAAAGGTAGCATGACTTGCAGTGCTATGTGCTATGACGAGTGAAGTATTCTCAAATCACACAATTAAGGTCCCTCTCGTTGCCCATAGTTTGAATGGATTTCTCGTCGCCTCAGAAAACTAGGAGATCCTTCCATATTTTCTGTCTCCGAGATTGACAGGACAGAGAATAGAAAACTATTACAGTTATGTCACAACATTTTTAAAGCCATAGGTAATGCACTTAATACATTAGTGGCTGTATTTTTGGGGAAGACGTGGTGCTTTCACTACCCTTAACTTAATGCTGCTTCATTGATGGCTTAGTTTTGAACCAGTTTCAAACACCCTCTCCCTTTCGTGGAAGAGCAGTTCCAGTGAGTACACTCACCTCCTGTGAAGTGTGCAGAGACACTGAAATCAAAGGCTGAAAACTCAGCATCCCGCCGTCATTTTCACTCCATATAGTTTCATTTTCATCTTGTTGACTGGCAGAATGACAGAGAGGCAGTCTCCACACATACGAACTAAAAGTATCAGGATGACCAGAAAATGTCCATTGATGATGACAGCAGCAAAAATGCACTTGACATTGAGAGCCGATACATAGTGCATTCATTCACACAATACTAGGGGGAAAAAATGTTCCAATATTTCAAATTCCAGCGCAGAAGATAGAAAATGGATCATTCCATTTATTTCTGGTTCAGGGACGCCAACTTTGCTTCTCAGAGCTCTCCGTATTAATTCCAGAATGCTGACTAGGACGATATAAACCCAAGGCCAGTACCTTGGACACCTTATGAAATATGGTGGGCTTGCGCAATCTAACACTCCTACCCGAGACTTGAACCCTGCCCCCCGTCCCTGATACAAAAACAAAACAGTTGGGAGGGTTCTGAAATCTTCATATGAATTTGGGAATTCTAATTGTGAGCATTCAGTTGGTTCTCCCGTGTCATACCTGCAGCTAACCCTATAAAACCAACAAATCCATGCATGGGTCAGTCAAATGCAGCTGCTGTATTCAAACCTGCATTCAAAACTTCAGGCCTATTTTAAAGTCTAGAGTAGATCCCAAGGTTTCCAAAGATCCAAAATATGGTCTGCAACAGTAAAAAGGAATGATGTCATTTGAGCCCTAGCCAGAATATGCTTTAATCTCAAGGACGTGGGAGAATCACAGCTGGGCATGAGGAATTGCTATCAGTTGTCTCTCCGCTGCCTGTAATGGGATCTACTGGGGGAAAATAAGCTCCTCACTTTTAAATTTGAGCCAGCTGAAATCTGGCAAGGAAATAGATGGGGGATATCTAATTTATATCTAATTGGAGGTAGGCCAAATTGAAAACGCAATGTTATGTGTGGGTGAAGTCTCATAGGGACATCACACATACAATTATGACTTCCAGTGCAAAGCTTCTGTTCTTGGAGAACTTCATCCACATGATTAAGTTTGATTAAGTGCTGTCTCTGGGCCCTTTCAACAGGACACCAAATTTATTATCTGCTCCAGGTTCTTTTTTTAAATCAGTTTCATAGTACATTTGGTTCTCATACTGTACACCCATATTTTATACATTTATAATGGTTATACTTCACACTAATTGGAAAATTTTAATAGCTCTCAGGTATTGCACTGTGGGTGAACTGTGTGTGTTGTGTGATTGGCTAGCAAGCGTTCCAGGGTATGACCCTTCCTCTCAGACAGAATAGCTGTGCTGGGATTGGCATCGACCCGCCGTGACCCTGATTAAGAATAAGTTTGTTTGTAATTGGATGGACAGATAGAAAACTTTAATATGCCATAGGCTGCAAATAACATGAAAATCCACCCAACTTAGAATACCTCCTTCATAATGGTAACATTTTGTCTCCACGGTATAGAACTGCGCTTTACCTCATTGAATACCACATTTAAGCTAATCCCCTCTTATGACACATTTTGTATTATTTTATTATTAAAAGCCCAAACACATTCCGGATAGCACTGTACTGTATATCAACTTGAGGTCATGTGGATGTGTTGAAATACAAGCTCTAATTCGGTCAGTTTGCCATGCCTCTGAGAAACTTCTTGCTTGGAACAGAGTCTCATGATCAAACGCATTTCCTGGGATGAATGATCCAGCGTCCAAATGCCCCTGACCTTGAGGTTTCTGATCAAATGAACTTGCAAATTTATGAGCATTTGTGTAAAATAAATAAATAAATAAACCAGAAGTTGCTGTTTCAGCATGTTTTAATGTGTCTTGCTGTGGGTCAATAATCTTTCAAGGAACAGAAACGGTTGAAACTTTTTTCAGACTTGCCATTTTGTAATTTTTAATAACCTATATTCCATGTTGTGTCACAACACCGTTTCCATCATTTTTACGTCGGGCAGAGGGACTAATAATAAAGTTTAAGGTCCTGTTTCTTGAGTAAAACTTGTAGCTTTAATTTTCTGTTTTTGAAATTTGTCAATGGAGATTATGCCTTAGTGTTGTGGCTCTAGAATTTCACATTTCAGAATGTCATCATTTATTACCACATGCACTGACTCACTAAATGGGGCCTGTCGGCTTGTAAAATCATGCTCTCTTAAGAACTCGCTACTCTGAGCATTAGCAAAGCTATTTTGCATGTACTGTCTGGTCCATACATATTCATTTTAGCTGCCTACCACAGCATAATGAATATGAGCTTGAAGTGCAGAATTTCAGATTCAATTTGAGAGCGTATAAATCCAAACTAAACGAATAGTGCAGGACGGACAGTCACAACCCTCATGTGAATCCGTCTAGTGTCTCCTTCTATCCAGCACCTTCCATCTTTTACGCTGCAAAAAAACAAAATCTTAGCAAGCATTTTAATCTTGTATTTAGACTTAAACACTTATTTCTATTCCCTTTTTTTTTCTTAGAAAAAGAAATTCTCCCTCTGATTTAAAGTCATTTCGATTTGTTTCTAGATGTGTCCATAGGATAAGATGATATCACTTTTATGCGCCCACACGCTCAACAACTAAACTTTTTTTTGAGGGACAGCTGCGTGTGCTTCCAGACACATACACACGCCGCACGGACTGCTGAAACATTTCTATATATATATTTTTTTTCCTTATTTTTTACTCCAGGGGCTGACGCAATCAGCTTTGATGGCCAGGGGGTGATCTCCTACCGCTTCAAGATGAAAAAAATGAAGATCCTGAAGGACGTGATCGCCTTGAAGTTCAAAACCTCGGAGAGCGACGGCATCATCTTACACGGCGAAGGGCAGCAGGGTGACTACATCACCCTGGAGCTCCGGCGAGCCAAGCTGGTGCTTCTGATAAACCTGGGTAGGCCTCTGCCCCGGCACTTCATTTAGATGTCTGTGCACGCGTCCATCAAAAATCAGATGGAAGCTCTGGCTGTCGACTCATTCTTCTGAACTCAGAGTTAAAAGGCTTAAGGTGTTGCGCTGAAAGGCCTTTGTGGTAAAAGAAATAAAATTTAAATTAAATTTTTTTTTCTGGAATGAAGCTGCCTTTTCCCACATCAAGATGAAGCTTGATGCCTATCTGGCATCGTATTTGAAAAATTATTATTTTTTGGAAAGGAGGCAAAGGAGAAATCGTAATACCAAAGTGTACAAGCTGGGAAGTCTTTTGTCTGATTGGGACTGCTGTAACCATGGTAACACTAACTTCAATTCACGGAACATTTAACAATTTAGCTGCAATATTGAGCCATTGTTTCAATCTTAATTTCCTCTCATTTGGGTAAATGAGGAAAGTACTCGTCAGGATGAGATGGCAAGAATGGGATTTACTTTTATTACTTTTTTTTTCAAAACAAGAGCTAAATATAGTGCTTTAACTCTCTGTGACTGCAGGTAGCAACCAGTATGGCTCCATCATGGGGCATACATCAGTGACAAGCGGAAGTCTGCTGGATGATAACCACTGGCATTCGGTGGTCATCGAGCGCTATCGGCGTAACGTCAACTTTACCCTAGACCGTCATACGCAGCACTTTCGCACCAATGGGGAATTTGACCATCTGGACCTTGATTATGAGGTAACGATCATCCCACAACTGTTGAAGGAACACTGTCACAGACACAGATTGAGGTGCATCCTCGACTAAATTGAGTTTTATGCATGAAATCATAATTTCATAATTTCATAATTTTACCTCTTGAAATCATATACTAGGCTTAGCCCGTGTTTGTGAATCTGGCGCAAAGTGGTGTCTATAACAAGAGCACATCCAAGGCTGGACTGGTTAATCTGGCGTACCGGGCAATGCCTGGTGGGCCGACGCACAATTTGGGCCGAGGCAATCATATTTTATAAAATTGTAATAACATTGATAATTTTGACCGACCACGCCGGCCTTTACAACACGGAAAGCAGCCCGTTGGTTCATTTTCAACACGGACACAGGGCTGGCCCAATTAAATCTCTGAACCCTCCCTCCTCAAGGGAAGAACACATGCAATTGCGTACGGCTTGTCGGTAGCCAGTAGTCCAGATAAAGGCGAACACACAGCAAGATGATTTTACCTGAATGGAAACTGATTAATGCATTTTCAGCATTTATTGGCTGCTTGCCTCTATTTTGTCTTGCCATATGGAGAGCACTCCCTGAGATTTCTTATACATTGGAGTATGATGTGACACAAGCTTTTTATACCACTTTTTAATGTTCTACTTGTGACTACCCTGGTTATCTTTCATCTTGACCATTTTTCAGTATCTATTTATATATTCGTTTTATGATATAGAAATTACTGAAAAACTGTATTCTCGCAGATAAAAAAAATGATGCATAGGCTTAAACCATGTAAAGTTTATTTAATGTTGTTGTTTTCGTCTTAAAAGTTTACGAAGGCACGCTTGCTGGGAAATTAGTTTGTAAGCTTGCTTGTCTCTAGTTCTGTTAACAGTTTAAAAACGCTTTTCAACAATTAGAGGTAAGACGAAAAGCAGTGGAGAGGCGGAAAAGCTTCGAGAATTAAGTAAACAGACATCGGAGCCTCAGGCTTTCAATTGCTAAAAATGACCAGCTGTTTTGCCACAATGATCCTCATGTAGCAAGCAGTTTTCATTTGGAGGGGGACACGGAAAGCGGTAAGACTGATGTCAAATTAAATTAATAGGCTATCGCAAGTATGTGTTCGGTTAAAATTTGCTTCAGCTTACAAAAGGCCCCCACTGATGAACCAGCTGTTCATAACCTACTATTTGATGCATATTGATTTGTTGTTTTATGGTGGCAAATAAAATTTGTCCTGGAATACAGCAAGGAAGACTTTCAACTGTAGTTCTGAAGCTAGTGAGCTATTCTATGCCCTGCTGAGTCTGTAAGCTATGTAACGTTATTTAAAAAGGTTATGTATGAATCAATCCCTATGATGCAATGATCTTATCAAAAATTATAAATGGCCCCAAGGTCACATTTCTTTTTCACATTCATTCTTGAAATATATTAATTATAATCATAATAACTTCTTCTCTTTGTCATGGTGGTGCAGTGATTAGCACTGCCACCACACAGCAAGAAAGTTGTGGGTTCGATTCCGGCCTGGGCCATTTGTGTGTGGAGTTGAAGGGCATGTAGGCAATGACTGAGCTTAATTTTAACTTTTAGTAACAGCAAAGTGTGCGTGTATGGCAAGCTGTCGCGTCACGGTCGGGTTGGGCCGCCATGACCGAAAATGCTACGGCCGTTTTTTTGTCCCAGTCCAGCCCTGAGCACATCTTCATCTTTCAATTTAGCATGTAGATCATTCCTAGTCATTCTGTTAGCTGCAGAGCTATTATGCAAACAGAGTACACATTCGACAGAACAAGTGTTTACAGCCCTGCTTTTTTGTATCCTCTTGTCTTTGCAAATACATGCTGGTTACAGACTGTTTGACCTCTTGAAGGTGATCCCCATTGCAACCCTCTCCCGCTACTTTTTAGAGAAGCGAATGGGAGAGATTTGTTAATTAGTCTTGAATTTTTCCAGCCAAAATCTCCAGAGTCAGCTCCCAAGGAATGTTCAAGAAGGGAAACGCATGTTAATGCAAGCTAAAGCTTGTTCAGGAGTCATAATGTCAAACCGATTCTCTTTTCATGGATCCGGCCTGCCGTGATTATCTTGGTTTGCCCTCTAGATTCGTTTCCTCTGTTTTTCTCTGCAGCTGGTATCGCAGGAAATTACTCTGCCCTCCCCACGATAGCGCTCTGGATTTGCAAAAGGATGTTTTCAATGTAATTAAATGCCAATTAATATGAAAGGAAATCCCTTGCAAAATATTGAGAATATTAACTGTGGCAGCTGAATAAAATACTTTGCGGTTGTTTTACTGTGACTATTTGCTTGAGCCTTGCATAGCACAGGTGAAAAAAAAAAGATAAATTAAAAATCAATGTTTTCAGTTATTGCGCGCAAGATTAAATTTCACATGTTGAAGAATAACTGATTCTGTTTATGGTTTTATGAGCGTTACATAATTATCTGGCCTCCAAAGGAATCAGTCAAGATGTGTTTATTTATCTTAATAATGCAAAGCCCCCATGGGCACAGCTGTACCTTCTTGGGCCGGATCAGCAGGACTCCACCCTGTTAAACTCGTAAAGCAGCCTCTCCTCATTGATGTACTACACGCTCCACATCTCCACTTGTGCACAGTGACCTCACACAAAAATCTAATGACTGACTCGCCAGGAGTGTGGACTTATCCTGAATCTACTTTTGTGCAGCATATTGTGTTCAGGAGGAAGCGAACAGTATTATTTTTTTGCCCCAAGTAGGTGTACTGTTCTCCCGTTCTTGATTCCTGTCATGATTTTGGAGAGATTGTTTGTTTTTTGTTCTGTGAGGATTGTACTTCTATTTTTACTTGTTTTTGGTGTTACAGATTGGTTTTGGCCTCTCAGCTAAATAAATTACTTTCTAGGTGTCTGCCTCACCAGAGCTGGTTAATTCTCCTTAGTTTCTCCCTTTCTGGGCACCCAATTTTGGTAATGATTGGGAGGTTTATTCCCAAAGGAGTATTTCTCTTGTTTTTTATTATTCTTCAGTCTCTATCAAAACCTTAGTGGGTGGTTGTTTCTTAGCACCAGCTTTTTGATTCGTAGTGGCAATTGGTCTACTCTAATTTCCACTCCGTCACAGTGCAATTAAGCCACTCTGGAGATTCCAGTGACTACGCCTCCTGATCAAGTTGTAGCTTTGCAGCAAGTGGTCTTAGTCAGGCACAGCAGAGGAATTGAGAATTTAAATCAATGGCAAGCAGATTTAATTGAACGTATGTGCATTCAAGGGGAAGCTCTTTGGCGCCTGAAAGACCGCCTGTCAGGGTTGACTGAAAGTCTTGGTGTACTGACAGCTCCTCTGTCTAAGCCAGTTCCACAAGCACAACTTAATCTCACTAAAACACAATCACAAGCCCCGATTGCCATCCATGAATTAGAATTGCAACTACCACCTCACTATGATGGTGAAGCTGGCAGATGCAGAGATTGTTTTGGTTCAGTGTCAAATATTTTTCAGAGCTCAGCCTTCGCAATTCTCTAATGAGGAGTCACGAGTTTAGTTTATTTTTTGTTTTTGTCAGGAATTGCATAAGCGTGGGCAGGACCACATATTTGGTCTAAATTGCCTATTGTTAGCACTGCAGATAACCTAATGCAGGAAATGATCTCGGTGTTTGATCATGATATTACAGGCTATGATGCAGCTACCCATTTGATGCATATACGCCAGGGAGAGAATTGCGAGGCCAATAGTTAGTACTCATTATCATGTTTCAATACACCCCAAGTCAATTTCACACTGGAATTCTCCTTCAAGAGAGATTTTAGAAAAGTTCTTCATCTATCTAGACATTCTGATTTTCTCTTTGAATCTTTCTGACCACAGAAGCATGGGCATCAAGTTTTCACGGCTCTTCTTGAGTTGAAGCTCTTTGTGTGGGCTGAAAGTGCATTTTTCACTCTAAGACGGTCTTTTTTCATGGGTTCATAGCGTCTGAAGGGTCAGTCCACATGGACCCAGACAAGGCCTTAGCAATCCGGAATTAGCCCATCCCACAGTCTGTCAAAGAGGTCCAGCAGTTTTTGGGGTTTGCCAATTTCTATTGCAGATTCATTCATAATTTCGCACAATTGCTGCTCCGACCATTGTGCTGACAAAGCTGAATGCTTCTTCTCACTTTGCGTGAAATCCTGCAGTGGAGGGAGTTTTCGAAGAATTTAAGAAGAGGTTTACCATGCAACCCATTCTGATCATGCCCGACCGATCTTTCCTTTTTGGGGTGGAAGTTGACACCTCAGAGAACAGAGTGGGTGCCATTCATTCTCAACGCTCGCAGCAGGATAAAAAAAATTATACCCTTATACTTATTTCTCTCAATCACTGTCCTCAGCCAAGGGAAATTATGACACTAGCGAAACGAGAGTTGTTGGGAGTTTAGCTGGTGCTGCAAGAGTGGCGTCATTAGCTTGATGGAGCTGAGCACCCTTTAGTGGTTTGGACTGACCATAAAAAATCTCCCGTTTATTCAATTAGCCAAGAGAAGCAATTTGTGGCAAGTGCATATAGGGTCATGTTTTTAATAGATTCAACTTCACATTAACTTATTACCCAGGCTCTAAGAACGAGACTGGATGCACTCTCTTGCATCTATGACCATTCGGACAGTGATCTGGTGCCTGAACCTCATTCCTGAGGCTCAGATTATGGCTTCAATACAGCGCGACATTGAGGCTGTGGTACAGAGGGCACTGCACTCTGATACTGGTTCAAGTGGGGAACCTTCTGGACGTTTGTTTATTCCCTTGGCAGCACGATCTCAGGTGTTGCAGTGGGGATGCTCTTCTAAATTGGTGGGTCTATCCTGTGGTCCATCTCACTAAACAGTTTTTGACCCAAGGCTTTTGATGGTCTAGCATGGGGAAAGACACTTGGGACTTTGTGGCAGCGAGCTATGTGAGCCCCGGAACAAGGGCTCTCATCTCCCACCCTCCGGTTTACTGCGGCCATTACCCATCCATAAGTGCCCTTGACACCACATTGTGCTGGACTTTATTTTCAGCCTTCTGAGCTCTGACGGTAACTCGGTTATTTGGTCGAAAGCAGCCCACTTTTTTGCACTGCCGAAACTGCTATCGGCATGGAAGACTGCTCAGCTCATGACTGACTATTGTTTTCAAGCTGCACAGGTTGCCATCAGATGTGGTCTCAGATCAGAGACCACAGTTTGCAACGCGGTTTTGGCGAGCCTTTGGCCAGCAACTGGGGGCGTTTCTGAGTCTTTCATCTGGGTTTCACCCTGAAACCAATAGGCAGACGGAAAGAACAAATCAGTCTTTGGAAAACATGCTCCGTTGTGTAACAGCTAATAACCCAACTTCTTGGAGCCGTTTTCTTGCTTGGACTGAATACTCCCACAATTCATTGCCTAATTCTTCCATGGGCCTTTCACCTTTTGAGGCTCAGCTGGACTATCAGTCTCCTCTTTTCCCGGAATCAGAGAAGGATTTTTAGGTTCCCTCGTTTAGTCACTTTCTCCACAGATGCCGGTCAGTGTGAAGGGTCCGTTCTTCTCTTTTATATTCTTTAAGGAGGCAGAAGTAAGCAGCCGATTGGAGGAGCCATCAAGCACCATCATATTGGGTGAGCCAAAATGTGTGGCTTTAAACATGGGATCTTCCATTGAAAGTGGGGCCACGGAAGTTAGCCCCTCGATTTATTGATGCTTTTAAAATTATTCGGAAGATTAACCCATACACGGCTCGGTAATAATTTCCCTCACTCTTTGAAGATTCACGCTACCTTTCCGTCTCCAATCTAATGTCTGTGAGCACAAGCGTTCTGGCACCCGATAATAAACCACCACCGCCACCACGGATGGTTGGGAGGGCCCGGCGTATACTGTGCATCACATTTTGCCTGAAATGCATGTGGGAAGAGGGGTGCAGTTTTTGGTGGATTGGGAAGGTTATGGCCCAGATGACCGGTGCTGGGTCCTATCCAGGGATATTCCTGCCCCAAAATGAATTTCTGTGTTTTGTAGACAGGGTCCTGGGGAAACGTTGGGAATCGTTTCTCAGAGGGGGAAAGTCCTGTCATGATTTTGGGGAGATTTTTTATTTCATTGGTCTGTGAGGAGTGCACTTCTATTTCACTCTTTTTGGTGTTACCGGTTGCTTTTAGCCACTCGGCTATCAAATTCCTTTCCAGGTGTAAGCCTTCCTAGAGCTGGTTGATTGATTTGCAGCACCTGCGTTCAGTCATATGTGGAAGTGTCACTCTCTCCCTGCTTGATTGTCGTTTATACATGAGAGCCGGTAGCAGCTAGAGGGCATGAGCTTTTGGTTTGTTTGCGAAGTCTTCGCATTTACTTTGAGAAAGGATTATACAAACTTTGTGGTAGTTGATCTCCGTAGTTTCTTCCTTTTTGGAGTCCTGATTTTGGTGAGGCTTGGGTGGGTTATTCCCGTAGAAGTATTTATCTTGTTTTTGTTATGCCTCTGTCTTTATTGAGACCTTTGCGGCTGCTTGTCTGTTAGCACCAGCTTTTAGATTAGATTCATAGTAGCACTTGGTCTCCTCAAATATCCACTTCGTTACAATTCCATGGGATTCTAGTTTCCTGGGTTCTAGTTTCTTCCCACAGTGAAATCTGAGATTCTAGAATTTTCTGCAGATTTGAATGTGTGAGTGAATTATCTGTGTGTGTGTGTATTACTCTCAGGATAAGCTCAGGATTACTCCTGATTTAAACTAAGTACCTGCTGGGATAAGGTCAAGCTATCCGGACTAAATGGCTGATAATGGATGGATGGATGGATGGACGGATGGTGATGCTGGATGGATGGATATACATGCTGTTGGTCTTTCTTAACCGGGCAGGCTGCAGCAGGAGCTGTGCAGTGATTAAACAGAACCCCTCTGTTGAGTTGGTGACTTCGGAGCTTTCTGGACTCTGCAAGCCTGTTAGTCAACCCATGGCAGCTCAGGAAATAATGGAAGACATGCACTCTGTCGCACAGACGAAATTTAGGTGCTAGTATCAGTTTCAAATGAACTTGTTTGGAAACATTGCACCTTGTTCCCCACCCTCTCCACTATTCACTGTAGGAGAGGCAGTGTTCCTTGAACTCACCTTCAGTCCCCTTCTTACACACACACACACACACACACACGCACAAACACAGGCACATGTACGCGCACCTACACGCAGTCAGACACGGTGAGAGGAGGTGCTTGTGGAGTGAGTACAGTATAGTGAGAGAGTTCAGTTTTATGCAGTGTTTTTACAGAGCTGAGAGATTGATTATTGAATGAACTGAAAACAACCTATAAAAAGAGCACTGCTATTGCAATGCAAAGAAGTCTTCCAGTGTGCAAATACTGGAGCATTACAACCTCAAATATTAAGCACCAATGGAGGTGTAGCATCACTAAGATGGACTGGCATATCGTCCGATGCGAGTTCCCCCCTCACTCCCATTGCATGCTGGGATAGGCTCCAGCCCACGCTCACCCCTAGCAACACTAATCAGGAATAAGTGAGTTTGCTAATGGATAGACTGATGGGTGAGGGCTTAGCTGTAGCTGCGGCTTACTACAGCCTCATCATGTCATAGACCCTGGTATCAGTTTGCAGTGTGAGCTGATACTCTGTTTGCTGCATGCAAGACTCAACCACCACAGTATGCACTACACATCTGTTACTTCTCTCATCCCACTGCTTTTCTGTGTTGCGGTGAAGGTATAGACTGCAGTTGTAATTGATGGGAATATTACACAGGGAGGATGTCAGACACAGATCTCGCCAGACAACTGCATGCAATAAGCACCTGTGGCCTCATCGTCTGCTCTCCTCTCAGCTATTTTACTCAAGTCAACACTTCATTCAGACCTTTTAGCAGTTTCCCAGAAAGATAATCGCGCTTGACGATTGTATTTGCTTGGCTTGTGATAGTTCTCTGCAATGGATTCAATATGGCAATACACGGCTGCCTTTTCAGAGCTATTTTTACCTTGTTTTAAAGATTTTAAGAAACATTTGACTGTTCAAGAGTGAAATGTTGCGGTTTTGCTGGGCTATATCTAGGTCATATTTAAATATCAGTGAAATGACGCAACAGTAGCACAGTGTAAATTGGCAAATCTTTGCATTGCAGACCTCGGTTTTGATTTCCAAAGTCACCGGCCTACTTTGTGAGAAAAGTGCGCGCAAAAAATAAATAAATAATAATAATTTGACTGCACTGTTGTGGAGAAACATGTTCATAAACAGTTTTCAAGCAAAAATAAATTTTGCCAATTGAACTGCCTACCAGTCTACTCAGCCTGGGGAATTTTCTGCAATGAAAACGGTGCACAAACCATACATCTACAGGGAACTTCACTTGTCATCTCAGTACGACAGAGCTGTAGATCTCAGTGAAGGAAAAAGGCTGCGAGACTGACAACGTGGAAATGGAGACGCACTCTGAGAAAAGTTCATGCAGTTAAGAGTAAATATTTTAAGCACCTCTCTGAACTTCAAAAAGATGGCCGAAATACACAATTTATCAGTCTTGGTGGATGAACCCACCGCACTACGGGTGCAGTATGTTGCAGAATTCCATGGTCCAACTGTTGTTAAATATTCAAAACTACTCACGCAAGATGGGTATAATAGACTATAGGTCGTAATTTGCGGAGGTAAAGAGTTCAGGCATTAGAAAGCTAAGTCCTGCTATGTGTTACTTCGACTCCTGAACTCAGGCAGCTGATTTTACTAATTTGTTCTGTCTTCTGGCTAATGAATAATTTGCAGGAATTTAGAAAAAAATACTATTGCTTTTTGAACTTGGTTTGTCTAGTTCTGCTAAACAGAGGGAGTGTTTTCATGTGGTGTTTCTTTTATTTTGATTCAAGTCTTTAGTAATGTTTAGAGTTATGTGTTGTTTTTAAAGTGATACATTTTTTTTCATTATAAAAAGTACAGCTATGTTTTCTTAGTAATGCAAATTGAATTTGAAGACTGAAGGAACAGTCCTGAAAGTGGCTTTTTCTCATAATATATTCTTTGTCCTGTTTTCTGACTGCTTCTTCAGCTTAGCTTTGGAGGCATGCCATTCTCTGGGAAGCCGAGCTCGGGAGGCCGGAAGAATTTCATTGGCTGCATGGAGAGCATCCACTACAACGGCGACAACATCACGGACCTCGTCCGGAGGAGAAAGCTAGATATCTCCAGCTTTGTAAGTCCCCAAATTTGCACCTTAGAAAATACATTGCCAGGAAAAAGTAATCCAGTTTTAAACTCAGTGTTTAATTTATTTCTGAATTGCCTTGGTGTAGCCTCATTCGACGGCTCTCAAGTTTAAATTGTCTGTTAAGGTCCCACCTCTGCTTCTTTATAAAGTTCAAGTCAGAATTTTGACTAGGTCCCTCAAATCTTAATTTTGTTTCTTATGAACGATTCAGATATGATCTTGTTCTTGCTGCATTGTGGTCAATGGCTAGAAAAATCAAAAAGGTTGTCAGTAGTGCTGCATGATTAATCCAATCGCAATTGCAATCATGATGTCAAGAAGTGCTATTGCATAACCGCAAAAATGGCAGCGATCTGCGATTCAATCTAAATAAATATCTGCTGCCAGTGAACATAACCACGTCTCATTTAAATGTATGAAGTCTGTTGACGTTATGCCCACAAGGGCTATCCTGGGCTGTGTCCGAGTAGTCAAAAATTACGTCCTATACACTAATTCCACACCACTTTTCTTTAATCTATGTGGAAAACATCTGAAGATAAAGGAAAGGAGTAAAATGGAATTCCAACCGTTTAGGAATACAACCGCGCTTATAAGAAAATCTGAATGCACTTAAAGCAGGCAACGTGAACATGATGAGATCCCATACGTTTCTTTACGCGATTGGTCAGATGAATGTTTGCCATTTTAAATACTGCTGCTGCGCAGAATTGTGGAATGGCGTTATCTCCTGTCTTTTCGAAAAGGATGCGTCTGTGTACCCTATGCTAAAGGAGGTAAATTAGGAAGCACTGAGACACCGTTCCTTAACATTTAAGGAATTCAAACGCTCTTATCATAGTTGCCATGGCATGTAATCATTTCCGGGTCAGTTTTCAGGAGTTAGGAAATTTCCCCAGCAAAAAAAACTATTGAGACGCAGCCGTGGTCTGTGCAGCAGGTATGGTCACGTGACTACTCGCTACAGTTCTGGGAAACCAACACTGACGCCAAATAAAATCATGAGCAGGTGCGTGAGCAAGCCCAGGCTGAGAGTGAGTTCGTGGCGGAAAAAAAAAACCCAGCGACATCTACTATCATATGGCAATACTTTGATTTCAGGTACAGACCTTAAACAGAAAGACATATTGTGTAAAACTTGCAAAGTTAAAATCTCCACATCCCGCGGCAACACTACCAATCTGTATCAACACTTGGGACAGCACAGAGAGGAGCATGAAGAATGATGTGATGAAAGCCAAGCAAAGTAAAGTCAAAAAGACAACTGAAATATGCTAACGCCCAATGGTGATACTGCTTTTGTACTTAGCAGAAATGCCTTTATTAGCTCTTGCTGCTCGTGGTGCGGGAGCTATGGTATCGGACTCCATCTGCGTGTGTGTGCGTCAACACATTCTGCTTTATCTCATCAACTATTTCAGTTACAGGCTCTTAATTTTTACTGGACATGCATCTCATACAGGCCTACAAATGACATGCCCAAAGGTGACCTTGGCCTATTTTTCAAGGCCACTGGCCTCAAAATATCACCAAAACTTCAACATTTTGCTGTATCTCATCAACCATTTCAGTTACAGGCTTCTAATTTTTCTTGGACAAACATCTCATAAAGCCCTACAAATGACATGCCCAAAGGTGACCTTGGCCTATTTTTTTTCAAGGTCACTGGTCTCAAAATATAACCAAAAACTTTGACATTTTTCTTTATCTCATCAAATATTTCAGTCACAGGCTCCTCATTTTCACTCGACATGCATCTCATAAATTCCTACAAATGACGTGCCAAAAGGTGACCTTCGCCGATTTTTTCAAGGTGACTGGCCTCAAAATATCACAAAAACCAACAATTCAACAATTTGCTTTATCTTTTCAACATTTTCAGTTACAGGCTCCTAAATAGCTCCCGCCGCCCGAGTGGCACGGGAGCTATGGAATCGGGCTCCATCCATGTGTGCGTCCGTCCATACAACAGGACAAAGTTTTCGTTATCTTCATGGTGGGGGCTTCTGGGGCCGCCAGTGCCCTATATTTTTTCTAAGGGTACTGTACAGACTTGTTGTTTTTTTGTATTAAGTAGCACTTAATAGGTTTACAAAAATACCTGCAGAAAGGCATCTAAGTTTACAATAGTGCCACTGCATTTGCGCTTTGCAGAAAATATCCTGATTTTCAAAAAAGGAAAAATATTATTTTGAAAACAGTGCTATAAACTTGTTTTGTATTTTTATGCCCCTTAATGTTTGCATTTTTTGAGTTGAGAAAAATACCCTTCAATACCATCATTATTCTCTGCATTTTCCTTGATAACAAAGCAAGTAGGCTCAAGATACCATTTTAAAAAGAAACTCATATCGTAATCGCAAATTGCAATATGGTCCACTATATTCACAATCGCACATTTTTACCTAATCCTGCAGTGTCCAAATGTATATAAACCTGACTGTAAAAGTCAGGAGTCAGGCTTGCCAAGGCTGCAGGTTTGACCCACAGTGTTGCATTGCTGCGATAT
Organism: Gymnothorax reevesii; assembly: GCA_029721435.1. Classification (NCBI taxonomy): domain Eukaryota; kingdom Metazoa; phylum Chordata; class Actinopteri; order Anguilliformes; family Muraenidae; genus Gymnothorax; species Gymnothorax reevesii. The sequence goes on along the minus strand of CM056577.1, from coordinate 22,941,181 downwards.
TTCATTTGTTTTCGGCCAATTTAAAAGATGACATGTATCGTGTTAGTTGTATAGCAAAGGCAACTCAGATCTCTATTATTAGTGGTATGAATAATGTGAGCAGGAGTCATGCTCTTTTTTAAGCAAGTTTTAAATCAGAATTGCAGATTTGCGATAAAAGTGACATGACTAAGGGCCAGGTCAGTGATTGCCTCGTATGAAGACTCTGCGGTGACCATCTGCTTTAATTGGAAACACATTCCACTGGAAATGCAGAAAACCCTCTGAATTTGCCCTTTGCTTGTCCTTTAGAAAAGTATGTGTCCACAGAAGAAGTTTTCGGTTCAGCGGGGGAATAACAGATGCAATATTGACAGTGCTGACAGCTAAGGCAAGGACAAGACCGATCACTGGAGGAAGTGAAGCAGTGTTGATGATGTAGTTTGAGTTTGTACATCAGGAGTGCAGAGAGTACACAAGGGAAAAATTCTGCTGTTTCTAATACTCCATGCCATTTACATATATTGACTTACATTGAGGAATGAGAAATCAGAGATCCCACCAGGAATTGGTAAGGAAGTGAACAGGGTTTTGTTTGGACACGCCCTGGTGGCTGTGAGAAAGATGCATCACTGAATGAACAGAAAATCTCGTGAACAGTTGGTGACGGGACTTCTAGGGATTCTGAATAGTAAAAACTTATCAGTATCAGGTGGAAAAGTGAAAGTTTCCACCTATCCAGGATGTACCCAGGCTGTTTTCTGGAAGAACTTGATCTATACGATGCACAAGCTGATCTATTTTTGTGGAAACATCTCTCGATACAAATTTTCGCGCCTCGAGACATCTGCTATATTCCACCTTTGGCATATTAGTTTAGAACCAAAAACATGGAGACTCATCCCATCTCAGAGTTTTCCCAGTGACTGCGACAGTGTGGAACATTTTGTGGGATGACAATGGAGAGGAAAATGTGCTTCAAATAATGCAGGAATGGATGAACAGAAAGAACCAAATGAAAATCAATAGCCTCATTTACGGAGTTACACATCCCAAAGGGATTTAAATTGATAAAAGTGCTGAGTGTAAATTCTCTCTGCTTCACCATTTGTGCTAATGGGAATATGGCGCCCTTTCTTTTGAGAAAATTCATAATGTACCCCAGTTAGAAAAGATGATGGAAGTCATAATTAGATTGAGGTACAAATTATACTGAAATATAAAGCTTTATTCCCAACTGTTTTGGAACCCAAACCCATTTTATCCGTTACAATTTGATTACAGTGGATGTAATATATTAAATTAAATCACTGCGTTTACTGCGTCTGGTGCATCAACAGAGCGTAGTTCTGTTGCTGTAAAGTAGCACTTCTCACCAACATCTGAAATGTTGTCCTACAGTGCTGTAAAAATCTTCATGACAATGCACTGTTCTATGTTGCTGCATTTAATACCACATTATGAAGACCTCTCTCCTTTCCTTTTGGGAGCAATTCAGCAACATTCATCAAAGGTTTGACTGGGAACCTTTTATCAGACAATTAGGTGAAAAAGTCTACCCATATCTGGCGCCAAACGTGTCTTCAGTGTTCTTGCCGAGGTTCAGACACAGAGGGATTTAGCTGACGGATGGTCTCTGAGCAGAAACAGAGGAAAAGATTCAGTTTAATCTTCAGGAAGTGGAACTAGGATCTGACAACAATTAGACTGATGATTACACTGTTGGGGAACTATAATGCTTGTCTATTAGGACTAGGGAAAACAATACCATTTATGCGAGTGCATCATTTTAAGCTTGTTATTGCCTTTTTGAAGCGGGAATTTGAGAATGTTTATTGCTAGCTTATGATGGATGTCTGCGCTAGCGGTGGAAAATGGAAAACCATTGAAATGCAAAATTATGCACGCTCAAAATAAAAAAAAAATGCATAAATCATTTCTATTTCACACACACACACTCTCTCTCTTCCTCTCTATCTCCCATTCAAATTTATATTCAAATCAGCTTTATAATGGCCGTGCATCTGCATCGTACTGCCAAAACAAGCATTTACATAAGACAATAATAATAATAACAGCAGCATCAAGAATGACAGAAGATAAACAATAATCCTCTTTGTCTCTCTTTCTCTCCGATTTCTGTTGGGATATCTAGCGTAACCTCACTTTTACCTGTGTGGAACCCCGCACGTTCCCCGTGTTCTTCAACGCCACCAGCTACCTGCAGCTTCCTGGTCGGATGGACTACGAGGTCATCTCCATCAGCTTCCAGTTCAGGACGTGGAACCCCAGCGGACTGCTCCTGTACAGTGCCCTGGCAGATGGGATGGTCGAGGTCGTTCTGACCGAGGGCAGAGTTAACATCCACATCAATGTCACGCAAAAGAAGACCACGCGCATCGACATATCCTCAGGTTCGACTCTAGCTCCGTCATGTTTTTTTATTTCTCTGACAGTGCACCTGAATGAACGGATGAATACACTTGGGATGAATATATGAATACACAACAGCTGTGCTTATATTTTATATATTATTATATATTTTAAAAAAACAGAACAGAACGGTGGCACAGTGGTTAGCATTGCTGCCTCACAGCAAGAAGGTCGTGGGTTCGAATCTGGCCTGGGGCCTTTCTGTGTGGAGTTTGCATGTTCTCCCCGTGTTGCGTGGGTTTTCGCCGGGTACTTCCGGTTTTCATCCCAAAGACATGCATATCAGGCTAATTGGAGACACCAAATTGCCCATAGGTATGAGTGTGAGAGTGAATGGTGTGTGCGCCCTGCGATGGATTGGCAAGCTGTTCAGGGTGGGTCCCTGCCTTTGCCCGTAGTCAGCCGTAGTCCAGCTCACCCCGTGACCCTAGTGAGGAATAAGCGGGTATAGAAAATGGATGGAATTGAGCCTCTCCATTCACAGAAATGACACAGGCAGGGGCACATGTACACTGACCACTAACACCAGAATTCATGGAAGTTCCATCGAAAGTTCAAAAATAAATTCCTTGTAATTCTCCCTGTTATACATTATTGAGGATGTTTATTTCAATTGAAAGATGCCTCCAGAGAATATCTGATGGAAAGTTACCATTTCTGCATTGCTGGGCTGATTAAGTGGGTATCTCAGTTCCAAAGAGTGTAATGAAGCTGGATAATGCTGTCGAGAAGTTTGCACCAGATAGTTATTGGTCGATTTGTTTTGTCTACTCTGTTGCATAGAATGGATTCTCCTTTTTGCTTTGAATGTATTCAGGTCCAGGCTAGAGCTCCCTGTTGCAGGGATTTTGAAGATAAGTGGGTTGTAATTTAGTGTGTTCTTTGTTGGTATTGCCTAGAGGAATGTGGTATCTATTTTCCTAATGTCTGTCATTGTTTTTCTCTCTTTTTTTCCTTCCTGGAATGATCATTATTTTTACCTCCCGCTAGTTTACCGTGAGAGTGCCTGAGAGGGGATGGTCCTCTAGTAGAGCTTCTAATAGAGCCAGATTCTCGTTTAATTTAAGCTTTCATTCATTGACCTTGGAAATTCAACAATTATTTTATTTTATTATTCATTTTCTGCCAACACTGCATGCTCAACTTCATCCAATAAGTTCTCATGGATCCACTAGGATCTGAACAGTAATGATGTTTCTATATTTCTCTGCATTCATCTGTCTGCTGCTGACAGCAGTGGAATAATCAATGCACAAGAGCTGCCAGCCATACATGCCCCAGCCATAACACCACCACCATGTTTGACACGTGATCATGACTTGTTCCTTTTTTTCCTCTGAATTTTTCCTCTTCTTGTCATCAGCAGATTTCTCTTTCACTCTCGATTCACTCTGAGGGAATAAATACCTTTTTTTGCAGTCAGTAGGCTGTGCAGGTTTGAGTGACAGTATTTTATGATGCTCTCAGTGTGTGTTGCATATTATGGTGGTCAGTATTTATGGTGGTTCCTGGTTCAGGCTCTTGCTAGCTGGGTCCCCTCTGCATGGAGTTCTGAATATTCTCCCAGTATTCCTATTGGTTTCCTCTCCGAAATCCAGTTTCCTCCTGCCCCAGTTTCCTCCTGCATCATAGAAACGTGACTGCCAGTAACCTTGACCAAGTTGGTCCCTTGGCTGTGCTCTGTGGCTACCTGCTGCTCTCAAAAAAACTAGGATGGATCAAATGCTGAGTGTAAATAACCCTGCAGGACTCAAGGAAGTGTGCTGTGTCTTCTCTATAAGGTGTTCTTCCCAAAGGGACTGGTGTGTACTTGTTAAGCTCTCCTGCTCATTAAGTTGGAATATTATATCACCACTTTGCATAGGCAACAAAGGAAGTGGCTTACGAGCTGTATTTCTGCTTTGCATGGGTGACCTGCTGGCATGAATGCCTGAGCTTGCGCTGGAGGTAGATTAATAACACACTCAATTAACAATGGAGAATTCAATATTTAATATGCCCATCATTTTCTGAGTCCGCTGAAAATTATACAGTTTAACAGAAGTGTTGAAAGGATGAAATCTAAGTAGGTTTGGTGAAGTGGATATGCTATGAGTGGCTAAAAGATAGCCAGCCAAGTGCTGAGTGCTAAGTCTGTCTTAAGTAGGTGTAGTATTTCAGTTTTAATGACAAACCTTTCTGGGGGATTCCAAGCCCTAATAGCGGTAATAGCTTTCCGTAGAAGTCAGTATTAAGATAACAAATCTGCATTTCTGCTGTTAGGATAACTGAACTCTTTGATCCTGTGCCCTTTTTTTTTTTTTTTGCCGACAGCAGCTTTGATTAACCTGACAGGAGGTGAGGTCTTGAACATCCTGTCAGTCAGATTTGAGGAATGAAGCATTAATTATACTAAGTGCATAAATAAATAAATACATTTAAGTTCCGCAATATGAATCAAGTGCTTTTAATGGGGGCGGAATCAGCAAAACTCGTTTTTGTAACCTGTGGATATTTACGGACTGTTTGATTATCATATAAAACCAAATCTAAATGCAGAACATCCAAATTTCTCCTCTATTTTGTATTTAAATTCACTTCAAGGAACAGTTCACCCAAAAATCTATCTTTATATACCTGTCCCCATGGCAGTTGATACACAGGTGAAATTTGTTCAACTCCAGACAACTCTAAGTTGAACAACTAAAGCAAATGCGGACTTGTTCATCACTTCTTTCGAGCCTAAAAAAAGTGACTAAAATGACCCTAAAATTACTCCATGCTGCTCCTGCGACATAATCGGAGTCTCTTGAAGCCAAAAGGTTGCACTATGACTGGAAAAGACCTGAATAAGAAATGTATATTCTTACCCTGACCCTTACCAATTTCACAACTCATGTCTAAACCTCATCAGGCTAACCAATGAAGGCAACAAGAGATAGCCAATCAGATGCAGAATAGGATAGGTCAGGGGTGGCCAACCCTGGTCCTGGAGATCCGAAGTGTCTGCTGACTTTTGGTGCTACTCAAAGTTCGATTGATGGATTAAAGTAGTTGATTACACACTTAACTGATCTCACCTGGTGTCTCAGGTTTAATTAAGTAATAATGAGCCAATCAAGCAATTAGCAGGAACAAACCACAAGACTCCTAATTGAACAGACTTGCAGGTTGTGACAGCAATCTGCCTGTTAACCAAGATTTGTCAATATGGTTGGATATTTAGCATAGTTTTAATGCAAACAAAGACAAGTAGAAGTACAGAGTACAGATAAAAGTTAATTGAGCAGGGGTGGATAACGCTGGTCCTGTAGAGCCAGAGGATGTGCAGAGTTCAGTTTTCTCCACCCAAGACATCAGGTGAGGTAAGTGAAGTGTGTAATCAACTGCTTTAATTCACCAATCAAGTGCTGAGTAACACTAAAAACCAGCAGCCACTGAGGCTCTCCAGGGCCAGGGTTGGCCACCCCTGGGATAGGTCATAACTAATGCCTTTCATACTTTGGAAGAAATTTGAAAAGACTTTCATATGACTAATTGAAGAGCCTAGCGCTAAAAGTACTTAAGTCACATTTTCACATATTGTGAGGTAAGGATGGGAAAATGTCTTTTGTAGTCTCCTAAGATAATTTTTTCAATTTTGTCCATTTTCTCAAAATAGACATTTTTGTTTTAGCACTAGGCTGTTCCATTTCTGACAGCATTACACATCTAAAGACAATGTTTCAAAAAGTCAGAGTTTTTACTCACTAATTATGAGAGATTTTGCGAGGACTAGACATGTTGCAGAATATTGGCTGCTGACAGTGTTCACATCACTGAACTTCACTATTTGCATGAGCCAAGACTAAAGACGTCTGATAATATTAAACATTTGATTTTATCAGTGTCGAGATGAGAAAAAGACCCAGTCAGATTGAGTTTTCGGACCTCCTTTCACCAAATGATCAAAAGACAGGAGCACGCCCCGACCTGAGTGAAACTCAAAGCCTGATTATATTCCCACATTGGAAATTTATCTGAGATGGAGAATTACTTCAGAAGTCATTCGGTGTAAAGTCAGCATAACACATTTACCCTTCTTAACCCCCATTATCCCCATTGAAGCTCAGCCAATTGTTGCCTTTCCCTTGCAGACTTCCAATCACAGCCGGAAATGGCGTGACTTGGATTTGAATACTCGACCACAGGTGCTTCCAGAGGAATGTCACAGCTGTGAGGCGCTCAGATTCAGGTGTTCCTCCAGCACATGTGATTATTCATGGCTCATAGGTCTATTTTAGGCCTGAGGTCTGCGTCAGAAGGACCACTCATTCCAAAAATTCATATTTAATGCTGTTTGGCATTAATAAATAGGCCAAAGTTCCTAGTATTTTGCATCTATATTATTGATTTTCTAAATTGCTTCAACTCCATTCCTCCCAGTCAAAGTCTATGTTCATATGACTTCACTCACTTTCACTTCCCATCTTGGCATCATGTTTTTTTAATACTGTCCCTCAGTTTTTACCCAATGCTGTCAAATTTGCATATGTACATACACCTCATACACCATGGTCCTAGCATGGGTGTATTTAAACTCAGAAATGCATGGAATTGGCAGTTTAAACGCTGTAAGGGGTATTTATGCTGGCATATCATTTTTGTGCATAATTTTTTTCATTGATTCTCTTTTTAGTTTGCTTTTGATTATATCGGATAATGCTTTCAAAGAAGTTGAATTTTAATTGAAATCACACTGTTGAAATGTCTTGAGGGAAGGTCAGAGTGCAACACACCACAGATTGGGGCTCTTATTCTACAGAACACCACAGGACCAGCCAGTATGTCTCTTTTCGGCATCTAATTGATTTATTAAAGTTGCCGACTACTGAGTTAATTCAACTGTGAGTCGGTTGCTAAAATTACTGAGGAAAAAAGCATCACAGAGAAAAAGACTAGTATGAAGGCCTCTAACCTGTTGATTCATGCTTCTGAGAGCGGTGTCATGGGATTTTTTTTTTCTGCCTCTCTGCTAAGCTGTCAGATCAGGACTGATATGAAACCCATCATTTCTCATTATTCCTGGCCAAAGTCTTGTGGAAGTATACTGTGAGGAACTGGCCTCTGCCAGTTACTTTAACTGAAACCTCTTTTGGCAGTTATTTTAAGTGTAGATTTACAATCAGTTTACAACAGAGTACAAATGGCGACTCAAATCCTTGCACTCCTCCTTGAGAGGGGTCAAAACTGCATAAATAAGAAGTCAAACAAGCCTGGTGTGGCCATACCCCATCAGCCTCGGCTGTGTGCCAAGCATGGACCACTGCAGTGACACGTGCTAATTTTGTCGTTCTGTGTATGTGTACTGTAAACCACAGTCAAATGCACGCAGGTTTCTACTTGCAGTTAAAATAACAAGGAAGCAATGCATTCATTTAACTGTGAAATTCAGTCAATTTATAACAGTGTAGATCAAACTGGGTCAGCTCTTAGCTCCTCAAAATGGTTGTTTGAATATTCATTTAATTTTGGTTCCAATATTACATGTATATTTTATCTCCTTCCTTTTTTCTGGCATTTTGATGGTTTCAATTTTGCTCGGCTCATGTTCACTTACACTGATGTCAGTACTGATAAGTTTTATGCTGCTTATATGGGCTTTCTACTGAGTTAACTGCTCTGATTTTTTCATGTTGTTGAGATATAACATTTAACAACCAACATTCATGAACAGACAAAGTCCTCAAGTAGTTCTAAGACTGAACTGCCCACGTGAAGATTTATGGTGGCAGTATAGTACAGTATTTAGGGAAAGGATGTGAGCATTTTGAGTCCGTTTGATTTGTTATGACCCTGGACATCTCTGCAGCCTAATGTGGCAGGTGGTGCGTTTTTCTTTGTGAGTCTTATTTTATATTGATTGCAGGATTGGCGACACCTGGCAGTGCCCTTCCAATGGAGTTGATGATGTTCAAAGGGGCACAGCAAGCTCATCCTTCATTTACCAGCTCTAATTACAGTTTCAGGCCAATTATCGGGCCAATTATTTGTCAGCTAATGTGCATTTTGTAGTTAATTGATTCATGTTTTTTATTACCATGTTTCCTCCCCATTTTATGTTTCAATCAGTCAGTGGGATGAACATTACAGATTGGGGGCTCCTCTGGGTGATACAATCCAAGTTCATTAAGCCCTAAGCCCTAATAAAGTTTTCTGTATTTACTGTATATTAAACTGGTTTAATAGAGAATTGGTTTTCTGACTGTCCTCACGAGTTCAGCAATTTACAGTTGCCTTTAGCTTGGAAGGAACACTAAAGACTAGCACAGGTAATAGTTAAGTACATGGAATTGTGGTGTTAGACTGGAATAGTGGGTTGGATTTTGGCATAGAGACTTTTTTTTTTCTTTTTGTTTGGTCCTCAGGCTAATTGATTGTAGCTGTACTTCCCTGTGGAGGGGAATGATGATGGCTTTTGCGGCATTGCCTAGACCATCTGCAGAGCATTAAGATGCTGCATTTTGCTTATTGGTTAGTGAGTGGAATGAAGTATTATCTGACATTTTCAGAGTTTGACTTATCAACATCTGGTAAAGTGTGGTGGCTGTGTGGTGTTTTTTTTAGTGTTGTGCACTGGTGCTGGTTTCCTCTCCTGTCTCAAGGCATCTGTATAGGTTTGTGGGCTCCTGTGTGCCTGGACTCTGCTGGGGCGTCTTTAGTGTTGGGCTCTGCAGGAGCGTCTTTGATGTATTGCACTGCCCGAGAAGTTTCTTTGTGTTTAATGCTACCCGAGAAGTTTCTTTGTGTTTGGCACTACCCGAGAGGGTCCTTTGTGTTTGGCTCTACCAAGAGGGTCCTTTGTGTTTGGCTCCACCCAAGAGGGTCCTTTGTGTTTGGCACTACCCAAGAGGGTCCTTTGTGTTTGGCACTACCCGAGATGGTCCTTTGTGTTTGGCACCACCCGAGAGGGTCCTTTGTGTTTGGCTCCACCCAAGAGGGTCCTTTGTGTTTGGCACTACCCAAGAGGGTCCTTTGTGTTTGGCACTACCCAAGAGGGTCCTTTGTGTTTGGCACTACCCGAGATGGTCCTTTGTGTTTAGCTCTACCAAGAGGGTCCTTTGTGTTTAGCTCTACCCAAGAGGGTCCTTTGTGTTTGGCACTACCCAAGAGGGTCCTTTGTGTTTGGCACTACCCAAGAGGGTCCTTTGTGTTTGGCACTACCCGAGATGGTCCTTTGTGTTTGGCTCTACCAAGAGGGTCCTTTGTGTTTAGCTCTACCCAAGAGGGTCCTTTGTGTTTGGCACTACCCAAGAGGGTCCTTTGTGTTTGGCACTACCCAAGAGGGTCCTTTGTGTTTGGCACTACCCGAGATGGTCCTTTGTGTTTGGCTCTACCCGAGAGGGTCCTTTGTGTTTGATGCTACCCGAGAGGGTCCTTTGTGTTTGGCTCTACCAAGAGGGTCCTTTGTGTTTGGCGCTACCCAAGAGGGTCCTTTGTGTTTGGCTCTACCCAAGAGGGTCCTTTGTGTTTGGCACTACCCGAGAGGGTCCTTTGTGTTTGGCACTACCCGAGATGGTCCTTTGTGTTTGGCACTACCCGAGAGGGTCCTTTGTGTTTGGCTCCACCCAAGAGGGTCCTTTGTGTTTGGCTCTACCCAAGAGGGTCCTTTGTGTTTGGCTCTACCCAAGAGGGTCCTTTGTGTTTGGCACTACCCGAGAGGGTCCTTTGTGTTTGGCACTACTCGAGATGGTCCTTTGTGTTTGGCACTACCCGAGAGGGTCCTTTGTGTTTGGCTCTACCCAAGAGGGTCCTTTGTGTTTGGCACTACCCGAGATGGTCCTTTGTGTTTGGCACTACCCGAGAGGGTCCTTTGTGTTTGGCACTACTCGAGATGGTCCTTTGTGTTTGGCACTACCCGAGAGGGTCCTTTGTGTTTGGCTCTACCCAAGAGGGTCCTTTGTGTTTGGCACTACTCGAGATGGTCCTTTGTGTTTGGCACTACCCGAGAGGGTCCTTTGTGTTTGGCACTACTCGAGATGGTCCTTTGTGTTTGGCACTACCCGAGAGGGTCCTTTGTGTTTGGCTCTACCCGAGAGGGTCCTTTGTGTTTGGCACTACCCGAGATGGTCCTTTGTGTTTGGCACTACCCGAGAGGGTCCTTTGTGTTTGGCACTACTCGAGATGGTCCTTTGTGTTTGGCACTACCCGAGAGGGTCCTTTGTGTTTGGCACTACCCGAGAGGGTCCTTTGTGTTTGGCACTACCCGAGAGGGTCCTTTGTGTTTGGCTCTACCCGAGAGGGTCCTTTGTGTTTGGCACTACCCGAGATGGTCCTTTGTGTTTGGCACTACCCGAGAGGGTCCTTTGTGTTTGGCACTACTCGAGATGGTCCTTTGTGTTTGGCACTACCCGAGAGGGTCCTTTGTGTTTGGCACTACCCGAGAGGGTCCTTTGTGTTTGGCACTACTCGAGATGGTCCTTTGTGTTTGGCACTACCCGAGAGGGTCCTTTGTGTTTGGCTCTACCCAAGAGGGTCCTTTGTGTTTGGCACTACCCGAGAGGGTCCTTTGTGTTTGGCTCCACCCGAGAGGGTCCTTTGTGTTTGGCTCCACCCAAGAGTGTCCTTTGTGTTTGGCACTACCCGAGATGGTCCTTTGTGTTTGGCACTACCCGAGAGGGTCCTTTGTGTTTGGCACTACCCGAGAGGGTCCTTTGTGTTTGGCACTACCCGAGATGGTCCTTTGTGTTTGGCACTACCCGAGAGGGTCCTTTGTGTTTGGCTCTACCCAAAAGGGTCCTTTGTGTTTGGCACTACCCAAGAGGGTCCTTTGTGTTTGGCACTACCCGAGATGGTCCTTTGTGTTTGGCACTACCCGAGAGGGTCCTTTGTGTTTGGCACTACCCGAGAGGGTCCTTTGTGTTTGGCACTACCCGAGAGGGTCCTTTGTGTTTGGCACTACCCAAAAGGGTCCTTTGTGTTTGGCACTACCCGAGAGGGTCCTTTGTGTTTGGCTCTACCCGAGAGGGTCCTTCGTGTTTGGCACTACCCGAGAGGGTCCTTTGTGTTTGGCACTACCCGAGAGGGTCCTTTGTGTTTGGCACTACCCGAGAGGGTCCTTTGTGTTTGGCACTACCCAAAAGGGTCCTTTGTGTTTGGCACCTTCCGAGAGGGTCCTTTGTGTTTGGCTCTACCCGAGAGGGTCCTTCGTGTTTGGCACTACCCGAGAGGGTCCTTTGTGTTTGGCACTACCCAAGATGATGGTCCTTTGTGTTTGGCACTACCCGAGATGGTACTTTGTGTTTGGCTCTACCCGAGATGGTCCTTTGTGTTTGGCACTACCCGAGAGGGTCCTTTGTGTTTGGCACTACCCAAGATGATGGTCCTTTGTGTTTGGCACTACCCGAGATGGTACTTTGTGTTTGGCTCTACCCGAGAGGGTCCTTTGTGTTTGGCGCTACCCGAGAGGGTCCTTTGTGTTTGGCTCTACCCTAGAGGGTCCTTTGTGTTTGGCACTACCCAAGAGGGTCCTTTGTGTTTGGCACTACCCGAGATGGTCCTTTGTGTTTGGCACTACCCGAGAGGGTCCTTTGTGTTTGGCACTACCCGAGATGGTCCTTTGTGTTTGGCACTACCCGAGAGGGTCCTTTGTGTTTGGCACTACCCGAGAGGGTCCTTTGTGTTTGGCGCTACCCGAGAGGGTCCTTTGTGTTTGGCTCTACCCGAGAGGGTCCTTTGTGTTTGGCGCTACCCGAGAGTGTCCTTTGTGTTTGGCTCTATCCCAGAGGGTCCATTGTGTTTGGTTCTACCCGAGAGGGTCCTTTGTGTTTAGCACTACCCGAGAGGGTCCTTTGTGTTTGGCTCTACCCAGAAGTCCCTGAGTCTCTCCTTGGACCATGTGGGCTATTGTTTGATGACTGGAGTCCCCATTTATTGGAGGGGGTGTTATGACCCCTAGATCTCTGCTGCCTCCAGTGGCTAGGGTACCTTTGTGTGTGTGTGTGTGTGTGTGTGTGTGTGTGTCGTTGTGTTTGATTGCAGTACCCTTCAAAAGGAGTTTAGTGAAGTCCAAAGGGGAGCTGCAATCTCACTCTACTGCAGCTTTTATTGCCTCTTTTTATGCCAATTATTTATGTGCTTTTTATATATATGTCTGTATATATATATAAATATAAATATATATATAAACATATATATAAATATATATATATATATACAAATATATGTGGTTTTTTTTTGTATATGTGTGTGTGTGTCTGTGTATATATGTATTTATATATTTAAAAAAAAAATTTTTTTAAATATGATTGTATGATTTATTTTCTCATGTTTCCCCAACCCCCCCTCCCCCCACAAAAAAGAAAAAAATTCTGTTGCAATCGGTAATTGGGCTGGTCGTAACTGATTCCATGCTGGGATTCTCATGTTTTACAGTGGATAAAGGTGTTTTGTCTGTATTTCTTTGATAAATCCCCAGCTTTGCACATGGATTGTACATAATCTGCCCGAGCCTTGCAGCAAGATGAATTAGCAAAAGTCATGTTAATTAATGTTGTTTCATAGATTTAACTCGCCACCATTAAGTCTCATAATTGTAAAAATGTAACAGGATTTTTCAGTATAGATGCCAATCAAGTGTTCAACAGCATAACTGTGATTTTTAAAAAATATATTTATGATTCAAAGTATTTCTTGCATTTATTTTTTCATAATTTTTATGCAAATCTCAGAGATGTGCGAGTTGCCTTTTGCAAAATTACTTTAAGATCAGCTCTGCACCATGTATTGGTTGGTTTGTCCATTCATAATGATCTTTCAAAGTTTACCCCATCACCTTTAAACAGTCATGGACAGTTTTGAAATATTAATGTCAATTTCAGAATGCCCTTATACTTGAGTCAATAAAAATGCATGGCAATTTAAAAGGTATTTCCTTACTTGTAATTCATGTTTAATTTAGTACTCTTGTACAATTTTTTCAAAGTTACATGCAAGAAATTGCCTTCATAAGCAGTTTGTTGTTATAGCATTGTTATTTATTTGGAATATTTAATTACTCAAGACCCTCCTCTGGGATTTTTTCTTCACATCTTGTGTTCCTTTTTTTGAATTATAATTTAATAATGTCGTCTGAAGTTGGTTGCTGTATGTATGCAATCGATTTACACATTTTTAAAACCTTATCCACTGAGAATAAAATGCTAGAGTTCACTGCCTGGCAATATCTGAATATTGATTGCCGGCATAATTTTATCCTCAAGCCCATGAGAAATTTTATCAAGTGATGCCTTGAAAATCTGAACGAACTTAGAAGAGAAATTTCTGGGTGAAACAATTTTCATGTTGGTATTATTTATTTGAGGTCTTAATACTTCATTTTTGACTGAGCACTGCATTCTTTATAAGGTCTGTCATCATGAGGAATTCAAATTGTGGGCTGGCCGAGAGACTCTGAACAGCATACATTTGTTATGTCTTAATTGCGACTGGGGCTTGAGTTTACATGAACGCATATGCAGAGCTCAATAACTGTGTGTGACATTAACGACTCCGGGGACATGAAAAGCTACACTCCAACCAGGAGGCCGTCTGAGTTGTGAGCTGGTGTTCAGAAACCGAAGCTGGAATTATCCCAGCGGTGCCCTGCACTGGCTCATCTAACGCCTCTGATCCGGGGGTGGGAAGATGTGACTGCCTGTCATTTTCAACTAACTGTGTGACCCGCCAACAGGGGGCACTGCATGGGGTAATCAAAGCTGTCAGAGATAAAAAAGACGGCAGTCCTTCCGATTTTCTCTACTCTGTCACTGGTCCTGTTTTGCTTCAATTCTCCATTCATTATGGCACTGCCGGTGACCAAGCTTTAGTCATTTACCTGAGGAGGGAAACACACTTGGACAGTTCAATAAAAACAAGTTTCCATAATAGACAGGATGTGGGAGATGATGGTGGATGGGATGTGTGTGTGTGTGTCTTTTTTTTTTTAAAGGTTTTCTTTGAGCTGCATTTAGTAGTGCTAGCTGGACTCTGTGTCATCCTCTGAGAATTGCTATTTATTCTCTGCTTTTACATCTGAATGCATTTTATGGCGTAGCATGTGTTTCTCTTTTGTATTTCGAGAGCAGTTTTTCATGCGCTTTCATCGACCTTACAGGGACCTGAAATTTTTCTTAGCCAGTTTCCCCCTGATTTGTTTTGTGGATTATATATGAGGCACATCTTTTCATGCTGAGATTGTGCATCGAGCTAAACTGTAGTAAAGTATAACGAAACCTTACACATAAGCTCTCTCTCGGAGCCATCCTCATCGCTGTTCTAAAAACAACTGATAGCCTATTTCCTTCTGTCCTTCAATAGATTCAGTATATCTGCGGAATTTGTTTCTTTGTAATGATTAAAAAGTTGCTCTCAGCTGAGTGTTGTTCAGATCTGACCTGGCGAAATTAGCTTATCCAACGAATTGTTTATTTTTTTATCCGCAAACAAGCTTCAATCTGCTTTTAGCTGTAAGACTACGATAAAGACCATTGACTGTTGACTAAGACAGCTGTTATTAGGATGTTCTCAACTGAGCAATGTAAGGCTTAAATGTTTTGATATCAGGACCCATATTAGAAATTAACCACCACTGACTGTATGGCCTTATGCATACGTACTGGAATTATGTAATGGACATACAGACTTCTGTTATTACGTACCCTTTTTTGGGTCCTGACCCATTTTCAAAACATTGCTCTAAGCATTAGAAGTCCGTTGAAATCTGTCAGAGGGTGGCATATTAAGGGACATACTGAAAATAGTGTACGGTATCCCCGAAACTGTACACTTCATAAAATCTGTATTAATTCACAATCTTCTCATGAAATATGACTCTCTTGTCCCCCCCACTCTTTTATATCTCTCCTGTCTACTTACAGCGGAATTGAATAAACACCCACTAAAAATAAGGACATATGATGTTTCCCAGGCATTGTCCTAGACTCCCTTTCAAATACAATATGCATCCTACACATTTGCCTCAAGTTTCCGAAAAAAAAACATTTCCAGTAGTTTTCAATACAGCTTTTTTTTTGCAGCAACAACTATAATAACAATAATTCAAATAATATGAGTAGTAAGGGCTCTCCATTGTAATTACATTTGTAATATTAGCCAATGAAAATGTCTATTCAGACTATTCTTAGTCCCAACTACTGACACAGGTAAATCAAAGGTTTTATTTGATTACCATGAAAATTCCTCACTGTAGATACCATAACCACAGACTCATCCAAATGATTCTACCCCGTAGCCATCCATTTCATTATCAAGAACACACAGATAAATTCACCTATTGGTCCAGGGACAGGTTGGCAGGGGCTGGCCAAAATCTCACTGAGTCTTCACCAGTCTCAGTGGCTGCGACTGAGGTTGCCCCCTGTTCCACACTTTCGCGTAAAGTTTCTGCCTCTTGTTTCCCTCCCTTGTGGGAATGTAGTCATGTTCTGGCTCTGAGTCTCCTCTCCTTTCATGTTAAATTACTGCAAGAGCTACAATAACCGCTGCTTCGCCTCAAATGGATTCGTTCCATTTTCAGTGAGATTACCGATACGGTATTGTTCTATATAGAGAGGCTAGCTAGCCTTATAGCTGTCACCTTATCTAGCAAGCTAGCTAGCGGTCGCTAACTGTGTTTCTTCATGAAGTCCATCATCCACAAGCTCACTAGCTACATTAACCTAATTAATAAGCCATGGCAACGGAAAACCTCATCACTAGCTGGCAACATTCAGCTATATTTGGTGTCCAGTAACGCAACAACAAAAAAGTGAAAAGTGGAGCAAAGAGCAAAGCCTCTTTGTTGAGTTCCAGAAGTACCTTAATTTAGACGACGCGAAAGAAACTTTTCAAGTCACATTGGTATTGTTAGCCAATATAAAGGTCATAGATAAGCTGGGTAGCTGCTGAAATAACCATAGTTTAGCCCTGGAGCCGAATGCCCAGCTGTGCTAGCATTTACAACCCGTGCGTATGTTACCCACAGAAGCCAATTAACTCGGCATTCACCAAATTCAAAATGTAGGGTGATAGATCAAAAATGTGCATGTGGGAGGAAGGAAAATGAAAGTCCACCGGCTTGCTAATAAGCTTACATTATACAATGTTAACATCTGGCCATACCACCATTAATGTGACGTGGCTAAGGTGCGTCAAAATTCTGAGCTGAGCACTGCTCGTACTCCTAGGGGTAAGCCAACCGCCTCACCTTCGCAGCGGTGTACAGCGTTCCTCTCGCAACCACTTCACGGATATAAACAGCGTTTGACCCGCCACCTCAAGTAACTTGGCGGGATCCTTTCCTTTACTAGGACAGATATGACCCAAGCAGCATATCAGCCATAGCGAACTATGGAGCATCGAGCTCAGTCAGCTTCTTAGCCTCGTTCGTAAGCAGTAGCGGCTTGGTAGCTTCGAGCTCGTGGGCATGTTTTTGCAACCAGGCTCCATTCGGCTCGCCTGAGCTCCAGCAATGGTCCACCTCTTTGCCCATTTTTGGATTAACCGGGAGGTAGGCGGAGTCAGGTAAGTGCCAAATTGGTGACCAAATGAGCTTCACAGTGGATATTCAGAAACCAGAACCAGAAACCTACGGGTAACATCACAGGGGCTACGTCCATTGTTTATACAGTCAGTGCTCTGGGGGGGCCAGTGGGGTGGCCAGCAGTTTTCCCCCTCGGCCCTCCTTGGAGGAGCCATTGATCATAATCTAGTTTGGCAAGTTGAAGAAATTAACTCTAGCTTGCTTTGTTGAGTTATAACAGAAGAAGTCTAATGCCTGCACGTACTGTAAAGCTGACATGAAGGTCAAATGTGGATTGAATACTGGATAGAAACTGCATTGGAAACCGTGTAGAAACTTTGGCCATAAGCCATTAACACAGACAGCAGTGGTGACAAAGGAGCTGCTATACTCGGTAAAAACTGACTGTAAGGCTGGTCAATACGCTCAGCAGAAAAGCTTTTCTTTCTCATGAATGTTTGTACTTTCCTAATTGGGCGTATGAGTCACCCTTGCCCCTAATTTTCTGAACATTGAAAAGGAAATAGACATTTTTTTTTTTTTACAAAAAGAAATGTATTCTTACAAAGTTCGCTGCAGAATTTCAGAACCAGTTTATGCCGGCAATTGTTCTCATATCAAAAACCTTTAATTAGTTTTGGAATGACTCAGACACATTCAGTTCAGTTGTATTTCCTTATATTTTTGCAGTACATTGACTGTGGATTTTAGGCTGATTTTGGGCAGATTATTTTGCTAAAAGCTGTATATTTGACTGTGGCCAAAATATACTCACTGTAATGAAAATGTACTGGATATGATGAGGGTCCATAAACTCAGCCCTGGAAATCTCTCCCCCTTGCCAAGAGTGTTTGGATATGAGAGAGACTTGCCTTTATAAATTGAGAATGAGGAAGTTTTGTTTTGCTCTGATTGCTTTTTTGACTGCCGGTCTCTCTAGAATTATTCCACTGACCAGCATTGCATAACTGCCCTGATATCCCAAAGGCTTGCAGCATTCTCATTCAGACATTCTGGCCTGGACTTAATTAAAAGTTTTTCTCATCTTTGGCCGGTGAATAAATAATTGCAAATAAAAGTTTAATTTACTGATGTACTCCCAGGCTGGAGAGTTATATTTTGTTTCGATCAGGCACTCTGTTAAAAATAAATAAATAAAGAAAAAATAAATAGAAACTTCCTACAAAGTTAGTTTCTTGTATATTGAGGACCCTGCGCTGAGCTAAGAAGAGGAAATGAGAATTTGTGTGTAAGGATTGCATTCCCTGGTAATTTAGTGTCACCGTACCCAGATAGCAAGCACGTCCGCTGCGGATCTGCCCCAGATCTGCCCTGGCTCCAGCTGATGTGGCTCAGATAGATCTGGGTAGCTACACGCATGGCGCTTAAGTTATGCTGCTTCATTCAACACTGTTAGGATCCGGACAAGGAACGAGCTGCAGGGACAGAGTACAATCCAATAGCAGGCTTGAAAGGTGTTTTTAATAAACTGGGCAGAGGAACAGACTGAAGACTGGTGAACAGGATTGTGGTCCCAATTCTGGAGGCCAAGAGAAGGCTTTGAAGCTTGTTCCTTTTAATGTGTAAATTACAGAATTTATAAGACTATCTTTAAAGATTACAAATAATTTCTGGAGATGATAACCTCTAAACTAGGAAGATTCTGACTGGTTGCTTAAGGGCATATAGCAAATGAAAATCCAGCAATTAGCGCACGCAAAGCAATACATTTTATATGCTGCAGACACAAGAGGGAATGGGGAAAACAAGTGCATCACAACTGGTGGGAGAGGCATGCAAAAGGTGAAACCAATCAAAATAGACAATACAGGTAAAAGATATGCAATTTGTTAGATGAGAGGAGGAACGAGGGGAATGTACATGAGAGTTGTGGCACAACTTTAAATATGTGAAGTTAATCTCTGCTATATAAACAGGGGTGCTGCCCAGGATGCTCAGAGTGGTGGTCAGCAAGTTTCTGCCCTGCCGGTTCCATTTTGTTGAGCGGGGGGGTGTGCTGAGATGCGTTTTCTTTTGTTCAGCAGGCAAGGCAGTAAAATTGCGCACTCAATCGCGCATCTTCCAGTACTTCCGAATTTCTCCTTTTTTGTTTTTTTTTTTTTTTGACTGGGTGGCACAGCCTTCTTGAGTAAAGTGAGAGAAGCCACAAATTGCTTTCCGGAATTGTTAGGAAAAAAATACTAAAATAAAAAGTTGACGCACTATCTCGGGTTTACAGTATAATAGGCCTACTTACTATTCGTCTCGGGTACAAAGTAAACATGCAAAGACCTCGATCACAGTCATTATGCGGGCTACTGTGACTTGCTTTCACGTAAAATGAGATAATAGTGTTCAAAAGCCATGAGGAAAATAATTTCTTCATTGCATTCATAATGTCTTCATGGGAGAATTGCCATTCATCGTTACGCAGAGGAAAATGGTTTGTATTTTTTTTAAATCGCTTTGAATAAACATCTATTTATCAAAGTCAAAATATGCTTTGATTATTAAGACAAAGCCAAGTGTACTCTTTCTTGGGTCAAGAAGAACGCTGCCGTCATTAAGGTCAGACTGTATAACATGAAACTTGATGATTTTATTCATTCTAATTCATGAAACATCGCGCTTAAAGAATACCGTTCATGTAGCCTATACCGAAGTGCAGGATAAATAGCCAACACTGATGCAATATCATTTAACATATCTGTGTGCGTAGGAAGCTCACTTTTACTGTTTATTATGCATAATTTCACAGAACAGGTTGCCTATTCAACTCATAAGGTTAAAGACATTCATTCATCTCAAACAAATATAAACAGTTACGTTGGCGATTTACCTTTTTGAAGTCAAAGAGCTTCAAAACGGATCATTTAAATTTCAAATGGGCATTTAATTTCATTTTTCCGAATACATGCTTTCGCTAATGGGTAAGAGGACATGTCTTGCGATATGCCCCAGGTCAGTGAACACTATTGGCCCCTCGTTTTGAAATCGTTCTGAGAAATAAGCTGATAAAGATGTTGGCCATGGAATTCTTTCCATGTTTACTATATTTTATTAGACACTCGGACTAGTTTGAAGACAAGATTACGAGTCCGCCTTAATATTTACTTTT
This sequence comes from Gymnothorax reevesii, assembly GCA_029721435.1. Classification (NCBI taxonomy): domain Eukaryota; kingdom Metazoa; phylum Chordata; class Actinopteri; order Anguilliformes; family Muraenidae; genus Gymnothorax; species Gymnothorax reevesii. The sequence continues at coordinate 22,921,133 of CM056577.1, read as the reverse complement.
GCGAGCACTGGCGGAGTACTGCGAATTTCGAACCCTGTTATTATCTTGTAAGTGCAACACTGAATCTCACCTTAAAAATCTGTCAGTTGGTCCCTGATTCTTCCGTTTGGCCATCTCTCCCCTAGCCGTCTGCATCATAGGTCTGCGGACTGTTATAACGACCACCGCAGACGATTCCCACGAATTGGCTGTCCGGGGAGCGGGTCAAAAATGAAAGTTTGCTTTCTGACAAACATAACAGGAGAGGGGGCATATCTAGGGTCATTTCTGTTTTCTTTCTTGTAGTTTTATTGGACACTGGAAGCATTTGTTTTAACTGATCTTTGAAAAAATAGTGCCGTGCGGAAAAAGCACTTTCTGGGCTGAGTGCTGGCTGGTGGATTCCGAGTGCTGGTCGGCCAGCATTGGCAGAACCCTGATAAATATGTCATTCCTTGAATTGTGGTGGCTGCTGAGCTGAAAATAGAGGAGGTGCAAAAAATTCCTTTTCAATAATGATTAATCCAGAATTAGATTTTTGTTTTTCCCTTGAAAAACAATGCGTTGACTCTGAGAATATATTCAACCCCATCTGGTGTAGGCAGACGTCCTCGTTATGTAAAATACTGAAAAATACAAATACAAATTCTTTATTTGCGAGTATGATAGGGCTAAATATACTTACTGTTGTCGATACATGTAGCAAATAATTGTTTTAACTCATGCTGACAAGCATAGATTGGGTAGCCTGCATTGCAGGATATGCCCCCAGCTAATGTGGAAAATAAACAAGCTGTTTAACTTTCTTCATAAAGTATATTTCAACCATAAAACAGCTACTTTTCTGAATTATGTTTATTTGTAATACCCTTACATTGCATTTAGAGCGAAGCTGTCTGTTCACCTGACAATGGATTTTTCTAATCCCTGGAAAGTTTGGGAATAAAGAAAAATGAAAATAAGTCATGACTTATTAGCAGTTTAAAGGGATTATTTGCCTCCTCTATTTTCAGCTCAGCAGCCGCCACTGACCTAAAAGCATTGAAGATTTTGCTAAGAATGATCTCCTCATGGCATGCAGTATATCTGGACAGACTTTTGCGAAAGTGAGGGGTGGCGTTCATGAAGGCCAATATTATTAGCATGCGTGTAGTTAGTTCTTTCTTTTCATTGCACAGGAAACTTTTCAGAACTAATACAGGTAATTAAAACAAATACTAGTTTGTTTTAATTAGTTCATTGACCATGTCAAATCTCTGCGCTTACTTCACTGAAGTAACTATAGCAGCTCACCTCAGTAAGAAAATGAAACGCATTATGATGTAGAATACCCTGACAATGTGCTTCTGAACCCAGCTGAACTCTTGCTATTGAATGTATCTCTCCCTTTGTGCGGTCAGAAAAGTAACTATTAGATGTGTCTGTGGACTTATTGATCTTTGTTGTCAAAAAAGGAATAATGGAAGAACTGCTAACCTGAGCCATTGCTCCTTGGCAAATTACTTCACCATCTGAAGGAAGTATTTGGAGAGTAATGACTCCATGAATTATCGACAGCTCTGCTCCAAAGCAGCACAAGCGGAAAACACAACGTGATGTCCAATTTAAAACTGACCTATGACAAACGTCACATGGTCTTGTCAGCTGCACAGACCTTAAAGCATCTGCGTATGTAGTAGAGGTTTTAAGGGCAAGGTAATAATGGGGTTGTAATGTGAAATGTGAAAGCTTTACACTACAATTACACTTACAATATTGTAAGCTTTACACTACAATTGCATCCAACTTCTGTCCTTTGAATGAACAGCATGGCTGTCTGATGGCAAAACTCAAAACAGCATTGTGCGTGTTGTCTCTGTCAGCGCACACGTGTTGCCATGATGTAATTAAAATGTGTAGGGAAGATGCATTATTTACATCATTTGCTCATGGCCCCAACGTTGCCAAGGCGTCCCTGCCCGATGTTTCGACAAAGTCCAGCTGCTACGTCTCAGCAATGCAGGTGCAATGAGCAAACAATGTAAATAATAGATTGTCTCTGCGCATTCTTATTGCATTGCCCATATGTTATGGCAACCTATATATGGGGTTGCGCCTTTTTTTTCCAATAAATTGTGGCACACCACTCTGCGTTGCTTCCCTTTAATTTGATCCCATTTTCTTCAATTTTCATCTCGTATGATCACAGGAATTACTGTTCGTAATAATTACAGTCTTGTTTGATAACAAACAAAAACACTCCCTCCATTATTCACTCTGCACTTAATGCTTTCTCTCTCTCTCTCTCTCTCTCTCTCTCTCTCTCTCTCTCTCTCTCTCTCTAATTATAAAGTAATTGTACTATGTAGCTGTTTTAGAAAGTATGGACTAGGTGGTCAAAGGGGTAATCCTGTTAATCCCATGTTTTTAAGAGAGCATGTCAAAGCTAGCATTCATACAGTAATTTCTGGACATAATACTCAGATGTGATCCTCCTCCTTGTGATGGACAGACACAGTTGTGGCGATTGGTATTCTTTTTATGTATGTATTTATTTATCTTGTGGAGGGGTAGGTATTTTTGAGGCTAATGAAGTTGAGTTGAGCCTCCTGCTATTTTGTTGATTGTCCACTGAGATTTAGGCAGCCTGCATCTTTGAATTTTATAACCTTTATAAAGGATTGGCAGCCCGCCAATGAACCTTCACAATGCCAACCTGTGATAACCTAAGTTGAGAGTGGTGTGAAAACTATGCTTGTTGAAAAGGCCTAATCCTGACGACAAGGAATAAACCATGGAATATGAGTTTGATATGTTATTAATTTTTAATGAGCTGGTTCTATCGGTGCAGAGGGTAAATATATATATGTAAATATATATATATGCAGACAAGAGTCGCGGACCTAGCATTTAGCTCTTTAATGAGTCTTGAAGTCGTGAACTTCAGAAGTCATAGTCATAATATTGTCATGATAGCACAATATACTTAACCAATTAATGAAAATATTATAAATTGCTTATTTTCACATTGACTTGGTGTTACCGTACTGGCCCGAGGCCGCATAAATTAAGCAATTAATAAAACGTAATTATTATTATTATTATTATTATTAATGATAATAATAATACAGAAATAAGCAATCAATAACATTTAATACACACGCACATAATTAATTCAATATTGTGTCTTTTTTGTGTTTCTCTTGGCAGGCTCCGGACTTAATAATGGTCAGTGGCATGATGTGCGTTTCCTAGCCAAAGAGAATTTCACCATGCTGACCATCGACGGGGACGAAGCATCTGCTGTCCGGACCAACACCCCCATCCAGATAAAGACAGGAGGCACATACTACTTTGGAGGTACTTCTGATGTCAAATGTTTCTTCTAGTGCTGTGAATGTCAGCATGCTAATGCACAAACATTCAAAGCTTAGCGTGCTCATGCACGTATGACGGCTTTGCTATTATTAATCACGAGCAGTGAAGACAGAAAAGACAGGAAATGTCTATTTCTATTAAAAAAAATTTTTAAAGTAAATTTTTGGCAGCTTACTTAGTCACATGTCTATATCGAGTGCCTTTAGGGTAAAATGTTTTGCGTTAAAATGTATTCGCAGACAATGCTTTCAAAGAAGATCCTTCTATGCTTTTCTGCTCTCTACTTTTATTTTGAAATCTCATTCATTCCTTGGGGTTGAGTTGCTTTAAATTTGTCATATATGAACAGAATGTGTGTGTCTGAAGAATAGTTTGACTTTGTAAGACCAAATACAAATTAGTCTGGAGCCCTTCAGTTCATTTTTGGGGGTGGATGGATCAATGAACGCTGACTAAAATACCTCTGGATGTAATTGGATTGACAAACAATCAATCAATGAGGAAATGCGCGGCACTGAGCAACAGAAAAATTTAAACACACTAACGTTACAAAATTCTGAAATAAGCTGTGTTGGTTTAGCATCTATACGTCTGTGAACAACGGTTTCTTTTTTTACCTCAAGAACTTTGTTAAAGAAACACAATAAAAAAACAATATGGTTAAACAAATGCAAAGACAGCATCGGTTATTCCACGTTGGAGGAAGAGACCTGTTAGCTACTTAGTTTGATGTGCGAATGGGGAAATGCATCGTGGATACCTGATGTTACTGTAAAAGTTGGTTAGCATGACCCAGTAAACTAGCTAGGTAGCTAAGTTACAAATAAAAACATGAATTGTATGTTATTGTTTGTATTGTTTGCTAACTACTAATATTTCCACCCAAAACACTGTTTGACTTAAAATAATGAATAGCATATCCTGACTCCTCGTTATCCACATGGATATTTCAGTCAAAACATGGTGTAAGATGGCAAGTCACTACTTTAAACACAAAACGCACCTAATTAAGACAAATTAACAGTTGATTAAAATGTTTGGATTGCAAGTGTGATTGGTACAAAAACCAGCATACACAGGATACTCAGACCAAGCTTGAAAAACACTGTCATAGGCCATGCCAATACGCCTAAACCTGCACGAGTATCCAGTCCCAGGTAAACAGTACCTGGCCTCCACGCAGCCACCCCACTGTACTGAAAGCTCTTCACTGCAGGCCAGCCTTCCGTTACCCTGACAATTCGGCTTAGCGATATATTGTGGATTCAATATTAATTTTGTCATAAATAAATGAATACAGTCCTACCTTACACAAAATGCATGCCAACAACACTGGCGTAGTCAGATGGTCTGTAGTCTTTCGATTTTATTGCATCCAGCCACAGTTTTCCTCTGTGATGAAATTTGAATAATCCATCTAGAAAGTGGCTAATACATCCCATAGCAACACTAGATTCATCCATATTTGGTTGGTCTTCATAAAACACGCAGTTATTAAACTGGTCAAAAAAAGATTTATTAGTCTGTGATTATTGTATTTATTCGATTGAGAGGTTTACCGGCTCTGTTAAATTTAGAGTTTTGGACTGATCGATTAGGACGTGGGGTGTGTTTAAGGATAGCTATATTATTACAAATACAAAAAGGAAAAACTAAATTCTTCTGTGAACAATGCAGCCCTGCATGACATTATTTTTATCATCCTATACTGGATTAATGAGTAAATTTCCCTTTCCACTCGAGTGTTTCATGCCACCTGTGAAAGAAGCCATGGCTTAGGTAATACAAAGGCCGCGAGTTCCAGATGTCAAAATGGAAAAGGAGTCGTTTTTTTTAATCCGCAGCTTGAGGCCTGTTCATAAGTTCTTTAAATTCATACGTCATGAGAAAAATTATCATTCCGTAAGCAAGATGTCAGTAGAGAAGATATGTTGCATTTCCCCTTATTTAGGAGCACGTATGATCTCTCTGTTTGAAAATCAAGAAACGCCATTACACATAAGAGACTGTCTGATCACAGAAGAAGGGATATCCATTTAAACTAAATCTATCAAACTGTACATACAGAGGCAAAATCTATTCGCCAAATATCAAACTAATAATTACTGGACACTTAACCAATTCCAGTTGAAGGAAAAAACACATGGAATGTGAGCTCTGTCGTTTTCAGGATACTGCAACGAGCCGTCACTTTAAATATAATTTGACATGTGAATTGATAGATTTGTTGCTTTATTTATGACACAATGAGATGTGCACAGAAAACATTCAACCGTGAATTTACAGCATGAATTTTGAGAATAAACCAACATCGTCAAACAGAAGGCTATTAATCAGCAAACATAATATGAGCTATCTCCCTCTACCACATGACCTGATGAAATGATGAAACAATAAACAGGCTAAAATAAATTCTAAATTACAATTTACATGTATGTAGCACATTGTGTTTTATTCAAACCAGCGGTACATGTATAGGTTACTGAGATTTTCAAAGTAATTCTTCAACCGGTGTTGGATATCGTAAACTCTTCTTCAGCCCAACCTCGATTTCCACGGATTAGTGATTAGCGATTACTAACTACGACGTAGCAACGTATTATATCTATTAAATCCGCATATAAAAAGTAATTCTCAGGAACAACTGTGCAGAGACCTAATTCGGACTACATCACGTCTCGCATTTGGCAGGCAGTAGGCATACGCATGTAGGTTCAGCATCCTGCCTACTGCGAAGCTTGTCTCGGCAGAGTACGTGGTTGATAACGGTACGCAACATTATCGCGAGAAATCCATGTGAGATACATGAGACGTCTCGTGGGAATTAGGCAGTATCTGCTGGCCTGTACGGTACCATAAAGCCTCCCATAGGAGCCACTGTGTTTCCATCCTGCAAAATCATGCCAATGCATACCATGCAAATCGCTGGATTTTTTTTTGTTCTTTTAATTAATTTTGGGCGAGAAACAATAAACCAGCTCGCAATGGTTTCGACTGGCGTTAGAGGTGCAACTGTTCAGACATGAGGAAAGAGCAAATGGGGGGAAAAAAAGAACTTGTTCACTTGGAGACATTGCCTGATAACATGACGGAAACAAATTTGTTCCATTACACGATTTTTAAGAACCTACATGCCACAACTCTTTCTGTGTAGGGCTCTCTCCATCAACTAATTAGCTGTGCAGGCCTAGATCAGTTGATTAAATCAGTGGTTTCAGGTGTGCTTCTGCTGGGTAGGATTGAAAACCTGCAGACTCTTGGCCCTCTTTCGGGTCAGTTTGACACCCCTGAGCTAAAGACTGCCGTTTCAACAGGGAAGACTCTGCTGTGGTAGCAATGCTTAATGGTTACTTTATTAGGCGCAATTTGTTCACCTGCTCGCTAGTGCAAATATCTAATCAGCCTGACATGCAGCAGTGAGTTAGTGCTTAAAAGCATATGGTCAAGAGGTTCAGCTGCAGTGCAGACCAGTCAGAATTGGGAAGAAATGGTATCTAAGTGACTTCAACCATGGAATGACTGTGGGTGCGAGATGGGTGTTGCGTTTTTTTTTTGTTTTTTTTTTAAGTGTCCCAGAAACTGTCCATCTGGGTTCTTGGTCTCTCAAGATCACAAAGAATGGTGCAAAAAACAATAACCATTCAGTGAGCGGCAGTTCTGAGGGTGAAAATGCCTTATCAGTAAGAGACATCAGAGTAGAGTTGCCAGGCTGTTCAAGCTGACAGGAAGGTGGTGGTAACTCAACTAACTGCAGAAAAGTACTGAATGCACAACAAGTCAAACCATGAAGTGAGTGGACTGGAGCTGAAAACCAAACCAGGAACCGGTTTCACAATCACAAATAATTAGCGATGCGAGGGCTTAGCAAAGCGATTGCAACCAAGCAACTTTAGCAAAGCAAGGGATTCACAAAAGCCTTTGCTAACTATTCACAAGTGTTTCGCTTTAGAGACAATCTTTTTTTATTTTTTAATTTAATCCTTATTTAACCACTGAAGTCTCGTTGAGATGAAAAAGAGATTTCAAAGGGAGCCCTGGGGGTTGAGGTGGGGAGGGAGAGGGCAATTTGCACAGCCAATGAGATCAGGGGACGATTAGGCGGCAAGTCGAAAGAGCCAGGTTGGGACTTTAGCCATGACACCGGGGAACCCCCTGCTCTTATCAATAAGTGTCATTGGATTTTTTGTGACCACAGTGAGTCAGGACCTTGATTTAACGTCTCATCTGAAAGACGGCGTCTCCTTCAGTACAGTGTCCCCGTCACTGCACTGGGGCATTGGGGGAGGGAAGAGCACAACCTACTGCCCACCGACACCTCCTCCAGCAGCAACTTGGATTTTCCCCGGTGGTCTCCCATCCAAGTACTAACCAAGCCCAAACCTGCTTTGCTTCAGCCACACAGCGATAACAGATCAAATTGTGGTATGGCTGCTGGGTATTGGGTTGATTCCGTAAACCTATCTACACTTCTACCAGAACGGTAAGGGGGGACGCTACCCTTATCCCAAATTCACCCCAGCAATGCTGATACCTATTGAAATACCTGGGTGAAGAAAAGCACTGAGAATAAAGTGTTTTACTAAGGACACAATGTGACTTCTCATCCGGGAATTACACCCAGGCCAGTTGACCCAGAGTCCCATCCACTAACCACTAGACCTTCACGCTTCCCTCAGATCATCATTAAAAGACTGCATTTTGGTCAAATATTAAAATTGATTTCATGATCTAAAACATTGAAGTGTGATAAAGAAGAAACAGAATAATTGGTTGGGGAGCAGATACTTTTCACAGAGCTGTAATTGTAAGAATCCTCCATCAAAGTTTCTCAGCCCTCGTTGAGAGTTTCACAAGCGTGAGAACTGCTTTTCTGTAATGTTTGTTCTGAAATTTTCAACTGATTCAGGGGCAAAAAATTTGACAGGTTTTTCTGTTCTCCTCAAAAAATGCAATTTTTTCCCTCTAATGGGGTGTTAGCGGATTCAGTCAAAAGTGTGCCGTTTTGTTTTACCTCCCAATTTCATGAAGTGCAGCAGATTTTCCTGTTTGTTTCCATGGAAATCCTTTTTTTTTTTAATTTGGCACTTGATACTGAAGCTAACTAATGCCATAATGACTCTGCAAGAACATTATTGATTTTTGCTCTTTATGGGAAAATATTAAATACAGCCACTCAGTTGGATTTCATGGCACTACTTAGCTGAACATTTTGCAAATATGTCCATCTCTCAATGCAGTGAATTCTATTTGGATATTAATTACTGTGGAACAACACTGGGTCCAGCTGTCATCTTGTCAAAGGCAAACATGACAAACACAGAAATTATACATAACTGATTAAACTGAAGCAGCAACAACAAAAAAAAAAAAATGGCACCAGCAAGGTGTGCCTTGGAAAAAGGCTGTTATTGATTCTTTTTGTTGTTGGTTTTTTTTTTTTTTTTTCTTTATTGTCAAAATTTGTCTCCACTTGACATTGGCCGGCAGGGACAAATGCATTGCAACGGCCCAAAACATCTCTAATTGGAATAATGTGCAGCAAAAACAAAAACGATGCAAATTTAAAAACTCACAAACTGCAAAAGCAAATGGAAGTGAGAAATGCTGCATATCCACATCAACACAATATCCACGTCCTGCAAGGGCCTAAAACATCCCCAAACTGCAAATGCATGAGAAAAATGCTGCATTTAGACATCAACACAACAAATATATTCCAAGCCGCTATGGGGAGCGTCAACTAGAACGGTTTTTATTTTTACCCGAGCAAGACCGGCTGGAGTATTTCGTTCTATGGTTTTAAAACCACAGCAAAGGGTTTGATGAAGTTTTTACATCAGCACAAAGAGTTTGTTGCAATAACAGCCTTAAATGAGATAGACAGAGATCAATTGATAGCAGTGAATAGTTATAACTTCGCCATTTAGTTAGCTAGCTAGCATTTACATGCATCAAATGTGACTAGCCAAGTTGGCAAGACGGCTTTCTAGCTAGCTAATGTTAGTTCACTTGCTTAGCTAGCTAGTTTGCTAGATTACCTAGCTAACAGTTATATTTGGTATCACATAAATGCTCTCGGTTCAACTCTAGCTGAGTGACATAGCGAAAAAAGGGAAAATTATGGATAAGCAATTCTGATAGGACCACTTTATCCAAAATAGAAAATTTGTTGAAAGCACACAAGCATTAAAGCATACATTGGGTTTGGCGACATGGCTTTGTTCTGAGAGATCACTGCCCATCAAAGCTTGTAACCGAAGGCCGGGAGCTGCTTCAAAGCCCCCCTCCATAGAACAGAGCCTACAGCAGCAGTGACCTCAAAAAAGGAAGAGACATTGTTTTTGAACAATAATTTAGTCACAAGAAAGCATAATCAATGCATGCTATAAAAGAAAGATGGAGCTGGGGTGGAGGAGAGTTGCTGGGCTAGCACACCAAGGTACAGCTACACGGGGAGGCAAACTTAAATAAGCTCAACATATTACCGGCAATTATGTGACAGTAAAGTCAGATGACAGTCAAATGCACTCAGATGACTCTCCAGCAGGTAGCACCTCCTCAACATTAAGCAAGGCTGACTCTGTAGCCTATTGAATTTATGCCAAAGCTCCATTTCTGATGGGACCACTCTCAAAAAGAGAAAATGTATTGAAAGCACACAGGCATACAAGCATACATTGGGTTTGGAAACATGGCTCTGTTCTGAGAGATTCCTGCCTGTCCAAGCGTGGAACCAAAGGCAGGGAACTGCTACTAACCCCCAAACAGAACCATGCCAGGCATAGGCTAATTTGAACAAAGAATAAATTTTGCAGTGTTCAATGTGTGGTGGCAGCCTGGTGGCTGGCACAATTTCTCTTGATGCCAATGCAAGAGAAATATCCTCAGTGAAGTGCACAATATGTAGTGACAGCCCGGTAGCTGGCACAATCTCTCTTGATGCTGATACAAGAGAAGTATAGTATGTGAAGTGTTCTCTATAGTGACTCCTCAGCGGCTGGCACAATTTCTCTTGAAGCCAATACAAAAATAATAGACTACATGAAATGCACTATGTGTAGTGATAGTAATGTGTAGTAACCTTTTGGGTTAACCAGCTAGCACAGTTAGAGGCTGAAGGACACTCTGAGCAGACAGAGGCAAAACTATTTGGAATGAAATGATTGACACATGACCAAAGCACAAGCTGGTGGGCTGACGTGGGGTAAATATTAGTAAACTATAAGCAACATGTCCCCACACCATGGCATTTCTGAGCCTGCGCAAGATAATCTACAGCTTGAGGACGTGAGCTTCATTTTGGCAAGCAACCCAATGCTCATTTGCCAAGTAAACACCGCAATCATAATTCTATCCAAACTAGTGTACTAGTGTGTGTACAATTATGCAAAAACATTACTGCCAAATTATGGGGGAAACATGGAGATTTGGAAAAGTAATGCAAATATGATATTCATTCATTTTACGAATAAGGTTGAGTATGACCTGCTTGATCACTGAAATTCGAAATCCTAACTGGAATGGCTACTCCGAGCTCTGATCATTCCACAGCATTTAGTAGAAATTTTTGTTGGAGCCTTATCCACTTAATACAGATTTCAAGAATCGCTGGGCACTCCAGTTGCTGCCATTTGTTGTGGATTTATTGTCACGAGGTGTATGCAATGTTGTTTGCGAACTGTTACCTTAACTGGACATTGCTACTTTGTATCCACCTTGTAGCAGGTGGATCTGTTCAGATGCAAGCAGTTTGTTGAGCTAGTGCTCCAAAGTACATCTACTTGGGAAGACAAACTTAATTAAGTCAACATATTACCGGCTAAGAAATCGTGTGACAGCAAAGTAAGAAGACAGTCGAATGCACTCAGGTGATTCTCCAGCAGGTAGCACCTCCTCTGCGTTAAGCAAGCTTGACTCCGTGGCCTATCAGAATTTACGTCAAAGCTCCTTTTAGACAAAAGCGGTGGTTTGTCATCATCACTGCACACTACTGTATATATGAGTGTGCACGTGTAAATATTGGAATATATGTGGGGGTTTGTATTTGTGTTCATTCAACTGTTTCACTGCGCTGTATGATTACAAATGAAGGACAGAGAAGCAGAGGGTTTAGATTGGCACTGGCATTTTATATCTCAGCGATGCCAGTCTTCATCCATTACTGTGTGTCTTGGCTCCCTCCCAGTCTTAATCTGCAGACACTGTCAGCTGCTTAGGGCGGCGTCTCGGCTCCTCTTGACATTTTCAGCAGATGCCATGATGTGAGGATAGCATTTGTGCCAGGACTCACAGAGAAGACGGGACGATTAGCTCGTGACCGATCACTGTCTCTGCCTGCCTCCCACAGAGCTCATACAGACAGGGAGACGGCTGAATCAATGGTTGGGGGGTTAGGAGGACGGGTGGGGGGTCTGTGGCCGAGTGCTGCAAAAACTACAGTCTTTCACAGAGCTTATTTTGGAGATTATTATGACCAGCAGCACCTTTCAACTCCTTGAAGAGGATTGTGTTTTTTCTCTGAAATGTTTTTTTTTTTTTTTTTACAAAGTTCTAGAAATTCTAGGAGTGGTGTTGTAGTACTTCTTCAAATTCAACTGTCATGCCAGGATCGAAATGTTCATATGTTAAGAATATTTTAATCAAAAGGCAGAGACTGTACGGCAATGCATGGCTTAGTAAAGATATATGTAACGTGTTAATAAATGACTTCTCTCCCCGTTTGCAGTGTTGCATCAGTTATTCTGAGCTATTGTGTAATTGCAGCCATATCAGTATTTGCTCTAATGGTCCTTTCATTGTTCTCCTAGTTTGCTCAGTTTTTCTGAGTCGTGCCTCATTACTGTAGGACTTCCACAGCGCTTCGATACAGCAGTCAATGGGGGAGATGGTCAATCTTAGATTTGATGTGAAATATTGTCACTGGAAATTGTGGATTAATGATAGCTCTCATGCTGACTTCAGTGAGACAGCCACTAATACAACACTCACAGCTGTTGGAGAAGGTTTAAACTGGAAAACCGACATTAATAAATTGGCAACGTCCCTGCCCTTGCTAGTTTGAGGTTTCAAGCTCAAATGCGGACCGATTTTAGCCACCATTATGGCTTTATGTCATGAAAACACTTGGGGCTAACAGAAGTTATGCCACACAAGTACAAAAGTGATATGGGGCAAGAATGGAAAGCATGCTCTGAGGGTGCTACACACCTGGCTGTACCAATGGAATGACATTGATAGCCTTGCAAAGTTCCATTGCTCTTTAACCCTCTCCAGGCTCATGTTACAAATTTGCAACAATAAATCAGTTGATGACTGATTATAAAATATGAAGACCACATGGGAAATGGTTTGATAAAGTTAGCCTTCCAGCTCAGTATTGCAAAAATACAATGTTAGTTCTACCAGCAGCCACTAGCGTATGAGAACTATTCTCCATGAATGAAAGATTTTTCAAATCTCAAAATAATAAATTGGGCTGGAGAGGGTTAATATAGGTATTAGGAACTGATGTCAGAACAATGTTTAAGTGTAACATTTAGAACTGAGATGTAAGAAAAATACTGAATGTTCGGGAGATTTCCAGATATTATGCTCTTAAAAATGATCTTAATTTATTATTTTTATTGTATTTGTGTTAAATTCGAGGAAAAACATAATTGTACATCCAAGTAAATTTGCATTTACTCTGACCAGAGGTTTATGGATTTTCTGTTCGTTTCGCCATTGCGTCCAAAGTTTCTCATGGATGCCTCCATTTTGGCTGCATGTCAACTTTAAGGGTGCATCTGAATATCCATACTACGTCTACAAATACAGAATTTTGTTTGATGCTTACTACTCAACTGTCAGTGTTATAGACCCATCAGCACCATACAAACAAAACTTTTCAATTATTATTTTGAATGCATCAAATTCCAATTTATTTAACTTTTTCATTCTATTCCAACTACGGAGAATGTATTAGATTTTTTTTTTTTTTTTCGGAAAAGTTCTGCTCTCAACTCCTCATGCTATGTCTGTCTGATCCGAAACAGATATTTGATTTAGATTACATGGAGCTGTTCGACAGCTAGAGGCCAGTTCATAAAGGCCTGCCATCTTTGATTATACAGCTTTTTTGGCACCAGAATATGCACTCCTGGGCACCAAAACATGGAGGAAAATACCTTCTTCTGTGCAGCTTAAAAAAGAACTATAGACATTGGTGTCCCTAGAGAGCAAGGAGTGAGGGTGAGGAATTTTTTGAACAGAAACTTACTATCAAAATGGTATGTTTTCACAGCTTAAATCTAATTCCACAGAGGCTTAATTAACTGCAATATTTGTAGTAACCTCTGGAGTTTGTAAAGACTCAGTGAGAGTGCCAATCCCTGGCCCTCTGGGGTGTTCATGAGCAGCGGATCTCTTAGCAACATATGGTATTGAGTGGCCCGAAAAACTCCTCTCCTGACTTTCAGGTAAAGGGAGGGTGAGAAACCAAAGACGGTAATTTTATTATTCTTGAGATTACATCACTATCATGGTTTTGGGGGGTTGCAGCCTGCTGTGCATTTTCTTTGCCACCTGAGGGCTATCCTGCTCTCTGATCATGTGGTTGATTGCTAATTGTTTGCAGCTGCGGAGTGACGACTGAAGAAGCTCTGCACCGCTGTTCTGTGCTTTTGTGTCACTCTTGCGAGGATTACTAAGCCCTTAGCGTTCAGTCTGAGGCAACTCCTTGAAAGAGTTTAGGATTCGGTGTTTGTCGTCTGATTTATCGTTCTGTTCATCAGAGTATATGTTCTGTCCCGCAGAAGGTCTTGTTTGTTGGAGCACTGTCTTTGCTCACAGACCTCCGTCGGTTCGCTCCTATTTCAGCAGGAGGGAGTGGTCACTCTGTCTGTCTCTGAAGAGAAAGCTCTTATTTTCTGGGAGGATTTTTGCCCACTGTTTCCAGGTTGTTTTTTGTAGGCAAAATCGTCGGGGAGTTGAGCTCCTTTTTTATGCCCCCGGAATTGAAGATTCGGGGGCATATAGTTTTTCCACCTGTCCGTCTGTCCGTCCATCCGTCCGTCTGTTTGTCTGCAGCGAGGGGAAAAAACTTCAACCTGCAATACTTTAACCTGCCGCCGGGGGTATCAGTGTTCCACGAACGCAGCTTGTTTTTGTAACCGTTTGTCCCAGTAGTGGTCACTCGCGTTTTGTGGGTGGCTTTTAGAAACCCTATCCTGTGTCGCGTCTGGGCCTCCGTCCCGTTCCCCCATCACAATCACATTGCACACAGTGATTAAGCTGGCACTTAGGGCAAATATGAGTCAGCCTCAAAGCATTTTTACTGAGGCTCAAGTGGGGCTTGAACCAGTTACCGTGGTCCTAGCCTACATATGCAGGATCATGGGCTGAGGGTTCTCAGCCTTAAACAGATAGGGCCAGGGTGGGTGCAGGTCATCATTCCAAAAAAAGTATTTACACATTCTAATCAACCCTGAGAGTTTCTGCAAAAGGCCTGTTTCTGTAGAAACAGGGGTGGAGCTGCTTGATTGAAATGAACATCTGATTCTACACTGGCTCTCATTGGATAAGGTTAGGAACCCGTACTCAAGGCTATAAGCTTACTAAGTATGGAATTAATTCAGCATGTACTCTCCTCTGCCCCCTGCAGGTTACTTTCGGCGTGGCGTGTCTGCGCCATCACAGCGTTCCTTCCAGGGCTGCATGCAGCTCATCCATGTGGATAACCAGCTGGCTGACCTACACTCTGTGGAGCAGAACAATCTTCGCCTTTTTGAGAACATCAGCTTGGACATGTGTGCCATTATAGACAGGTAATCTCCCACTCTTTCTTGCTGTCAATAGCAGGTAATTTACCCTCCTCACCTGCCATCATAAGCAGCTTAACTCATCATCTTTATCTGTAATCATATCAGGGGCGGAGTGGCCATCGGGATGAGCAGGGGATTTCCCGGTCAGCCGGCGGGCCAATAGGTTCAAGTGAACCGGCCCGCAGACTGCCCTGCGCGGCTGTGTGACTTTCATGGTCGGCCCACTGGGTTAAAACTACCGTGAACAACACTCAGTACAGATCAGTTGTTATTTTTCTGATACCGAAAACATTTGATATTGACTTAAAAAAGTATTAAAAATAATAATAATAATGTAATGCATTTTTTTTCTTGTTTGATTAGATTTTGGCAATTTGGCCCATGTTTAATCACATCTAGAGGAGAATGGGTTGGGCCAGTGGTGGGCGGTGCGGTCAGAATTTTCTCTGTGGATTTTGGTGTCCCACTCCGCCCCTGCATCATATACAGCAAACTCACATTCCTCGTCCGCCATCATAGATGGCTAACTCACCTTCCTCATCTACTACTATATACACTCAACTCACCATCTTCATCCACGATCATATACAGCTAAGTCACCTGTCTTAGAACCGAGAGATTAAAACCAATAGTCTTTTATCAAGTTTGTTGTACTGGTAAAATTGTGAACAAGTGGTGAACCATACAAGTGAAAACCAACTGCTCTGTCTGGTACCAGCATGGGAAGAGGCCACTTACCTTTCTCATCCTCATCCGCCATCATAGAGAGCATAACTCACCTTCCTCATCCTCATCCGCCATCATAGAGAGCATAACTCACTTTCCTCATCCTCATCCGCCATCATAGAGAGCATAACTCACCTTCCTCATCCTCATCCGCCATCATAGAGAGCATAACTCACCTTTCTCATCCTCATCCGCCATCATAGAGAGCATAACTCACCTTCCTCATCCTCATCCGCCATCATAGAGAGCATAACTCACTTTCCTCATCCTCATCCGCCATCATAGAGAGCATAACTCACCTTTCTCATCCTCATCCGCCATCATAGAGAGCATAACTCACCTTTCTCATCCTCATCCGCCATCATAGAGAGCATAACTCACCTTTCTCATCCTCATCCGCCATCATAGAGAGCATGACTCACCTTTCTCATCCTCATCCGCCATCATAGAGAGCATAACTCACCTTCCTCATCCGCCATCATAGAGAGCATAACTCACCTTTCTCATCCTCATCCACCATCATAGAGAGCATAACTCACCTTCCTCATCCTCAGCAGCCATCATATAGAGCATAACTCACCTTCCTCATCCGCCATCATAGAGAGCATAACTCACCTTTCTCATCCTCATCCGCCATCATAGAGAGCATGACTCACCTTTCTCATCCTCATCCGCCATCATAGAGAGCATAACTCACCTTCCTCATCCGCCATCATAGAGAGCATAACTCACCTTTCTCATCCTCATCCACCATCATAGAGAGCATAACTCACCTTCCTCATCCTCAGCAGCCATCATATAGAGCATAACTCACCTTCCTCATCCGCCATCATAGAGAGCATAACTCACCTTCCTCATCCGCCATCATAGAGAGCATAACTCACCTTTCTCATCCTCATCCGCCATCATAGAGAGCATAACTCACCTTCCTCATCCTCAGCAGCCATCATATAGAGCATAACTCTCCTTCCTCATCCGCCATCATAGAGAGCATAACTCACCTTTCTCATCCTCATCCGCCATCATATAGAGCATAACTCACCTTCCTCATCCTCAGCAGCCATCATATAGAGCATAACTCACCTTCCTCATCCGCCATCATAGAGAGCATAACTCACCTTTCTCATCCTCATCCGCCATCATAGAGAGCATAACTCACCTTCCTCATCCTCAGCAGCCATCATATAGAGCATAACTCACCTTCTACATCCGCCATCATAGAGAGCATAACTCACCTTCCTCATCCTCATCAGCCATCATAGAGAGCATAACTCACCTTGCTCATCGGCTGTCTTAGACAACTAACTCAGCTCCCTCATCTGCCATCAGAGATAGATGACTTGTTTTCCTCATCTACAGTCCAGAAAGGTAAACAGATCCATTTCGTATTCATTTGTCAAAGACTTCCTGCAACACTCCCTCTGCTATTCTATTTCTATTGTCCATTTCAAGAATGACTGCCATTTTGTGTTGAAAAAGAGATTTTAGATCTTCCTGGTAAAACAAAGAGTGTGTATGTACAGCCGTATATATAACAGAGGTTCCTTGAAGCATCTATTCACGTCTTTAAACAAGCACTAACTGAAATCTTAGAGAAAAACTTAATAAAGAGAGACATGATTATGCGTGGTGATGAAATGAAATGAACAGGTGTGCAAACTAATTATTTGGTAGACCATACTTTTCTTTGTGTATTTTGCCAGTATTTAGAATGAACATTTTAATTTCTAGATTGATGTCCAGAAACAAACAAATCATGAAGTTGCATGCCAAGGCTTTGTATTTTTCTTGTACTTTGGTACAATGAGTTTAAAAGAGCCGTATGTTAAGTTTGTGGCCAAAACTGGTAGTGCAGTCACATTCAAAATAGTGCAGAGCGCAGTATCCCCTCCCCCTCTCCCCCAGATGAGAGGTTGTCAGCTAGGCTGCCGGATCCAGCAAGAACGTCTACTACACGGAGCTACCATGGCTACGTTTCAATATCACCAATGATTTGCTCTCGCAGGGTTGTGTTCAGTTCAGTTCAGAAAAGGTTGAAAATAATGACTAACTAACTTTAGCAATGGTCATATTGGTCAACTTGCTCGTCACTCTTCTGTGTGGATAGCCCACTAAAGTCCATACTGTTAAATGCGTGAAGAATGAATGAGGACTCATTTGACCGATGTACTGTCTCAATTACATTTCATATTGCCATAATGGCTGTGCTAATGTTGAAACGGTTTCCACAGCGTCTCAGCATAAAGCCAGAGAAACGGACCAATAATGCATTGCTAATGTCAGCAATGACGAGTCATGGTTTTTATTTCTAAAACAATTTGTTACCTAGTCAATTCGATGACCCACCTGCATATGCACTAACGTACCATGAACGTACATAAATAACATCATTCGACTGCAGAGAATATTTGAAATGTCTGTGCCTACATTAAATAGAATTAAGTTAGCCAGACTTAGCTGAATGAGCAACTTCAGCGTCAGTCTTCAAATTCTTCTCTGCTTTCAGCCGTCTCCATCTTTCAAAGGCATGTCCTATACAGATCCTTCTTCTGTTTCTGACCTTGTCACAACGTATTTCGTAATCATCACGAGCCCTTTTAGGTTTAGTAACTTCAGACATTTGTGTTCAGAAACACTGGTAGCTGCAGCTCAGTGGTAACTGGCTGCCTGGATGCCGAAATGCTACTGACTTTGTGATTGGGAGATAGGTGGAGGGCGGCGCAACAGGCCAAAACACAAAATTACAACAACAACATTAGTTGTGGGCTGCAACCTGGCTTTTGAGAATATTCTGGCTGGACGACTGTTGTCAGTGATATAAGTATTTGAAATTAACATCATTCCTGAATGTCTGGTGAAAAATCAGTGCCATTACATGATTAATCAACATACACTTCTTACATATTGCTCCTTTAAATCTGAAAGATACCATTGGATAGGTTTTCTCACACTATGGCTGTTTGAATACAGACACTGTAAATCGTGATAAAAATGCGCTTCTAGATTCATCTCCAATGATAATCACCCCCTTTCTTAGTCCATGCCCTTCGCCTTTCCACGATCGCAAACTAAAGCATTGCATCCCAATCCAACCCACCTCTGTTCACTTTATTTTGCAATCTGGGTTGGAATCCTTGGGGAAAAAAAAACCCTGCTTTAAGGACAAAGTGCTTTGCGGTTAGTAAGATTCCGGGTGTTCTTCCTTAAGCTATTTGCTGATGTAAGAGTGACTTGAATGGAGAGCTCATTTGGAGAGCTGAATGCTGAGGAGCGCCTGCTGCCTACAGCAGATGTGTCCTGTCAGGTTCCCCTGTGGCAAAGGAACAAAAATAAAAGCAGTCCTCCTCACCTGTGATATTGAAATACCATTCTAAGGCATTGGGGAATATACATTACGTGAGGTCGAAAATGTGGAAACAGGTCCTCATGTTAATTCAAATCGAGCCGCGGTTCAACACTGCGTGTACTTAAACCAGCAGATGTATGACCATTTGAGCTTGTATTCATTGGCGCGTGCTCATGGTTGCAATTCTCAAAGAGCCCCCAATCATGTGGACTCAGTCTATATAAAGGCACTTTATGTTCCTGTCTGCATAAATGTTGATACTTCATCATCAATGACACATGCTTGGTTTGGTGCAGTGGATTCAAAATGACTCCAAGTACCTTCAGCTCAGTTTACCTTCTGTTCCCTTGCTAGCATGTAAACACATCTTTCTTTAACGGATAAAGCAACAATATAATGGCTTCCGCGATGATTAATTTCTCCTTTCCGATTAATTCCCAAATAATCAACCCTTCTATTTACACTGAGAACCACTTGCATATCAGATCCATTTTTTTCCTGGTCATAACCAACAAACAATGCAGCACCTCATTTTATTTCACTTGAGTTTGAAACAAATTTCATCCAATCAATTATTTGTCATCAGCAACCAAGTGATTGGCAGCAATTTTAGGCTCAGTACTGTGGTTAGTATTTTACCTTCGATTAAAAAATGACACAATGGCACTCTTTAAGTCACTACATTTAATAAGAGTCAATTTTCTTCCTGATAAGGATTCTGTGGTGTTATCTGAGTTTCAGTAGAGGGACAACATGAAGGTGCTGAAATTTTTGATTTAGGGGAAAGGTTTTGTTGGACTGTTTTTTTTTGTTTTTTTTTCTGTTGTTCATGTTTGTGTTATAGAACTCTGCTATTTTAAATCGCGAACCGTTGTTATTTTTGTAGCTCCATCAGAATGTTCAGAGAAAAACGGTCTTAACAGTGTTTCTGAACTTGCAGTAATTTTATGGTGTCTAATTCATTCCGTTATCGTAATTTCTCCTGGAGCGCTGAACTGTATATTGAATGTTCAGGAGGAGGTGGCGCCCCAGAACAATTCAAAAGATGAGAGTTTAACTCACTTTCTAGTGAAAAAACAGTGAAATTTTTTCTAGTCTAAAACAGTGAAATAGTTGTTGTACGAATCCTATCTCCCATAAAGCTTAATACCAGCCTGGCATTATGTAGCTACAAAAGCCACAAAGAAAAAAAATTTCATAATACATCTTGATTATCAATATATGAGTCAAACCTCATATATTATATCAATATAAAGCCATAAATACTTAAAAAACATAAATACAGCTGTGAAACCCTGCTTGAGGAATTAAATAATTAAGCAATTTTACAGTTTAGAGGTAGAGAGATCTCTTTCAAAGTTCTGTGTCAATCCAGCAGGAGTCAACGTTTACTTTAAAATGGTGCTGCTTTAATTATAATCTCGCCCTTGAGAAGTAGTATTATAACACGGGTGCTTCCCATCCTTAAATGTGATTGGCTGAGCCTCGTTCCATGCCGGTATAAAATTACTGTAACCCACTGTGGCAGGCCGCAGCACAAAATATACCTGTGCGCAATGAAATACTCTGCGCTCAACTGACTCGTTAGGTTAAGTTTGTTTCAAAACTTCTAGCTCGCTATTTCAGTGTTAGGGAAGTTTAGCCATTTAACCCGCTAACCAGTTGGCTATCTACGTAGCTAGCTATTGCATTGCAGAGTTCGGCATCACTTTTGCGTTGCTAGCTATGTTGCTAACTAGCTCGCCATTTCAGTAGCCTATTAGTGATAAATTGTTGACTTTTTTATTGTGTGTTTATTTTATGGGCTATGTGTTGGGTAACCACATCCATTGTAGTTAATGCTAGCTAGTTGACAAGCTGGCTAGCAAACTAATGCACAATTCAACATATTTTTCTGGACACCAGCAAGTGTGGAGGACAAAAGTCAGTCGTTCCCTACTCACTGCTGGTTGTAATGATATGGCCGATCGGCACAAGTTGAGAACAAGGAAGCTCGAAAACTGAAACGAACGTAAATTTAACGGGGTCTTCGGGAGACCGAAGGAGACATTCAAAATAGCCTGCTTTTATAGATATTCTACATTAGCAAGCCCAAATAGCCTCATGTGACATGATAATGGTGCTAGATGAAAAACAATCTTTGCATCTGTGTTGCTTACCAACCATTCTGTCCACTCCATCTTGTTTGGTGGAAGAACGAATAGTTCTCAATTTTATTGTTGCATTATTACCAATAAATTGTCGATTTTTTTTCTTGTGTGTTTATTTAATGGGCTATAGGGTTACCGTTTTATAAAAGCAATAAGCGCCTTGAAGCATTGGGTTACAGTGATTTTATAACGGCGGAGGGGCATTAAGGTAGTCCCCTGCGCGTCGTGCCTTTGAACGCCCCTCCGCCGTTATAAAATCACTGTAACCCACCGCTTCTCGGGACTTATTCCTTTAATCTACCGCGTGAAGGGACATGACTTTGGGCATGTTATTCTGACCCTTTACTATGTACCGGAAAGCAGAAGGGATAAGTTTGAAAAAAGTGACAAGTTTAAAAAATGCCCTACGTCTTTGCCATTTAGTCATTAAGCAAGTGATTCTGTATTTAAACTACGTATTAACACTTATTTCACAGCCAATCGTGAAGCCTGCATAAGATGCATAAGACTGAGGTAAATGGTGTGTTGTTCTGCCAGTTAGATTAAAGTAATTTTTCTTGTGTTGTATTTTCCATATTTATATGTTCACTGCAATTATAAGGAATAACTCCTGGCTTCTGCTTGAGCAGCCAATTTCCCCTGGTGTCCAACATGAACAATGTCACATCATTAGTGCCAGTGCAGCAGCACAAAGTTGTGGATTATCCAAAATGAGTAGTTTCTCCTTGATTAACCAAAACAATGACATCTGTAAAATGTCAGACCATTGCAGTGGAATTAATGATAATATATTTTGGAAAATAACAAAGTGTACAACAGTGAATGATTTTATCAGTGCGTATTGCTCACATGTATTGTCTGTGAGGATAAGTTTACATTATTATTATTATTTTTTTTTCATTTTAGGGACTATATTTCACCATAAAGAAGGATTTAATTAAGTTTCTAACGCCGAATAACTTTCTGTTAGTTTTCTGTTTATCCCGGAGACCATTGGATTGGTACTATATGAGTAGACCCCCCCCCCCCCCCTATTTTGACTGTCAATATGGTTGGAAAATAATAATGTCCTTTTTGCATTTAATGCAAAAGTTTGTACCATGCATCAAAACAGCTGGTTGGAAGTAAAATTTTAACATTTTCATCATTTATGATTCACACTAATGCAAAAATCTCTCCGTTTTAAGATGTTTGGAGAGGTAGGGGAGAGTAGTCTGAACTGTTTCTGTCTCCTCAAATAATCCATTGCTTTGAGTGTGACTCTCAGATTCAGAATGCTTCTGTCAATGAGTTTATGATCAGAAAATTATTTCACCTCCGACTCATTTCTTGTTTCTCAGTATCTGAGAGCAAAACAACAGTGTTGAATTTTGAAACACAATTTTCCTGGTGTTTGTGGCACTTTTTTGTCCTAAAATTCTTTTTTTTTTTCAAAAATGGAGACACAATTTATCTCCAAATGAGATAAGCATCTTGCTTCACTGGAATCATTTTTCACTCAAATCCTGAGATACAAAGTTGTGCATAGAGGTCATGCACAAAAGGCAAGAATTGGTGTGATTTTGCATCTGTATAAAGGGGTTAACCATCATTTGATTGGGGACATAAAATACCATATAATTATTGAAGATGTCATTCTATCAAAAGCACTAATCTGCCTCTTAACAGGAAAATTATCTCAAATCCTGTCCTTGAATGTTCTGCAGCAGATATGGTGGAATATTGAAGAGATTGTTTGATTATTGCTTCTGGCTGTGCCAGGCATCTTGCCTTTCTTTTACTCAGCTCTGTGATGGGTGGCATCAAGTCAGTTCATTATCCGTTGAATCCAGAAGGCCTGGTTTTATTATTCATATTTCATCTCAAGACTCATTATCAGATTAAAGAGGCAGAGGCTGGTTTGAATTATGAGTGTCTTTTACAGGAAACTCAATCCACAAGATGCTTAGATCCTGTTTTTGTGCACTTGTCATCAAAGTATTAATGCAACAATAAGGTTTTTCTCCAGGGATACTTGGGTTGTTGCATTTAAATGAGAAAACTTTGGGGAAGCATGATTCGGCGCACTGAGCATCGGCAGTTGAGTGCTTTTCTTGCAGTAAGCCATTTCCTGAAAAATTGGGACGTAGTGTAAAATTTAAATAAAAATAGAATACAGTGATTTTCAAATCATTTAAATTTTATATTTAATTGAAACTAGTACGAAGATAACATATCCTTTGCTGAAACTGAGAAATGTTATTGTTTTTAAACAATAAATGCTCATTTTGAATTTTATCTAAGCAACATTTTCCAAAAAAGTTGGATTAGGGTCATGTTTACCATTTTTACATCACCTCTTGTTTGAACAACACTCTGTTAACATTTGGGAATTGAGGAGACCAGTTGCTGTAGTTTTGAAAGCAAATTTTTTTCCCATTCTTGTTTGATGTAGGATTTCAGTTGTTCTACACTTCGTGGGCTCCTTTGTTGCATTTTAGTTTCCTAATACGCCAAATCTTTTCAGAATGAGACAGGCCTGGACCGCAGGCAGGCCATGTTAGCACCCAGACTCTTATACTTTGTAACCGTGGTGTTGCAATGCCTGCAGAATGTGGTCTTTGGCATTGTCTTGCTGAAATAAACAAGGCTTGTCCCGAATAAGACATCTAAATGGCAGTATATGTTACTACAAAATCTTTGTATATTGTTCGATCCAATGGTGTCTTCACAGATGTCCAAGTTACCCATGCCATATGCACTGATGCATCCCCGTACCATCACAGAAGCTGGCTTTTGAACTGTGTGCTGATAGCAAGCTGGATGGTTCCTCTCCTTTTTTTTTCCTGAGGGCCACGGTGATTTCCAAGAAGAATTTCACATTTTGTTTGGTCAAATCACAGGACAGTTTCCCACTTTGCCTCAGTTGACCTTTGCCTCAATGAGCCTGGGCCCAGAGAAGTTGGCAGCATTTCTTGATCTTGTTTTCACATGTTTTCAACTAGCATTTGTGGATGCAGCAATGAACTATGTTCACAAACAGTGGTTTTCAGATGTTTTGCTGAGCCCATGCAATGATAACCATGACTGAATCCTGTCTGTTTTTAATGCTGTGCTTCTTGAGGGCCTGAATATCATGGCCACTTCACGCTGATTTTCAACCTCGTCCCTTTTGTACAGAGACCTCTCTGGATTCTCTGAATATTTTAACAATGTTATGTACCGTCGATGATGAATTCTTTACAATTTAACACAAAGAAATGTATGTCTTAAATTTTTCAAATATTTACCCATTTAGTTTTTCACAGAGTGGTGAAGCCCTGACCATCTTTACTTTTGAAAGATTTAGCATCTCTGGGATGCCCTCTTTGTACCAAATCATGCTACTGACCTATTGCCAATTAACCTAATTAGCAGTGGGATGTTCCACCAGGTGTATTTTTTTTTCGCATCATACAACTTTTCCAGGCTTTTGTTGTCCCCGTCTCAACTTTTTTGAAATGTGTTACTGGCATCATATTCAAAATGAGCAGATATTTTTCAAAAAACAATAAAAATTTCTCATTTTTAACATTTGATATGTTTTCTTTGTACTATTTTCAATAAAATGCACAATTTTGATAATTTGCAAATGATTGCATTGTTTTTATTTACATTTTACATAATGTCCCAACTTTTTTGGAAACGGGGTTCTGCAATGTGACCTTCAGCTTTTTACGTTGAAAAAAGGCTGCGACTCTTGTTTCATCATGTTTAAAGGTGTCAGTTCAACTAATAATTGTAGTTTTCCAATCCATGGCAACCGAAAAGCATCCTTGCCACATGAGGCTGCATGAATACCAGGCCTTGTCAACAGTCTAATTGAAGTCCTGGAGGGCTGATGTGTGTGCAGTTTACTTTCCCACTGCTTTCAGCGGCTGAATTGTCTAATTGGATATATGCACCCTCACCAGCTTTCTCGGAGATTAGATCACAGAATAAAACCCTTAATTTGATATGAGGGCAAAACAAGTCTTAGGTAGTCAGTCATTTTCTGCTCAAGAAATGCACATCAAATATCTAATGATGCATCTGTTCCTTTGTGTTCGCTTTCACAAGCATGTGCTTTGATTGCCATTTTCAAATGGCTGCCACTCAGATGGACAAAGTCTAAATAAAGGTACTTTTTTTTTTTAATTAAAACTGTCCAGCTCTCTCTGCATAATTGTTTACGCTTTAATTCAATGACACGTGCCTGGTTTAGAGTTGTGGATTCAAAATGACTCTAAGTACCTTCAGTTCTGTTTGCATTCTATTCTCATGTCGGTATGTAAACATGTCTTTCTTTAGCGTATAAAGCAACCAAATAGGGGCTTCCACACTAATGTATTTCTTTGTTGCGATTAACTCGCAGATAAATGAATAGTTCATTTGCATTTATTGGAAACCATTTGCTAAACAGATTTCTTTTCATTGTTTCGAAGTCATAACCAGCAAACAGTGATGAGAGGGCTTAATTTCAAGCGCTTGAGCACAAAACAAATACATCTGGTACAATTACTTTAGCTTTATCAGGAAAGAGTCTCTGTGCAATGTATTTTAAAAGTGGTTGGCAGTTACTATTGGTGAAATACCAAGGTTAGTCTTTTATGTTTGATGAAAATGGCTCAGTGGCACTTTTTAAGTCGCTGCATTCAGTAAAAGTTTGTGAAATTCTGATTAGGATTCTGTGGGATTGTCTCTGTTTCAGTGCAGGAACAACATGAAGGTCCTGAAACTAGATTTAAAGAAATGGTTTTGTTTGGCTGTTTTCTTTCTTGTTTGTTTTTTTCCCCCCAATGTTCTATGTTTGTGTCCTAGAACTCTGTTGCTTTTGATTACTAACAGTATTTATTTTTGCAGGTGCGTTACAATGTTGAGCGAAAAATATTCTTTTCATATACAGAGTTTCTGAACTTGCAGTAATTCCACGCAGATTTCAGAAGGCTTTCAACCATCATTTGACAGAGCACCTGAAAGACTACATGATCATTTGCGTTTCCATTGTAAAGCACTGGTTTACGTCTTTGCAGATAGATCGTTACATAGTCCTGTACATTTTCAGCGTGAAATAATGATATCTGAATTCTGCTACTTTTTGTCAGTGTTTATGAGTGACAGTGGAGTGTTTTGCCGAAGATGTGGCAGAACATTAGAGACCGTTGCTTTTGGCTGTGCCTGGCATCTTGCCTTTGTTTTCAGCAGCTCTGTGATGGGTGGTATCTAGTCAGCTCATTATTCAGTGGAGCCAGAAGGCCTGGTTTCATTATTCATATTTCATATCAAGACTCATTATCTGATTAAAGTTGCAGAGGCCTGTTTGAATTAGGAAAGTCGCTTACAGGAAACTCTATCCACAAGTTGCTTAGATCCTGTTTTGTGAACTTGTCATTTGAGTATTAATGTAATAATAATGTGCCTCTCAAGGGACACTCGGGTTGTTGCATTTAAATGAGAAAATTCTAGGAGACTTTGATTCGGTGCGCAGAGCATTGTCAATCGAATACTTTTCTTGCAGCCCTCCAGTTTGGGCAGTAAAATGGGGCATTCAATTTTTTATGCTGGAAAAAAAATGGCTGTCGCCTTTGTTATTTTGTAATTTTTTTAACTTAAACTTGTAGTTTTCCTATCTACGGCCTTACAGAATCCTTGCTGCATTATGCAACATGAATACCAGACCTTGTCAACTGAGTGAATGAAGTCCTCGGGGGCTGGTGTGTTTGCACGTTATTTTCCCAGTACTTACCCTGGCTGAATTGGCTGATTGGATATATACACGTCTATGGGAGAGCTAACGTCAGCTCTCCCGTAGGTCACATCTCAGAATAAAACCTGTAACTTAATAAGAAGGCACAGCAAGAGTCTTTAGTCGTCACTCAAATACTTATTAAGAAATGCACGCATCAGTGTTGAATGACGTGTGCGTGTGTTCATTTGTGTTCACTTTCACAGGCATGTGTACGTGGTTTCCCTCTCAAAAAGCTACCACTCACATGGACACAGTCCATATAAAGGCATTATTTTGATAAAATGTATGATCCTGTCTGCATAAACGCTTACACTTTTTCATCAATGACTCACGCCTGGTTTAGTGCAGAGGATTCAAAATGACTCCAAGTACTTTCAGCGCTGTTTACCTTCTGTTCCCATGCCAGCATGTTTACACATCTTTCTTTTGTGGATAAAGTAACAATATAATGGCTTCCGTGCTGATGAATTTTTCTGTTCCGATTGACTCACAAATAATTGAATAGTTCATTTGCACTTGTTGGGATCCATTTGCAAAAGAGAATTTTTTTCCTTTTTTTCCCCCCCCATTTTTTCCTGACCATAATCACCAAACATAGATCATTTTGATTCACTCGAAAAAAAAAAAAATTATATATATATATAATAATTTAGGATTTAAGATTTCAGGTTTAGATTTAGCCTGTTCTCCAGTAGATGGCACTGTCAGCTTAGCATTGCTGTTCTGTAGGTCGTACATTACTTAAGTGTGAACACAACTCGAGCGAGTAGTCAACAGCTCGCTAGCGAGAAATGGCGATGGGTATAAGCCAAGATTAGGCAACAGCCATACAGATGGCTGTTTCCTTAGGTGTACGGGTAGCGATATCTTTTCTCGTACCGTTAATGCGTTACTACTCTGGAATTCTGGTCCCCTTCACTTTCATCCCATAATCGCATCAATTTGATTACGCCGACAAAACAAGGCTACAGGTTGCATGCTGTCTTACTCCCTAGCGAGCTGGATGGCTATCTAGCTGGCAAACTAAAGTGATGTCGAGCTGTATAATGTTATAGCTAGCGCGCCAATGCATGTTTCTATATAGTCAACTGGAATACTCGCGAGCGAGCTATTTGTCTGTCTAGTTTTGAAGATGAAGTGACATTGAAATCTATAATGTTATACTTAGCATGCCAATGTATTTAACATCCCAACTTTCCTCATTTCAGGTGGGCATTCACAGTAACTGTCACTGGGAATCATTATCTCTTCAGTGGTGAAAATCTGTAGTGCTCAGCTTTATTCACATTGGATATCAGGAGCAATGTGAACTACGGAAGTGTTTTCTTTTTAGCGGATGTTTTTTTCCCTCTTGGTCCTAGAAATTTTGATGTGTTAACAGTTCAGAAAAACATTGCAGCCTGCGAAAAGGACGCCATAAGCACTTGTCAAACACAAAAGGCTGTAACCAGTTGTTATCATTTTATACAACTTGATATCACTTTAGCTAGGTAGCCAACTAGCTCGCTAGCGTGTATGACAATGCACGCAAACTGTGGCCTTATTTTGTCGGCGTAATTATTTTTGAGAATACTTCGGTCATTGAAAGTGAACTTTTGCCTTTATAGCTCACTATCCAGTTGGCTATGTAGCCAAATACATTGGCGCTCTTGTGAAAACATTATACAGTTCAACATCACTTAAGTTTGTTAGCTAGATAGCCAACCAGCTCCCTAGAAAGTAAGACAGTACGCAAACCATAGCCTTATTTTGTTGACGTAATCAAGATGCAAATTGACGCGATTATGGGACGAAAGTAGAGTGGGGGAACCAGAATTCCAGAGTAGCAACGCATTAAAAGTACAAAAAAAGACATTGCTGCCTGTACACCTAAGGAAACAGCCATTTGTATGGCTGTTGCCAAATCCTGGCTTATACACATCACCATTTCTCACTAGCGCACTGTTGACTACTCGCTCAAGATGGCAGCTCAAATCATGCACAATCCACAGAGCAGCAATGCTAAGCTGACAGTGCCATCTGCTGGTGACCAGGTTAAATCTAAACCTTAAATCTTAAATCCTAAATTATATATAATTATATATACAATTAAATGAATTATAATTTAGATATATTTAGCAATTTGATTTATATTTAACATTTAGATTTTGTATTTAATGTCCTCTTTTTCCTTCTACAAAAAGTCGTACTACAAAAAAAAAACTATCACCTTTTCTACACCAATTGACTCATATGTGCGTAAATGTGTGAAAAAGAGGGTTTAAAATCGTCTATTTGCTTACACTTCATCTAAAACACATGCCTGGTTTGGTGAAGTGGATTAAAATGACTCCAACTGCCTTCAGCTCTGTGAATCCTCTGTTCACATGCCAGCATGTAAACATGTCTTTCTTTTGCAGACAAAGCAACTAAATAGAGGTTTTCTCAGTAATGAATTTCTCTGCTCCGATTAACTCACAAATAATTGAATAGTCCATTTGCACTAATTGACAACCATTGGCAAACCAGATGTTTTTTTATTTCTAGGTTATAACCAGCAACAATGACGAGAGCACTTTATTTTGTTTCACTCAAGCACAAAATAAATAAATGTGATTCAATTCAATATGCTTCATCAGGAACATACCTGTATCTTTGTGTGTCGTGTTATAAAATGGGTTGGGAGCCATTTTCAGCTTAATTCCAATGCAAGTCTTTTGCATTTCATGAAAAATAGCATAGTGGCACTTTTTAAGGTGCTTCATTAATTAACTTACCTTTCCACTGGTAGATTTTAACAAATGTCTGTCAGTTGACGACATTAAATAATTGATTTATATGAACTCTGCTTCTTCTCGTGATTTCTTTACAAGTGACAGTGGAACGTTTTGCTGCAGATGTGGCAGAATATTCCGAGAGACAGTAGCCTCTGGCTGTGCCTGGAATCTTGCCTTTCTCTTACCGAGCGCTGTGATGGGTAATGTCTAGTCAGCTCATTATTTGTTGAATCCAAAAGGTCTGGTTTTATAATTCCTATTTCATATCAAGACTCATTATCTGAATAAAGATGCAGAGGCTGTTTTGAGTTACGAGTGTTTTTCACAGGAAACTCAATCCACGAGATGCTATTAGGTCTTATTTTTATGAACTTGGCATCAAAGTGTTAATGTGACAATAAGTTTTCTCTCAAAGGACTCTCGGGTTGTGGCATTTAAATGAGAAAATTCTGGGAAAGTATGATTAGGCTTACTGGGCACTGTCAATCATTTTTTTTACTTGCAGCAAGCCATTATGCAGCGAATAGCGTGGCCATCAAATTAATACATTGCAAAACGTAGCTGTGCCTCCAGTTATTTCATCATATTTTAAGGTGTCAATTCAACTTAAAATTGTAGTTTTGTACTCCATGGCAACCTAACAATATCCTTGCTTGGAGCTGCATGAATATCAGGCCTTGCCAACAGAATAATTAAAGTCCTAGAAGGCTTTCATGTTTGCAGGTTATTTTCCCGCTACTTACCAAGGCTGAATTGGCTAATTGGATATATACGCCCACACTGCCTCTCTCGAAGATTAGATTGCAGAGTCACGACCATTAATTTAATATGAGGGTGCAACAAAAGTCTTAAGTAGTCACAGAGATACTTCAAGAAATTCACATTAAATATCCGATGACGTGCGCATTGAGTGTCCATTGTGACTCGTTTTCACAGGCATGTATGCATGGCTGCCGTTCTCACATAACTGCCACTCACTTGGACACTGTCTATGAGGGGCATCTTTTTTTCAATAAAAAGTGTCCTCCGTTCTCTCCATATATGTCCACATCTTGACTGTAGATATAGATAGATAACCTAAGTGTTCTTCACAAGTGAGGCCAAAACATCTTGATCACCCCCAGTGGCTGGCCAGCCCGCTCCATGTTAGTTCATAGGACATGGACCTCACCAAAAAATTTAAGTACGTGTTAAACACTCTTTTTATACCCCCGCTACGGCGTAGTCGTGGGTATATAGCGCTCTGCGCGTTCGTCTGTCTGTCCGTGTGTCTGTGCGTCCGGATTCGTTCAAACATAAAGCGGGGCTATGT
Source organism: Gymnothorax reevesii (assembly GCA_029721435.1). Taxonomy (NCBI): domain Eukaryota; kingdom Metazoa; phylum Chordata; class Actinopteri; order Anguilliformes; family Muraenidae; genus Gymnothorax; species Gymnothorax reevesii. The sequence goes on along the minus strand of CM056577.1, from coordinate 22,889,960 downwards.
GAGCTCAGCTCGCTTCTACTCTTGTTTCCCCAGAAATGGTTTTTGTCTACAAGTAACTCTAACCATGTTGATGTATGGTACGTTCAAGTGCTCATTTCTCATTTTGTTTGGTCTAATATAGTTATCTGATACTATAAAAAATGTGAGCAAACGCATGATTTACAGCTTTTATTGACAACAATTCTGAGGGAAGTAGTCACCTGATTTATTTTTGGGAAAAGCACGGAGCTGAAGCATGACCATAGATATAACTTAACCCTGCGCTTGTATAGGTTACTAGTTTCCACTGCAACTACAAATAGAACACTTAGTGTTTTGAAAGTCCAAAGAAAATTAGGAAATAGGTTTTTGCTCGAAGCATAGCGTTATGTACTAATAGTAGCAATGCAACTTATAAAAAGTAAAACCAGTTAGCCAGCTATGTAGGTAGAAACTGAAATGCACTGTTAGCAGCAATGCTATGTTCAAAGCAAAGAGCTTTCTACCATTGATTTTTGCAGCTTAATAAAGTGACCTTTTACCAAATCTTGCTCGGGAGTTAAAAACAGTTTGCCAGCTAACTGATAACTTTAGCTTCACTAACCGGTCACCTAGTTACCTGCTAAATTTTTTCCTCCAGTCAAATTTTTTTGTTTACTTTTTGAGTATTGAAATGCACAACTTCATGAGCAACTAGAAAGGCAATCGGTAGAGTGCATACCTCCGCCATGCCATATGTCACTGTGATTGGTTCTGGATCTACAAGAATATTATCCAGATCACAAGCAACTGTAATCAATTCTACATTCGTCTAAATTCTATTCAATGCTAAAATTTTATGAAAAATCTGTTCATTACATTAGAGAAAATCATTCTATTCAGGTATATTTAAAGTTCTTCTGTATTTAGAACCCAGATTATGTTCTGGTTCTGGATCGTTTCCAAAATTGAATCAGCTCATCTTTAGACTACTACCTACCATGCTACCAAATTTTGTGCCAATCCATTCATAACCTTTTGAGGTATCCTGTTCACAGACAGACAAATAGACACGGGCGAAAACATAACTCCTTGGTGGAGGTAATTACTGTACAATGCCTGAATAAGATCCGTACGACTAAGGCAAATGGTATGTTGTACTGCAAGATGGGTCGTATTTTCCATATTTGTATGTTCAATACAATTATTAAAAAACAACTCGTCACTCTTGCTTGAATAGCTGATCTAGCCTGGTGTCCACCCCACACATGCAGGTAGCCTCACAAAGTACCATTTTTTTGTTTTGAGCACCCCGTTCTGTTTTTCATCCCTTGTTTCATTTTATTCTTTCTGTTAATATGACCACTTTGTTTATTTAATAAAACTCCACATCTTTGCATTTGGGTCCTCCATCTTTATTCACTCTCCTGGTGCCCTTATGTTATCCCTGGGCACCAGGAGTCATTACAGTTTGCATGTTGATTGACCAGAATGAGTGACATTTGATACTGTGCTTTGAAGTGTAGCATAATGCCGAACTGTGATTTCAAAAGCATGTATTGATAACAGTGCCGATGAGTGTGCATTATATTTCATTTTGGGGTTTACGCATCATAAAGGATGATTTTTTAGCTTACCGGCCCAGTGGGCCGATAAGCTATTGTCGTGATGTGGCGTCCGTCGTCCGTTGTCCGTCGTCCGGAACATTTTTGATCTTTTTTTTGGCCCGATGAATTTCCGTGTTAATTTGCAGTAACTTACTACTAGACCATATCTCCAGTTGTTTTTCTCTGATTTTTGATCAAATCATTTTTGTTCGTTTTATGGACCCTTGAAATTTTGGCTCCTAAGTTAAAGATAGGACTGAGAAATTTTTTAAAAATGACTTCTCAAAAACTGCATGATCAATTTTTTTCTAAATCAGGCAATCAATTTATCTTGGTACTGTCAATGAACAATGCAAGCGCCATTTTGATTGAATCGACGGAAGTGAGTCTATTGGGGGCACTGTACTTTATGAATATGCAAGATGGCCTGTGGGGGCCAAATGGTTGCAGATAGATTCAGTTTGTATTATCGACATATAGGAAGTCATATATGACGTATATTTTGGCAATATTAAATTGCACAGATGACTTTGAAAGGTCAAACGTGAGGTCAGGGACTATATTAACGATGTTAAAAGATATGACTTGAAATTTCAAGAAATTATTTCTCAAAATCTGTCCAATAACTTTTTTCCTAATCTGGCAATCAACTCATCTTGATGCACTTTATGAACTGTGCGAGTGCCATTTTTATTGAATCAACGGAAGTGGGTCTCATGGGGACGCTGTACTTTAATATGTGCACTGAACATTTATAGAAAGTCATGTATTAACTTTTATTTATTTATCAATGACTTCTGTCACCAAAACTACTACAGATAAAGCTTAGGTTTGTATTGTGGCCATATAGGAAGTCATGTATGAAGTTTCATTGGGTGACCTTGAACGTGACCTTCACAGACCTTCAACAGTCAAACTAAACAGTGAAATTTCAATGACTTGTATAAGCAAAATCGTTACAGATTGAGTGTAGGTTTGGATTGGAGATGTATAGGAAGTCATGAACTTTCATTTGGTGACCTTCATATTGACCTTTGAAGATTTAACTTGACCTCGTGAAAATTCAATGACTTCTGTCACTGGGAAGGTCACAGATTTGGCCTAGGTTTGTGTAACTGACATAGGAATTCGCATATGAACTTTTGGTGACATTCAGCTTGACTGTTGATGAGAGTTGAAGGTCAAACTTGACATAATACAATTACAATGACTTGTATTGCCAAAACGGTCACAGATGGAGTCTAGGTTTGTAATAGAGACATATAGGAAGTCATATATGAACTTTCATTTGGTGACCTTTCTATTGACCCTCAAAGGTCAAATGTGACCTAGTGAAAATGCAATGACTTGTATCACTAAAACGGCCACAGATGGAGCCTAGGTTTGTGCTGCAGACATCTTGGAAATCACATATGAACTTTCATTTGGTGACATTCGACTTGACTGCCAGGGACCTTTGAGGATCAAACTCGACAGTGAAATTACAGTTACTTATATCACCAAAATGGTCACAGATTGAGCAAAGGTTTGTATTGAGACATTTAGAAAGTCATCTATGAAGTCCATTTGCTGATCACAACTTGACAGTCTGTCACCTTTAAAGTTCACAGTTGATATATTGAATACATATTGACATATTTTAATTACTTGTACCACAAAAACTGCTTCAGAGCTTAGTATTGTATTACAGAAGGTCTTATAAATATATGTGAACTTTTATTCAGTGACCTTGACATTGATTTTCATTGATTCAAATGTCAAACGTCACATGAAATTTTCATGACTTGTATCATCGCTGTAAGACTGCTTGACGGTAAGGTACAGGACCCTTGGTGCCATTTACTAGGCTTCTATCCTAAGAAGCTGACTATAGAAAAGTACCGAGCTTTGGGCGTATGTCCATAACTAGTCTTACCATCATTTGTCATAGACGTAGGTAAAAAGAGAGTATGATAAATTATAACCTCACCACCACATTTTGTTTTTCATGTGAAACTTCACTAATTTCTAGAAATCCTACACAAACAGCACCTATCTCAACTTTTAGCAAACCTTCAAAACTTTTCAATGCGTGAGCTTTCGTCAGTTTTCTTTCGTGAGTGATGATGTCAGGTCGTTGTGAGTGGGACTGGATAAGGGCTCACAACCGCACTGTGAGAGGTCTGGAGACGAAAGGAAGTTTGAGACGCTCTAGGCCACTGCTGATTGGTCGAACACAAGGCTGGACCGGTAATCTGGCGTATCGGGCAATGCCCGGTGGGCCGACGCCCATTTTGGGCAGATGAAATCAAAGTTTATAAAATTGTAATAACATCGATCATTTTGAATGACCGCGCCGACCTTTAAAACACGGAAAGCGGCCCACTGGTTCATTTTCTACACTGACAAAGGGCTGGCCCAATGAAATCTTTGATCCCTCTCTCCTCAGGGAAAAAAAATGCAATTGCTTACGGCTAGGTGGTAGCCAGCGGCCCACATTAAGGCGAAAAAACAGCAGGATGATTTTAACTATTTCGAAGTTGAATTTCATACAGAGAAAATAAGTATTTATTGAGTGTATACCTCTCCTTTCACTCATTATTTCAAGAGCTTTCCCGGAGATTTCTCACATTCCAACAATAAGATAAGGCATGCTTTATATACCACTTTTTATTCCTTTACTTCACTATTCCGGTTATCTTGCATCTTGGCCATTTTTCAGTATCTACATATATATACACTGCACGAAAATATAAATGCCCCATGTCAAATTTTTGAGTTTTTAATAACAAAAAACTGGAACCGGGATTTGTCTGTGAATAGTACTCTTCTTCAGCGTGCCAAGGGCCATCGAACGTGTGTGTTTGCCCATGCGAGTCGGTTCTGACACCGGACAGCGGTGAGATCCAGACCACGGTGAGGACGCCGAGCGTGCAAGTTGGCTTCTCGCAAGCGGTTATGGACTGTCTGTGGTGTGATGCGTCTGTTGTGCTGACTAACGGTCTCATCCGCTGAGCGTGTCGCTGATCTGAGCCGATCCCGCAGGTTGGCGAGCCGGATGTAGCGATCTTGTGCTGGTGTGGTCACACATGGCCCACATGGATGAGGTCGATTAGCAGTACTGTCGGACAAACAAACAAACTCTCAAACGGCCTATGGTCCGATAGTTAACATTCAGCTGCACAGCGGCCGCTCTGGTGGACATCCCTGCATCCAGCATGCCAATGGCACATTCCCGCATGACCTGAGACATCTGAGGCATGATGACTTTTGACAAAATTTGACATTTTGGGGTGGCCTTTTACTGTCCCCAGTATAAGGAGTGTCTGGGTACTGCTCATTCTGTCTGATCACCGTCTGGAAATGCCACAACCGTGTACTGAGTGAAATCACTGCATCACTGAGCAAATGCTCACTGACAGAGAGATGGATTAAAAAATGGTACAATCAAATCAAGATAAATATCCCTATTGTACAAGTAGAAGTCAGCATATGCTCACTTGTGGCATCACATGTGGCATCAATATTTGACATGGGGCGTTTATATTTTGTTCAGTGTATTTGTTTTTTGGTAATGGAATAACCAAAAAACTGTATTCTTGCAGATAAAAAAAAAGAAAAACGTGCAAAGGCTTAAGCCATGTACAGTTTATTTAATGTTGTTGTTTTCATCCTAAAAGTTTAAGAAGGCAGGCTTGCTGGGAAATTAGTTTGACTAATGGCCCGGAATGCGCATGTAATAATTATCCATATGCTTGGGGAGATAGTAACACTCACGGATGCAGTGACTGAGTCCACCTGAACAATAAACTTTTTCCTGTGGTGTTGGGGTGGGGGTGGGGGGCTGAATGGAGTATTAGTCTATGCTTGGGTAGAGTGGAATGGCAGGTCTGTGCCTCTTTTCTAGCAGTCTCTTTTCCAAATCTTATCTCATTGGCTGGTTACAATGTCATTTTGCATTGTTTATCATAGCTGGATTGCATAACAGTTCTCATTATATCATTCAGACATGTCGCTAAGCACAAAGGAGCACGTAACTGCTTTACAGATGGTGGCCGCCCGTGCTTGCGTTCCTGTGAATGCTCTGTGGCTTGGACATGTCTATTCCCAAAATAGCTGTAACTGCCTCGGTTTAATTTGTACCAGTCAGAAGAGGCCAACTTAATGAAATCTTTGCGGCAAGTAGACGTCAGAGACTGAGATGAAGGAAAACCTATCATGGAATAATAAAATTAATGCATAAATAATGGTAGTTAATGTCAATAAATAGCAGTTACTCATGGGGGTGTAAATGGTGAAATGGAGGAGTTTTCTTGAATGTACACACCGCACTGACAATGACGAGTGGCTGCCAGTGCTACTTCAGTTCATTTCATGACATCTGTACTGCTACATTCGTGACTTATTGGATTAACTTGAGGGGCCATTTCCCATTTACTCTTAGCCCATTGCCAAGTTCAAGATCCATATTTTGAATGAAAAGTGTGTTTCATTACCTTTTTATTGTTTTTTTTTTCATTTAATAGTGCTGCTAAAGCACAAAATAAATGACGATCCATAACCTCAGGATATACAGTAACCAGGATGCACAGTAAGTGTAATGTTCAAGACATAAACTATAAAAATGGGTTAACCTCAGTTTCCGTGTGAAATTCTGAAACAATGAACAGTGCTTAGGAATAAGCCGTAGATACTGTATTGTGCCTCCCTCCTCGATCCTGAGCATTACTACTTGTTTACCAGTGGCAATTAATGCTTTTGCATAAGATTACTGTTCTTCCTCATACACACCCCTGAGGCTCTGAATTGAGCAATTAATAAATTTCGAGCTTGACTGCGTGCATAATTCAAACAGGACTCATCTGGCATGAGGAATACTCTGCTTTTGGATTGAGACCTAATATATTTCAGTGATACTTCTTGGTTTCTGCTTACAGTGATCCATTTAGAAACCCCCTGTAACTTTTGATTGTTTAAAACTTAGGGTATTTTCTTTTTAAGTACTTTTAATCGATTAAAGCACTCATAGATTTTTGCCCACAACTGATACTGCAAATGGTTTTTTCCTCCTTTCTTTAAATGTTTGGCTGCAAGGCAGAATAAAGTAAACTGAAAAGTAAAATACAAGACAACTCACTGGGATGTATAAGATTTCATAAAAAGACATGGTGTCGTCAAATGAAGTATGTTGTGAAAATGACTGGTATATAGGTAAACAAGCAGTAGACCTTTCCTCATTCTTTAGTACATATTCAGTATCTTTCTGTTCATGGCCATAGTTTACCATTGCATTTTGTTTAGGTTTATTTAAGGTTTACTAGATATGAGCAGCTGAAAATTCCAGAAATGCAATGTGAAGTAAGAACTCAGAACTCCTGCCTCGCTGCTTTCCATTGTAGCCCCAATGTACTACTAGTGATTGTAGGAACAGTTAGTTGCTCAATTAGATGATGTGCTGAATGAGGTGTTGTTTGGGTTAGAGTGCAAAGAGTTGAGCAGTCCTGAGGTAATGACTCTATTATAAACATTTGTTTCTTTGTTGGAATGCTTTAAGTTAATGCAAATGGTGGGCCATTTTTGCTAATACTGTGCATTAACTGCAAGTCTGAAAACAGGACTCAGGGAGCCTGTCAAAGTCCCATTAAATTTTCAGTCGATGACATTAAATTTTTCTTTCTTTTTTTTTCTTTTCTATCAAGCAGTGGCCTCTGTTGCCTGTTCATTTCTTCTTTCCATTCACTGCCATATGAAAATGCATTATATGGTTGAGTGGTTAAATGAGCACACTGTCAACCAACTTACATTTTATTTTATGTCGCAAATAAAATCTCATGCCACCACAGAGTAATATGCACATATAAAACTGGCTGCTTAAAAGGGTACTGTATAAAAATCCATTTGGTGGGCAGCTGCCTTTTCAATAATATGGATTTTTAGTCAGTAAATATGAGCAGAAACACTTGTTGGTTGTTAAAAAAAAAGCACATCCAACTTAGTTTAATATGCTTGGGAACTCAAAGTTTCCAAGTTGAAAATTCAAAGTGTAGCTTGCTTTTTGTGTGCGTGTATGTGAGAATTGTGGTGCTTATCTATTTCCACTTAAAAATTATTCAAACACAGTCAGTCATTATTTGTTTAGAAGATACAAAAAGACCTCTAAGTTGAAAAAGTATTACAGGAGTCTCCTAAAATCATGTGTATTTTAAATAATGACAGTATGCTGCTGTCTAGACCTACTACTGTACTGTTTTACAAATACATTTTGTATCTTGCCCATTTTTGAACTGTGATGGCCTATTAAGTAAAAAAAGCAATTAAAGTAGAAAGGCCTTCAAAATGTTGTGGAAAAAAAAGAAAAATAAAACCCATAAATGCCAGGGTTAAATAATAATGTGTGACTGTGGCCTTTAAAGATGACACTGTTATATTAGTCTACCACCTCCACCCTTATGCCAGTGGCCTGTATAAAGTTTTAGCTGAGAGTTGGTAATTATCTCAGGGGTGATGGTATTTGGAGTTTATATCATGAAACCCTTTTCATTCCAGTCCTGCATTTTCCCTCTCGGGTGCTCACAGGTTTGGATGTGACTAAACTCTCACTGCCCTCTCTTCTGTGTTATTTTCGTTTTCTCCCAGGTGTATGCCGAACCACTGCGAACACGGGGGCGGATGCACACAGACCTGGGACAGTTTCAGCTGTACCTGTGACGGCACTGGCTACACTGGCGCCACCTGCCACACCTGTGAGGGCATTACTGTTTCCTTGTTTTCCAAATCTACGCGGATGGGCCACACGATGGGCTGCTGATTGCAAAATGGTGCACACAGCAAGATTCTGCCAAATTTTGCGCCAAACAAGTGTTGCCACTAAATGTGGCCATGTCCCCTGCCAGGTCACAGAAATTGACTGAGGTCGGCATAGCTCACTCGGTAAAGTTTCGCGTTGTTAAGCAGAAGTGACACTCATGTCGAGGGTTCGAGTCCCCGCTTCGTACCAGCCGACAGTGGTCTGCAGCTTTTTCACCGTAGCATACAATTGGCTATTGCGCTACAGGGTTGCAAATTGGGAAGGGATTGTCAGGAAGGGAATAGTTGCCTTGTTTTTTGCTTAAGCACCTGTCGGACAGACGGGTGCTCGTCAGGAAGATTCTAAGCCTGGTCATGTCCGGGTATCCTCCGCCCTCATTCTGAACTTGCGAAGATTCAACCAATGAGTGTATGAGAAGCGGTGGCTGACAGGCGCGTGCTTCGGAGGAGAGCCGCAAACTGTCTTCATCCTCCTGAATTGGCAGCGAGGGATCGCATATGAGCAAGCTTAGTGCATAGTTCACCAATTGGGCATTCCAGATTCAGGTGGGACTGGAGATGCCAAATTTATTTATTTAAAAAAAAAGGTGTATTTAAATAAAACGTTCAAGAAAAAAAAAGATGAATGAAATCAGTCAAACCGTTCTTGAGATATCGCGTTCACAACAAACAGATGTGATTGACGAACGGAGCCGAGTACTATGTTCCCTACTCTGCTCTCTACCGTGGCGGCGAGGGAATAAAAAAATAGTAAAAAATAAAAAAATAAACAAAAAAAACCTGGTGTGCATTTTCTTAGGGTTTTTTATTAGATTTGTAGCTATATTTGTGAACTTTGTCATATCAAATTTTCTTCTAAAAATGTTTTAAATGTACTGTAAATGTTATGTGCTAAATCTAAATGTGAAACGTTAAATGAAATGTTAAATGATACATCTAAATGTTAAATGTTAGGTGTAAATGTTAAATTCTAAATCTAAGTGTCAAATGCTAAATATAAATGTTAAATGCTTCATCTACTACAGGGATGGGCAACTCCGGTCCTGGAGGGCCGGTGTGTATGCTGGTTTTTATTTATATTAATTACCCTGACTAATTGAGTTAATTGGTTGAATACACAAATATAAATTTGTGCAAAGGTTTGATCAAAGAAAAATGTTTTATATAAGGACAAGACAAGAACAGTCTTTGGTGGTCATTCATGATAATTTAAAGAAATGCGCCATAAATGTCAGATTTCATGAATAGTTTGGCTAATTTAGATAATCAACTAATTAAAGCCCAGAAGTTGGTGTGAAAACCAGGGACAGATACGGCCCTCATTGCCCACCCCTGATCTAAAAAGAAATGTTAAATATTATATTCAGCATTCCACATTTAATTTAGTATTTAACTTTTACATTTAATATTTAGATTTAGCATTAAACATTTAGAATTTACATGTACTATTTAGATTTAAATAGCTAGAAACCATACCACTGTATGATCTGCTCTAGCCACGTAGCTGAACCAAAGCAGGTGTGGGCTTGGTTAGTATTTGGATGGGAGACCACCTGGGAAAACCAAGTTGCTGCTGGAAGAGGTGTTGGTGGGCCAGTAGGTTGCGATCTTCCCTCTGGTGGAATAATCCCCAATGACCCAGTGCAGTGATGGGGGCACTGCACTGACGGAGATGCTGTCTTTCAGATTAGACATTAAACCGAGGTCCCGACTCACATTGGTCATTCAAGATTCTATGACACTCATAGTTAAGAGTTGAGGGTTCCCCGGTGTCATGGCTAAAGTCCCAGCCTGGTTGAAAAAGAGAAAAAGAGATTTCAATCTCAACGGGACTTCCCTTATTAAATAAGGGTTAAATCAAAAATAAAAAATTTTTGCATTTAACATTTAACATTTATCATTTAGATTTAGCACTTAACATTTTGATTTGAATTTCCCTATATAGAATTTACATTTAGCATTTAATTCTAGATTTTACATTTAAGATGTAGATTTAATTTTAAAACTATAAAATTTAGACGAAAATCACACGACACAGTTCACAAATATTGCTGTAAATCTGGTAATAAGTGCCTCAAAAAATGCACACTAGTTTTTTTTTTTTTTTTGAAACATATTTTGGAGCAAAATTTGGCAAAATCTTGCTATTATTTCCAGTGTGCTCCATTACATACACTTATGTAAGCCATCCATACAATTGGCGCCCCATACCAGACCACATGTGTCGCGCTATATCATTGGCATCACACATTGTATATCAGTTCTGCTATGAATAAGTCTCAGGATTCACCAATCCTCTGATCTGGGGTACAGCCAGGAATTTTGGATCTGGGAAAGGATGGTTATCACTTTGGCCTCCTACACACACTGGCTTACTGAATCCGGGCACAATTGCAACACAATTTTTGGAAGTTCTCTGTCAGTAAGAGCCTTCAGAATCGTCCTGTTGTAGTTCTCACGGCCTTCCTGCCCACATATGCTGCCCTTGTCCTCAATCCGTTCAAGACATATGATATGCGCTCTGTGAAGCAATTTGTTGAAGGAAGAGGACCGTCTTGCTGATGTAATAGTGTTCATTTGCATTCTTGAGATATTTCTGAACTGTATGCTAACTTTTTCCAGATCTATTTTTCAGTGGCATTAATCATTTAAAAAGATATAATTATATTTACAGAGTCCCACTTGTCATAAATTCTTCATTTATAATTAATGTGTTTCCCATGTCCGTCATTGCCTGCTTCCAAGAAATAGTGTGGTTTTATTTATTTATGTATATATTTGTTTATTTATTTTTTATGTTTTTTTTTCTGTTCGATGGAGGCAACTGTAGCAAGGAAGCACAATGGGTCATAGGTCACAGGGTTCTCACAGGGACATCCAAACTGTCATGGGAAAGTCCTTGCTTTAACGTGGTTGATCATGTTAGCACACACAACACGCTGTCCAATTGAAAGCGTACAATGGTGAAAGTGTAAGGCTGACAGTTTGTTTATTAGCGAGCATTGCTTTCCAACAAAACTAACTGTGAAATCGGGCAAATGTGTCATTGGAAAATCAATAACTCCCAAGCAATTAATGATCAGAACTTATCTGTGACCCACAGTGGGGCAAGGAAGACTGAACTATGTTTCTGTATTGAACTGTCACTGGAATGCGCCAGGGAATGAAAATCGAGATACAATCGCAGATTAATTCATCAAGCACTTGACTGTGAGGATAAAGGTAATCCTCTAGTAGAAATAACGCTTAGTATGTTGAGTGAAAAATCCCTTTAAAATCCCTTTTTTTTGTTGCTGTGGACTCAGGTGTCGATGGTTGATTGACTCTATGGTTGTCTGCACTTACATGCGTGATTAATGTTAAAGGCTTTGTTGAGCCTTCTCACAGACACTTTTATGTCAAATTGTGCACTCAGCCTGTGATTATTCATTTTCATACGAACAGTTTTGCTAACATTGTTCACTTTATATGCTGGCGTGAATCATTTGCTGAATGTTTGATTTCCAAACCCAGAAGTCTGTGTTATTTATTTATTTATTTATTCATTCATTCATTCATTCAGTCGTTCATATTTTTTCGCGGTCAGTCGCTGTTCATTGCCTGCGGCGCCAAAATGACAACAGTGTAAACATGTCATATAAGGCTTTTTTTAAAACATCACTTGGCTGTTTGGGCTACACAGTGGTGCTTCCATTTTAAACACATCCGCGTAACACGAAGCCGTTTCAAGGGAAATTCTAAACCTTGTGACAGAGATAAAAATTCTCACAGAAAGTGTCTAGAACTGTATTTTGTGGCTTTATTTTGGTGGCTATCTGGGTTGGGTATTCCAGGTATTTTGAGCACCTATTTTGAGCAGCAGAAAGAGTTTGGCACATTTATGCACTGGATAGGCTGGATGTCTCTCAGTCCGATGATTGTGGGTTTGGGGCCTTACTGTGTGGAGTTTACATGCTCACCCTGTGTTCCAGTGGGTTTCCTGTGGTTGCGGAGGTTTCCTCACGCAGGTTAAAGACATGCATGCCAGGGTTAGTGGAAACTCAAAATTGCGTATAGATGTGAATTTGAGAGTGAATAGTGTATGGTCTATGTGATGGTTTGGTAAACTATCCTGGCGATGTCCCTGCCCCTAACCCATTGCAGACTGGGACTGCTGCCCTGCACAGGAGTTAATGGGTTGGATGATGAACAGATTAAGGATTTTGTTCCCATTTAGGATTTTCGCAATTTGGTTTTTGTTTAACGTGGTGTGTGCTGGTGCTGTAGCTGTGTTGCAGTACTTCCTGATCTTGGACTGCCGTTTACTCGCTCGTTTTTTTTTTCAGCCTCCAGCTGTCCAGCTCACCGGTGTACTAAGACCCGGACTGCACTTCTCACATTATTCAATATCTCTCGCACCTGTTTCTCATTTCCACTGTGCGGTAATAGTGTGCTATTTAAGGCCGAGCTTCACACTTAGTCATTGCAAAGTCTCGTCTTGATATTCCTGTGCTATATTCCTAGTCTGATACAAACTTATTATCCGCATTTTGCATGTATAAAACTCTAAATCTAACTGAGTGCTGTTTATTGTTTTTTTTTCCAGCTCTTTGTGTTAAGGACACTTGCTTCTTGTTTGTCTTCTAGTGGTCATACATTGTTACTGCGGTCTATGTCCATTGTCTGTTGTCTGTACTAATTGGATTTATTTAGGAACCTCGATTCCTATTAATTTTGCTTTGCTTCGTTCGTAACCATAAAAACCAAGTTCATCCTTGCACCTGAGCCCAGTCTTCAACTCCCTGTCCTCTGTGCACCTAAACTGTGTGCAGAGCAAAACTCTTGCAGTAATTATGAAACAAGCACCTCTGCTGAGGAAGGGTACAAGCAAACAGCACAATGAAGACATATGCACCAACACATACGAACATATTCAGAAGAGGTACAGACAGGACATAGCAACCACTCACCCCCCTCCCCCACCCCCTTCATCAGAGCACACATACATAATTCCCAGCAGACATATTGTTCCAATTCTCACATTTCAGGAATTCAACTGCACAATTTCCAGTTACATGCCCCAATTACAAATAATCTGGGCTAATTTCATACTTCAGTGCTCTGGCGTCCTCCTGTCAATCCAGTCCCCCCTCCTCTATATAATCCTGCCTCCCCCTTGTGTTCAGGCTACATCAATATTTTAATTTATGTTGATATAGAAGTAGGAAAATGCTCAGGGGAAAAAAAGAAAAGGAAAAAACAACTAAAATAGTTAGAAGTAACAGCAATAATAACAATGTGTTTGTTAATTAATTAATCAGCTAGTTAACTAATCAATTTACTTAAACTTATTACTTAAACTTAATTATTAACGTAATTATTAAAATGTTTTTCTTTCAATATGCATGGTCACAAAAAAGATAATTGCAAATAAATTAATTGATGAAAAAATACCAACTTATAAAGAATTGATCAATAAATCAAACAATTAGGAGTGCAAAGTATGCCATGCTGCAATTTTACACCAAGAATTATATGGAGGTGATGTGTTTTCCATGTGGACCTCAAGTTTCAGTAAACTCCTTTTGTTTACCTTGCAAGACTAAAGCAATTTTTTCGAAAAGTACCAACTTATAAAGAGTTGATCAACAAAGCAATTGACGTGGTTAACATGGAAAAAATAGCTTCAGTCTTACTAATGTATTTTTACAGAAATATTAATATTAATATTTTTACCTGAAAGAATGGGAAAAAGAAATGTGCCTTTGTGGCCATTTAGAATTTTTCAATATGACCATTGCACTATTTAGATTGATTCAAACAAAAACTTTTTTTAAAAAATGTTTTGTATCTTACCTACAGACTCTAAAGGGCATAGAATAGCTCTCTAGCTTCAGAACTGCAGTACTCGCTGGTTGCAAGTTTAATGACAGGTGATTCTAAACGTCAAGACAGGTCTTTGGAATGGAAAATCTGAAAGTCTTCCTGGATTCCAGTGCAAATTTTATTTTGCACTGTAAAACAACAAATCAATATGCATTAACAACTGATCCATCACTGGGGTTCGTTGTTAGCTCAAGCTAATTTTAACTGAACACATGCTTGCAATAGCCGATTAATTTAACATCCCCCTCCAAATCACAACTGCTTGCCACGAGGATCATCGTGGCCAAAAAGCTGGTCAATTTTTATTAATTTTTTTTTTTTGCATTCGAAGCTTGAGTCTCCAATGTCTACTCTCAGCTTTTCCCCCTCTCCATTGCTTTCTGACATTTTCATCTGATCTCATGGACGTTGAAATGCGTTTTTAGACTGTTACCGCAACAGGGGACAAGCAAAGCCATTGGTTCAACAATTTCCAGCAAGCCTGCCCTAAAAACAACAACATTAAATAAATTGTACATAGCTTAAGCCCATGCATCGTTTTTTATTTGCAAGAATACAGTTTTTAGTCATTCCTATATCATAAAGCAAATCTATAAACAGATACAAAAAAAGGCCATGATGCAAGATAACCAGAAAAGCGAAGCAGAACCATCAAAACTGGTATATGAAGCACGAGCCCTCAGCAGTAACTAATTGACTGACAGCTACAGCATCGACACCAAAACAACAGCACAGTGACCTCATTTGTTTATATATTTTATTTGAAATAAGGTACATGGTGACACTCACTCTGCCGATTGTATTACGCTTTTGCTCACCTTAATGCGGGCCACCAGTGGGTCATCCGTGCAACTGCGTTTTTTTTGTTTTTTTTTGCTGACCGAACCAGCGCACTGACCCAGCGGCCCCCCAGGAAAACCCCCGGTATTCTCGATGGCCAGTCCGCCCCTGCTCTTGCTTATTAGGATTTCAAGCCCATTTGAAGGCACTGTTTTTGAAGAGTATGAAGTAAACGGACTAGCAGCTTTTGGTGAGATACTGACAAAAATGCACCTCAAATGACCTGCGGTTCTTCTTTTGAATTTCCAAAAGTGTAGACGCTACCAAGGCATTGCATGATCTGTGGTTGTTTGTACCTGCTAGAATAATTTCCGGTGTGGGCAGGTCCAGCGCAGTGATTGACTAGGGCTAGGTCTGTATTAATTGGACAGCACAACCTGACGTCAAGTTTTGCCCAGATCTTGCGAAGATCTCGGGACGAACCGTTCAGAGAGGAAATCACGTTCACGAAATCACGTTCCTGGATTTTGGCAAAATCCCTGTATCTCATGTTAAGAAACTTTTCAGAAGTTGAGTATGGACATCCAACATTATAACATTACTAATATGTGTTAAAAGAAGGATCAGCATAATGGGTCCCCTTTAAAAGTCTTTAAACAACCATTGGTCAGAAGATGATGAACTTCAGTCATCTCATTTTCTTTCCATTTAATGCCGTTTAATGTTTTTTGTTTACTATATGTTTGGGTTGTTCCACAATAGTTGGTTCCCTGAAAAAATTGGGTTAATGCCCAGAACTTTTTTGGATAATCTCAACAACAACAACAAAGGATGTTCGATTGGGCTATCTCTTCAGGTTTTGGTTTCATATAGTAAAGACTTTTTAGCCCTATATTTATTTTCTCCATAGTAATCCTTCCAGTTTGCACTCAGTCTTTCTCATTTATTGTTGGATTATACTAGTTCTGTATTTGTTGACAACCCAATGCTTCATAATGATGATAGAAGTTGGGCAATTGGTGTCCCCCTTTCGGACTTGAACTAGATAGTCTCAAATATGAGCATCTTGCCTTTTTTCCTTGCCATATAAACCTTGAAATATTTTCATGTCAACAGTCTAACCAATTTTTTGAAATTGGGAGCGACAGCATTCTTAGGATATAATTTCAAATGGGCAGTATCGTCATTTTCACTGCAGTGATTCTTCCTGCTCTGGTACAGTTGCTCATACCTGTCGGGCAAATTACCTGCTGTTTATCTTCTATTGAATATTGTTTTATTCTGGATAACTGGATCTGTTAAGTGAAATTAATGCAATGAAATAATTCTTTCATCATCCATCCAAATTATTCTGCTACAATAGTCAAAAATTGTGAGGAAAATTTTGCCCTGGGCATTTTCTTTATTGTACCCTGAAGGCAAACCATATAGTGGTGAGATTGAGCCCTTGAAGGGTCATGTTACTTAGATCTGTATGAAAGTAGAGCAGGATCTCTGGGTGATTGTGTCCTCTTCTCAATGTGTTTTTTTTTTAAATCCATTTGCAAAATGTTTTTCCCCGTCAAATAGATTCTTCCATAAGCAGTACAGCCAGCTTTTACGAAGAGTGCAAAATGGCTGGAAGAGCCGCTATTTAAGAACCTTGAAGTTTTTTTCTTCTGCTTTTTTCAATCTGACACCTGCTGCCAGTCTAAATATCGTACTACACACGGGTGATGGGAGAGCTCAAACCTTGCAAATGCATTTTCTCCTCAATACTTGCCTGTATTCAGTAAAGCAAGACAAGACCCCTCGCACCCTGCGGTGAGCTTGGGGGAGTGAAAGAGGTGTCAGCCATTTTGTCTTCATTCTATACCACTTACACCCCACTGAGAGCGCTAATGATGGCTTCTCAGTCAAAGATTAAAATATATACGGTATCATTACTGTGGTTTGGTTTTACTGAGCTTGTCATTTGACAATGATTAAAGTTAAATAAAAATGTGAGTTGCTGTTGTATCAATCGTGGTAATTATTTAGACACAAAGAAATGCATCAAAATCACCCTGTCTTTTTTTTTTTTTTACAAGAACTGTATCGTGGTCTAGATGGAAAAACAGATACATTTCCGGCAAGAGTCCCTGAAGAGACCGAGCAGACAGTTATCACGAATGAAAACAATAGTGTCCGTAGCCTATGGGAGGCCTCAGCAAAGCTTTAATCATCGCTCTTTTCCTTTCTCCGCACATTGTTCTTTTTTTCCCAGCATGCTAGTTTTAAGTTTTCATCATTTTGTGTGCCATGCACATTGGATGTTGCAGTTTCTCTGTGGCTCTTCGATGTGACTCTATCATTGCATTTTTTATTCTCTATCCAGCCGTCTATGAGCCATCTTGTGAGGCTTACAAGCACCTGGGCCGGACCTCGGACACCTATTGGATCGATCCGGATGGGAGCGGGCCTCTCGGGCCACTCAAGGTCAACTGTAATATGACAGGTCAGAATATCCCCATTTTGAATGGTATATTGACGATTTCTCCCTGGGAGCTGAGAAAGCCACTAAATGGAGATACTGTCCTTAGACAGTGAATGGGGTAGGACCAGAAAAAAACAAGGACTTGGGTACAGAATTCCAAACAGCACTGCAGCGCAGGAGGCAGTGATCAGATTAGGTGGATTCGCATCGCAAAATGCGAATCAAATTTCAGCAGTTTTGACAAAATACTAATCATCATAACAACCCCTTCACAATAAATGCGATTCAAAAAATCCTAATGATATTTTATTGATCCCGACTCACTGGCCTGCGAACTTCCAAGTTCCCGAGTCACATAGCAACAGATGACGTTTTCGCGACTTCGCTTAGCTGGAAAATTTGGTTTATTTGCATACCAAACAATCAGCTTCTGGGGAGCGTATGCATGCGCTTGGGGGGGCTTTGTATCATCATAATGTCTTCACTACAGTAAGAGCCATAGCGTATTAAATGAAGTTGCTCTTTGGATATAGCCACCTAGTTTAGCTAGTTAGCTAGTTCAAAAGCAATCACTTTGGTACTGCTTGCTGGCTAGTGAACCTAAGGTAACTCTGATGCCTAATGGAGAAGTTTTTATAGCTCTGATGTGTCACTTTCAACACCATCACACGCAAAGGGTCTCTTTCAACCTTGATGACTCGCTTTTTCCTCCTAAAGAGCAAACAGACAGTTTGGGTCTGAGACTTGTTATTTCATGGCAAGTTTTAGTTGCATTATCTTGTTATGCCTGCAACTGCGTTTAGCGTTACTCTTCAGATTATAAAGCAAGCCATCTTCCTACCTAGCTGATGCTAGTTAAGGGGAATTTTTAAAATCATTGTTATACTACAGCAATGTGATTTGGTTTTTGCCCTTATGGGAAAAAAAAAATGCATGTCTGGCCGCCAATTTTTTCTGCATTTTCTGTGAATAGTCTTGACTGGGTGTAGGCTTTACATTTTTACACACCCGAATGTTCCTCCAGTCACCCAAACACCATGGTAAGCCGATCAAAGTCATCAAAACTTAACTCATTGCCATGTGGGTTTAGGGAATTGCAAGTTCGCCGGCCTCTCCCGAAACATGCCCAATGATCTCTCGTCATTCAAATACACGATGTTGTGATGTCAAAACGTGACCGAGTTGGAGAGTGCCTTGTGTAATGGATATGAATCATCTCACATGCCTGATTAGGTGCTAAACAATATCATATGCTACAGTAAGGTTTAGATTAGACAGTTGTACTGCAGGTAGCTACACTATGCGTGTAGTGTCCGTGACACGAAAGATACCTGCTGTCAGTTTAGTTCCCATGTCTATATACATCCATTAATATATCATGTGTATAACAATGTTCTTGAACAATGTTCTTTTTTATCAAATGGAGCACAACATGTTAGAAATCTAGTGAAGCAAGATGATTAATTTATGGTCGTGTCCGTGACATACAATATACGCCCTTACAAGCATACTGTATGTTTAAATGTTGATTTCTGCTAAATTACAAAAGATTTGCACCTGAAATTTGGAGGTTAGTAACACAAATGTGTGTGCTTAGCATTAACAGTGTTTTCAGGTTTTTGAGGCAGAGAAATCATTTTCATGACACTGACATGCCATAGAGAACCCTGATTGTGACCGACCCGAGTGTACTCAATACCCCCCGTGCAGACTGTTTGATACTCTCTTGGAAGATCGAAGCCGTAATTTCTCACGGAATACAAAACAACTGCTGGATTTATCACTGAATATTTGCTGAAAGAAAAATAGCTCATCGCGAGTGAGGTGTGGATCGCTGGCGCCGCGTTTTTGTTCCCTCTAGGGCTTCAAGGCATACTGTTTGTCATCTTGATCCCATCCAAGTGTTTAGTTAACTTACAATATATTTTGTTGAGAAATCCACACTTTGTGAAGGTGCAGTGGCAATGTTGGTGCATTTATTAAAAGTATTTTGTTGTGAGCACTTTTGCTTACTGCCCAGGTCCCTGACTGAAAATCTAGGAAACTGTGTGTGTCAGCTGTAGGGCTGCAGATTTGCAAATAAAATATAAATTGATTTTGGGCAACATGCTTTAAATAGCAAGAGGAGGGAAAGCCAGCACAGCTGCAAAACTGAACTCCAGCACAGAGTCTCAGGACTCCAGCAGATATTTTTCACCTCTAGACGTTAGCACTTTACTCCATATGTTAAAGAGGCACCATTTGCTGCCTTCTGCGGCTAAACTCTGCAACTAAGGTTGGTGTGCCACATGAATTATGTATACCCTGCACAAATCACTTTCTCTCTGCCTACCCCTCTCTCATGCTTTCACTTTTTCTCTGTCTCTCCGTCCCTTTCCCTCTTTATCTGTCCATCTGTCTGTCATATGTGCCCACATATTAAGCCCTACCAGTTGAATGCCACTGAATTGAAAAGACAAATATTATCCACCCTTACCAATGCAGCCACACTAAAAATGTACATGAATGATAATTGTTTCATGCCCCGCATGAGCAAAATACAGCAATAAATAGATCACTTGAGAAGAAAATGGAAAACTTTAACCAAGATTACACCCATTGCATACCTGTTGCCATTATCACTGGCCATTTCAGCCAGTCAATAAATTGACTTTGGTAAAATCAGAGGGCTTATCTGAAACGAGTCTGAATTTTTTCATTGAGTCCCAATTGGCCTTTGGATAAAGCCATTACCAGTTTACAGCGCCCTCCACAATTATTGGCACCCCTGGTTGTGATGCATTAAAAGCCTTAAAATAAATTCAGTTTTCATTGCAGAAGCATACCCTCACACTGAAAATTGTAGAAAAATGTTACCTTCAACTCAAATGAATTTTAAGGGAAAAAAAATCCCTGACTAAGAAATTTATTTTTCATAAAATCACCTGTTACACAATTATTGGCACCCCTAACCATTCCTAGGAAATAAATGTAATTGAAGTATTTCTGTAATTTCTACAGTAGTTTCTGAAGTTGATCAGAGTATCTAGGAACATTTAATTAGTAAATCATCACTTCCTGTTTCCCTGGGGTATAAATATGACGTGACGCAGAGGGCATTTCTCTTATCCACTCTTCAACATGAGAAAGACAAAGGAACACACTATTCAAGTAAGGCAGATGTATGTCGACCTTCACAAGTCAGGCAATGGCTACAAGAAAATAGCCACTAGCCCGCACATGGCCATATCTACTATCAGAGGAATCATTAAGAAGTTTAAAACAACTGGAACAGTGGTAAACAAGCCTGGACGAGGACGCAAGGTTATTTTACCACCACGCACAGTGAGGAGGATGGTAAGAGAAATAAAAAAGTTCACCAAAGCTCACTGTTAAAGAATTGCAACAAATGTTAGCATCTTGGGGTCACAAAGTCTCCAAAGCAGCCATCAGGCACTATCTACATGTCAACAAGCTGTTTGGTAGGCATGCGTGGAAAAAACCTTTTCTCACTCACAATCATAAACGCAAAGGTCTGGAGTTCGCTAAGCTGTACTGGGACTTCAGCTGGGACCGTGTGCTTTGGTCAGATGAGACCAAGATAGAGCTTTTTGGCAACAAACACTCTAAGTGGGTCTGGTGGAACACAAAAGATGAGTATGCAGAAAAGCACCTCATGCCCACTGTGAAGTATGGGGGAGGATCGGTGATGCTGTGGGCCTGTGTCTCTTCCAGAGGCCCTGGGAACCTTTTTTGGTTGCATGGCATCATGAACGCTTTGAAATACCAGGACATTTTAAATCAAAATCTGGTGGCCTCTGCCCAAAAGCTGAAGATGGGTTGTCACTGGGTCTTTCAACAAGATAATGACCCTAAACATGTGGCCAAATCTACACAGAAATGGTTCAGCAGACACAGAATCAAGCTCCTCTCATGGCCATCTCAGTCCCCAGACCTCAACCCCATTGAAAACCTGTGGAGTGAGCTGAAGAGGAGAGTGCAGAGGAGAGGACCCAGGTCACTGGATGATTTAGAGAGATTGTGCAAAGGGGAATGGTTGAAGATCCCTCTTTCTGTATTCTTCCATCTTGTGAAACATTATAGATAAGATTAGGTGCTGTTTTGTTGGTAAAAGGGGGTTGTACAAAGTATTACCATCAGGGGTGCTAATAATTGTGGCTCATATTATGTGATGTATAATAATTATTTCTTAATCTGGGATTTTTTTCCCATTGAATAAATACACTTTCAAATACAAATACATTTTCATTGTGGTTTATTTATTTATTTATTTATTTATTACTTATTATTAAGGAAAAAAATGAATTTATTTGAAGCTAAAGAACATATCTTAACCAGGGGTGTCAATAATTATGGAGAGCACTGTAACTGAGCTAAATGTGTTAGGAATGTTATGCACCATCAACAATTGTAGCCAGTAGAAAACTGCTAATTTCACTTCAACTTATAAACTGAAGTGGCCCCAGTGACGCCGGAGCTTCTGATAGTTACTCTGATTCTGAAGGGGCCCCAGTCTGCACAGGACCACAGTCTGTTCTGGCCTTTGGGGGCAAGTGCATCTGAAGGTTTTGTCACCTCCAAATGATGAGGGCCTGCGGATTTCAACCTAAGCATAAACTCCTCTGCTTGAATCAGCTGTTTTGCCCTCTGGCTAATCAAATGTAGCTTCTCTATCTGCACTTCTCAGAGTGATATTGATTTATGGAGAGTTCAGCCAGACAGCAATCTGACACAAAGTTCCGTAGCCCTATATTACTGTGTGCTCTGTCGACAAAAATAAATTATTGCAAGAGATATAACTGTATAAAGTCAGCCATGTTTGTCTGTCCAGGGGGAAGATTCTAACTGTACAGTAGCATCATGTATAGAAGAAAATTAGCTTTACAGTCACACCAGCTTTACATTTGCCGTGTTCCCATGAATGTAATTTTATGTGCAATTTGAAGCACCACTTTTGGAAAGTGGTCAATATCCTTTTCAAACCAAAATATGTCAGGAGCGTCTTGCGTAAACTCCCCTCAGCCATCTTTTCTAACTGCTTTTTTTCTTGTGGCATGTTCGTTGAACATTGGAAAACTGCCAGAGTGATCCCAGTTTAGAAAAGGGGCTCAGATCCATGAAAGTACTGAGCCATATCTCTGCTTACTGTCTTCTGCAAAATGATGGAATCAGCTGTTCACAAACAACTCCAGGACTCTCTTCTGTGCTGTTGGCCTTATTTTTGATTAGCCATTCGAATTCAGGCCAAATCACAGCACAGCCGACCTCTTCACCGTTTTGTCCCAGATGTGGAACAACATCCTTGCCAAAGGCGGTGAAGTGTGCATTGTTGCGCTGCATATAAAGGTCGCATTGAACCAGGTCTGGCACAATGGCTTTTGTGCAAAGCTCATAGCAAAGGGCATAATTGGAAGACCTCACACATGGCTACCGTGGTACATTCAAGGAAGATCCATCACAGTTGTGCTTTCTGGTCAGTCTTTAACACCATGCCCTGTCCATGCATCAGTGCCTCAGGGATCAGTTCTTGGCCCATTATTATTCTCCATCTTCATCGATGTTGTGGAACAATGTGGGAACAACAGGTTTCTCTATGTAGCTTTAAGCAGACTCAAGCTTCCTATGACATCACCTCTATAGTGACATCAGATTTACGCTGACACAAGATTTACTGTTACGCCAGCTTTACAGTTAATTTTGCTTCTTCAGTTGCAGTTAACAGTGCTTTACAGTGTGAAGGAAGGGGTGTGTAACTCTTGACTCTCGCTGTCTCAGAGGACAAGGTGTGGACGACTGTGATGAACAGCCTTCCACCACAGGCTCCTGTGAGCGGGTCCAGCAGGGAGAGCCGCACGGTGCTACAGCTCAACTACAGCGCCACCATGGAGCAGGTGTCTGCCATTACAAGCAGTGCCGAGCACTGCGAACAGCGCATAGCCTACGCCTGCCGCATGTCCCGACTGCTCAACACACCAGGTGAGAGGGCGTGTGTGTGTGTCAGAGTGCGTGCACATTTGTGTTTCTGTGTGTGTGTGTGTGTGTGTGTGTGTGTGTAACTGGGTGCGGCAGTGCAGGAGTGAGGTCGTGTTCACTTGTGTAGCTGGGATGTACATAGAGATGCAGAGGAATCTGCCCATGAAAGGCTAACGTACAATCTGTTTATGTGTCGGCGGGTGTATTCTGTTCTGCACCCGCACTGTAAATCTTCCCCACTCCGATCAATAGAGCTATGTAAGGAGTTATGGACGAAGACATGCTGGCCTTTACTAAAGGAATCATCCTGGCTGTTATTGACAGAAATTTATCAGGTGCTGTCAATACCTTCCTGCCAGGTGTCGCCCATGTTTCCGCGTCATTATCCTTACAGTCACAGTGGCTATTGTCAATGGCGTCTTGTTAGGTTCTTCTGTCGCATAAGCCCCACCCATTGTCAACTGGGATTTTTCCGCAGAGGAATGGCAGCCATTATTGATTGAGTAATGTCAGTTGTTATTGTGAGAGTTTGGTGTGAGAGTTTACTGATGCTCTACCCAGGCCCTGCTGTTTTGGGGGTGTTTCTTTGTGTGTGTTCACGCACCAGCGAGTGTGTTTGTTCTTAGCGCAAATAGAATCCCCCAATCACATTATTCATACCCCTGCAGGCTATGAACAGTTATGCATATTACAATTCTAAGTGTAACTGGAGGCAGTCAGCGCTGCAAATAGCTGTTTGCAAACATTGTTTGCAGTGCGGCCGTATATTTTCTCATTTTGTGAATGAAGAAAGCTACTGGCTTTCATTGTCAACACTGCTGTCAAGTGTTCTCCGTGTTGAGTTCCCACAGCATGTGTCGGATGTAAGGGAGGCTTCTAGAGCCCTTGAGAAGCGAATGGAAATTGAGCATTTCAGCTTTCGGGAACGTGTGGGATTTCATGCTGCGATGGTCGCACTCTCGTGCCTGAACTAAAGTTCACACCCAATTCACCAAGGTGTTGGAGGCAAGCTTGATAAACTCACTCGTAATTGCAGCAAGCCTTGATAAATTGCCCTGGCCATTGCTTGTGCATTTGTCAGCAAAATCTCCTCTAGTATCTTACTGCTGCACTTCGAAATCCTGGAAAATACATTTGTATGAGGGCCAACCCGTGAAAAAAGCACCATTACATCCAATTACATTCACTTAGCAGATGCTCATATTCAATTGCACACTAAGGGCCAGAATTTTCTCACATTTAAAATGTACGGAGTACATTCTTGGGCCAGTAGGACAGTTTAGTAAATTTGCTCAGGTGTTTTATTGCTTTATTGGGCAGGGGGCGTTTTTCACGCATTAAACCCACTGCCAACGTTTAGTGACTCTAGGTCCTCAGTGCGAAATTTACTCACGCAATTGCATTCTATGTTGTAAAACTCAGGTCGTTAGTTGGGCTGTATAGTGCTCCACAGGATAACAATATCCTTCTGTGGCAAGGTTTTATTTGCATTTTTTAATCCATTCTCGTTTTAATGTCCTCATTGAGAAACTTTGCTCGGGAAAATGCTGACTGATCGCAGTTGATCGGCTCCAAATTGCCAGGCGAGTGAATGTTATTCTGTGTTATTCCAAGTAAGTACTAGGGCTGCACATAATTAGCCCATCATCCCAGGCTGGGTGCATCCGAGCAGATTTTGCGTTTGTATCTTCAGTAAATCCGAGCTGACGGTCCATTTAGGTGACCTTGGCCGCTGTGCGCAAAGGCTTCATATAGACATGAATATTTTATGGGTAAGGCAAGACTTTTTTATGTTTAGAGTAATATCTATTCATAATTCATGTAATTTCTGATCAGACAGCTTGATGTGAGGCTGAATCTTTTGTTTTCTTCAGCCACATTTTCTATGTTGGAAGATCAGTCATTCTTTGGTAACAAGACTATAGGGTATCTAAAGATCTGAAGGATACGTGTTCTGGGTGATTTGAAATGTGCCTGGGAGTGAGTAATATCAAGAAAGCATGTCTACAACATTTATTTTGTATTGTATTGGTATTTCACAACACAAAAGTGAACATGTTTATTTGTATTTGGCAACTTTCTGTCACTTCTTTATCAGAGGCATTGTGCCCGCCACTTTTGACATTAGAATTAAGCTTTGGAATTTGGTACTAGCATCCTCAAGATCAGTCGATATCCGATCCATAATGGCATATTGCATTTTTTGTATCTTCAGAATTTTAATACGGACACTCAAATTCACTATTTGAGATTAATTTTTGAGTAAATGGTGTAAGGGAAAAAAAAAACCTGGTCATACCAGGTCAGACACTATTGGTCAGATGAATCATGGAAAAGGTGAAGTTTTTTAGGATATAAGAATTATGTAGGAATTTTTTTTTGTCGGATAAAGGCATATTCCCAGAATGCTAAGGCCATGAAAAGCAGACTGTTGGAACTGACTGTGTCAGGAACTTCTTGCAAAAATTTTGGCATCTGTTGGCTAGCGGTGATTACATTTTCCTATAAAAATGGTAAAATGGTAAATGGACTGCATTTATATAGCACTTTCTAGTCGCATGATATGACCCCAAAGCGCTTTACAACTTTTTGCCTCACATTCACCCTGATGTGGGAGGCTGCCATGCAAGGCGCCACCCTGCACATCAGGAGCAGTGCGGGGTTCAGTATCTTGCTCAAGGACACTTCGACAGGTTCTCTGGAGGAGCCGAGGATCGAACCGGGAACTTTCTGATTCCCGGGCCGCCCGCTCTACCTCCTGAGCCATGCCGCCCCAATTGCTCATATTGCTCAAGCTTGACAAATTAGTGGTACGATATTGCAGCTCTGTAGAGTTTTTCCACAGGTAGTTTTTGTGCTACTGCAGTGACTTGGAAATACACTATTATCAAAATGCTAAGTGGAGCAGCAATAAAATTTAGGATCACCAATAATTTTTGTGGTATCGCACAGTATTTAAAACTTTCAGCTTTGGGTGTTGCAGATATAACATCTATGGTCATGTAAAATTATTTAACTTAATAAGCATGAATCAGATGTTTCGTTGCTCCCTGGTTAGCTTGTTGTACACTTATTTCTGTTTTTAAAGTGAGTAATTAGGGAGAGCATCTTCAAAATCACTGAACTTGACTTGAAGGACAACTTTCTTGACTCAGTGACGTAAGGAATGGTTGCGTATACATGCAATGCTCCTGTTTTCATTTTGTCCTCATTCCTTAGGTAATGGGAAAGCCTTAATATTTGAGGCCATAGGCCGATAGTATTGCCGACATGCGACATTAACTTCGCACCATACACTGGGCACGTTGCCAGCCAGAGTTTAATATGAGGCAAACTGAGACAGAGACTGAGATGTTATGTTTAGCGTCTGGGCCGTTCAATTCAGCTGCTGTGCTCTGAATTGCATGTATACTACATGCGGCACAATGCACCAGTATATACTGGATACTGCTTATTTCCATTAAAGTATAAAGAGCAGCAACAAGAATGTGGTATCAACCATGTTAAGTACTTCAAAGTTATATGACCATCAGGCTAGCGAGAGTAACAGTTAACCATTTGATGCATAGAGTACATACAAATGCCTTGAACCATTTGTTGGGGCAATGGTTTATTTGTGTGTGTGTGCACGTGCCTGTGCCCGTGTGTGTGTGGGGTTCAAGTGGGTGGTCTGTCTGTCCATTATTTTGGACATTATGCCTGTGGGATGCACACTGCCATCCAGTATTTTGGACATTATACATGCGGAGTGACAGAAATAATGTGAAGTTGAAGAAACCTGGTCATTGATGTGCATGATGATCCGTCTGTATTCTGGACATTGCTTATTTGAGCTATTTACTCGGCATGCATAATGTCCAAATTTTTTGATACTGCATAGACTCAGATGTATTCCAACAAATTAACATGTATTACATAGGTTATGTGTTTTCAGTTTGTGCTATTTAATGTATTTCCATCCCCCAACAGAAAACAATTCTGATCAAAACTTGAACAATATAAGACTATAAAACTATATACTGACTTCTGACCTCTTACTTGTGGATGCAGCCATTGTGAGTGTTTGTGGTAAATCATGTGACTAATCAGAGAGGCACCTATTGAGGAAATTATTATCTGAAAATGTCCAGTAAAATGAACATTTTGCGTTTTCAGGGCATCTATGAGCCTAGAGATAATAAACCCCACTTAACTTACGTCCAAAATATTGCACAACATGCAACAAAGGGTTAATGGCGGAATGATACCTGAATTGTTTAATTTGGATTGCTATATACCGTGTAGAGTGCTCTGGCTGTGTGCTATGAAATCTGGCCAATGGAGTATGGCAGCCACATAGCTTTTTCTATATTGGCGATTTTTTTGGATGACAAAGGAACTGTATACCACTTCATACTTTTGCTTGAGATCAGCATCCCAATGGTAAGTAGTAAGTTGTAAACAGCCATCTTCACGATCTGTGATGTGGGAAAATGCAATACCAACATATTAGAAAGGAAAACATTATCACCCCTCCATCATTTCACCCTATCCAATTAAGGTTCAGCTTGCCGTTTCTCGAGCAAACAAAGAGTTAAATCAGAACTGTGCTGTATTGAACTGTATTTTAAATTAGTTACTGAAAGCTCATTGTCATGTAAATATCTTTGCTCCACGACCCCTGACCTTCGTGGCTGAGATGGTCTCTCTGCCCTCCGTCCGTCACAGAATGGCCTCAGGCTCCACATTTGTTCCTGTCAACCCCTATTACCCTGCCTGCAGAATTAGAAATGGCAGCCATGTTTGGTGCGACTATATTAACATTTGTGCATCTGCTGAAGTTGATAACACTGTAGGTCAGCAAATATCCTTTGGTTGACATTGAGAGGGAAACTTGGCATAAATGATCTTTTATCCAGTTTGGGAGGGGGTGCCAATGGGTATTTGTCTCTGTTTTAGATAATCAGCCCAGATCTATGAACAAAATCTAGAATTGCCATTTTTATCATGTTTTTTTGGGGTTTGGAAATTTTGAGGTGAAAACAGAACAGCAGTGGGTTTCCCAAAAGCCTCTTAAGGCTAAGTGCCTCTTTAAATGACTATTACGATCGTGTTTGTCCAGCAGGGCTCATATGTTGGCCTTCTCTATAAAGAAGAGGTGGGGAACTTCATCCAGATAGGTCCGGTGTGGACCCAGACTTTCATTCCAACCAAGCAGTGATGCAACAGATCAGGTGCGGAGCCAGGGGGTGGGCAGGGGTGGCCACGGCCACCATAAATTAAACTTCGGCCACCCCTCCGGCCCCCCCCACCATCGCTTTGCCGGCAACTATTTCTGTGCACAAGTGTTCCCACAGGGTCACAATTCAACCTCAAGCAAGTAGTTCTCCACCACGACAGATGGAGGAAGTAATATACTCAACTTTATATAAACCATCATAATTATAGAAGAAGGAGGAGTATTAGTTGTGGTTCATGTGCTCTATGCGTGAAACATCCTTGGCTCTGCGAGTGAAGGTGCCACCTACACGAAATTGCTGATAGGGTTCGCTCAAGCAACGATACTGAGCAACAAAAGAAACGCAAATCGTTACTCAAACTGACTGCAAAACAAAGAGAAGTTTGATGAAACGAGTGAAAATGTGCACGCGGTAGTAATAAATTTGCTTTTCTGTATTAATTCTGCGCAAACTTATTTTCCGGTCTGTTTTTAATAACTTGCGTTTCTTTTGTTGCTCAGTATATATAGCTTGTTGCGCTCAAGTGAACCACCTGGAAGTAAAATTCGCACCTGGACTCCCATTCATTTTCGCCTACTTTAAAATTACATTTTCAAAAACAGTTGCGTGCGAGTCGGTGGTATTTTGTTATTGCTGTGCAGAGCGACATTTTGTCTTCCTAAATATGTGCTTTTTGGAGGATGTAAAGCGGCACACTTCTAATGGGAAGATCGAAATGTGACTTGGTGTCAACGTTAAAGTGCGAGCAGAATGTTTACAGAGATGCCAAGTCTCACGCATTTGGCATAGGTCTCACGCATTTTTTAGGCTTATTCACCATAGTCCACAATTATTCATTGCAGGCTTAATGAGATTCTCATGAGGTATTAAATTCCTTGTGCATTTCAGTTTCACTAGCATTAAGGTTGACCTCACCTCAAGTAGCATGGAAAGGGATTATGACTCCCGACCTCTCGCGCTTATATTTACGCAGGGATTGGAAATAGTGCATGTGTTTCAGGATCGTTTAAATTGTTTTAATGAGATAAGACCATTTGAAACCTCTTTATGCAATTCCATTGCTTCCAATCCCTTAGTAAAGACAAGCCTTAGAATTCCAGAGTCATAATTGATTTCCGTGTGACTAGTGGGGAAATCCATCGTGATGCAAGTGAAACTGATTAACGTGATGCACAATGACTTCAATTCTGAGAGTGAATTTCTTCAGTGCGCGTTGATTGAATAATCGCTGTGTGAACTTGACCGAGACTAATGACTCTCTGATAAGATAATTGCTCGGACATTTTCGCCGTTATAAGGAACGCCGATGAATGTTCGTGTACCTTATCAAATTACACTATGGTTTCTTCAATTCATTGTACCCTTGTTGAGCATATTTGCCTTCAACAGTATTGTTTATATTGAGTCATATGCCTAACACCAACTTTGATAAAAGGAAGCGGTAATTAACTCTGGCTACTCCTTTCCTCTGCCTCATCTTTGCCCCTGTCCCGTGTTTTAAATATTATGCAGGTAAGAAGTTTTGTCGGTGAATGTCAATTACAAGTAGCTAGCTTGTTAGCCACTGTGTTCATTTTATTGTCCCCCGCCGCGCGAATGCGCGAAGCGGCGGGACATAGTATTCACGACCGTCCGTCCGCACGTCCGTCCGTCTCGAATCCTTGTCAGTGAGATATCTCAAGAACAAATTGACAGATTTCCTTCAAATTTCATGTCAA
This sequence comes from Gymnothorax reevesii, assembly GCA_029721435.1. Taxonomy (NCBI): domain Eukaryota; kingdom Metazoa; phylum Chordata; class Actinopteri; order Anguilliformes; family Muraenidae; genus Gymnothorax; species Gymnothorax reevesii. Next base: position 22,859,599 of record CM056577.1, on the reverse strand, counting down.
CATGTATTAGGGTGGTGCCCCGGCGCCAGTCGATTTTGGTGACCTTCGTGCCACTCTCTTGGTTACACCGAGACACTGTTCAATTTGACACGATTTGCCATTTCCTGGCGGGGGACTAAGACACGTTAGTGGTAAATACTTGTTAACTACTAAATGCAGTACCCGCGACAGTAAGGGTACCAAGGTAGCTCGCTGCTGACCATTTTCGCCAGTGTTTGTAGTTTGTCAGCGGTCTATTCAAGTCAGTGGGATGGCTAATTAGCTAGCTAGCACGAGAAAGGGAATTTTTTTTCTATTTAAGTTACAAATTTGCGTTTCTATGTTAACTTATGTATGAAACGTTTTATTAAGAAAATGTCTATTGCTCACTCAGTAGGCGGGGCTTTTGGTGAAGATGAGGTAGTTAATATGTGGAAGGATCACTTTTGTGGACTTTTGAACTCTGTTAATTCTGACAGAAATAAATGCGGGGTTGAGGAAAAACTGTTATGTAATGATATACACGTACCCTTAACTGATTAGGTAACTCCCTTAGAGATTCAAAATATCATCCAGGATCTGAAATGTGGTAAATCGGGTGGTGTTGACAGACTAACAGCTGAGCATTTGATTCTCAAAATTTGTGTATTACTTTCCTTGTTGTTGAATGGCATGCTTACTCATGGCTATGTACTAACTAAGCTCACTGTAGTTATCGTTGTACCCATTGTCAAAAGTAAATCTGGAGATCTCTCAAGTCCTGACAATTATCGTGCAATAGCACTAGCTACCATGATATCTAAAATTTTGGAAAGAGTCATGCTTAAAAGCTGTGAAGTATTTTGTGCTGACAATCAATTTGGGTTCAAGAAATCTCACTCTACTGATATGTGCCTGTTTGTATTCAAAGAAATTGTTAGACAATATATGGTTAATGGTAGTCCTGTATTTATTTGCTATCTTGATGCTCGGAAGGCATTTGATCGTGTTCATCATTGGACGCTATATAAAAAACTGATTAATCGAGGTGTGCTACTTTAATTGGTCCACTTATTAGCTGACTATTATGATAAACAATTGTTCAGTGTACAATGGGGTGCCTCTATGTCATCCACTTTCCAAGTATATAATGTTGTTCGTCAGGGAGGAGTTAGTCCCCTATTTAATATATACATGGATGATCTACAGTAACTGAGAGGCTTAATGAGGCACATGTGGGTTGTAAGTTTGGTAATGTCTCAGTAAATAACTGATGCTTTGCAGACAATATGAGTGTTATTGCTCCTTCAGCTATAGTGCTGCAACAACTACTGTATACAGAGCCCTCCATAATTATTGGCACCCCTGGTTGAGATGTGTTCTTTAGCGTCTACTTAATTCAGTTTTTTTTTTTTTCTAAATAATACAGGACCACAATGAAAAAAAGAGGAAAATCCAACCTTTAATTCAAGTGCATTTATTCAGTGGGAAAAAAATCCCACATAAAGAAATAATTCTTTTACATCAAATCATGTGTGCCACAATTATTAGGACCCCTAATGTTGATACTTTGTACAACCCCCTTTTGCCAACAAAACAGTGCTATAATGTTTTACAAGATGGCAGAATACAGTAAGAGGGATCTTCGACCATTCCTCTTTGCACAATCTCTCTAAATCTCTGATTCGGTGTCTGGTGAACCATTTCTGTGTAGATTGGCCACATGTTTAGGGTCATTATCTTGCTGAAAGACCCAGTGATGACCCATCTTCAGCTTTCAGGCAGAGACCACCAGATTTTGATTTAAAATGTCCTGGTATTTCAAAGCGTTCATGAATGCCATGCCCCCTAACAAGGTTCCCAGGGCCTCTGAAAGAGAAACAGGCCCACAGCATCGCCGATCCTCCCCCATACTTCAGAGTGAGCATGAGGTGCTTTTCTGCATACTCATCTTTTGTGTTCCGCCAGACCCACGTAGAGTGTTTGTTGCCAAAAAGCTCTATCTTGGTCTCATCTGACCAAAGCGCATTGTCCCAGTTGAGGTCCCAGTACTGCTTAGCGAACTCCAGACGTTTGCATTTATGACTGTGAGTGAGAAAAGGTTTTTTCAGTGCATGCCTCCCAAACAGCTTGTTGGCATGTAGATAGCGCCTGATGGTTGTTTTGGAGACTCTGTGACTCCAAGATGCAACCATTTGTCGCAATTCTTTAACAGTGAGCTTAGGAGAACTTTTTATTTCTCTTACCATCCTCCTCACTGTGTGTGGTGGCAAAAATAAGCTTGCGTCCTCCTCCAGGCTTGTTTAACACTGTTCCAGTTGTTTTAAACTTCTCAATGATTCCTCTGACAGTAGATATGGGCCAGTGCAGGGGAGTGGCTATTTTTTTGTAGCCATTGCCTGACTTGTGAAGGTCGACACACATCTGCCTTACAAAATCTACAATTTTCATTGTGAGAGTATGCTTCTGCAAAAAAAAAAAAATTGAATTTATTTTAAGGCTTTTAACACATCTTAACCAGGGGTGTCAATAATTATGGAGTGTGCTGTATATGCCGGGATTATGCAAGTGATCATGACATGTGCAACATGTATGCATGTTATTTGAGTCTAGGAATGTGAAATTTGACACTTGTGTAACCTGTGTAACCAAAAGCTTGGATATGTGTCTACTCATACATATTTAGGACATATTGTAAATAATACCTTCAATGATAATGATGATATAATGAGACAACATCGAGCACTCTCTATCAGAGCTAATATGCCAATAAGGAAGTTTGCAGCCTGTTCACTGGAAGTCAAGCGTGCCTTATTTCAGGCATATTGCACTAATACTGCCCTGCACTATGGTGTAATTTCACTTTGGGATGTATGTGTAAGATGACAGTTTGCTATAGTAATGCCTTTAGGTGACTAATTGGATTAACCAGTGACCATAGTGCATCGGGTACTTTTGTCTCTAATCATGTTAGATCCTTCCCTGAACTTATGAGAAAAAATGTTTATAGTTTTTTCTGTAGGATAATATCGAGTTCCAATTCTCTTGTGAATAGCATACCTGTAGAAGGAATTAATGTTTCTAAATTAGTCAAGCACTGGAACGGATTGTTATATTGACCCTTGGCATGATCAGACTGTTTAACTGATCTTGCTTCTGAAACGTGTACAGCCAATTTTATCTAATCTAGTATTTTTGTACTTGACATCTCATTATTGTGCCTTTCTCAAATTGTTCTATATGTTCCATGGACCTAGTGTCTGGAATAAACACATTATTATTATTATTATTATTATTATTATTATAGCCCTACAGACGAATATTGCTGCAAAAGGCAGGAGAATGCAACTGTGAAGGTTTGTTGCTTTAAATGCCTTCTGTAATATTACATTACATATTACAATATTATATTAACAATATAAATTGTAATTATCTTGTGAGATTTATCACAAATGAAAAATACACTATTTTCACAACTGTCTCAGATTTTAAAAAAAAATCGTTTAGGAATACAATAAATAGAAACACTACTAGATCTACCGCAACTTGCCACAAATGAAAATATAAGGTATCAGTCTCTGTGCCACCCCTATGTGAGCAATGGCCCCAGTCTGGCCACCCTGATGAAAATTGTCTCACTCCGCCACTGCACCAGACCCTACTAATCAAGGGCCTTAGCAAAGACTATAATAGCTGATTGGCGGAATCATGAGTTTCACTGCTTGGTTGGAATAAAAGATTCCACCCACAGTGGCCCATTCTGGATGAAGTTCCTCACCCATAAAATAAGGCTTTATTTTTGGCACTGAACATTTCACTGGGTAGTATTTCTTTTCTTTCGTTCTTTATTCTTTATTTTCTTTTATACTCCAACATAATCCACTATTCTAAATTTTTATTGCACTCTCTTGAGAAGATTTTCACAATGATATTTAGAAATCAAGAGATGAGTAACAATGCTGGAAGACAGTCAGATGTGCGGAGATAATGAATGAGTAACAGATGGCCAGAAGAATCAGTCTGTCCAGGCCGTGAAGTAAAATACAACCCTTTAAAATGAATATCGCAATTTTTCGGAGTCTTTAACATCCCCAAATTACACATCGTCACCCCCTCTGCACCCCACCAGTGTACAGGTTACTCTGGATCACCCAGCAGAGTATGTGTCTCATTCCTATATTGCAGCATAAATCATCTCCGGAGCAAGGTCCCAGTCATTATGAAGATGGAGTGGAGCCCCCCACGTGTGACAGGTTGCCATTGCTTTTCCTGAGCAGTAATGTCAAATACAGTCCCAGTAATGGGAGACATGCAACTCATGAATAGCTCCTAATTCTCACTGGCGATCACATGATGGAAACACCCACTCACAGAGGTAAAAGGTTCTGGAATATTCCTTCGGTCAGTCAGGTCTTCACTGGGGAAACCTTTATAGTTCTTTTGGGAACTATCTTTTGATGTGCGAGGAGAAAAAGCTATGAGGTTATGTCTAGAAGAACTTCCTGTTTACTCTGAGAGGTACAGTAGATTATACAGCAGTGCTTATTTTGTTGATAATCAGTGATGACCGATGATACCTGTTGCATACCAATGGGACAGGCGGCCAACGGCAGCAGGATGGTATAAATGACATTGAACCCCAGAATTATCTGGGTTCTGTTCATAAAAATACTGAGGTAACCCTTGTCTGGACCCATTATTGTTCTATCGAGTTATGGTAGGATGTTACCTGTTGCCACTGTGGTCAAAAAACATATTTTTGATGTAATTAAATCACCTTTTTCTGGCTGAGTAACTGATTGGCTGTTATTTCAATTTATATCATTGCAATCCTGTCAGATAATCCTGTCGGTAATTACTGAAATATATGACACAGTGAATTATTTACCATCATTTATGATACTTAAGAAATCCCAATACTGTAATATTCTAGAAATGTGATCTGCAGATGTCACTTTACCTTTACGAGTGTATTTAGTGTAAAAATGAACATTTCTGAAGCCACTCAGGCATGTGAGAAATCTGGTATGTCATATAAGGTCTCATTAGTCGATTCTGCCTTAGAGCGCTGTTGCTAAGCACCATTTTTATAGTCTGAGATACACTCTTCCCTCAAGGCTGGCTGTGTGATTAATGCCATTTTTTTGCATTTTTTTAAACAGATGGTTATTGGCAATTAGCCTTGCATATGAGCAAGTGAAGTTAATTTTTGCTCCAATTTATTGGTCTGTAGTTACCATTTACACACATTGCTTGGGTCAGGCAGAAATTGAGTGGTATTTCACAGTGAAAAACGTTTGCTTGCAAATTTTTCAATGTATACTACATTACTTAATAAAACAAAAAAAAAAAAAAGACCATTGAGATGTTTAAGCTAAACAGCATAGTACTATTTGAAAGTGCAACGAATTGATGTGCATATTTTTGTATATATTTATTTCCCATGGAAGTGCATTTGCATCTGATGAATTTCATTTCATCACATACTCCATGCAAAAACATTTACTTGAATAAAAGCTTCACGAATACAGTATATTTTTCTTGCTTATGGTACTCCGTGCAGGAGACTTACAAAAACGAGAGAAGAAAAAAAAAAAATGAATGATGCCTTTTACATTTTTCAGTCTCGCCGTATTGCTTTTTCATAATGTTAGGGTGGGATTTGACGTGAGTCAGAATCCATGATTAACAGCAAACTCACTGTAAAGCAGTCCAGTGAGAGAGGTGGCCAGATAGCCAGCCAAAAGAGCTGAGGCACTGCGATGCCGCAGCACTCCATTCCAGCTAATGCCACTGGGATAATTGCATCCATACATCTTATTGGCCCGGACGTCATTTCCCATTTGGCGTGTATGATAAATATGTTGGAAAGTCGCCCGTTTCCCAGGGGCACAAGAAGTGTTTCTGGCAGAGCTTGGGCAAAGGAAGTGATGCCCCCCTCTCACATGTTTTGATTTTGTTCTGTTGCATGGCCTGGTTTTTCTACCCCCCTCTGAATTTTTCAGTGATATGACAAATGCACTAATGGCCCCATCACCAAATGATGTTGTTTTGTTTGTTGATAGAAATGACGGCCATTTCTAACTGTGCTGCACTTGAGTGGAGAGGACAAAAAAAAGAGAGGGGAAAAAAACAGGACAGGCTTAGCTTAACTAAATACTTCAAACGATTTTTTTGATTGGCTGTCTAGCTACAATCGGCGTTGATAACGAGCCCCATGAGAGGAATGCAGAGCATTATGGATTAAAGCAGAGATACCAAGAGACTGTACTGAATCCGATACATAACAATGTATTGCTCCCTTTAGATTTGGCAAGTGCCACCCTCCTGCATGATGCTGCTTTCACACCGGAGGCAAAAAAAATTTTTCGCACAACAGATTACATTCAAAGTCAATGCCAGGACGCGAATACACGTGTTTCGTGTGCATTCGCGTCGACTTTGAATGTAATCTGTTTTGTGAAAACTTTGTTTTGAGTCCGGTGTGAATGCAGCTTAAGACGCATCAAACTTCAGTATCTATTTAATTCCATTTGTGTGAGTTAATGTCAAGTAGTATTTCAGCGCTGCTGGTGAGGTCCCTGCATACAAACATTTTAATTTTACAGTGCTGTGAAAAGTATTTGCCCCCTTCCTGATTTCCCTTATTGTTGCATATTTGTCATAAATGTTTCGGATCATCCAACTAACTTCACTACACAACAAAGACAGCATGGGTAAAAACAAAATGCAGCATTTAAATTATCATTTCACAAAATTAAGAAAATTAGTTATTCAAAACCTATATTACCCATGCCCCTTAAAACTAATTTCTGGTTGTGCCACCCATGGTGGCAGCAACTGCAATCAAATTGCAAGAACTGGCAATGAGTGTGTTTTTTTGTTGTTGTTGTTATTTATTTATTTTTGTTGTGTTGGAATTTTGCTCTGCTCGGTTTTGCAGTATTGTTTTAATTCAGCAACATTGGAGAATTTTTATGCATGAACAGCCTGTTTAATGGCATCCCGTAGCATTTTGATCAGATTCAAGCTGTGCCTTGTCTGAGCTACTTCAAAACCTTCATTTTTTTTTTCTTTCTTTTGAGCCATTCAAAGATGGACCCCCTTTTGTGCTTCAGATTATAGTCCTTCTGCATAACCCAACTGTGCTTGAGCTCTTCTGATAGAGAGTTGAGCTAATGCTCCCATCAATTATGGCAAGTTGCCCAGATCTTGAAGCAGCAAAGCAGCCCCAGAACATTGAACTACCACAACCTTATTTAACTGTTGGCATAATGTTCATATTGTGGAATACTGTGTTTGCTTTGCGCCAAATGTAATGGGGCCCATGTCTTACAAAAAAATTCCACTTTCCACTCATCAGGCCGCAGGATATTATCTCAAAAACCTTGGGGGCGTGGTCATTAAGTTTTTTCTTCTTTTTTTTTTGGCTAATGTAAGATGAGTGTTGTTTTTGGTCACTGGTTTTTGGCTTGCTTGTCTTCCATGGATGCTGTGTTTGCCTAGTCTGTGTCTTATTGTGGAATTGTGAACACTGACCTTAACTGGTTTAGTCAGGCCTGTAATCCTTTAGATGGTAGTCTGGGTTCTTTTGTGACCCTCTTAATGAGTTGGTTCACCACTGTTTTGTCGTTTTGTAGATACTGACCGTCCCTGTGATTTGCAGTCTTATCATCTATAGCTTATTAACCCTTTCCAGACTAATAGATGTCAAAAAATTCTTTCCTCATCTGTTCTTGAATTTCTTTAGATTGTGATATCATGTGCTGCTCTTTCCCTGCCTTACATCACAGGATGGGTTCTGTTTATTTGATGTTTACATTCCTTGCTCTAAGCATGCCTGTGTGTGTCTAGTGAAATGGAAACCAATTATCCAACACATTTTCATCCCGGACTGGTCATATATTGACGCTGCCTGACCAAGCGTCAACATATGAGGCAGAAGAAGCTTTTGGCGTCATTATTTGAGGGTTAGGGTTGGGGGTTAGCGGTTAGGGGTTTGGGGGTAGGGTTCGTTTTACACTGGCGTCAATAAAGAACCCTAAAAGCGACCTTTTGCCTCGTATATCGACGCTTGGTCAGGTGGCGTCAATAAAAGATGCGTCGGGATGAGAATTGCTCAATTATCAATTCAATTTGTTTAATTGTTTAATTGTTTAATTTAGTAACTATAGGGGCAATTACTTTTTTCCATATAGGGCCAGGTAGGGTTAGATAATTTAACTTCTGGAGGGAAAAACTATCATTTAATAACTGCATTTTCTGTTTATTTGGGTAATCTTTGCCTAATTATAAAACTAGTTTGATGACCACAGCACTGTAACTGGGAATTATCTTCCTTGCAGCTGTATGGCATTTTGCATTCACTGTGAAGGCGCCGCATTGCAGCGCAGCAGTGACCACCACAGCCTGGGTTCGAATCCGAGCTGTGCCAGTTCCAGCTGTGGCCAGTGGCCTTTTCAGAGCAGCGCGCCATCGGCTTCGCCCTGCCAGGTTATGAGAAGGATGCAGCTGGCCTGAGTCACCATTGTTTGTTGCTCAATTGCTTGCAAGCCTGTTGCTCATCAGTAAAACTTTTTTGTGACTCCTCCCCTCTTATCCTGAGCTCACGAGAAAGCTCTGAGCTGAGCACGTTCTGAGTGATGAGGGTTATGAAGTGGGGATTGACAGGCACAGGTTTCAGAGGACAGCCACAAACCGTCTATGCTCTCCCAAGTTGGCAGCATGAGTCACATACGAGCTTGTTCATACGGCGTACATAATTCGCCGATTGGGCTTTCCAGATTTGGGGTGGAATTGTAGATGCCAAATGTAAAAATATATAAAAATCTTAAGAAATAAAAATGAGGAATTCCTTGCAACCTTGAAGTGCCGTACTCATTACTTGAATTAGGCCTCAGGAACTTAATCTTTTAATTCATGAATGAGATCAGATCTAGACCGATTATAAAGTTGTATACAGACTTGATCCTGACATTCTGCTCAGTGTCAGTATTCTGCTCTCATATCGAAGACATCCTTTGCAGTTGCTTTTCATTATAAGGACCTATTTTTAAATGCGGCCAAAGCTCACAGCAGGTTTGATGTCTTCGGCAGGATAAGAAATCGTCTCCAAACGGCACGACAAACAATGATTTCTTTGTTTTATCTTGCAGCTCGCACTCACTGAACTTTGAAGAATGAAGTATCATTTTTCCTGACTAAATTAGCAAACATTTAAATGATGAATGACGGTAGATCAGTCTCTCAGACAGTGGGATATTGATATTGCAGAGAGCAAAATGATGGAAGCATATCAAGTTCCCCAGCCAAAAAAAAAAAAAAAAAAAACCTCAGGAGCTTATTCCAAGACTGCTGAGGGTCTGCAAAGTAAAGACAGCCTGGAGGCATGCTTTAGTGTTGTTAAACTCTGTTGTTGGGATGATGACCATTAAAATTGTAGAAAAGAAGAGTTTTGATGGAGTTAGTTGACCGGAATTCACCCTGGTAGATCTCCAGTGAGAGCGCAGGGCTGCGGCAGAGCCTATAAAAATGTGGCAGTGTGTGGGACCCAGTCTCTCAGCTGCGTGCGGCTCACGCTGTCGTGGCCAGCGGGGGTAGCAGGGCACTCGGCAGCTGTGCTCGCCGCATTGGCTCGGCGGGGAAGCCCTCTCCTTGTTCAGCGCCAGTCCACCTCGGGGCGTACCAGGCTCCCTTTCATTCCTCCGCTGATAAAGCGCTCTCAGCTCCCTTTTTCCGGCTCTTTCTTCGCAACCATCTGCCGGCGGCGAAATGCGCTGCGCGCCTGCACCTTAGCCACGCGTTTTACGACTCCTCTGTTCGGCATCAGTTTCGGAAACCGCTGAGCATCTTCGTCGTCTTTACTCGTTTTATTGAGAAAACCACGCAATAAAAATGCAGATATCAAACACAAACAGCACTCACAGAACCCATATTACAATAATGGGACACCATAAAATTAAAATACCAGGGGTGTCCATAATTTGGAAAAAAAGATATTTCCAACATAACATATCAAAAAATAGTTATGATAACATATGCCTGTTTGTTTTAATGATTTCCATTTTTTTTTAAATATGTATATGTATGTTTATATGTCTACTCCTGTGAAGCTCATTGTGTTGCCTTTGGGTATGAAATATGCTCTATAAATAAATTTTCTTCTTCTTCTTCTTTTCCTCTTCTTCTTCTTCCTCCATGACTGAACTACTGTCAGGGGCTAAAAACTGTGTTGGATGTCAGTAATATTGAAGAAGACTGCCTCAACCGATATGGCTACCGTTTTGTACTGACACAATTTTGTTACAGTTGTCATTGTTGATGTAGTCGTGACACGGCGCTTAAAAATGGTGGGGTGGGATTCTATCTATTTATTTATTATCATCCAAAGTGCTATATATAAGCAGATGCTGCATAAACCATCACAAACCAAAGAAATTGAGTTTGTTTTGCTGCCTGCTGTTGTGCAGCATATTTTTGTCGGCTTGAAGGTTGCTGAAAATTAGATTGTCATGTCTTAGCAGGTGTTGAAGACTAACGGGTAAAAATAATTTGCAATGTGGCGGCGCTAACACGGAAAGTTTTCGCTTTTTGAAGTGCATGGCCTTGTGAAACTGTCGTTCTTGTATCTACATGACAGTTGCTTCAAAATGACTTGCTGGAATGGACCCTGAAAATGGCTTTTCGGAGCTGTTGGGTAATCCAGGTTTCATTTCACAGCCCTGGCAGGTTCTTCCTTCCTGGGACTCGTGTCAGCGATTGCCGCCCATTCCTGTCCTTCAATCTGGCCACATTTTTTGTGCCATTATATCAAGCTAAACCTGCGCTGAATTTTAAGTGGGAGCCCATGGAAATTATATTCATCCATTTTAAGAAAGAATAAAAAACTGCATTGAATTTTTCATCAAGTTTTAAGGCCAACCCATTTCACTCTTTGATTGAACTGGCTCATACGCTGGGCCTTGCTGCTGTCGGGTACGATTTCGATTCTGGAAACTGGAAAACGAGACATGGGTCGGACTGCCGTGAGCTCCAATTGCTCAGAACTGCTTTTTTTTTCTGATGCAGTGAATAGAATTTCATGTAAATTAATCTCAACAAGGATTAATAAGTCCGTCTCATCATTGCTGGGAAGTGAGCGAGCACGCATCACTGATACGCACCTCTCAACAGTTGCATGTGCAACATATTTCACAGCATCACAAATGGGAAGTTTTCTCAATGCCGGCCAAAATGTATCTCACTATCATACCGTTGCATTGTGTCGCACCAATACAAAGTTGCCACATAAAATTGATTCTGGTTCATTTTGAAGCAATTTATGCTCCAATGCAGGTTTATGGGTGTATGGCCTGCACTGAATCACTGAGCCAATGCAATCCACAGAGTACAATTTTCCCATGATTGCATTTGATGGAAAAATGTTTCTGCTCTGTTTCAACCAGCGCAAGCTGAAAAGAAAGGTTTTGCCCACTGAAAGGGGCAGGTCTCCCATTTTCTGTCAAATAACAGTGCACATTTCCGTCAGTATGATCGCGGTTTGTGGACATGCATCTGAATATCACAATGTTTGCTCATGAAAGCGGAGGACTGATACACGTGGAGACAGGTGTATCAGGTAAATATGTAAACTGGCTGGAGCGACTGGAGTATATTTGATTTGTTGATACGAACCCCTCAGCCGCATCAGTATCTCAGAACCATTGCACTTGTGTGGTGCATATTGCATAAATTCAAATGAAAATTTGCATGCGAATCTCAGCATGTACATGTATGTGTGGGCCATTCAGTCGAGTGATTCAGAGCAAGCATGAAACACTCAGGTCTCCCACCGTGGTATGGCTGACATCTGGCCTTGAAATTAAAAACAATGGAAGGACGGACAGGAGGCTGGATGGATGTATGGAAAGGCACATCCACACAATAAAATCTAACCATATGTACGCTCTTGTTGAGAACTGCTGAACGGTTCAGGAGATCTTGCCTGGAAAAGATGGCTGATATCTGGCATAGAAATAGTGTGGTGGGGGGGACGGACAGGCTGACAGGAGGATGGACTGAAGTATAAAAACGCCTATCCACACAATAAGATGCATTGATATTGAATATTTTGAGGAGAAATGTTGAACGGTTTTGGAGTCCTGGCCTGGAAAAGAACAAGATGGCTGACATCTAGCTTGGAAAAAAATGTGGTGCAGGGACGGACAGACGGACAGCAGAACAAACGGATGCGTGAAAAGGGCACATTCACACAATAAGATGTGTCCATGTATTACAATTTGGTGAAAAATATTGCACAGTTTAGCTTGACGGAAGCATGAACAAAAGAAAGGACAGCACTCCGTCCTTTCCTTTGGATCGGGGCTGCCGGATAGCTCACTGGGTAAAGCATTGCGTTGCGAAGCAGAAGTGACTATCACGTCGCGGGTTCGATTCCGGCTTCGTGCCAGCCGGCAGTGGTCGGCAGCCCTTTCAGAGTAGCGCACAATTGGCTATTCCGCTACAAGGTTTCAAATTGGGAAGAGACTGCCGGGAAAGGGAAATAAATAAATAGCTTTGTTTGTTGCTCAAGCACCTCCTGTTGGCCAGACGGGCGCTCGTCTGGAAGATTCTAAGTCTGTTCGTGTTCGAGTATCCTCCGCCCTCATTCTGAACTTGTGATATATATACGGTATAAGAAGCAGTGGCTGACAGGCGCGTGCTTCAAGGAGAGCCGCGAACTGTCTACACTCTCCTGAGTTGGCAGCAAGGGGTCGCATACAAGCAAGCTTTGTACATAATTCACCAATTGGGCATTCCAGATTCGTGGGGGATTGGAGATGCCAAATTAAAAAAAAAAAAAAAAACAGAACGGATCCTGGCTGCCGAGTTTGCTCACTCAGTCAAGGCGCCGCAATTGCGGTGCAGTAGTGACGGCACGGGTTCGATGCCCGGTGGTACCGGCAGCGGTCGGCAGCTTTTTCAGAACAGCGCACGATTGGCTGAAGTGCTGTAGGGATGCAAATAGGGAATGGACTGCTGGGAAGGGATATTAAAATGATTGCCTTGTTCGTAGCTCCAGCGCCTCCTGTTGGCCAGCCGGGTGCTCGTCAGTGAGATTCTAAGCTTGTTAATGTTCGGGTATCCTCCGCTCTCGTTCTGAACTTGTGATAGTTTCGACCAATGAGTGAAAAGATGCAGGGGCTGACAGGCGCGTGCTTCGGAGGAGAGCCGCAAACTGTCTCTCTTTCCTCAGCTGGCTAAAGGGGTTGCATACGAGCAAGCCTTGTACATAGGTCTCGGATTGGGCATTCCAGATTCGGGTGGGATTGGAGATGTCAAATAAAAAACTAGACAGCATTTCCGCAGAGGAAATGCAAAGTGTGCTTTCTCCAATGTTTCCAGCAGCAGTGAATGGATCAGATATTAGAAACGCTTTGACCATGTTAACTGTGTCGAATGAAGACATCACAAGTCATACTTACCAGCTGCAGGCAACAATGGCATCATCTTTCCATATCAACATGTTAAAACAATGCATCAAACACATCAGAAACATTAGTTTGCCTGTCAATTCTATTCTTTTCAATTCAGTAAGCTTTATTGGCATGACTGTATTACATACAATATTGCCAAAGCATTTTTGGACAGACAGGTAACAATTCAGTGAGTGATGATATACATAAAATAATACAAGTAATAAGTAATTAATAAGTAAGTAAATAAAGAAATAAAATGGATTTTATTATGACAATATTCATATTATCTAATATTTCCCAAGCATTTCTATATGTGTGTATTAATTTCATATTTACAGCATATCCTATGCATGTATCTGTGTGTATGTGTACGTGCGCGCGCGTGTGTGCATGTGTGTGTGTGTTTTTTTGTGAATGCATGTGTGTGTGGGGTGTGTGTGTGAATGCATGCGTGTATGTGTGCGTTTGTGCGCGGCTGTCTCTCTCTCTCTCTCACACACTCACACACACACACACACACACACACACATGCATTCACAAAAACTCCACTCCTACACTAGAGTGGCAGTCTGGCAGAGTGTAGGTAGTTAGTCTGTCTGTGTCTCTCTCTCTTTCTCTCTCTCTCACACACACACACACACACACACACACACACAGTTATCATCTGACATTTTTTAAAGAAGCACTCTGAAATTTGTCTATACCGGCCTGTTTAATGGCTGACGCTGTATTTTTACCTGTGAGAAACACAGACAGATATGTGTGTGCGTATGTGTGTGTGCGCGCGTGAGTCTGACACAGCAGCTCCTCTATGTGTGTGCCTGTCTCTGTGGAGACAGCAGCACCTCTGTGCTGTGAGACAGACAGGAATGCAGGAGATGTCAAATAATAAAAAGAAAAAAGAAAAAAACAGAATGGATCCTGAATGGATGGGTGTCCCATCTGAGGCTTGAACCTGCGGACCTTGGATTAAAGACTAACCACACATTTTACTCAGTAACACTACCCCAGCGGTTATGCATTTTTATTCATTACACATTTTCCCCCATTAAATTTTAAGTGCTGAGGTCATCTTGGCTCAATTGGATCCTTAGTTTCCATATTAATGGGAGAGTGAAAAAGGACTGCTGTCTTATGTGAGTTTGGCATTCGATAAAGCGGCGTTTGGTTTGCTGTGACAGTGATTTCTGGAATACACTGAGGTTCAGATCGAACTTCATTCCCAGCAGCTGCTAAGGTCCCATTTACCTTGGAGCAGAAGTGCTCGAGTCAGCAACTTTCCACTCTCATTATGTGGAAATGTTTGTGGTAACTGAGCATAACTCCAGTTATAATGGCAATATCATAGAGAGACACCCTTTTGCTTGCATCTGCAATCCAGTATGATTATCCTGGAATCACATCGCATCTGATGACAAGCAATACTCCTCTATAATGGATATGGTGTGATGGGGTTCCTCTAACACCTTTGCTGGCAGAGCTCTGAAATAGACTGTGATATAAAGAGTCCGGCTGATTTATGATCGCCATTTGACTGGGGAAATTACTGATAACTCAATAGTGCAAGCTTTCCTGTTGCGGTGGCTTCCGATGTTGCCCACAAATGAAAATATCCCGTAAATACTGTGTGTGTGTGTGTGTGTGTGTGTGTGTGTGTGTGTGTGTGTGTGTGTGTGTGTGTGTGTGTGTGTGTGTGTATTTTTTCTTGTAAATAAATGAGGCATATTAATGGAACTGCAGAGCCATATCAGAAAGTCATGATAGGTAATATTTCAGTAACACATGAATGTACTGTACCTCCTCACTCTCCAAGAAATTATTTGGTTCTCATATCAGGTTTTTTTTTTTTAGCATTGGTCTTGGAACAGTGCCTTAAATCAGGGCACAGACTAATATAGCTGGGGTATTATAGGTGTTGAAGGATTTTTATTGATATATTTTCTCTGAATGATTGTATCCCTGGACAAAGTAGAGGATTTCATGGATTTTATGTTCGTTCTGTCGTCACCGTATTTGTCACTGCCGCCGCGTCTATCAAGGTATCTTGTGAACAAACTGCAGCTCAGCATTGCCAGCCAATTTTATTTATATTTTCCATTGGCATTTGTAGTAAAGAGATCTCAACACCTGTAAATTTTGGTTGAAATTAAAAAATAATGAAGGAATTAAGATTAATTAAGATACTAAGGTCTTAGGTTTGTATCAGGGACTGATATGAAGTCATATACGTGGATCAGTTCATGACCTTGGATTTGACCTTTCAAGCTTGGCTCAAATGTACAAAAAAAAGCCGTGTTTCTTGGCATTTAGAGATTAGGGTTGCATTAAGGACGGATAAGAAGTCATGTATGGGGTTCCATACCTGTTCAATGAAGCATATCCATTATTAACCTAATAGATTGCTTGTTCAGTTACTTGTGAGGCATATGCAATTGCAGGATGTATTATGATATATTACTGCATTCAGAGCTTAGGTTTGTATCAGGGACTGATAAGTCATATATGTGCACCAGTTAATGACCTTGTATTTGACCTTTTGACTTTGGCTGAAAGGTTAAAAAAAGAGCCCAGTTTCTTGCTTATAGTATTTAGAGCTTAGGTTTGAATCAGGCACTTGCTAGGAATGTATATCTTGTGAGTTTGTGCCTGTAGATTTTAGCTTGAGCCCAAATGATTATCTTTCGGTACTTCTTGTCTGACAAGTATCTAGTATCTAGCATGAGTGACAAGTAAGACAAGTGTCTAGGGATGCAGGTGTTGGTCATGAACAACCGAACTGTCTGGTTAGCAGTTTGTTTTTTCTCTTTGCTTTTGCTGGTTAGAAGGTGGCAATACAATTTTGGCTTAACATTTCAGGATCGTTGAATTTCAATAAGGGTGCATGAATTTCTCTCATGCACTGGTGTTGATCCATTACCTCGCAGTTCTGATGAGATTTCTCTGCTTGGCTTGTTTATTTTGTCCATTTTGCCAGCTCATTTCATACTTCAGGCTATAATCTACCAAACCTTTTTAGGGTCATTTGCTCCGGCAGGTTCCCCATTACTTCCCCATTACCGTTAGCCTAACTGCTAACACCAGGCTGGCCAGCAGAAAATGGGCTTCCCCTCTGAATCCAGGGTTCTCCTGAGATTTATTTCTCAGAGCGTTTTTTTTCACTGCGGCGTTTGAATGTTTGTTTTTTTTTTGTCCCCCCCCCCCTCCCACTTGGGAGTTTTTGCTTGCTTACTCAATCTCCCCTTTTCTGCCTTTTTTTTTCTGTTAAGCATCTTCGTGATAGTGTCTACGACTGAAATTGAATTGAATTGAATTTGCCGAAGCCAAATAACTTTTGTTCTGTCGGAGACCCAGCTGTGCATTTGAGTGAGATGGAGGAGTATAAGCTATGCGCGCCAGTGCTAGCATCCGCCTTCTAAGCAAGTTTGAAAGCAATAGCTGGACTGTTTACGGTCAAAATGTTGCACAGTTAATTTGGAACTGCTTTCTTTGGGAACGCTGCGGGGATGGGTGCTGTAGTTTAGACAATAGCGGCTAGCGGACTGCCAGGAAGGACTATTTTTTTCAGTCTCCAGGGGCCCTGCCTCTTGCATTATATCACCATAAAGCACTGTTTCTTCATTTCTCCTGAAGACGAGGGTGGGAGAGAAGAGAGAGGAGGAGAGGAGAGTTATGTTTCATGTTGTCACGACCGCTTGGAAGATTATTTTTTCCTTTTCAGCAGACAACACCATTCCTCATCCTGGGAGAAAATGGCTAGAAAATGATCTCAGAGTGGAAAAAAATGTAGATCTCTCTTCTGGGCTGACCATCACCCTCTCTAATCAATCTCTCTCATTCTTTCCTCTCCCTCATTCTCTCTCCCTCTCTTTCATTCTCTCTTTGTTGTTTTCTTTCTCACTCACTCTCTCCATCATTTGCTCTCCCTCTCTCTCTCTGTCAATGCAATTCAATTCATTTCAGAAATGCTTTATTGACATTACATTTCAACGTGTTGCCAAGTGTCACAGACTGACTACACTGTATATAAATTACAGTCCAAGTAGTGTATTTAAAAAACAGTTAACATTTGTAAATGAGTAGTACATACTTGAAGACAAACTAATATACAGTATATGAGAACTTCATGATAATTCTTTAAGACAGTGTATTTTGGTCATGAAGAGGGACGGCATTGTGACACGTTGGGTAGCACCGCTGCCTCATAACAGGATGTTTGTGGGTCCAAATCCGGTCCGAGCCCATGTGGCGTTTGTATGTTCCTCCTGTGTGTTTGTGGGTTGCCTCTAGGACTCTGGTTACCTCCCACAGTCTAAAGACATGCACGTCAAACTAATTTGAGACTCTAAACTTGTCTGTAGTTATGAGTTTGTGAGTGCATGTTGTGTAAATTGATTGATGAGCTGTCCAGGGTGGGTCCCTGCCTGTCGCCCATAGTAAGGTGGGATCGGTTTCAAAGTGGAACGGATGGATGGATGGACAGTCATAAAGGAGGTTAACTTGTGGCAGCGGCTACGTACTGTGCAACTAATCTCTTACTACACACACCTCTCTCTTTCTGTCTCGTATTTCCACAGTCCCTCACTGTTACATCCAAAATTTACAGAGGTACTCTTCTACACATATACATCAGCCCTATTTACTCAAAGCCACATTTAGCGTATTTCTACAATGAGATTTTAATTCCTCTGTGCTATTATCTTTGTTATTAAGGCAGCATGTTATCCCAGGATGCACAGTTAATTTGTTTGTTTGTGTGTCTGTGTGCGTGTGTGGGTGTGTGTGTACTGTGTTTCATGGTTACATTGCCAGAGTAACAAAAAGAAAACTTCCGAAAGAAACAGCATGACATTCCGGCTGACTCGTCAGAAAAATACCAGACAAACTGGCTAAATTAAGTTTCCTATCAAAGGAATTCATGGGTTCAGCTGAACAGGAGACAAATTAGCGATGCAGCTATGGAAAATAATAGCACTGTCTTGAGGAATATGGCATGCGTCACGTTTTTTTATGGCAGCTTCCATACAGGGAGGAAGCTCTTGTTCCCCAGCGGGAATTTTTCCTCCCTCAGACACAAAATATCGCCTTCAAATGAGCCTTTGTTTATGTTATCACGCACCCCAGCACTCAGCCCATTCTCAGCCAGTTCTGGCAAGAGACCATCATTGCTATTATTTTCATACATCTGTGGCCTACAGCCCTGCCCATGCACCAAGAGTGACTTAAAAACATATGAAGAAAATGGTGTTTCCTTGTATCCGAGCTGCAAGGTTCTCTTGAATAATTTATCTTTTCATTTGTGGCGTGATCAAGTGTTATGGGTCCCATTAGTATATCTATTTATTCCCTCTATGTTTGTTACTAAAGCAGTCACTGTGTCATATGTAAAGAAATTTAGTTCACCAATGGATTGAATACTGGATTGAAATGAAAATCAAGCAAAGTGACGTTTTTAGAAAATCTGTGCTCTGTCATGAATATCAATGCAGTTGTGCCAGCTTGAGATTGTTAAATAACGCTGACTTTGTGTGCTAATATCGGCGAGTGTGTAATTTACTCAGTTTGTGCCGCGGATACATAAAGCTCAGTCTGTACGCCCAGAAGATGCTGAGCTTCTATAAGTTATCTTTGCTTCTTCCTCCCCCCTCCAGAGAAAGCAAGGAAAGGACAAAATGAATTAATTCCTATTGCCTGTTCTTCGCTCGTTTCTTTCCAACTTTCTGCCTTGTTCTTGCCAGAAATCGATTGAGGTCTGTCATGATTGAGGAGATTCCGGAATGTTGAATGTTTTGAAAAAAGGGATAGATTTTTCTAAAGTGACTTTATTAGTCGCGGAACCTTGAGAGCATCTATTGCGGGACTATTTTTTTTCCCGAATGCCAGTACTAGAGCTGTGAATTTTCCTTTTTCAATCTGCTAGGCATCTGCCGTGGTGGTGAAGCCAGAACTGAAAATTGGGCGGGCGGAGAACATCCTTGTAAAATAATTATTAGTCCTGACTTGTTCTCAAGCATTTTCCCTGAATAACAATACGTTCACTTCGAAAACACTCCACACTGTCTGGTTTGACTCATTCTCCTCGGTAAAGTAAGATGACAATTATTCATTTGGACGCGCAATTTTGCGCATTTCAATCAGCCTTATTGCGTAGAGGCATGTCTAATCTTTGTCTTTGATTTAATTTCAACAATTTAAATGATAATGAAGCACCGGCTAGATGTCCTGATGAGCCAAAAAGATTCACCTTATGTGAAGCACAGGCCTTCTTTTGAGTAACTTATTTTTTTTCTGAACTGAATTTATTTAATAGTTTAAATGTTAAATTATTTAGTTGCCCTTAGATCACACAAAGAAAGAGGCTGTGTTTGTAATTGCAAACAGATTATTCTTATAATTAGAAAATGTGTCCATTAACCAAAATGACTGACAACAAGTCAGGACTAATAATTGTTTAAAAGGGATTCTCCACCCCCGCAGTTTTCAGTCCTGACCAAGGCACTGATATGCCATACCAGCAACTGTAAGTGACACGACAAAAGTCTTCAGCTGTTGTTCAAGTGTTTTAAAGTGTTTGAAGAAGTGCAGCCAAATGTAAAAGTCGGGGCTGAGTAATGGAACTTGGACTTTGGTAAACAGAAACTGACGTGGCCCTCATCACTTGCCTTTTGCCTGGAGACTCCTTTCTGACACCAGTTGGGCACTAACTGTTTTCATTATGAGTGCCTATTTTTACTCTGACATTTTACTTTAACTGTTTTCTCCTAAAGCCTTTGTGGACCGTACTGTAGATGGCTGCAGTATGAGTCCTTCAAGACCCAGTTTCTTCCTGACCCAGACGCAAAGCGAGCCATGCAAAAGTACCAGCCGCATTGTCCCCAAAACAGTGCATGAGTGGCCTTACCTGACTCTCAGACAGCCTCTCTGTGCAACTGGCCATCTTCTCCAAGGAGGTCCAGGGTTTCCCGCAGCGTTTCATAGTTAGGGCGGCCGCCTTGACAACAAATGCCCCCCGCCTTGGCTACGTCCCCCCGAAGACGAAAAAATAAAAAAATTCTGCTGCATCCATGGATGCATACACAGTAAAATAAAGCCGCATCGCAATGAGGCCGAATAGCGGCCGGCATCTGTTGGTTACATATGTTACTGCGCCATCTATCACCTGTTGCTACGCCAATATTATTATTTTTTTGTATCGGGAAGAAGCTAATTATCTGGATATACAATAACCTGTCATTGTCGTGGGAAGGGCATGTGGAGGTAGGATAATTATTCATCTAAACTAAACATTGGAATAGTGTCTCCTATCATCTGCTTGCCCACATATTCTATTTCATTAAGATGGGCTATATGCAATTTGTTAAGTTTCTTATCAAGGCTACCGATGTGTTTGACAATTACACGTGGTTTTCTCTAGTGTACAGTAATGGATGGGAAAAGGCAGTCAAAAATATCAGGGTACTTTATTCAAAGAAGCCGGCCTACTTCACCATCTCCGCGTAATTAGATCTTGTAATTACGAGATAATGTGTATATTGTTTTATCCTGTGAATGCAATGCGCTTCTATACACAATATCGTTCTCCTCTCCCGAAATATAACCACAACCGCAAAGCATTTGGGGAATTGAAGTCAAAACAGATATCAAATACATTTTCCGTTCTTACATTAATTTTCGTTTAACCCTTAGGGACGGTTGTGTGCATTTTATGCGTTTTTCTTTTTTTTTTTTTTGATAATTTTGGCTGTGTTCATGCATGTATCATTAATTTTGGTAAGATTGTATGTTTTTATTTGATTTTCTTTTTTTTTTTTTTGATAATTTTGGCTGTGTTCATGCATGTATCATTAATTTTGGTAAGATTGTATGTTTTTATTTGATCTTGTTATTTCCAGCTCAGCTCTTACAGTCAGGATAAAATACGCTGTGTACAAGCGTTACTCTCAGACCAGTAAGTGAAAAAAATACGCCATTGAAACCCAGAAACCCATTCAAACTACAATTTTTGATCTCACTTCCATGAAAGCATAATACATGCATTTTATTATATCCAAGTTTCAATCAATACAGTTACAAGACTGTTGACTTTGTCACTTTGGTATTGCACTTTAACTGCTGTGTTCATAAAGAGTAGATAAACACTGACTGTTGCTGCCCCCCAAGTCACCACCTTCACTAACCAATTTTCTGCAGGAAACCCTGAGATCTCAGAATTACCTGCATGAATTGGGCTAAATCTTTGCTGCTTTTCAACACTTGGACCACAAGCCATTTGTTACCTTTCAATTGGACTCACATTTTCATTTACGAGAAAGGATGGTAATGGTTATAAGACTGGGCAAGTTTGATTTAGCCAGACCCTTATATATCCATGGGAAATGGCCTGGAATGTAAAGCAGAAAACTATAAAATACAAGAACTGGCTGACACTACACAAAATGGCCTCGAACATAAAACCTAGTAAGCAGGCAGGCAAGGGAATTTTTGCAATAGGGAACTCAAAAATAGCTCGCAAATATTTCTTCATTATGTTTTGGCTGTCTTTTTTTAGAACTTTTCCGGGGTTTCAGACCACTGGCGATTGCCATTGTGGCCATGTTTGCCTTCTATTATTGTTTACTGCCCCTGAAGCCATGAATTTCTGGAAACTAAGCAAATCGGCTTCATGAACTGCATATATGCATAAGATGTAAGAGTTATCATTATTTGCTCATGTTGTGGAAAGCCAGTCGGGCATAAGAAAGTCTGTGATACATGGGTTTACTTTCCTCTTCGAAAACAGAATATTTCACTATTTGTGCATTTTTGCCATTGTTGTGGATCATTGGACTGATTGATTTCTTGAGTTAATTAACTTTTTTTATGGATGTTTCATGAAAGTGTTTTCTTTTTCTCATCAATAATTTTCAAAACATACTAATAAGAAGTAATCAAATCACCACTCTCAATATAATTAAGTGATTGATTCAGTTCTGACATTGAGGTGAGAGGTTTTTGCACTACGCTCTGCAGTAAGATACTACCGTCTCCAAACGGGGTTTTCATGCAGAGCTCGGAGGAAACGCCACGGAAAGCTCATGCTTCTGAGCTCTGCGTCGGCTCTGTCATGTCCTTAGCTAAACGATACCGTGGAAAACAAGGACAGCTTGCTTTCCGTGCCATTTCCTGCAAAGCGTGATTGGTTTGCGTCTTTATAAATTAAAACATTGTTACTCTTCAAATTTTAAATTCATTTGTATTCTCCTCACAGACATTCTGAACACAATATGATTGCTTTTATTTTTCTTCTGATATGACGCCGAGTTTAGTTCATAAGAAGACAATTAAACCCAATTAGTCTGGCTAAAGTTCTGTTTGCATCTGAAGCACCCAGAGTGGTCAGAATTTAATAAGTATGTGAGCATGTGAGATGCTCCATTCGGCTGCTGATCAGTGGCTTTTAAACACCTAATATTCAGCTAAATGGAATCAGGCAGTGATAAGATGTCCGTGAAGGACATTCACACAAAAGAACAGCAGCCCTTTGGTATGCAAGCATTAAGCTTCAGTTAAAAACCAGAAAGAAATGTATACATGCTTCAGAAGTGCACTGTGGCCTCTATACTGTTTTTTTTTTTTTTTTTGCAGTCTGCCAGCCCAAACAGTTTGCCACATGAATTTTATTGATTTTTGAAAATGAAGACATTTCCATTTTGATTCTTGTAACATATTTTAATTCCAGTGGGGAGAGTAAATTATTCAACACTTTATTACTGCCTTTTACTGTACTTTACCCCTTTGTGCAGAATGCAAATAATGCCCATTTTTTCCGTTGCGCATGAGCCTATTTAGGCTGTATAACCCAGTATTTGTTTAACAGTGACTGTGGAAAATTATTCCAGTGAAACGAGACATTTAGAATTTCAATTACAGAATTATTTATGAATTAAATATGGTAATTTACCTACGCTGGCATATATTTTAGTGCAGAGAGTGCAAATTTAGGGACCAAAGACACCAGGTGATTAAGTGTTTTGGGAGTACTTATGTTCCATTCTTCTTGCAAACGAATCTTAAGGTTAGCAACAGTATGGGTCTTCAGGGCCACTTTGTTGTCTGTTGGGTAGAAGTGGGACTGCAGGCAGGCCAGTCTAAGCCCCGCCAGTCTAAGCCATGCCTTTGCAATGCAGAATGCAGTTTTGTATAGTCTTGTTGATATATGTGTGGTTGTGGCTTGTAATGATGTTGTAATGAAGAAAGCATATGCTGGTCCAAAATTTTAGTGTGCTTTTTGGCATTGATGGTACCTTTACAGGAGTTCAAGTTAACCCTTGCTGAGGGCACTGACACAACCTCATACCATCACAGATCATGGTTTTCGGACTTGTTGCCGGTAGCAGTCTGAATGGTCTTTTTTTCTTTGGTTGAGCACCTGTGCTGTGTATTTCCTCCAGAAAATGTGATGGTCCTGCTCTGCAGTCCCTCCCCCCTCCTGCTGTCTTCGCCTCCACTTCAATGAGCCCCACCTGCTGCTCGTTGAGGTGGAGGTGAGGTGAATTGTATTTAAGAGCCGCACTGCCAAATTGGCAGTGCAGCTGCATGCTGAGGTAGTAGCCTGTAGCCCTGTTGTGTTGTGCCACTGCTCCCCTTGTTTGTGGTTTGTACCAGTTTTTATGCCCCCGCCCTCCAAAGAGGAAAGGGGGCATTATGTCGACACCATGCCCGTCCGTCGTCCGTTAACTTTTCGTTTCCGGGGGATAACTATAGAATCCCTCGTTGGATTGATGATATTTTTTAATGGCGTATTGGGAGTGGCTAGAGGAAGGTTCCTTTCGAAACCCAGCGTTGTGCGATATCTAATATGGCCGCCACAGCAGCATCTCAATATGCCCATGATCAACATACAGGCGGGGGCATATGCCACGCTGTGCGTTGCTCTTGTTATTAAAAAGTCTTCATCTTTTTACTCAGCCTGTGCCTTTGGGTCCCTTCTCTCCCTTTTGGGTACATGGTCCCTGTGCCCGCTGGTTTGTTGTTTGCAGCTGGCGGGGGCAAAACCATGACAGAAATGACCAGAAATACTGATTCATGTGACCACAAAATACGTTTCCGCTGTGTCATGGTCCATCACAAATGCCTTACTGTCGAGAGAAGTAAACAAAGCTTCTGAACAGTGTTAAAATTAGGCTTCCTATTAGCACAGTTAAGTTTTAACTTGCGTTGGTGGTTCTTACAACTTTTTTTTTGCGGACTTTCCAAAGTAATCCTGAGCCCATGTGGTCATATCACTCATCGATAGATGATGGTTATTGATGTACTGCCGTCTGGCCAGAGATCAGGAGTATTCAGGGGAGGCTTGCGCCCTTGTCCTTTACCCACAGGAAGTCCTCCAAATTTCTTGAATCCTTTAATTATGTTATGCACTGTAGAGGGCGAAATATCCGAATCCCTTCTTGATATTTCTTCGAGGAACATGGCTTTTAAACCTCTCAACAATTTTCTCTGGCATTTGTGGGCAGATTGCCAATTCCAGGCCCATTATTGCTCCTGAAGGACTGGGCCTTTCCTGGATACTGCTTTTGTAAAAAGTCATGATTATAATTTCATGCTGATATGAGCCGTTTCAAATTCACGTCATTATTCTCTTGACGCGGATGCACGTGTATCTACGAATAAAGGAATTTGACCAGACGAAATGTTAAATATCTTGTCTTAATGCTGCCAGCAATGAAATATGGACAATTCAAAGTAAATTTAGGAGTCACTGCATTCTGTTTTGTATTAGCGTTTTCCACACTGTCCTAACTTTTTTCTGGTTGAGGTAGTTTGTATAATTGTACGCGGGGGGGGTGACATAGCTTCAGCAGGAAAACCCCACCCCACCAAGACCAGCATACGGGCAAGAGAGTCATTTCCTTTTGACGTAAATAGGCGTAACGAATCTCTCAGTACTTATGGTGTAAAATTTTTTTTAAGATAATGATGGCATTGAACCTGCCTTTGGTCATTTGTTCAATGCATTGGCTGAATATTTAGAGGTCTTTAGTATCCATGTTACCTGGATATATAAAAAAATTTTAAATGCTTATTATAAATGGCCAAGCCCTTATATGAACTGAAATAGCAATTTGCTCCAACGGAGATTGAAGAGGTCTATTTTCTCACCCGTAGCTTAGTGGTCTCGTTTAGTCATTATTATTCCTAAGCCATTATGCCTGCACGACATTAAAATGAATCCTTGGTGGAATGAAAGGTATTTTTCTTCTCATAACTTGGAGCAGGTAAATCAGCCTTACGCGTGATTTCTTCTGTCAGTGATAACTTGGCACCGGGACGTATTTTTCGGCTGAAAGGTTTGGCTCTGGCATCTGAAGGAGGCACAGCTGTGATGCATTGCAGCTGGGATGATGAAACCAGGCATAAAACTTTTGAAATATTGTATGATCTGCTGGATGAAAATGCAACACAACTTTTTTTTAGTTTCTCCACTAAAAAACTCTATTGTTGTGCTTGTAAACTTTGTTTGCGACATATTTCGGTATGGTTACACTCGTACTTGATTTGCGGCAACAGCTCAGCGAATTGGTTGATAACCGCTGCGAAAAGTTTGGTTTTTGGATTTTTTTTTTTTTTGGGTATGGGATAATTCAGTAGAACTGAATTGCTTTCAATTTCAGTTTTGTTTAAGCAGCATTACAGTGTCCTGTTAAGATCAAATGTTTCTTCTGACGCTACTTTACAAGTTTGATTGGAGCAGCTGTCTTTCACAAGTAACAAGCAGAATAAATTGCACTTGACCCAATATTACTGTTCATAATGGGCAGTTAGTAATTTCTTGCTGGAGGGAATGAGATAAACTGGCACAAAAGTACATTTTCTTCCCTTGAACAATATACCTTCTTAATTCTTAATTGGAAGCTGACTGAAGATGTCATTCTTTGTGCAAACGGTTGCTTCAAAAAACGCTGCTGAATGCGTTGCTTGATTCCAATATAGATGAATGCAGTACCTGTTATTAGCTATGACCACTCGCGGTGCAGGAGCTATGGTGTCGGGCCAAAAATTTCGACATTCTCTTATTTCCCATCAACTATTTCAGTTACAGGCTCCCAATTAGCTCCCGCCGCCCAAGTAGCACGGGAGCTATGATATCGGGCTCCATCCATGCGTGTGTCCATCAACAAAACTTCAAACTTTGTTTATCTTAACGGCGGGAGCTTTTGGGGCTGCCATTGCCATAAATTTAATTTCAAAATCAACAATTTTAGTATATATTATCATAGTATATATTGCGCATACGCTTTTAACTTGCATTTTTATCCCAACTGTCAGACAAAGCAGTGGGATCAAAAAATATATTTTGTTCATCTGTTCAAATCAATTCATACATTCATCAATAATACTCTCACGTTCATTGAAATAATAATGGCTCATTTCAGCCGCCAAAATTTATATAAATAAAGAAAGCAGTCATGTTTGAGTGGGAAAGGGGGACGTATGAGGGATAGCGCGTTGCTCTAAAATCTATGTACGGAACTACGTTAAGGTAGGGAAGTGCATTCTGGGAAGTAAAGTTCAATTGTATGATTACATTGGCTGGGCCTGACTTACACGCTACGATACAATGACTTCTGTGGGGATGAGAGTAAAAAAGAAAACTTTCAGAAAATAATGCAAATTCAGTTCTGTGGCCAAGGAGTGGCACAGAATACTTGGAAAGGCCTGTAGCAGTATGTACAGAAACCTATAGCTCAGTATGGGCTGGTACCGCGGTTCCCCACAGTGATTCACTAGCACACAGCTCAGGTTTTCTGCTGGGCTGACTACACAAAGTGTAATAATGCATTTCCGCTCTGGCCTTGGAGGGATAATTGCATTTACCGGACTGTCTCAGAGGTGCACGTCTGCAGTCAGAGGCCTGCACTGAGATGGTAATGGAGAATGACGCGTCTAATTCCGGGATGTCTCGGACCGCTTGGCCTCCGTCTACCTTCGGCTGGGTCAGTTCTCAGCACTGCACTGCGCCGACTGCTCAAGTTATCCACAGGATATCAGAACACATCTCTCAGGACTGAGAATTAATTATGAGGTCCCTGCCATTAATAAATGTTATCTTACCTTGTCTAGATATTGTAACTATCAGAGTCCAGGGCAACTAAAATCATTTAAATTTATAGTTTATGGTAAAACTGAAGTCATTTTCATGTGCTGTGCTATTCTTAATATATATCAGCTCAGAACAGTTATTATATTGTCTATGTATTATGAAGAAGTATTCATGTGTATCTGCGCAATTATGTTTTGTTTCTGGAGTTGCGTTTAAACTGGATCTGTTAGATATATTCAAATGGAGTTAATCTTCTTTGCGGTGATCCTAATTATTCTTATTGCCTTTAATTGCTTACTTTTGCTCAAATATGAACAGTACTCAAGGGAGGCTTGTTGCAGTCGCTTACTGGTTATTCTGCATGGATGGAACGGAGGCAATGAAATCAGGGGAAAATTGCATCACGGTTAATTTTATCTTGCTAGGCACAATTCACCATTAAAACTAAAATCAGTAAATGGTAATATTTTCGCTTGCTAAGGAATAAATTAAAAGTTTTTCTCTTTTTTTCCTGAGAGGGTCCTTAGAATGACATATTCATAGTGTTTAAAAGTTTGAGAAGATTTTTTTTAATTTTTTTTTTTTAACGCAGGCTGAAAAATTGAGGCTGACGCTGCTCCTAGTGTCGAAAACTTGGGAATAAACAGCCAAAAGCTGCCTTGACAGAGGTGGATTGATCGATGACCTCATTAATATCAGTGTCCTTCTGCAGAGAGCTTAGCCTTTCCTGCTGATTCATGATCGGAATGCCTCGCCGGCTGTGCATCTCTCTCCCGGCTGGTGCTTGTCCAAAAGGGCTTTAGAGCACAGAATGAAAGACCGCGGGCGTGACGTGAGGAATATTTTAATAAAACTGAGAGTCCCGGAGTCTTCGGAGAGAAAGACGTTAATTAATCAGAATTAACGAGCTTCATTTACGCCGCGGAGCATAATGAGAGAAGCCTTAGAGAGGCTATCTCAGACGCTCTACTACCACACCGGACAGTATTTTAGCATGCTAATCAGCTTTTGACATTTTGTCGCCTTGATTTCAGCTTATCATTACTCAACAAAAAAATCATTAAGTGTTTACTTATCTTGTGGAATGTTAACCTTATAAAGATGCACCAGTTCAATTGTCCCTTATCAGACTGATCTGAAAAGGATTTTAGCTCATAATAACACTCCAGTCTTATAGTATCTTACCCATTGTGCTTTTTTTTATCGAAGTAGATTATTGTGTTTTCCTGCCTTCAGGATATGTACCGAATACTGTCTGCTGCAGTGCCATGTCCGAAAAAAAAAATTGTGTAAACACAAATTTAGCAAATCTTGTTCTCCCAAGGTTCAGGCGCAAAATGCTGCATATAATTAAAATTGTAGTTGCTTCAAACTTGTGTTTAGCACGAAAATGTATCTGCAGTATGGGTCTTTGTTGACACTTATTACACAGTCCTAATGTAAGTTTAACATCGTATGTTTTAAACCAGCAGCCATACCACAACATGATGTGCTCCAGCTGCATGGCTGGTTAGTACTTGGATGGGAGACCATCAGGGAAAATCAAGTTGCTGCTGGAAGAGGTGTTGGTGGCCAGTAGGTTGCGATCTTCCCTCTGGTGGAATAATCCCCAATGCAGTGATAGGGACACCGTCTTTTGGATGAGACTGTGGTCATTAAATATCCTATGACACTCTTCGACAAGAGTAGGGGATTTCCCGGTGTCTTGGCTATATTCCCAACCTGGCTCTGTCAATCTGCCACCTAATCATCCCCTGATCTAATTGGCTGTGCAACTTCTCCTCTCTCTCTCCACCTCAACCCCCAGGGGCTCCCTTGAAAAAGAGATTTCAATCTCAAGGGGAATTCCCTGGTTAAATAAAGGTAAAATATACAATTAATTAGATGGCTGAAAGACTTGAGCCATGTCCGAAGTGAGTCTTCAGTGATGGACTGCGATTTTCAACCCCCATGGCATGACCTACCTACCATTGTTGCGGAACTACGTTAGCATATCTGTGTACATTTTAGCTGATTTAATCCAACGTACAGTGGATGGTTTATCTCCATTAAGGCTTGTACCAATGAACCTGTTTCCATAGAGAAATTGATATAAATGTTTCCAACTCTCTCTTCCATTCCTTCTATACCTGTCATCAGTAATGATGGGCATATGGCTCTGTCCATCCGTTTGTCTGCACTGTAAACTCAGATAGTGTGGTGCACTCAATTGTTTTGTGGAAACTGATGACCTCAAAAAAACTGTGTAAGCCAACTTGGTGATCTTGTGTTCACAGCACTTGAAAACATGGTAAGAATAACTTTTACCTTATGTTCTTGAAGTGCTATCCACACAATGCGATTAAGTTGGCTTAAATAATTTTTCTGAGGTAATAGGGTTTCACAAAACATTTGAGTTTGCCACACTATCTGGGTTTACAGTGTGTCCATCCGACAGTTCTCTGTGGATTTTTTTCCAAATTGGAGCATAATCGTTCATGGCTGAAGGTGCCCTTGTGCAAAAGTTTTTTGACTGGCTTGAACATGTGAGTTGACTCAACTGAATGTGAGTTAACTCAATTTTAATATAAGCTTTGTTAAAACTCTGATAACTTTAATTTCTGAAATCATATTAACTTGAGTTCTGTATCTAAAACTTGTCATGACAATTAGAGTTACAGAGATGAAATTAGTTCTCATTACTTAATGTGGCTATCATCTCTTAAAGTGAAGTGTTTTTAGCAAGAGTCACCCTTTCTATTTTTCACATTTTAGATGCTAGTGGTCCTAGACTTTCGAGACTTCTTTGTGGATTCCTTGATGACCCGATCAAATCCAGATTTAATGTTTGCATAAGTGGTGGGTAGAAAATTTCATTTCAAAACGGGGCACACTGTGATTTCTTAGTATGACTGTCACAGCAACCATATTGAATTTGGTTTCTGTCAATTGAGAGGAGACTGGATGATCCAATCAAATCAAATTTGCTGTATGAATTGTTGGTGACTAGAGAATGGTTGCTTAATGATGTAGGCCTGCTGCCATTTTTAAAATGGCCTGCACTGTAGCCATCTTGAATTTGGTTTCTGTCAGTTCTGAGGAGAAAGATTGATCCAATCCGATTCAGATTTGCTACATGTTTAGGAATGGGTAGAGAAAGGCTCCACTTGAAAACGAGTGCGCTGTGATTTTCAATATGGCCATCTTGGCAGCTGTCTTTAATTTGGTTTCTGTGGATTTTGAGGAAAGTGGTTGATCCAATGCAATTATAATTTGTTGAGTGTGTTGGGGGTAAATAGAGAAAAGCTCCTTTCGAAAATGGGCACATTACGATTCTGCATATTCGCCGTCATCGCAGACATCTTGAATTTGATTTCTATCTATTTCAAAGACAATGGATAATCCAATCAAATTGAAATTTGCTCTGTGTGTGTGTGTGTGTGTGTGTGTGTGTGTGTGTGTGTGTTGAGGGTGGGTTAACAAAGTTTGCTTCCGAAAATGGGCTTGTGATTTTCAATATGGTCATCATGGCAGCCAGCTTGAATTTGGTTTCTTTCCTTTCAATTTAAAGAAGAAATTAACCTCTCAAATTCTAATTTGCTCTGTGTGTGTTGTCGGTGAGAAGAGGAAGGCTCATTTTGAAAATGGATGCGCTGCGATTTTGCATCAAGTGAAGTGTCTGTCAGCCTATTTCAGAGGGATGTTGATTCTTGCAATGCCCACTCGGGAACTTATGCACTCAATCGCTGCACAGGTTCCTCAACTGCAGCGTTGGGGGCATTTACCGTGCCTCACTTTGCTCTTGTCCTGATTTCTGCAATGTTTTGAGTTATTCCCCCCTCTAATATATACTTGATATGGAAATATAAGGGGAAGGTTTGCAACAGCCTCGTTAGTTGAGCCTTAATGCTATTTGATTCTTTCGAACCCAAGTGCACTTTAGGCATTAAGTCTGTTAATTTGTAATTTTATTATGTTCAATTACAAAACCCAAAACCAGTGAAGTTGGCACGTTATGTAAATCGTAGATAAAAACAGAATACAATGATTTGCAAATCCTTTTCAACTTATATTCAACTGAATACACTGCAAAGACAAGGGGCTCTAATTTCGCAGACCAGGCGCAGGCACGGCGCAGGCGCGGCGCGTGTCCAGGCGTATGTGGCAATTTCGTGCCCGGCGTAGCCTGGCGCAAGTACTCCTCTGTCCCGCCTCTGCCCCTCCTTCCAGCGCAAGTTGGCAAAGAAGGCGATGCAGCCGAGTCCATTCTTGCTCACTGGCAAGAGAAACGATGGATAGCGTGTTCCCATTAGTTACAAACTATTGCTGCTTTAAATTTTGGGATTAACAGGCATGGACAACAATGCAAGATACGTGACACATTTATTTTCAATATGTGATCTTAACTCAGTACGAGATCATAGCAATCAGGCTGTATTCCTTTCCCCCACTGAAGACGATAAAACCTAAGTGACAATAATAGTAGCCTAGTATTAAGCCGCTTGCACACTGGACGCGAAATGAATTTCTCGCTCGACAGATTGCGTCTTGAGTCCGAAAGTCTGGCAGGGTTTTAATAAATCTCCGTGTCCGACAGTTTATTATAGTTTTTAATTTCTTCAAATCTGCTGACTCTTTTAGATATTAAACGTGAATGTTTTGATAAGAGGGCTCAGTTCTTTAAGATGAGTACCGAGAATTTCAATCAATGTTTCTGTTTAAGCTCTGCTCAATAAAGTGAGTCGACACTGGCGCGAGACGATGTACAATGCAACCGTGCCTGACAGCCAAAAAAAAAAGAGGACGATTAGAACAGATTGATAACGAAATAAAGAATAAAAAACATTTTAACGACAGAACATCCAATGAAATGTGGACTCGTCAGACCACAGAACACTTTTCCACTTTACATCAGTCCATCTTAGATGAGCTTGGGCCCAGCGAAGCCGGCGGCGTTTCTGGGTGCTGTTGATAAATGGCTTTCGCTTTGCATTGTAGAGTTTTAACTTGCACTTGCAGATGTAGCGACAAGCTGTAGTTACTGACAGTGGTTTTCTGAAGTGTTCCTGAGCCCATGTGGTGATGTCCTTTACACACTGATGTCGGTTTTTGATGCAGTACCGCCTGAGGGATCGAAGGTCACGGGCATTCAATGTTGGTTTTCGGCCTTGTCGCTTAGGTGCAGTGATTTCTCCAGATTCTCTGAACCTTTTGATGATATTACGGACCGTAGATGATGAAATCCCTAAATTTCTTGCAATAGCTCGTTGAGGAATGTTGTTTTTAAACTGTTCGACAATCAGCTCACGCATTTGTTCACTAAGTGGTGACCCTCGCTCCATCCTTGTTTGTGAATTACTGAGCATTTCAGGGAAGCTGCTTTTATACCCAATCATGGCACCCACCTGTTCCCAATTAGCCCATTCACCTGTGGGATGTTCCAAATATGTGTTTGATGAGCATTCCTCAACTCTCTCAGTCTTTTTTGCCACTTGTACCAGCTTTTTTGAAACATGTTGCAGGCATCAAATTCCAAATTAGGTAATATTTGCAAAAAATTACAAAGTTTACCTGTTTGAACATTAAGTAACTTGTCTTTGCAGTGTATACAATTGAATATAGGTTGAAAAGGATTTGCAAATCATTGTATGATGATTGTTTTTATTTACGATTTACACAACGTGCCAACTTCACTAGTTTTGGGTTTTGTAATTGCCTGCTGCCATATTCAACATGTTACATACCTAGCATGGGATATCACTTCGTACAGCCTTTCATTTCTAATGGTACCACAGTCATTTAACTGCTGTAACCGACAATGTGCCTAATGATGGGTGTAATTTTAATTTACCTAAGCTTACTTTGAATTTACTATACTTGTTAAAAAAAGGTCCCATATTGTACTTCAGTTCTAATTTGACATTCCTGGTGTCTATAAAAATGAGGTTTTGAAGCTTGTGGCAAGCAAACAAATAAGTGAGTTAATTAGTTAAATTAATTAATTAGGTAAGTGAATTCATTAAAATTCAGTGTTTACAGCCAGTCTCCAGCCTGTAAATGTCTGCTCTCGTTAACTATGAGCTGTTTGCAGTGGGAAATTAAATAACGCAACGCTTTGATTGGCTGCCTTGCAGTGGAGCTGGGTGAATGACCGGAGCTGAAACCAGTTTATGCTGGGCTGCGCCTGTAAATGAATCCCTTTGCGATATTGAAAGGGTCACAGAATCATAATGGCAAATTCAAGCACACAGAAGGGTGCAACAGCGACCGCTAATGTCTGGTTTTGTGTTTTATTGTGTAAAGGCAAGGAATAAAAATGATTTCCTCAGTATGGTTCACACGTTCATGAATGGTAAATTTAGTTGAGTGTTTTCCATTACGTGGTGGAACCTTGTGAAATTGCAGTATCACAAGTTTGAGGAGACTTTAAACTACCCCAATAAGCTAATGAGTCAGGTGAAATGGTGGTCTGAATGAGTTTTGTTTCATGAGTGAAGACTACATAAAATGAAGCAAAAGAAAGGGTCAGCCTTATATTCATGATAAAGAAAGCCTCAGGTTTAAAACTGCCAGGATGAATACTTGGATGAAATTTTACAAATGCACATGCGTTATGTGATAGCCACTTGTGCACTTGGTAAAAAGGCCAGTGCTCGGTCAAAAGAGGTTGGGTCAACTTCAATACCAATACTGGAACCCACTGTTGGGCTTCTTCTGTAGACACTAGAGGAAGGGGTATGTCTTCACACATCAAACAAGTATTTCTTCAGTTTTATTATTTAGTATTATTAAGAAAGTCATTTAGCATTTACGTTGGCATAACAAAAACAATTTTGGAACCCACTGTTGTGCCACTGCTGGGCCTCTTGTGTATACACTAGTGGAAGGGATATTTCTTTATTTTGCAGGCATCAAACAAGTAGTTCTTCGGTTTTATGATTTTGCATTATTAAGAAAGTCCTTTCGCATTTATGTTGATATAACAAAAACAATTTAATGCAGCGTATTTACTAAGGGAACTGTAAGTCGCAACCATGCCTCTCTCGTGTATAATGATGCCGAACTCCGCAAGCGATGCACGCTGTTCAGCTTCTCTCTGACCTCCATTTTCTGATGTCTTGCACAATCCATGATCAGCGGCAAAACTGTGTAAAACTCAACATGCTCCAAAAACTCCTCTCACTTTTTCAAGGGTATGTTGTTGTGCTCCATCGGACCCGCCTTAGCATCTGAGCTGAATTTTCGCCCAGCCAAATATTTGCTCAATCACAGTCTTATTTTGTTGTGTCTGTGTTGCTTGGCTTGTGGGCTGTTGGACTAACATACAAAGGCGTGATAAGCTACAAGCGTTACGGGAAGCCAAAATCTACAAACAGCCAACCAACAAGAATGATCCAAAATAAACAGATTATATGTCGAACCAGGAGAATTTGCAAACACTTACTTGACTCAATAATTTACATCCCAGTGCAAGGAGAATCAAATCACAGTCCTTCAAGTCTGAGAACTGATGATATTCTACCTTTACCTGGAAGTCAGGTGTAAAGGCACCTAATCAGAAGCCCTAATTTAGAGAAAAGAAAATCAGGGCGGGATTTGGACTAAATGTCTAGAGTTTGGGGCCTTGGATTTGACATTTATGAAAAGACACCCTTTGGGTCAAATGAAGATGAATTTTTATTCAAGGGGCACTTTCTGAAATCTGCGTATAGTCAGTTGAACTAAGGATAACAGTGAAGCAGCAAGAATCTGAAAATTCCCATTTTGTTAAATGCTGTGTATAATTTGATGGGGAAAACTATGAATAGATGAGCTTTGCTTACAAGTTAAGAGGTCACTGCATACAGTACATTGCAACTGACTATAAAGTCCTGGTTGGGCATTTGAGTGGATTGTTTAATAACCAAAGAACCAAGATTGCCAGGGCAACTGTTTTTGGCTCCAGCAAAACACACTCGCCAATTTTATGCAACATTCAATTACATGGTGCACTGCTATCGTTCAGTCTTTGACAGTGATTTTGGCCCCAAAAATAAATGTTTAAATAGTGTTGGTGCAATAAAAAAAAATGCAGTAAAGATATAATTATTGTTTCTCAGATCGTGCCATGAATGATCTGTTTTGCATTGTCTTTAAACATACCTCTATACAGTATACACCTGTGCTATACTACAGATGGTCATCAGAAATTGCACGTGGGTGTCATGGTTTTGCCCCCGCCGGCTGCAAACAGCAAACCGGAGGGCACAGGGAACATGTGCCAAAAAGGGAGGGAAGGGACCCAAACGCACAGGCTGAGTAAAAAGATAAAGACTTTTAATAAAACTGGTACAAACCACAAACGAGGGGAACAGCAGCACATCACAACAGGGCTAAAGCTTCAGAATGCAGCTGCAGCCCTTAAATGCTCTCTACTTCACCTCCACTGCAACGAGCAGCAGGTGTGACTCGTTGAAGTGGAGGCGAAGACAGCAGGAGGGGGAGGGACTGCAGGTCAGAACCATCACAGTGGGCTCCTCTATTTACATTGCATGATTATAAATGCCGATTGTAGCCCAAATCTGCCCGTAATAACACTAATTGCACATCGATGATGACACAGTAATGCATGATACAGTTTTGATACCTAATTTAAAGTTACCTATTCATGAGTAACATTAGTTGCATAATTTTGTTCTCCAAAATGGGCACGGCTGCTATCTATTTCGTCACTTTTGGCCATTTAATACAAAAAGGCATCTACTGGTTGGATCATGAGAAAGGTTACACTGCCCTTGAAATCCAACTCTCCACTCAGTTGCATGTAGCGCTAGCAGGAAATTAGCAGTTATTTCCTTATTCCTGGACCAGTGCAAAATCACCACATTTCTGTCTGCATATCGGAAAATCAGGCCCTATACATTACATTGATGAGATACTATACTTATCTGTATCATTTCTTTATTTAGCCTGTTATCTCAAGTTAGAGGCAGCAGCTTCTGATATGCAGCCTCAGGGGCCCAACAGAGAAGTCAGTGCCTCTTTCGCAAGCAATGGCAGGAATGTACTTACCCGGATTAGCATTTTGAGATGAATTGTAATGTTAGCTGTTGAAATAACAGCTACTCTGGACGAGCTATTATAAATACCAGTTCTTGTTTCCCCCTCACATTGCATTACAAAAATGCATTTTTTTTACACATGCCATGAAGCCAATATATAAAATACAACACTGGGAAAAGGACCAGATTATGAAATATTTTATATTTAATAGCGTTATTCCAAAAATGGTGCCTGAGTTCAGTATTGTCATGGTACTGAATTCAGTAGCTCATCTGCTCTTTGACAAGTAAAAAAGATCAGGTCAGTGTTATGTGTATATTCATAACAGAACGTTCTGGTGCTGACATACAGCAATTATCACTAGTACCAGCAATTGAAAATGGGGAAGTTCAAGATCACTGATGAAGAATTAGACAAAAATGCACATATTTTTTTTTTTTTTTTTTTTTAGAAATGTTACATTATAAGCATTTAAACAAGCACCTGTCTTCGGTCTTGCGCACACACACACACAAAACATTCAGACCATTGCATTTTTCTTTTTTCAAGATTGTTCCCAAAAAAGAGCTGTAAAGTTTGTTTGATTGAATGTGATTGCTGACATCTGGGCCTCCTTTGGGTAAACATACATTCCTGACCCTGGGCAAAGTCTGTTAAATTGAATTTTGAGAATTTGTATTAGTCGGGGTTACAGGAGTTTCAGGTACTCAAACCAAGAATAAGTCTGCTGTCAGACTCAGAGAGGCATGTCCTCTTCAGATATTTTAGATTTACCTTTTGCATATTAGCTCATCTGTTTATTAGCACTTGGGAAAAGCACTTGTTTATTAGCACTTGGGAAACACGTGAATAAATAGATTCATTCAGAAGCTACAGCGGGTGAAAATACATGCTGCTTATAATTAGATGTTCTCACTACATTGGAATGAAAAAGAGGAGATTCATGAATTACAATGAACATTCTTTGTTGAGGCAGCAAAAGTAAAGGTTCTGTAAAAAGATCATAATTACTTGTTAAAAGTAATTCCTCAGCACAGCACAATGCCAGTAACTCATTAAAAGTGTGATTCAACTGTTAGTACCATACAGTTCCGGTCACCATGCATTTGTTGCAATGTGAGGAGATACTTTCTCAAAATGAACACGTTATATTTAGAGTGCTTTGGTGTTTCTGTAATTGCCTTCACGGATGGTTACCAAACGGTGATATACAACTTTTATGGCCAAGTATTATATTTGATATTATGGGGAAGTATAATAAGATAAGCAATAAGAAAGTCTTCTGTGATAATAAGTCACCATCCAGCCAAACAGTCTCTTCTAAAATGCCCAACTTCTTGGCCAATGTTAAGTGCTCTGTCTTGTGTGTCTGAATTACGTAGCAGTCAAAAGTTTGAACACACTTTGCTAATGTCACAGCACTCTGTTTTGAGAAATTTAAATGGCTTAGAATCTCTGTATAATCTCAAATGGAATCTTGTGAGAGGTTAACAGTCAGAAATATAAAGAGAATAATTTACTTGTTTGAATAGAGTTCAATGTTTTGGAATTCTCACAAAAGCCATATTGTGAAAAGTAAACAGACAGACAAGCTCTTTCCATTTTCCAACCGGCAAATTAAAGTCAGGCTGTTATGGCTCATTGGGCGAAAAGGTCGATGAAAATCAAACCGAAAGTGCAGCACATCTATGGGAACTTAGACAGGGCTGCACAGCAGCAAACTCATCATAAGACTGCCCTTATTATTATTAGGTCTTCAAGACGAATGTCTGAAGACCTATTATTATTAGGTCTTCAAGACGAATGTCTGAAGACCTATTGTTATTAGGTCTTCAAGACGAATGTCTGAAGACCTATTGTTATTGGTTTTAGATTTTGGATTATTATTATTTTGCTACCTCGTTTTTGTCCGGACGATTCTGAAGTAACCACTGGACCGATTTGTATGAAACTTTCTGAAATGATAGCTTTTATGATGTAGTTGTGCATAACAGGGCCCGATTTTTGAATTTTTGCCCCAAAAAGGGGA
The DNA here is from genome assembly GCA_029721435.1 of Gymnothorax reevesii. Lineage (NCBI taxonomy): Eukaryota > Metazoa > Chordata > Actinopteri > Anguilliformes > Muraenidae > Gymnothorax > Gymnothorax reevesii. Next base: position 22,821,054 of record CM056577.1, on the reverse strand, counting down.
GATAACCCAAAACTTAAAAACCGTTCAATGGCAATATCTCGAAAACTATAAGAGAGAAAAATATTTTGAAAAATTCCTCAGGTAGTTCTCATCATGTTCTACAACTTTTATCATATGACCAACTTCAGCCGGTATGCTCATTTTTCCGTAAAAAAATAACAACTGAAATTCCGAGTGAACTTCCCGGTTTTGACCCCACCCGTCTTTAAAAATCTTCTTCTCCAGAACCGCAATACATACAGCTTTCTATTATATATATCATTTTAACCCACATTGAGTGGACTTTAAAAATTGTGTAAGGCATTTTGAAAATCCAAATAGTTTTTGAGTTATCTCCCCTTGAACTTGACCCACGGGAAAAATTCGAATTTTCGGCTACATCTTCAAAGGGGCATAACTCGGACATTTCTCAACCGATTTTGAAACCGATTCTTTCTTTGTGTTTAAGATGTCCTGTTTAACAATCTGCTTATGAACATTATCATATAAAAATGTATAGGTTTTTTAATAAATAATTTTATACTCAAAAGTTCATTTTTTTCATGAATTTCACGATTCGTGAATTTTAGCGTCACAATTATGCATCGGACAACTTTATGTTCAACATAACATCTGTAGGGAATTCAATTTTACATTTCATGTACGATATCTCTTATAGTTTTTGAGTTATCTGACATTGAAGTTGGCAAGTGCAAGGAGAGCACACGTTCAAAGAGTCATATCTCAGCCAAAATACACCCGATTTCAAATCCGTTTGTTGCAAACTGTTCAGTATGGAGAGATCTACAATCCCCTTAAGAACCATATGATATAAAAGTTGATAGTTAAGTCGCAAAATGCGATGCGTACCCTACTTGCGACAGGAAAACTCTTAAATTGGGACAGAGTTAGACTGGGAGCCAGTCCCATGCAAGTGCAAGGCAGCACAGAGAGACTCCCAGTCAGAGATAATTGAATTCAATTTTACACATGATTATTGTTTAAAATTGTTAACAATATTGTTGAAAATTGTTTAAACCCATAGTCAATTTGGCTTGTTATTTTTAAATAAATATATTTAATACAACATCATGTTTCACCGTTTTTGTACATTCTACTTCACCGAAAAAGGGAATATGTTTACTGTTCTTTTGATTGAAGAATTTTACATGATAAGATTTGGGGTCTGAGTCAAAGCGGAAGTCTTGAAGACCTAAGTACTGCCGCGGCAGTCCTAGTTATTTATTTATTTTTTTGTGTATGCTCTGCAGATATGACAACAATTGCTGGTTAGTTTGACGGATTTTAGAATTAGATTTTTTTGTCCCAAAATAATGAGTGCTTATCCCTTTATTTAACATGTAATGTAAGAAAAATGTGGCAGTGTCCAAGCTTTTGACTGGTACTGTATATCCAGAGAAAATGTAAAATTAAATGTGTGTCTCTCCCTGCCCCAACCAACCGGTTGCACTATAATTAAATTCTTTACCCTCCACCCACCTCACCGCCACAATCACAAACAATTTTTTGCTCTACTTTGTTTTGCTCTTTGTCTTTGCAATGGCAATTTGAACCCAGTTAAAATGCTAGGTGAAGGATGAATTTTTTTTATTAGTCATTAATATTTCCTCAGAAATGCAGTTAAGCTGTTGGCTTGCAAATTTTGCTTCAGGAAATTACCGCATTCATTATCAGAAACTGCCTTTCATCTTGTTGTTTTGTGGAACACCAATCGCTCAGAATGACAGACAATGCGTGGGAAGATGTTAAGACAATAAACAAAGATAAACAGACAATCATTCTTAAACAATGGAAATTCATCCTTTGTTTCTCTGCGAAGGAAACAGTTTATGGGAATATTTCTCATGTATTATCATACATTTCTTTTACACTGTCTATGCGCATCGGTAAAGAACAGATTAACCTTTCAAGCACCTTGTAAACTTTAAACCCCTTTGCGTAGATATATGCAAATATGCATAAATTCTGAAATTTAATTCCTAAATTATTATGTAATTGAATTTCCAAATGCCTTGCTTCACTGGAACAATTTTCCACATTCTCTTTGGCTCAAATTCTGAGTTACAAAGCCTTAAACATGCTTATTCATAACGGAAAAAAATGGGCAGTATTTGTGCGCAAAGAGGTTGATGGGAAAACCTCAGGTTTAATGGTGAGGGGTAGCATGGACCAGTGGGAAGCACTGTTGCCTCACAGGAAGAAAGTCGCTGTTTTGATTCCAGCCTGGGCAGTTTGCGCAGATTTGGGATGTGTAGAGCTTGCAAGTTCTCCCTGTCTTAGTGTTGGTCGCCTGCGGGTACTCCAACAGTCCAAAGACGTGCATGCCTGGCTATTCGGAGGCTCTAAATTTCCTCTTGGTATGAGTGTTTGAGATGAATGGACTGTGACCCCTGCGATCGATTGGTGGACTGTCCAGAATGTGCTCTTATTTTTGGTGCATTGTACGCTTGGATGGGATCTGGCCACCAAAACCCCCTCAAAGCTCCCTCAATCCACCAGACCCCCCCCCCCCCCCCCCCCCGCAGGAACCCTGACTGGAGTAAGAGGTTAGATATTGGATTCATGTTTAATGGGGATTTGTCTCTTGTAGAGAGAGACCGCTAGACTTACAAAGCATGCCCAGCATTCCGCTTCAGTTTTTTTCCCCTTCTCTTCATGGCCCTGAAAGTTTCTCTTGCACTTTGTAAGGTCGATAAAGAGCCATCTTGGTGAGGTCAAAAAGTTGTCATCCTAGTGAGGTCATAAAGGTGCCGTCTGAGGAGGGAGATTCACTTCCATGCGGGGAAAGGCAACCCTTGGCGATGTTTGAAAGCTTGCGAACAGTGGGTGGTTTAAAGTTTGCGGGCACGGATGGGCTTTTAAAAATGCTAACTTCTGAATGTTATGCTGCCGTGGAGCTATTGGAATATTTTCTAACTCTGAAATATTGGTATTTTTAGCATAACTGCATCAACTTGTATGACCTCGAGATGTGCCCGTGTTTCGCAAATGGTATCGTTGTTTTCGGCTGGATGCTTGACGATGCATCAGCTTCTTTCATGATTGGCAGGCCCTCGTCTTCCATAGTTAAACTTGGCTGTCCAGTTGCCCAGTGCTCTCGGACAAATTTACTTAATAGTGCTGAAAAAAGCGAGTTTCCTTAGCAGAGGCCAGTTAGGGAGTCATTAGTCACTCAGACTGCATGTGGCTGATGAGCTCATTAACTGCCCTCATACCTTAGCAGTTTGAATTTCACTTGGATGTTCAGTAATAACCTTGTGCTGTTATTGCTTCGGATGCCTGCTCCACTGTGATGCAGTTTGCTCAAGTTTTACCCACTCAATCACTTTGTTACATATGAACTGCAGACAGAATAAAGGTCAGCTTAACCTTATCATAGTAGACAATGACAAAGCATTTGGGTGTGTGTCTCTGTGTGTGTATGCCTGCCCGTCTCAGAGCGCGTGTTTGCGTTTATGAGTTTGCGTGTATGTTTTTGAGTGCGTGTGCGTGTCAGTGTGTGCATGTGAGTGGGTGTGTTTTGTGTGTGCCTACCTGTGTGTGTGTCTGCGTGTGTGTACGCCTGCGGTCTGCATGTATGCGCGCGCGTTCACATATATTACCTGTCTGTTCCTGTGTGTGAGTGCATGCTCACTCGTATGAAAGTGTATGAGCGCGAGTGATTAAAACAATGGGAGATCATGATAGTAAAGGCATCTACCAAGCAAAAAATGCGATATAAACTTTATCAAGTGCTATTCAGTTGTACTGTCATAAGCACAAAACTGCAGGCGAACAGACTGTGACAGACCTTAATCAGTACAGCTTTAGTGATTACCCTTTTATTCTTTACAGAGGAAATAGCACGGGGTACGAAGAAAATAGTGGTACTAATAAGCTATTAAGAGGCGCAAAATTGTAGCAACTATGGGGTGTCATCTGTAAAAAGTGCACTCCCTGAAACCCTGTGCAATTAGCATCGCCAAGTGAAAATAAATATGCCCCGCAGTTTTCTCTTGTCACTTTTTTTCACCATTAAGGGCCCATTCTTTTCTGGATCTGCTGTATCTGACGATATGTGCAAAGACAGATCACTACCTCTATTCCTGTTTTACTGCAGCGCTACAGTCAACTAGGCTGATAGATAAATATTTGAGAGTGGCGTTATGTTTGAGGGGGCGTTTACTATGTAAATCAGATGAAATTGGGTGGAGTGTTTTATAAAGGAGGTCACCCCAGGCGATACTTGTTAGATTGTAATGGTTGTGCTGCGTGCACAGTTCAGATGCACTGAGAACAGGGAGTTAAGGACTGGACTCAGGTACAAGGATGGTTGTATTTATTATGCCTACTGCACAACAGCAGGCACATGCGTCACAACACAAAACAACATGGAAACAAGGTTCCTTAGTACTATTATGCAGACTATGCAGACTATGGGCATTTGCTGCTGGAACAATGTATAGGAAAACAACCGGAAACGAGGTTCCTTTAAATAAAGTGCTGGTATGAAACAACAAATAGTGCTTAGAGTTTGAGAATAGTACGCGTGACACGTCTAGACTAGAAATATGGCGCAGGCAAATATAGAACAAGACTTCGCAAAGACTAAGTGCGACGCTTGGTCTTAAATAACACACTGCAACTGCACAGTGGGAATGAACAACAGGTGCAGGTGATAATTGAATAACGGGGCGATGTTCAGTCCGGGTCTTAGTAGACCGGTGAACTGGATGGCTGGAGGCGTGGCCTTACAAAGACCTTCTGCTTTTTACTTGCGAGAGCCATGATAAACAGATTCAGGTGCTACCCAGTATCTAAAATGAACTTTTTGGCCCAAATGCACAGACTTCTGTGGACTCAGAGACTGTTTTTTTATCTGAAGTCCTATAACTGGCAGAAATGTAAAAAAAAAAAAAAATCTTCACTGTTAGTGTCTAGTGTCCTTTGCTCTAGAATGACTCCTGAGTGTTATTTAAAGGAGTGGTGATGTTACACAGAGGAGAAAAAGGTCTTACTAAAAAAAAAAAAAAACAAAACAACAAAGTTGATTCATTAAAGCATAACTTATATTGTCTTTGTACTTTCACTTGAATTGGCTCCAGGTTCTCTTTATGCTAAATTTATTTAATTTAGATTCCTTCACAAAAGCCATCATCTGATTTGGATCATTGCTTCCAATTTATGATACGAACCCACTCAGGGGGAATTACAGGGGGACTGGCCAATAACAGATGATAAGGCTCTTTCAGTGGAGTTACAGTGGACAAACTAGAAAGAGCACAACAACAAGACTTTATCAGTGCATCAAAGATACCCTAATAACCTGTTAACCCCTTTGCACAAAATACTAATAATGCCAATTTTTCCTGTTGTTCCTATTTAAGGCTTTATAAGTCAATATCTGTGTCACAGAGACGATGGAAAATTATTCCAGTGAAGCAAGACATTTGGAAATTTAATTACAGAATTATTTAGCAATTAAATTTCAGAATTTACAGAGTGAGGTCCTTGCATTAATCGCATGCAGAAAAATAGAGAGGACCTTGCAAAAAAGAGTCTTTCAAGGCTTCATTGAAGATGTATATACGATAAATAATATAAATATAAATATAAGTGTAAGCATATATGTAAAAATTTAATAGCAATGTGAGTTTGTGGTGCGGTTATGAAGTATAACAAGGCCTATACTGTCGCTGCCGACAGCGAAAGAATATTCCGGAAATGCCCCAATCCCCCACCTTCTCATGTCAAATTGTGTCATCAGAAATTTTTCAAAAAATTTTATCAGTTCTTCCCCCCCTATGATATGTAACTGCTTGCCAGGATTGGATCGCCAACCTTAAAAAATGTTCCCGTTATTGAGCTAATCTCACCTAAACTACGATGGAGAATGCAGTGGTCGCAGCAAAAATATTATATTGCTGAAACTGTATTTTGGGGATTTAAATATAATCTTATGTTCTTAATATAAATACAAATGGCATATGTAAATGCTTAATGTAAATGTAATGTTAAATTTGAAATGTTAAAATAAATCTACATATTAAATGGAAAAAAATCTAAACATAAATAGTGAAACAAAATGTTTTGATCATATGCTAATTAACTATGTCCCATATGCAAAGTGGTTGAATACTTTTACTGTTGGAGTGAGAGCAGCAATTAGGTATTTAATTAACTTTAACATAAATTTTTTCTGTGTCACTCTTATCATTTTTTATAGTTGTTTGGCTGAAAACGCAAGTTCACGCTGTCTGTCATAGCCTAATGACATTTTGCCGTGACAATGTAATGAAAACTGTGGAAGCGGAGGTGCCGGTGGTTTCCATTTGGCAGCTTTCAGATTTCTACGAAGTTCGAAATGTTATACATGCTCATATGAAAATGGGATGTCATGCCAACAGCCTAGCAAAAAGACTTTTTTTTAATAAAAAGGTGCTTTGTGAGATCTGTTTTATTGGTAGTTTAAGTGATAGGCCTATCTTGTGGATGTGTGGAGTCTTGGCAACATTTTGGCAGAAAATGTAGCTAGCATGGATTTCAACGTTCATTTCATGATGTGACAGTCTTTGTAATCAAAAGTAACATTGACTTTACTTTTATCATACTTGGGCAAACAATACATCGCCAAAATTTTAATGTGTGGATGAATGATGGCTCTTAATTCCAGTTAGATTTTGAAACGCCCTTTTAAAGCCAGCTTAGCCCCCAGCAGCTAGACCCGAGTTTAGTATTGCCTTGAAGCAGTGGATTGGTGCGATGCGCCAGTCGCTGATCGCTATCTCTGGCTTCGTTGAACTAACACTAATTTTAAAATGTCTAAGCTGAGCTCACTAAAAACATAGCTGGTCAAATTTGTATGTTGATATGGTGCAATGTCATAAAAAGGTGTTTTTGTATTTTTATTGATAGTTTGACACCTATCAAATAGAAGCAGTGGGTCTTGATCACATTTCGCTTACTAACAAATGCTGCTAGCTTTGGTTCAATGTTAGTTCTACTTCCTAGCAGAAGTTCTGAAGGGGGGGAGTACTGTCTGGACCCAGATTCTTTTCCATGGCTTCATTGAAGCCCTCAGTACCCTTTTCTAACTTTGAGTCTTGATTGAATATCTATGAACTGTATGAAACCACATGCCTCTCTGATCCCCTAGTCTTACTGCAGAAGGCACTGTCTTGGCTAATAACCTGCTCAGGCTGTCGGTAGAGTCTGCTTTTATTCCTCACGTATGGAATAGAACATTGAGTTACTGTGAAAAGAGAAGCTGGGTCTGAGACAGCCAGCAAGCCCATTAGGCAGTAGTGTTCTCAGTGTATTTTTTTTTTTTTTTTTTTACCTGTGATTCTCATGGTTTTAGATCTTTGAGCGCAGCATTGTGTGCTGCGTCAGATGGTAAATGGGGGCCTTGACTCTCTGCAATCATTTATTTTTAAGCCGTGGAGTATTTTTTCATTTGTAGCATTTCATATTTTATTTTATAATTTATTTATAAATTGCATCAAGAAAAAATTTGTGAAAAAAATTTCACAAAAAGTGACCTACACATGCAATTCACCTGCGAAAGCAAAACAAAGTAGACACAATCTGGGATTGCACCAGCCGCAACGGCAATGGTGGTATTGTTTCCAGTATAGCAGTCCTCATTGTGACGTGTTCAATGAGAGCATACTCGAACCGCACCCATCCTCAGACTCAGCCTTCCTTTTTTTCCCCAGCTACGCACCTGTTTTCTGACTGCATCTTAAACGGTTGCGATGCCATTCTATCCTCAAGAATAGTCCACAACCAGAAACACAAGTCAGACAGACATATTAACACCAACAAAAATACTGAAAATCTTTCAAAGCATTTGTTCAGAGGATCAGACCAGCCTCGTTGAAGTTTGCCCAGGTGACACACAAACACACAGACCAAGTGAATACAATACCACCATCCCTGCTGCGGCTGGTAAACAAAGCAGACAAAAAAAAAGAAGTTGGACTGGAACAAAAGACATATCACTATCTGCACACAGACCTGCACAAAAGAGCCGTGCCTCAGAGGGCGGCTGAACAAAGAACAACAACATGTCACAGGTATCGACTTCAACTTCCGCAGAGGAAAATTATCATGTGTAATAATTAAGCCCCAGATGCTTGCAAACATTTTGTGAACATTTGTCGCTTCAAAGCTCTGGCACCCTTTCCCAGAGCCTTCTAAAAAACATGGCGTGACGGTGCTGTCTTACTCCTTTAGAAATATCCTCTTCTCTACCAGAAATGTCTGTTTTGTAGTAGAGGCCAATGCGAGAGAAGCTTAAGAACAACCGAACAAAACGATTTGTGCACCTGGTCCAAACTGTAACTCACATCTAGAAGCATACCACCAAAAAATATCCTAGTGAAAAGGGACAATTTTAGTAAAGAACCAGTTAGTTTTTATTATTATTATTGTCGTAGTAGTAGTAGTAGAAGTTGTAGTAGTAGTAGTAGTAGTAGTGTTATTATTATTATTATTATTTCAGTCAGGAAAACTCACGTTTCAAAATAGAACAATTTATTAATGGGTGTAAGCATTACATTGTATTTTGGCGGCGGTTCTGCTCTGGAGGAATGTCCTACCTAGGCACTGCAAACATACAAACATAGTCATGAACAGAAATCAAAATCTCCCCGATGAGAGCAGAACCAAACAGGTGGAGGCTGGGGTGGAGGCGGCAAACAAAAAAAAAACCAAACAGCTTTTGCATAGCATTAAAAGTCACCGCAAACAGCAGCAGAAGTAAGTGAGCTTGACGTCTTTCAAATAGACCGCTGCATGACCTTGTGATGTGTCTCCTCCCATTGTGTGCCTGCTGATGCTGACGTGGCTGGTAGCTCACCAGGCTGCTGTCAGCTGATGTAGCTCTTCTCGAATTTCCTGCCTGAACTAGTTACACTCATTAAGGGTAGTGGTAGTAGCAGCAGTTGCGTTTTTGTTGTCACTGTTATTGTTGTTGCTGATAGCGGTGTTGATGATAATCTTGTTGACAATGTTACTTTGGCACACAAGGGAGACACGCATGTATTGGGAGTGTTAAGTGTCGTCGTCCTTCATGATAGACAGCATCGTACCTCTGTTTATGTTACAGATGGCACCCCGTACACATGGTGGGTCGGGCGTGGCAATGAAAAGCACTTCTACTGGGGCGGCTCAGGGCCTGGCATCCAGAAGTGTGCCTGCGGCATCGAGCGCAACTGCACCGACCCCAAGTACCACTGCAACTGCGACGCTGACCAAAAACAGTGGTGAGTGATCATTGCGCTGTTCCCAGGACCGTCGACTGACTCCTCTGTGATTTTTTTTTTTTTTTTGTTTTGTTCTGGAAGTTAGTGAAATATTATTTTGGTGTTCAAGCAATGCCAGCCAAGTTTGGTTTAAAAGTGAGTTTTCCATCCTCCAATGATACAGTAAAATGGTATTGTTTTTTGTCAAAACAAAGATTTCCATCGCCTTGACACTAAAACACTGGCTTTAGCTCATTAGGGTGATGCAGGGAGCAGAGACAGATTCAAACGGAGAGGCAAGAGTAGAAAATATTTTTTTATTGTCCTCCCTAGAGATTTGAATATTTTTGTTTTATTTATTTATTTATTTAGTTAGTTAGTTTTTGATTTGCTGATCAGCGCACTTGCTCAGCCATGAAAGTACAGCCGAAAAGCTTATTGAATTCATGGCTGTGAGAAATGCCTGGATTTTTGAGCTCTGCAGAAGAGTCCTTGTTCACTCTGCTTTGATTTGAGCATGGAACTGGGATTACCTGAGAGCCTGCACAGTTCTGTCACACAAAAAAATATAAATATACCTCCATGAGCCAAAACATGATGACCACTAACTGTTGATACAAATTATATTTATTATGTCATATCAACGGCTCACCTCAAGGTCTGTCAAAAGACCTTAGACAGTAAGCGAACGACTTAAAAACGTATAAACAGGCCGGATTGTTATGGCCTGGTGAATGGGTCAGAGAATCCCTGAAACGGCAAGGCTTACAGGGCGCTCTGGGTCAGCAGCGGTGAGTACCTCCCGACCGCGGGCTAAGGAGGGACAAACCACAAACCGCAGACGGGGTGTCGGGGGCCCTCGGCTCATCGATGAACGAGGGCAACAAAGGCGACTCCGTCTCGCCTGAATTGACACTGAGAGGCACAAGTCACAGAAAATTCTGATGGTGGATATGGGAGGAACAAGTGACAACACAACCCTGCTGCATGTGGGCCTTTGTGCCCATTCCAACCCCTGTCCACTGTCAAAAACTTCTCGCCACATAGAATTACTCTCATTCTTTTGAAAAGCACCCCATTGTCACTCGTCATATTGTCATATGAAAGAGAATCAGAGATTCTGTATGTGTACCAGTCACTCATATGAAGAGGATGAATATACACCCAACGAGAGGCAGTTTTTGTAAACAAAAAAAACTTAAGGTTGTTTTAGTCTTTTCAACTGTATTGATAATCACCCATTTTCATTTGTAGGGCCAATTGTTTCATACCAGCTTTAAACTATTGCAGTTACTAAACAGCAGGGTAATCGACAGTCCTGGCCTGCTTAATGTAAATGTCATTTTATTTCCATGAAAATGTCTCCAGCCCTGGCATTTATCCTTAATGTTCTTTTTTTCTATTTGTGTAAGTTCTAAACATACGCTGTATGAAATCCCATTTGGAATATGCAAATCACAGTCTTACACTTGCATGCAAAGTGAAAGCCAGGCAGTTGTGTTGTAATTTTTTTTGGTCGCTGAGCAAATTAAACTTGATAGCCATTGAGGGAGGAAAATTGGCCGAGGAAACAATCAAGGGTCAAAGCCAGGGGTTGAGTTTGAGAGGCGCTCACCTTTGACTGAGTGAATGACCTGTTCTGGTGAGGCATACACCGTCAATAAAGAAGAAATCTAATCGCAGCCAGGGTTAGTATAACATGTCGCTAAGTGGCGAGCTTTTATGTGTCACTATGTGGCAGCAGTACGTAGAGGACATTCATAACATGAAAGAGAATCTCTTGTGCCCTAAAATAGCTGTACTTGCATTTTTATTTCACCAGAACAGATAAAATGAGCAATTGTCTATTATTCTTTGGAGAGCCAGGTACAACTTGAATGGGAAATGTAAAACCACCGAGTTCCTGCCATCTGAAAAGTGATAATTAACCCTCGACTAAAATGTGCAGGAGTACCCACTGTTCTCTAAACACAATTCCATTTTCTAGTTATTAAAGACACAGCAAAAGAAAACAGTAGCTCTTCTGACCTGCAGTCCACCCTTGTTGTTTTTTTTTTTTTTTTTAATCATATTTGCTTATTTACAACAATTCCAAAATAGTTGGGACGAAGTGTAAATTGTGAATAAAATCAAAATGCAATGACTTTCAGATTTCATGAGCCAATTTGTTATTTACAATAGAACATAGATAACATTTCAAATGTTGAAACTGAGACATTTTAATCCACAAAATTAGCTTATTTCAAATTTTCTGGCTGTAATAGGTCGCAAAAAAGTTGGGACACAGGCAAAAAAACTGCTGATAAAGCAATTAATATTTAACATAAGAAGTCCGCTGAAAGAACATTTTGCAAGTAATTCAGTTAAAGCTGTAGTATACAATCTGAGAATCAGTTGAGAACAATTGAGGTGTTGAGAAAAATTTGAAAAAGCATCCCGCCCTCACACACACACCCCTCCCCTCTGTGCTCTCTGATCCCTCCACGTGTGGCCATCCTCCTGGAGAGTCCCAGACACACCCCCTCTACTGGAGCACCAAGCCGCCCAGCAGTAAACAGACACAGAGCCAGCCTTGAATAAAGATTTACCATGTCGGATTCACAGGTATAGCAACATTGAAAGTTACTAAATGCATGTTAAACCTAATGTAAATTACAATGCATCAGGAAGAAAGCGCACCGTTCACAAAAGCCACAATGAACACGTTCACAATGACGTTCATCAATCGGAAATACATAAGAACAAGTTCATGAGTTCATTGAATGCATTCAGGGGTGAGAAAGCATAAAACATATTAGAGAATGAGCTGAAAGAACATTTAGCAAGTAATTAAGTTAACTGGCATCAGGTGTGTAACACGATTACCTATAAAAGGGATGTCTTAGAGAGGCTGAGTCTCTCAGAAGTAAAGATGGCCAGAGGCTCTCCAACCTATGAAGACTTGCGTAAAAACATTGTGAAATACTTTAAAAACAATGTTCCTCAACGTCAAATTGCAAAGGCTTTGAAGATCTCATCATGGACAGCGCATAACATCATCAAAAGATTCAGAGAAACTGGAAACATCTCTGTGCGTAAGGGACAAGGCCAAAGACCGTTACTGGATGCCCGCGATCTTCGGGCCCTCAGACGCCAGTGCATCACTAACCGGCATGATTCTGTCATTGACATTACTAAATGGGCCCAGGAACACTTCAAAAAACCACTGTCTGTAAACACAGTCGGCCGTGCCATCCATTAAAGGCAAAGTCTGTCAAAGGAGACCCAAAACACTCCAGCGGCTGGAGGCCTGTATTAAACAAGAGTGGGATCAAATTCCAATGGCTGAATTCAAGAAACTCGTCTCTTCAATGCCCAGACGCCTCCACTCTGTGTTAAAAAGAAGAGGGGATGCTACACCATGGTAAACAGGACCCTGTCCCAACATTTTTGAGACCTATAGCAGCCATCAAATTTGAAATGAGCTCATTTTGTGGATAAAATTGTAAAATTTGTCAGTTTAAACATTTGCTATTTTATCCCTGTTCTATTGTGAATAAAATTCTGGGTGGTGTGATTTGAAAGTTATCGCGTTTTGATTTTGTTCACAATTTGCACTTTGTCCCAACTATTTCGGAATTGGGGTTGTAAAAGGGGTTGACTGAAGCTTTTTGTATTTTCATATTGTTACACATAATGTACGTGTTCTATATTTTCTGGCTGCAGCACTTCACTGAATAACGTCACACTAATATTGACAGAAATATTCAAACCCAGAATGCCATGTTCTTATGGCCACAACATTACATCAAATGGAAAATACCTAGATCTTGTGCATCATTTTTATATGGATTGTCCTTTAATTTAATAGGTTTAAAATAGGCCTGCAGTTGCACAGGTTTGAACACAGCAGCTGCATTTGATGGATCCATATACGGGTCCGCAAGTTACATGGGGTTAACAATGCACTTCAAAACACATCCACTTCAGCAGATCAAACTATATACCTTCCACGATGTTGCTCTCTGATGCGCTTCCATTAATCACTCTGTATAATGGAGCCTCCATCTTGTGTGTCTGCAGGAGGGAGGACTCGGGGCTCCTTATGTACAAGGACCACTTACCTGTAAACCAGGTGACCGTGGGAGACACTAATCGGCCCGGCTCGGAGGCAAAGCTGACGGTCGGACCTTTGCGTTGCCAAGGAGACAGTAAGCCAAGTCTTTGCTCTCATTGCCTTTCTTGAGCTGTGAAGAGGTCTTGCCTCAGCAATGTGCTGCTTTGCATTTTAAGTGTTTAGATATGTAATGCATTTTTATTGAATTAAGCTCCGTGATTTCGGAACTCATGAAAGCAAAGTGAAGATTATTTCTCCCCGCAGATGTTGTATAGAAACCATTCATTCTGTCAGCAACAGATGAGCAGCTTGATCAATGAATAAATAAGCAAACAAACAGTGAAAACAAAACTGACATAATCGACAGAACAAGTAGCTTTTTTCTAGTCTGGTCACGGTGCCATCTTCGTCTTTTATAAACACTAGCTGAGGCTGAAGTGCCAAATTTAAATGGCTGTGATTATTAAGCAAGCTGTGGACTGAAGCTGTGCTTTGGCCTGCAGGTTTCATTAACCTTGTGGTGATAATAACTCACTCGTGCCAAGTCAGCCATCTTAATGATATGTTTGTGGGAACATCTCCCCGCTCCTCTCTCTGCCAGTCTTTTTGCCGGATCTCTTTAATGCGCAAAATAAAAATGAAAATTGTTAGACTGAGTTAATGGGAAATTTATGCAGATTTTTTTTTAATCAAGCCATCTTTTATTGAATATGGATCTTGTTCAAAATTTCTGAATTTTTTATTGATTTTTTTTATTATTTTGGAAAGGCTTTAATAATGGTATTAAATAGCCATAGCGTAGTGGCCCAGGTCCGCTGGAAGAGCATGCTTCAGTTTTTTTACACATTGTCCTTTTATATGCATAGAAGGATGGACACTAGATGTTTATGGAAATAATTCAGCTTCATTCCTTTGTTCAAGGACACAATGCACTGCACTGCATGGAATCGTAACGACCAACTCATAACATTCATACGCCCTGAAGTCAATGCAAAATTGACAAATCTGGTGCCATAATCCAATGTAGCACCCATTCATTCCTCTAACTCCGTACGTTGATAAATTTTTGTCTATGAAAATGCACGTTTACCAAGTGCAGTTTGCCTGTCGCTTGTCAGGCATCTTCCTCCCTTTTTGAGGTTCATGAGTCTGTTTGGGTTGCCTGCTTCAGTCAGTTATCGAGTAGAACAGCATTAGCACGGTATCACACTGCGGTGTCAAATAGGGCTTTCAAAATGACTTCGAACCCTACTGTTTGTGTTTGTTGCAAATGCCATGTTTGCTGCCGTGGATTAAAGTCCTCTTTATGTTTTTGCGGTGGCTTGTAACAGTGACGACTCAAACTGCCCTTTTCAATCGATAGCGTGTTTATCCACTTTGGTGACCATAAATCAAGAGGAAATCAAGTATAATCAAGAGGATATGTCTAATGAATCAATAATAGCCCATTTTTTCATCTTGTTTGTTTTAATTCAAATGGTCTGGTGAACATTAAAGCAAAATTGTGCCCCGGCCAAATATTCTCTTGGACTATAATACACAATATTTCACAATACTGCTGCCTGATAACTGAAAAAGAGTATAAGATGGATCAGGCAAATTGTTTCAGAATCTTGTTGTGCTTTATTATTGGTATGCCTGAAAGCAGTCGCCATGATTTATTCATAAAATACTGAATATATTAAATTATTTACCTACTTTCCTTCAATATTTTGACTGTTGATAAAAAAACAGTTTGCCTGAACTCTACACAGGGTGCATTTCTGTTCCCATTGCGATGGAAATAATGTGTTTTCGCGCCTCGTTACTCTCCGTAATTGCCTTATAGGCCCGCTTATTGCTTTTATCAGTTCTGTCTGATTACAATCACCTGTTATCCCGGGATGTTAATGATTATGCCTGCGTGGACGCGCTCTCTGACTCACACCTGGTCTGCATGCCTGCGCAATCAAAATTAGGCAGACTGTTTTTCAAGGGAACTCATTAGATTTCCAGGTAGCACGCCAGCCATTCTGTGTGGCGCGCTGAGCCGCTAAATCTAATCGGCACGGTCAACTGAAAAATATGCTATTGTGGGGTTGACGGTAAGAGACAACAACAGCCAAGACCTGGAGAATTGATCTAAGTCGTTGACCCATAATGCAGCGTAATGAGAGAGAGGTTGTTGGGAATGGTAGCAGAATAATTTCTTGGTGGCTATTCTATTATCTTTGGCAGTCAAGTGAAATGAATGTTTATGAATTTATTCACTCGGTTGTTAAAGAATCGGACATGCTTTAGTTTGCCACGGTCTCTCCGCTGCTCTAGGCTTTTAATCAGAGCTTCTATCACTGTGAATCAGAGCAGCAAGTTTGGCTTCGTCATGGACATGCCTCAATATAAAATATTCAGGCTCTTGCGTAGCAAAACCACTCTCTCCACATATTCACATTGACTGCCCGGGTATTGTACATCCCAGGACCCTGTTGGCAAGGCAACTTCCCGCCGAGGTTAATACCTTTATTTCTGCAGTAAGAGGGAGCTTGCTCACTTATTTTCTTTGAATCATAAAAAGTAAACTGAGGTTAATTTGATCCAAGGAGAAATGGCAGTGAGCCAAATGAATGTAATTTCACAGAGAGGGACCACGACCTTTGTGGTTGCTTTGCTAATATTATTTTGTTACTTATTTTGGCCAGTTGCCACATTAAAAAAACTCCAGGCCTGACAATCCTATGGTCAGATATGAGAAAAAATCATCTGTTGCTGGTACACTGTGTTGTTTTCCATATTTTTGCACACATAACTGGCAATGCTGTTCTAGCTTCTGAATTGTACTGCTCTGGTAACCTTTACAGTTTAGATTTAGAATGGTATGCAGTATAATTTAATATATCAGCCAACATAAGTGATATATATGGGGCGCCGTTTGTAAAATAGGGTGTGTTGTTTTATTCCGTACAGTTTTTGCACATTTACCGCCAAAAACCAGGAAAAAAGATTGTCGCCACTTTAAAGTAGGGATTCAACGAAAATAAGTACGAATAAAATTGGTCCGTTATGACAATTTCATGATATGTTGAAGGTATTAAATCATATAACAAGAGAAAAAAGTTTCATGCTCCTTGATATTCGCTTGCCAAATGTTGTCCTTTTTCGTCCGTAAACAGTACGGTGACAGTTTTATTTTCCGTATGGGTTGTGTGCTCTGAAAGTACCAAGATGCTCTTTTTGTAGAAGGAATAAGAGGACATGAAATACTAAATCTAAATGTTAAATTCAAATCTAAATTTTATATATGTATATATATACAATGAAATATATAATTTAGGGTTTAAGGTTTAGATTTAACCTGTTTGTCAGTAGATGGCACTGTCATCTTAGCATTGCTGTTCTGTGGGTTGTACATATAGACTGTATAAAAAGATTGATGAAGCTACCGTAACATCACCCATTGGTTTCAGCATACCATAGAGGAAGCCTCAATTTTGGCAATTTGAATTGCGCCATGTTGTCTTTTTGAAACTGGATGTGATATCTATTGGATGAGAGCGTGAATTGAAGATCTGGGGAGGACTGTGGTTCTGGATCTGACCGGATCGGACGAGAACCACAGGATAGCCACGCCCCAAAAGCATATTCTGGCTTTATCCTTTATTCTAGTATATATGGGACCATAATTTACAAAAATGAACATCATGATATATCGAAGGAGACTTGAAACTTGCTATCGCTACTATAAAATAATGTGAAAAATCATCATTTAAATGAAAAATCAGGCGGGAAAGTTGGGTCATTTTCTCATAGACTTCTATAGCATTTAAATTTTTTCTGCAACCACCAACATCGCCATCTGCTGGCCATTAAATAGAATGGTATTCTACGGTACTTCTGCATGGGCTTCATCTTTCAGACCAGGGTGCTCCTTCCATCTTTTTATACAGTCCATGGTCATTCATGACTTGAGCTGTCAGCTCAAGCGACTGGTCAAAAATGCACTAGTGAGAAATGCCGACGGGTATAAGCCAAGATTTGGCAACAGCCCTACTGATAGTTGATGCCAAATCTTGGCTTTTAACCATCGCCATTTCTCGCTAGCACGCTCTTGACTACTCGCTCCTTAAGTCATGTACGACCCACAGAACAGCAATGCTAAGCTGACAGTGCCATCTACTGGCGAAGAGGTTAAATCTGAACCTTAAATCTTAAATCCTAAATTATATATATAATTAAATATTTAATTATTTACCTGTGTGTGTGTGTGTGTGCGTGTATATATATATATATATATATATATATATATATATATATATATAAAATTTAGATTTATATTTAGCAATTTGATTTATATTTAATGTTCAGATTTAGTATTTAATGTCCTCTCTGTCCTTCTAAAAAAAGTTATACTCGATAAGATACTAGATAACTAAGATATCACCTTTTTGTACACCAATTTACAATTTTTGTGCGTAAATGTGTGAAAAAGAGACAGTTTAAAATGGCAACAATCTTTTTTCCCGGTTTTTGACGCAAAATGTGCAAAAACTGCAATATAAAACAACACACCCTATTTTACTAACGGTGCCCCATAGATATATGTGGTGAACTTTATGAAAGGAGAACCCCTTGAGATGAATCATCTTGTTTACCAGGGGGTCACAAGCAAGGATGTTATTTGAATTATTTTTGTTGATTACTTTTCCTCTTATTCTGAACTGATGTTTTTTTTCCTGTAAAATGCATGTTTGTTTCAAGTGAATGCTCTCTTGATCATTGGACTTCTCTGTCAGGTTTTTTTTGGCCAATTTACATTCCCTGGCTCCCTTATGTGCAAAATACTAACTCATTAAAATTGTTTTCAAAAATAATTGCAAGCAAGTGAAGTACAGACCTGTGACGGGAAGAAGAAGTTTCTTCTTCATTTATTTTATTGGGTAATTCTGAATCATAATTGCTTTATTTTACTTATATCCAATTCATTTAGTGGTTGTGCAGCGTCATAAAAAGGACATTAATTGAGGAATGCTTGGTTGCCTCCTTTGTCTCATAAATTCGGATGACTCATACAAGAGTGAGAGAAAGGTATTTATTCAACCGGGAATCTTCAAAGACTCTGAGGCAAAGAAATCCAGCTGTGCTCCCTGAATGCAGAAGTGAATGTGCCTGTTGTTAAATCTGGACTCCTTCTGATGTTTGGTCTGTTCACTATATTTCAGAAGCATGCTGAACCGCATGCGGGATTCAATGGTGTGTCCAAAGTGACCTTCCATTCACCCCAACTAACTGACCTTATGATTCATATAATGCCTCGAGTAAATGGAAGATTATTTGTTATGGCCCTCTGGAGAGGGGGCTTTGTAAAAAATGGTCTTTTATGGGGTCATGTGTAGAACGAAGACAGTTCTTCTCGTGGCTCCTTGGTAACTTCCTAGAACATTGGTGAGGAAATCTGATCCTGGAGGGCTATAGCCCTGCGTGTTTTGATGTGTCTTTGCTCTAACACTCCTGATTCAAATGAGTCTATCCAGCCAAGAGCTGTATCATGAGACAGATGGTTGATAATGAGGCAGGATTGTTTGAATCAGGATTGTTTGTCAGAGAGGAGAGACATCTAAGACATGCAGTGCTGCGGCCCTCAGGGAGCTGGGCTCCCTCCCCCTGCTCTATAAAGACAATCTGCAGTACAAATCTCATGAATATGTTGCCATTTAGCCATGACCTTTTTTTTTTAGCTCTACTGTGACAATAGTCACCAATCAGCCAAGGTTTTTTGTGCCGAGTCGTCCAGTGTCTGTCTGTCTGTCTATCCGTTCGGCGTCAACTTTTCACTTCAAATTTGAATATCTCCAAAATTGTCTGATAGATTTGTGTCTAATTTGGCGTGAGCCTTCCTTATGATATTCTGAATATTTCACTGTGAAAAATAGAAAATTCTACGTCCGTTTCTGAGAAATTTAGCATTTTGGACTTAGAAAATCGGTGTTTGTACTAATTTTTTCAGTCCTTCATTAATATCTCAAAAACTGTCTGATAACTTTTTGTCTAATTTGTTGTGAGCCTTCCTTATGCTGTTCTGATGATCCCCTGCGGAAATTAGAAAATTATACATCCTGGTTTTTGAGAAATTCAGCCAGCTGGACTTAGAAAATCAGTGTTTGTGCTCATTTTTTCAGTTTTTCATTAATGTCTCAACAAGAGGCCAGTCGGCCTACAGAGCTCCACTGAGGATGACTGAAATGATCATATTCTGGATCATGTTATTCTGCATCATGTTGTTCCTCATCATTGTTCAGGATCACAATGTTCCAGATTATTGTTCTGGATCATGTTGTTCCGGATCATCGTTCTGGATTAATTCTTCTGCATCATATTGTTCCACATCATATTGTCCTATGACAGTGTTTGAGGGATTGTGACTGCTATATTTGTGATGTACTGGGGGGAGGGGTATTTGTTGGTTGTTAGTATTGCTTGGTGGTGTTGAGAATGTTTTCTGTTGAGGAATCAAGTCGGGACCGATGAAGTGACACGCCAATGACCACTTTCCAATTAAAAAGGCTTTTATTACAATGCGCAAGTGAGGATTTGAGCGTCTGACATAGCATTTGCAGAGAATCCTAGCACACTGTTCACATCTCGGGGTTCAAGTACAAGATCAGTGGTAGAGCAAATGGTGGATGTAACACCTTCTCATAGACATCCAGCCAAACTTACAGGATGTTGATATTACCTTTGATCATGTACCTTCCTTCTGAGCACAATACAACAATTACCAAGTGTGAGCAGATGCCAGGTGCCCATCACTGTGGGAGGATATTGATGTGAGTGTGTATAAGCGAGGGGAGGGGGTTGGGAATGGGTGTGTGTGTGGATCTGTGTGTGCTGAGAGAAAAAGCTTAATCCAGTAGCTCAATCCTATCATTCCCTCATTTTGTATTGGTGGTGAGTTAAGGTCCCACCCACCATGATTTAGACACCGGTTAAGCCACCATTTGCAAGGGAATGGGTCAGATTAGCAAATTTTAGGCCGTACTGTACATTCCTGATTAGCCTATTTAATTCATAATAAATAACTTAAACATGGCTTACAATACTAAGTCCCCAGTCCCCACCCAAAGTCGTCCCCGGAGAACACTACTCCCAGAAATGTTTGTGCCTCTCAGCCAGTGGGTCACAATTGTTGCCTTTTTTGCTGCAGTATGATAACATTCATCAGCCCGGAGAGAAGCATCTGTTGCTTCCCGAGTAGAAATGAGAGCATGTTTGATTCTAGCACCGCTTTCTTAACCATCCTCTCAATTCTGTCAAAGACTGCCATGAGAGCTCTCTCAAAATAATTATTGTGGTCCAGCACCCAGCTCTCCAGGGCTGGAATAGAAGTGTTAGTGGTGACATCGGGAGCGACTAGAATGGAGCCGATAGTAATAGAAGTGCCAGTAGGGTGAAGGCCGTAGGAAATGTTAGTCATTATACAAAGCTTTGGACCAGAGTATAAAGGCCCAAACCCACACCATGTGGTAGTGTTGGTTCTCAATGCTATTGCTCCAGGAGATTCAGGTAATACTTGTATTTGTAGTTCAGGTCCAAATTGAGTGCATATTACCCAGCCTTCGACAGTAGAGCACTGGTCTTCCGAAAAGGCAATGTTTCTGTTGTTGTCAGTGATGATGTATTTGACATTGTGCACTCTGTACACATGTCCGTTACCTGGGAATGGAAGCGGGTGTATGGGTTGTGCTTTCAGTATGGGCTTTTGCCCGACTGGAGTCAGAACACCACCAGGGATGGTCCTCGCCATCGTGACATGCCCAGAAAATCGGTCGGGACCCCTCCCCGGTCACCACCCAGGGAGCTGACTCTGCCTCCAGAAGGACTGCAGACCGTACCCACCCTGGTACACGTGACGCGAGCAGGTCGCCTATCAGAGCTGCCACCTCCATGCTGAATTCCATGCCAGATCTGTGACACATGTCCTCCACCCTCCTATGCACATGCTCTACCACTAGAATCTTTTTGTAAGTTTTAGTATTTTCAAGTAAATGCTGGAGCAAAGCAGTGATCACCTCCCCAGTGTCATGCGTAGCAGAAGCAAGATGGCGAGTAGCTTGGTTAGAAAGTAGTCCCCCCTTTGCCACTGATATTGTGCCTGTTGCTCACACATTGTCAGCCCAATCATGGCGATTAGATTCTATAGCCATTGAAATGGCATTCACTGTTGAGACAGTGGCTCCCACCCATCCGGCAGTATCTGATAGCAGATCTCTATGTTTCCTATGTACATCATATTCATAGCATTTTGGCAACCGTTGTAACATAAAATTGAACAGGGTTGGTATAGATTGTTCTAATTCTGTAAAATCTGAACAATTCCTAGGCCAGATAATACTTTGTATATTTCAGTTTAATAATTAAATGAGAATGTCGAGTTGACACACCAACCAGAGCAGGCAGAGGCTTTCCTTCGGAAACTAATCCAATTTTTTGTCCAGGATACAATACAGGGCATGTTGCGGGCTTCCCTGGAGGGCTACATGTAGCACGGGCCTCACCTCTCAATTTAAGGGTGTACTCATGTGTGGCCATCGGAGTGGGGCAACCATCTTCCTCCAGTCCCACTGCCTTATACCCCTAAAATGACAATCTGTCATCCTCCAAATGTCCTTATTGCACTGGATGGAGCCCCATCCAGTCAGGTTAACATTCTCCAGGTTGTCCCAGGTCCAGCTGCGGCCTGCCGAGTTGGTGCACATTTGTGTACTGCGGAGACGTGTGTCTGCCTTTAGACACAAAACGAACGAACTGGCTCCCAGGAGCCAGAGGACAAGACGGGGATTATTGTGCCTCATGTTGTGTCTCCGCCTAATATTTTTCAATCGTGTGATATGGATCCACACTGGAATCCCTGTTACCCGGGCAGCCGATGGGGTTGTGAGCAGGACAGTGTGTGGTCTGGACCAGGCAGGATCAAATGTCTTCTTCTGATAGGTTTTCACCAGCAGCTGGTCTCCATGTTCTACCTGGCACCTTTCCACGTTTCCTGTGTCCGGTTCTGTCCTGTGATCCTCTGTGACTGTCAATATAAGACTGTCATCCATCACATGTTAATCACCACCACCAATGCACAGATCTCCAGGAGTCCTCATGGGTCGGCCTGTAAGCATTTCAAAGGGAGAAAGTGAGTTAGGGTCAGTTGGTCCTGCTCTCATAGAAAGGAGAACCGATGGTAGCTGCGTCACCCAGTCTTTCACTGAAATGGAGAACAATTGCTTTGTGAGTTTATTTTTCAGGGCGCGGTTTGCCCTCTCAACCATTCCTGAACTCGGAGGGTGGTGAGGACAGTGAAATTTCTGTTTAATACCCAGTGCCTGGCAGACAGCCTCCATTATTTTACCAGTAAAATGTGTTCCCTGGTCACTGTCAATGTAGCAAGGCAAACCCCATCTGGGTATAAGTTCGCTGAGCAGCAATCGAGCGACATCCTTCGCAGCAGCATTTGCCGCAGGAAATGCTTCGACCCATCTAGTGAAATGATCAATGATGACCAGAATGTATTTCTTTCCTCTACAGCTAGGCAGGGGCCCGATAAAATCAATCTGCAGCTGAGCAAAAGGTTGGGTGGGTCGGGGCTGTTGTCTCATCCTAGTCCTAATGGTGGGTCCTGGATTGCATCGCGCACACGTCATACACCTGCGAACATAATTGTGAATGTTAACACTCAAGTTATGATGCCACCATGTTTGTGCCATCCTGTGCCGCATTCGCTTCACTCCATCATGCCCTGGTGAGTGGTATAAATGGATCATTGTTCTCATCACGCTACCAGGCAAAACATAAGCACCTTCAGGGCTCCTCCAAGTGTTGTCTTGCCCCGATTTCCCACCATTCTCCATCCAAAGCCATTACTCGGCTCTGGGGGCTTCATGTTGCAGCTGCTGTATCTCTAAAAGAATGTTTCCTTTTTTCACTCGCTCTGTTTGCAGAGCCCCCATACTGGTCTTAAGCCCCCTATTTACCCACAAACTCAAATAATCATGTACAACCCCAAAGGCATATCTAGAGTCTGTATAGATATTCACATTATAGTCAGTCATTGTTTCACAGGCTTTAGCTAAAGCATATAATTCTGCAACTTGAGCAGGTTGCCCTGGCAGTTGACCATGTCTCACAAGTGCACCCGACTGTGTGCAGACTGCCCAGCCAGTGTGTCTCTTCCCATCAACATAAAAAGAGGAGCCATTTTGTACATACAGGTTTAGTGCACCATCTATTGGAGTCTCTATCACCCTACCAATCTCCACTGAATCTTGCTCAATGCAACAGCTATGACATTCACCCTCGTTTGGATTTGGAAACAATGTGGCTGGGCTGAGAGATGAGGTTCTTTTTAGATGTACCAAAGGCATCAGTAGACATGTCTCCCATCTTGTCCATTGCGCGATGTGTACTGTTGAAGATTTCTTTCCTGACAAATGAGAAAATACTGCATGAGATGCAATGACATCAACCCCTTGTGCTCCTATTTACGGCAAAGCTTGATTCAAGGCAAGGGAAAGTCCCTCAACAGCCTGTAAACATTCTGGCATTGCCTGTGCAACCGCATCGAGTTTAGTTGAGAAATATGCCACCGGCCGCTTTCTTTCGCATGGTTTTGCGTCAGCACTGCTGCAGTATGGGCTGAACCGACATGGGTATAAAGTGTGTACGGAAGGAGGGGGTTCGGAAGTCCCAACCCAGGGGCTGTGCAAAGCCTCTGTTTCAGGGTGATAAATGCCTGTTCACACTTTGGGGACCGTGTTACTATATCCTGTGGTCCCCCGGCTCCTTTCATAAGCTCATTTATTGGTTGTACAATTGTAGAATAGTTCAGTATGTAATGCCGACAAAAATTAAATAAGCAAAGTATTTTCCTGACTGCTCTAACATTTTTGGGTCGAGGACATTCTTCTATACCCTTCATTCGGTCAATAGTCAGTTTCTTACTACCTTGGGAGATCACAAAGCCTAAATAAATCACCTCGTCCCATGCATTTTGTGCTTTTCGTGGGTTGCCCTTCACACCAGTGTTAGCCAAATGTTCCAAAATCACCTCGAGGTCCTGTATATGGGTCTCCTTGTCTCGAGATGAGATGAGAGCAGATCATCAACATATTGCACTACATTTAATTCTATTTTCGGGGGTTTAAACTGCACACCTGAAAAGGCGCGGTGAAAATATGTTGGTGAGTTATGATAACCTTGACTTAGACAAGTAAAGGTAAACTGCCGGCTTTCAAATGCAAAAGCAAACCAGAACTGGCTATCTGGATGTACTGGTATTGAAAAGAATCCATTGCTAATGTCTAATGCCGAAAATACCGTGTGTTCACTTGGAACCTCAGAAAGAATCGTCTTTGGATCGGCCACAATCGAGGTCAGCCTATCCGCATGTGAGCGAATGTTTCGGTAGTCTACAGTTAGACGCCGCCTCTGATCACTCTTTTTAACTGGCCAAATGGGGGAAGAGAACCTTGACTGCGTTTCAACAATGATCACTTTATCTTTCAACTCCTTAATTGTTTCTCTTATCGGTGTTAAAGCTTCAGGTTTTATTGAGTAGGGTTTTGTAGGACGGGGAGGATTACCAGTGATAACAGTGGGAGGTACGTTCATGCGTCCACAATCAAGTTTGCCAACTGCCCATGTTTCCAGGGGTCCGGGAAGTTGGGGCATGGAGCTACGGGTGCACAAAGCACAACATCGTTGTTATCCTGGGCATATACAAGAGATATCACCGTATCTGAGAGAATTTGCATAGATGGGGAGTCCCCTAAATTTAACTGACAGCGTAATTCGTAAAACATATCCATCCAAATTATGGTTCCTTCAACTTGCGTGGCGCTGTAGTACATTCTACCCATCCAGTATCGACTTCCTGTCTCAAAAAGCACTGGTTTTGTTAATCGAGCCCAGATTGGAGTGCGCCCTAAACCTCGCAGATCTATAGTTTTACGTGTAAGAGGTAAGCCAGGAATATTGGTGATTGATACAGATGCCCCCTATCTACAAGGATATTACTCGGCACGCCCCCTACCCTCGCTTTAAGATACGGTCTTTTGTATGAATCTTCGGCAACTGCGGCAATGGCGGCCGAAAAATCCTATTCACTAGTTTGAAGTGATCTGACTAAGCGGGCTAATTCTTTCTTTGTCATATCTTCTATCTCGGTTTCCTGTCTGAGGGGTCTCTTCCCTTCTGTTCAATGCAATCTCTAGCTATATGTCCCAGTTTCTTGCAATTCAAACACTGGTTTTCTCTCCATCCTCCTGTTTTAAAGCACTGTGCCATCTCATGTCCAAGTCTCTGGCAGTTCTTACTGGCAGGTTGTGCTGGTGACATGGGTGCGTTTCTATGTCCATTCCAAGCCTGCGACCTCAGTCCCTCTCTGCCCACTTTGATCTTATCAGAACGCCATTTGGCCAAACGCGCAGTTCATGCAATTAAGTCATTATAATCTCTCAGGGTAAAGCATATTTCCCCTCCTTTGTTTTTAAACATAGGAAGGCTACCTTTGATTACTGCAGCAAGGAAATCACCTCTATCTCGGCCCGGCTCACTTCCATATTGGAAATTACCATAAGACAAGAAAAGTTTGAATTTCTCCTCCACGTATTTTTCAAAGGGTCCATCGTCACCTTGTTCTCTAGCAGAAAACATAGAATATTGATTTGAGCCGGTACCTAACGCCGATATTATCGCTCTTTTAAATGACTCTGCAGCATCCGCCCATTGTTTGTGTGGATTCAAATCTAGCCATAGCCCTTGCTGAATTCTTGTGTGTTTCACTCAGGCATACCCAGGGCATTTTGTTCTAGTGAGAGTATATACGTCATACGCGCGCAGACCGCTTACCGCCATGTATTGCCCTATTTTAGCCCAAAAATCTAAATTTGGATCCTGTCTCTGCAAGTCAGGAAGCTCTTTAAACATTGTGTATAAGTCGGAGGGGCATAGAGGGGCGTGTTTTAACACAGCGACTGTCGCAGGTGTCCCCTCCCCAGGCTGTGGATTTGGTATTGTGTCCACGGCTACAGGTGCTAATGGGGGACTGACAGTTTGCCTTAACGGGTGGGTTGGGGGGGGGGGGGGGGGCTGATTGAATGTCTCATTCTCTTTCCCTCAGTGCTTTAGATCTTCCTGAGATCTTTCCAAGTCACTACGTCATTCCGGCAACTCCCTGCGTAGCTCATGTAGCTGCTTTTCATATTCTGCCCTCTGTCTCTCCCACATTAAAACAGTGCTCTCATAGCTCAAGACAGCTTCCTTATTTTTCTCACTCCCCTTTTTACGACCGTTCCACCATTCATTCATTCCATAGCTTCAGCTAAAGTTTGATCTGCGTTTGCTTTCAAAGGAAATGGGGGATTAGCTTTAATTGCGTTACTTTATCTCGGTGCAATCGCTTCCAGGGGGGCCTTCTGAACCGCTTCGGCCAATATCTCCCTCTCCATTCTTAGTTCAGACAGTTAAAACTCTTATTATCTATTATGAGTATCGACGACAGACGCTTTTTTGTATTATTTATACTTGTCGGTAGCTACGTCCCCATGTGTTCAAAGGGTAAAATGTTTTCGAAGGGTAAACTATCTGCTTGTACTTTATCTGGTCAAAAGGAAATAGTAGGGCAGTGTTTGTTTAAAAATTTAGTAATCATTAGGTTTATTTTATCATTACCCCCTTATCTCGGGTTCATTGACTATATAAAGTGCCTTATTTCGGGCTCATGGACTATCAAAAGTATTTGGGCTCATGTACTGATCGCGGTCCTAATCCTATGGAACCGGAACCTCAACAAGTTTATCATAATATGTACGCAATTTATATAATTTTCTACGTACATACATATATACTGTATATCGCTAGAATGAACAATGCAGGGTATGTTATGTTCTCGTATAACCCAGCCTAACACACGATTTAGCACGACATTATAACAAGTCCACTGCAGACATTCACATGCTTCTGCGACTTTACACACAGTTATCAGACGAAGTACGAAAACGGAATAGCAAAACAAACAACAATTAGTGCACTTTCACGCATTCAATGGCATTGGCAAATAACCAAGTTTCTACTTTAGCATTCCTGCTCGCCACACAGCCCAGTTTCACACAATTCAAAAGTTTACCAGAGCAAACTCCCCTTTTACAAAAATGGCAAAACGGTCCAAACAATTCCTCCAACAACTCTATTTTCCTAAAACTACTGCCGCGAGGCTCATCAGCACTCGCTAACAGCAGGCTAGGCAAATGCCAACGGTAACGTCAATGTCCTCTTACAGGGAGTACAACCTAACTCCATAAAATTCAGTGGTAACGACAAAGTCCTCTTGTGAGAGTCCAACCCGACTCCAAAGTCCAATGGCAACGACACTCCTGTGTCCTATCAATCTATCAAGGTCTCCAGACCTCCAAATGCCTCAAAGGTAATGACACACCGTGTCCTCTTACGAGAGTCCAGCCCAACTCCACTAGGGCCACTTACTAATGACACCAATGTGTCCTCTTACAGGGAGTACAACCCAACTCCACAAAATTCTGTGGTAATGACGCCAATTTGCCAAAAGATCATCAGTGATTCGATCACAACACCGTCCCATTGCACACTTTTTTAATCAAAACAAGAGCAATCCGAGATTTCTGATCTCCGCCAAAGGATGAAATTGAAACAAATGCAAATGCGGATCCGGATCATCACCAAATTTAATGGAGTCGTCCCTGGACCAAGATCTATCTCTGGTAAAAATTTCATAAAGATCCATCCAGTAGTTTCCGAGAAATCTTGTCCACAGACAGACAAACAAACAGACAAATAAATAAACTAGAACGGGCACTCGGTAGAGCGCATACCTTTGCCGACGCAACTGAATCCCTCGCCACTGGCGTTGGTTTCATGCCGATCGGATAAAAATTGACCGAGATATGGCCGAAAGTCGGTTTTGACCTTTTCGTGGCCTTGACCTTGACCTTTGACCCGATCACTCCCAAAATTTAATCGATTGATCCTCAGGTCATGCCAAATCAACCCACCAAATTTTATGAAATTCCGTTTGGTAGTTTTTGAGTTATTCGATACACATACATACACACAGACAGACACACAAACAAACTAGAACGGGCACTCAGTAGAGCGCATACCTTCGCCGACGCCACTGAATCCCTCGCCACTGGCGTTGGTTTCATGCCGATCGGATAAAAATTGACCAAGATATGGCCGAAAGTCGGTTTTGACCTTTTTGTGGCCTTGACCTTGACCTTTGACCCCATCACTCCCAAAATCTAATCGATTGATCCTCAGATCAAGCCAAATCAACCCACCAAATTTTATGAAATTCCGTTAGGTACTTTTTGAGTTATTCGATACACATACATACACACAGACAGACAGACACACAAACAAATAAATACACGGGGATCAAAACATTACCTTCGTCAGCGAAGTCGCTGGCGAAGGTAATAAAATAACGGACCCGATCGCATTATCTCCTTGGCGGAGATAATAATAGGGGTCACTCTAATAATTGGCTCAAGGACCATCAACACCTGATGAGGATGGTAAAATTAAAAATACTCACCCTCAAGTTGATTATCGTTGGTCCAACCAGGAGATGTTTTCCATCCCATCCTCGTCGCCATCCGTTAAGATTGTTTTCTGCCGTGGAAACAAGTCGGGACCGATGAAGTGACACACCAGTGACCACTTGAAAAGGCTTTTATTACAATGCGCAAGGGAGAATACTAGCGTCCGACGTAGCATTCACAGAGAATCCTAACACACTATTCACATCTCAGGGTTTGAGTACAAGATCAGTGGTAGAGCAAATGGTGGAAGTAACACCTTCCCATAAACATCCAGCCAAACTTACAGGATGTTGTTATTACCTATGATCATGTACCTTCCCTCTGACCACAATATAGCAATTACCAAGTGTGAGCAGGTGCCCGTCACTGTGGAAGGATATTAATGTGAGTGAGTATGAGTGAAGGAAGGGTGCTGCATATGGGTGTGTGTGTGTGTGTGGTGGGGGGGCTGGCAATCGGTGAGGATGTGAGTGTGAGGATCTGTGTGTTCTGAGAGAAAAAAACCTTAATCCATTTGCTAAATCCTATCAGTGGTAAGATGAGTGAAATTAATGATTGCAATGTGCAATTTGGTCTATTGTTATACAACACCAAACTGGTTCACAGTATATTCTGGTTACCAAATGTGTCATAAGTGTTCATATTGCAATAGTATAAGAATTTCTGAAATTAGGTTATGACATGGACATTTCACTCACCCTCAGAGGAGCTCTCTCTGCCGCCAGCCCCCTTGTTGATGAAGTAAGGTCGCACAGGCTGAATCTCCATAGACATTGCAGGATGTAAAGCATTATTATTATTAGCTGCTGCTCCAACAGCGGACTTTTTCGATGCACTTGAAAATCACGCTGTGGAGCCAAGTTCAGAAAACCTTGGTCAGATGTGGTGAATTTTTATCTAAGCCCAATACCAATGCAGAATAACAATTAAATATCATTCATATAAATATACTGAGTACAAATGAAAACGCACCACTTGAAAAAAGTCAATATTTAAGTTCAAATAAACATCAATATAATTTTTATACAACAACAACACTACAGTGACGTCACCCGACATGCCAGGTGCAAGAAATGCGAGAATTTCAAGTTAACTGTAACGCTAGGCAATTTTTTGCAAAAACGCAACATCTTGCACGCACACCACGGGAAAAATGAATTTCACTCTGAATTTGTGCACACATTTCCTTTAAAAGCATGTGAATCCAAATAAAATTTCACTTCTTCACTGACACTTGTGAAACGTCGACACTATGCCGCGACTTACAGCCCCTGAACGGGAACGTGCCATAGGCATGCTTCAAATTGGCGCCAGCACCAGGGAAATTGCCAGACGACTACACTGCGCACACACAACGATCGCAAGACTCCATCAAAGGTTTCTGCAAACGGGGAGCACTCGGGACCGTCCTCGACCGGGTCAACAACGTGTGACAACGGCACGTCAGGACCGTCAGATCGTACGGGATCATGTCCGAGACCGAACACTACCAGCGACAAGAACGGCTGCTCAAGTCCAAGGACGACGTGGATTCATTCACCCCAACACCGTACAGAACCGTCTGCGAGCTGCAGGCCTGCGTGCACGACGTCCTTATTTCGGCCCCATATTGACGGATCGTCACCGAAACCAGCGTCTACAGTGGGCAAACAGGCACCAGAATTGGCGACTAAGACAATGGCACAGTGTCATCTTTTCTGACAAGTCACGATTTCACTGAAGGAATGCAGATGGCCGTATACGTGTTTGGCGGAGATGTGGTGAACGTTATAACGGCGATTGTGTCGTTCAAACGGACCGTTGGGGTGGTGGCAGTGTTATGGTGTGGGGTGGAATAAGCTACCGTCACAGAACCCCTCTCCATATCTGCAGAGGAAGGGTGAATGGCGTCTACTACCGGGACCAGGTGCTGCAGAACCATGTTGTGCCGTTCTTCAACCAACACCACAATGTCCACACGTTCCAACAGGACAACGCTAGGGCACACACTGCAAGGGTGTCCATGCAGTACCTTGCACAGCAGAACATCCCCGTGCTTCAGTGGCCAGCTCTGTCACCCGACCTCTCCCCTATCGAGCACTGATGGGATGAAATTGGACGACGTCTTTCACGTCGATGCCAGATGGACAACATCCGAGAACTTGAGGTTGCCCTTGTTCAGGAGTGGAATGCTGTCCCTCATAACACTATCCAGAGACTGATCAACTCCATGCGACGACGATGCACCGCATGTGTCAATGCAAATGGCGGTCACACCCGTTATTGACTTTCCTGTTTGACCCCTACACCAGTTAAACCTCTCTTGCGCATTAACATTATCGTGAATGAAATTGAATGATGTTTACATGTCTTCTTAAATCATTCATTATCTCAAATGCATCATACGTATATACTTCACATATCAATCCATGGAGCTATTCCAGATTTCATGAGTGGTGCGTTTTCATTTGTACTCAGTATACTAAAAAGGCAAAAACAAAAAGCAGGCCTTTATGTATGCAGTATGCATGTCCTCCCCAGGTCTACGTTACTTTGGATTGCCTGTTCGTATGAGTGTGTGTGTGTGTGTGTGTGCATTCATGTGGGTGTGAGCGTGTGAGTGTGTGTGTGTGTGTGTGTCTGTGCGTGTGTGCATGTGTGTGTGTGTACGTGCGCGTACCTTGTTCATATCATGAATCGGTGACCTGAAAAGTGTGTTTCTGTCCTGCCCAATGCATGCTGGGATGCCTCTTCCCCAAGTGATTTAGAAAATTGACGGATTGATGCATGGAGGGAAGATGGATGAATAGTGGCATCATAGATAAATATAGAGAAGAGTTGGGATAGGAGATAAGGGCTCGGGTGGGTCATTGTCCAACCGCAAGCCCAACAATATTGGACCAGTGGGAGCAGTCCTAAGACGCAGATCCGCGAATCCACATTATATGCAGCGGTTGCCTTGGGGAGGGAGTGGGTATATTTAAGAATACATTTACGACTTTTGGGAATTATTTTTGTCCCTGAAAAAAGCAGATTAAGTGATAATATGGGATGCATATCTGGGATCATGGAATGATGCTTTTGAATTAATCTTATGTCCTGTTTTAGGTTTATCTGACAAAAAAAAAAAAAAAAAAAATAGAGATATGCATTCTCGAATGTGAGAATAATCGGCTGGTCTCTTGTCCACTGTCCGGAAGGGTTTAAAAGCTCCATGGCAACCTGCTGAGATGAAGCTATTCCTGGTGGTTTTACGGCAGAACTCCCACACTGACCAAACATAATTGAAATTCTGCATTCAGATGTTGCAGGGTGTAAAACCTCTTGGGTCAAAAGAGATTTATCTGTTTCTTGTGTTATGTGTATTCAAAGGAGATGAAGCAACGTCTGAAGACAGAACTATCAGTATCATTTAATCGCTGCTGATATTCTGCAGAAGTTCGTCTTATCCAGTGATAACTGCTGATATACTGTAGCAACTGCAAATATAGCAAAATCTCTCGAGAGGGAGTGCTATTATGCTAAATATTATCGCCGTTGAGAGTCAGTCATAGGCACGAGCCCGAAGGCCGAGTGCCAAGGACAGTCACAGCTGTGATGATATTTTAGGATAACAGCACGACTTTGAGCGTAGTATTGCAATTATTCAACAGTTTGATAAACTATTCATTTTTTTGAAATAATAACTGACATTTCAGATGCTATAAGATAAAATATTTTGTTTAATTATCACTCTGTCAATGAAAATTGTTTTCTAAGAAGAGAGGCTGGAGAGCACGTTGCCTGCTACATGGCAATTCAGCGCACAGACAGACTAACAGCCTAACAGTTACTCACTCCAGCGCCTGACTAGCCCATATTGATTTGCACATTCCCTTTGAAGGCTGAAGGATCTGGTAAAATATGAATTTGGTGATGGAGATGGAGTTTCTTTTATAATATTCATTTGGGCTTTTGCCTAAAGTCTTTTGATGTGATGTTTGCGCAAACTGCAAACAATAGAAAGTTGACTGAAAACAAGTAAGATAACCAGCTGCAAATCATGAGATGGCTCATCTTCAACTTCTCTCAAACGTGTTTATGCAACCACTGGAACTTGAAGTTCAGCGAACTCAAAATTGCTTTGCAGCTGGTTGCCAAAGTTTTAGTTGTTTAGTCAACTCTCTATTTTTTAAGTGCACCAGGGAATTTGAGCTTTTGGAATTGACCTCTCTGTCTCCTTTCTCTGTTCGTCTGATGAGCTTGCTTATTTTAAATCGAGAGTCATTCACATCAGAAATGTACCATTTCCTATCTGCACTTTCATGTTGTTAATGCAGCGTATTCACAGTAACTTTCAATGAAAGAAACGAAGGACAATCCAAGTAATTTGAATTTTTACATAGTGAACACAAACAACCAAAGTGATGCATAATACTCCCGTCCCACAGAGCTTTCTGACGCATCGGTCACTCATCGGAAGCAAAGTTTATTTCTTCCGGTCACTCATGGAAGACTATCGTATGAAAGGCTGATGAATCCGTTTTGTGTTTGACAACTATCAAGTCAGTGTCCGACGTGTCAGGCGTGATCCAATGAGGCAAAATCGTCCAATGAAGGAACTGAGCTCTGAGCTTAGATCCTTCATCGGACGATTTCGCCTCATCGGATCAAAGAAATAAACTTTGCTTACGACGAGTGACCGATGAGCCAGAAAGCTCTGTGGAATGGAGGTATAAGCTACAACCTCAAGTGATGTTTTACTAAATATCAGCTTTCCTGGAAAGTTTATTTACCAATCAGAATGCTTGACTGGAACTTAGTGTCACATAATATCTTGTAGGAACTGCTAATATCTTGGAAAAACTGCTTGTATCCAATAATCATGGCTAATATCTGGTACCAACTCCTGACATCCAGTAATGACAGCATATACCCTGAAATTAGCGAAAATGATGGTAATAACTGCTGAAGTGTTGGTATCCATTGATAGCTGCTTACATCTTATAACTGCTGCCTTAAAGAGCAGTTGATATTTAATAATGTATTAATTACTAATAACTCCATGATAATGTAATTAAAGGTGACGCACCCTTGGTACGTGCTCGCTGCTGGTATCCTGTTACGATTTATGATGTCTAGCTTTACTATCCACATCCTGCAATATCTTCTGACTTCTCCTCATAATCACTGATGCTTTGCCTCATCTCGTGTCACTGCAGAAGTCTCAGGTAAAGTTTGCCTGATGAGATCTGGGAGTTCCTCGCGCTCGGCTAGATTGTCGTTTCATTATTAAGGCCACATCCACCAAGTCCTCTTTCATAAGTGCTCCCAATCCCCCGTACAGGCATCCCAGCGTAGCTATAATGAAGCATACATTTGGGAAATACAGCGCCATTAAAGATAAGCAGTTTTATTAAATCCAACGGCAGTGCAGCCTTAGATCACTGAGCTCGAAGACCTGGCTCTCTAATGAAGGCGACCAGTGATGCTGTCATCCTCTATTCTGAGCTCACTCTTCTTCGAACGCGACGGCAGTTTCTTTTCGAAATACAATGACACATATGGGGGATATTGAGAGCAGAGGAAAACTCAGCAAAGTTAAAACTTTGTTTAGAAAACTCTAAGAAATTTTAAAAACTGACTTTTCAGGCTAGGGTCCGGCTGTATACGTATATACATCCCAAATTATGTTATATTTCTTTAGACCGAAGTGGAGATACTGTCAGAGTAGTGGGTCTGGTATTTTCAAAGGTGTTTTTTGGGGTAAGCACCCTGCTTATTTAAGATTCTGCTTGCTCTTTTGGAAATAACACTCCTTTCAACCTGAGATCAATTTTCAGATCTTGCACACCGGGAACGCCTCACTATTCCAGCTCTCCATCCCCTCCTTGAGTGGTCGATTTTCCCAGTACTGGTGCCCACAAAATCGATAATACACCCCAGTGAGAGATTGAACTTCCCACGGTGGTCATAACTGTCGAATCCCTGGCCACTTTCCAATAAAGAATGAAGAGCTGTCTCCTGAAGCTGAATCCTGATACGACTCAATCTGGTTCAGACACCTGCCTTGCGTCTCTCCTGTAATTAATCATGCATTTTTGATTGGCAACGAATATACTGTATATAGAAGAGTATGTGTGTATGTGTGCGTTTGTGCATGAGCGTAAACATGTGCAAGAAAGTCAACTACAAATATAACATTTCGTCACGTGAAAATTGAAATTTCGCCCATGAAGTTTGTGCTTTCATGTGTTTATCTATTTTCGCAATTTGAAATATTGCTTTTCAGTGGAAAATATAAGTCATATAAAGGAGTGAAAAATTTTCCTTTTTTAACATCTGATTTTTTTAACATGGACTTCTCATGCAGGTAGTCAGCAGGCCTGCTTACAATGCATTAATGATGTCTCATATAAACTTAATGGGCTGGATAGATTTTTAGCAGGTCCTAGCCATAACGAGGTTTGCCTGCGGTGGATCCAATTATGAACGCTGAATATTCTCTAAAATTGTGCGCTAAGCACGTGCAATATAATATAACCTTGTGGTGCCTCGGGTGCTGTATTCAGGGGGTAAAAAAAGAAAGAAGACAATGTTATGCTTCCTTAGCCTTCGGCAATGCTTTTTCCAATACAGTGCTCTAGCAGAAATTATCACGAAAAAATTTGTGCCTTGCATTGGAGGCCAGGTAAGTCTGCTATGCCTCAGCCTCGGGCTCAGTGAACTGCATTTGATACCCAAAGCGCACACTGGAGGGTAACAGCTCCTAATGCGGTCCTGCAAACTGAAACTAATAGACTATAGTAACTTGCCTTGGGTTGTGTTGCGGACATTTCCAGTGCCTGCTCTCAGCCCTCTCTCTCAAAGTCATTCCATTGAGTGATGCTTTAATATAGTAAGGGAAGATTGATACATGTCTTTCGCCACTGGCTTTTCCGAGGCTGGAAGGAAACGTACACAGAATCCAAATATGAGTAAAGAAAAATATTTTGTTCCCTATCCGCGCTGCTTCAAGAGATGTAACATGTAAGAGAATCAAAGTTTCATTTCAAAGCTCCGCAAACATTGCATGTTTGAGAAACAAAATTCCATTTTAAAACCCCACAGACAGGTATTTTAGCATCACAAAGTGCTAATTCTGCTGTTAAGGGTGTACAGTATTTTTGGCTCACCTGACTGGAAATGCATGAAAACCACTATTTAAAAAAATAAATCACATTATCTAAACAAAATCCCACCGCCAACATGTGAGAAATAGTGTGCTTTGTTAACTTTTCAGTGGAACCAACCAAATTGATTCATTCAGTTGATTAAATATCAGTTTTCTGTGAATCAAGGTTCCAAAATGTATGTCACTCCTGCTTGAGCCCCCTATAGAGAGTTGCTGTTGGTCTTATTTGAAGTCGTTTGTAATGATTGACTTCACACTTGACAATGTATTGTGAATACACCCCCATTTGATGTCTT
Source organism: Gymnothorax reevesii (assembly GCA_029721435.1). Taxonomy (NCBI): domain Eukaryota; kingdom Metazoa; phylum Chordata; class Actinopteri; order Anguilliformes; family Muraenidae; genus Gymnothorax; species Gymnothorax reevesii. The sequence continues at coordinate 22,784,707 of CM056577.1, read as the reverse complement.
TTTCGTTTTCAATTGTGTTGATTTTTCCGATATTGAAATGTATATTTTGCTCAAATGCCTCACCTTGAGTAAATATTCACTTTTTTTCACATGATGTTTAAAATATAAAATATTCACTTTTTTTTTTTTCCACTCTGATGTTTGTAGTGAAGTTGCATCTACAAAGCAGACTCATTGTGAATCGCACCATAAAAGAACTACAATATGCGCACTGTTAGGTGTCTGGTGTTAACTGCGTCCCTGGCTGATGAGTCGGTGGAACTATAGATCAGTTATCATTGAGATTTGCTTGTGAGCGCTTTACAGGCCACAAATTTCAACCGATTCGATTCATATTTGGTGCGAGCCGTGTCTGTGGTAACGTCACGAAGTCAATCGATTTTTGGAGTGATTCTTTCAGGAGGTCCTGGGATGCATGTCGACCAGCAGGCGACCAACTGCCTTGTTCTTGCTCTGGAAGAGAATATCTCAGTACTTGAGAGCATCTTTGAATATGGGCGGTATGTTAGAGTTGACCTGAAACTGAACAGTTTTATCCTGAGTGTGTGCTGTCTGAAGTGAACGAACCGCCTTTACAGTGCCAAGGAACTGTTCAGTTGATGGCGGTTGAGTAAGCAGCATGCAGCAGACCAATAAGCCAGAGGAGCTGCTGATGAGGAATGAACTGATTGAAACCCCGCGCTCCCCGAATGTTGCTATGACAACAGAGCTGTGGGTTCCCTCTGGAGGTCCCTGCCACGGTTGGGCGCTGCGTGAACCAGACATCTGCCTGGACGGCAGGACACTGACTGTCGTTCAGTTTGCGTGTAATACAGTATTAACACCGTTTAGCTAATGGCTTTATGTTTTTTCATTATATTTTTCATCAAAACTGGACTTTCTGTTCCATATTAATTGATGGATCTTTTCCATTCATGAAGTATCACTAATAATAATAATAATAATAATAATAATAATAATATTTGTTGTTGTTGGTGGTGGTGCAAAGACAGGGGTAATAGAAGAATTAATAGATGAAGAAAATCTTGCTAATATTATCCAGAAAAAAGGATTGGTTGCCTTGTTACCGAGTCCAAAGACAGCGGCAAGCCCAATATTTACTTTTGTTGAAGTTTGGATGTTACGGTGCACGCAGAAACAAAACCAGTGATTTTTTTCATTTACTTTGATTTGTATTTCATTGCAAGCAGCATGAAAGTCAAAATAATGTCATTTTTCTGGGTCAATGTTTGTTTATTAATATGTACTACCGCTCAAAAGTTTGGGGTCACTTGCAAATTTCTTTGTTTTCCAAAGAAAAATACATTTTCATGCATTTCACAAACATTTTTATCCATTTCACAGACGATTAAATTTAATCAGATGATTTTCAAAGAATGATCAACATTTTTGCATAGAGGCCCATTATCAGCAACTGTCAGTCCTCTGCATCAATCTCCTGGTATGGCTTCTAATCCAAGTTAAGCATTTTATAAGGCTAATTGATTATTAGAAAACCCTTCTAAAAATGTGTTTCAGAGCTGAAAACTGTTGAACTAATAAGGGAGTGCAAAGGGGAGCATGGCATTCTTGAGGTTGGTTTAGTACCTGAAGCATCAGCAGTTGTTTGTCTGTTTACAGGCTCAAATGGCCAGGAAGAAAGAACTTCCTTTAGAGACCCGTCAGTCTATTGTTGTGCTTAGAAAAGAAGGCTATTCAATGTGAGAAATTGAAAACTTAAAATCTGTTACCATGCTGTCAACTAATCCCTTCAGTGAGCAGCACAAACTGGCACTAACAAGGACAGAAAAAAGGAGTGGGAGGCCCTGATGCAAAACCATATCAAATAACAAATATCCAAGAGTGTGTAGTTTAAGACAAAGACGCCTCACCGGTTGTCAACTAGGAGCCGCGCTAAATAGTTCCCGTCAAACATCAGTTTCAGTATCAACAGTGAAGGTGATTTTTTTTGATGAAGGCACAGTTTGAAGTACATATTCATCATTTTCCATTAAAATCATTATTTCTAACTCAGACAATGTCAGAATGTTCTATTCATTTGCTATATTTCTTATTCAGACTAATTTCATGTGTGTTTCCATGGAAAACAAGACAATTTCCAAGTGATCCCAAACTTTTGAGCGGCAGTGTACATCCATTCCTGCCATTCAGGCTTGCAGCGCATTCCATAAAAAGTTGGGATGAGGCCAATTTAAGATTAGTAATGAGATTTTTTTTTTTAAAAATTGAATTCATGGTTTGGTCGATAAGCAGAATCCAGCCTTGTGCATCAAGAGCAAAATGGGCTGAGGATTGTCAATTTGCCTACAAATATCTGGGAAAATCGGTGAAAGGTTTAAAAACAATGTTCCTCAAAGGAAGATGGGAAAAAATTGGGATATTTCACTCTTCTCGATGCTTGACAAGATTGAAAGGCTCGAGGAATTTGGATAAATTTCTGTGTGTAAAGGGCAAGGCTACAAGCCCCTCGATCTTCGATCGCTCTGACGGCACAGCATCAAGAATCGTCGCCTATGAGTAATAATTCTGAATGTACTCAGGATTACTGTGGCAAACCTTTGTCAAGTACAGCAATAAGTAGTTACTTTCCCAAATACCAGTTATGACTATACTGTGTGAACGGGAAACCGTATGTTAACAATGTTCAGAAGCACCGTCGACTTTTCTGAGCTTGAAGGCATCAGTGATGGACCATCATGAGTGGAAACACGTATAGCAGTCAGACAAATCACTGTTTCGGGTCTGTTTTGGAAGAAATGGACGCCAAAAATGAGAAGAATCATCTTGATTGTTACCAGCAACAAGTCCAGAAGCCATGCTCTGTTATGGTATATGGTTGTGTCGGTGCCTTGGACAAGGGCAATTTTCACTTTTGTGAAGGCGCCATTGACCTCTTCTACCTGGGCATTCCAAAATTTTCGAGGATGGGCCTTAGGAGGTATAAAAGCCCATCAGTAACCTCATGTTATGATGCATTACTACTGTAAAGCAGTTCAGATTTACTTTTCGTAACGGTCCCCTTGCCAGATGCACCTCGATCGCCAAATGGCGCTAAATCTGTGTCCGGGGCGGTTCGGACTCGTGCGGCAGATACAGACGCATAGAGGAACACTGTCCATGAGCGAACCCCCCAGGATTTCTTGGATTGCTTGGATAATTTCGAATGCGCAGCATGATAAGATCACCAAGTATACATTAGAGATAACAGCTGTCGATGTGAAGTGACTTAAAACGGAAGGATTTTTATCTATATGCCGGGTTTTAATGCTGGAAGTTCCCAAAGGCTATTGTGCCTTTGCATATTCGTTACCCGGGGGTTAGCCCACTTGGACTGTCGCACTATGAGTGGAAAAAAAGCTTAGAACCTTTTAGGAAAGTGATAGCGCCTTCTGTATACAGCTGACTGCAAAAACGTTGTCACCGCCCAATAGTTGTAATGTTCCTCTAGTAATTAGCTAAGAAATTAAGACAATTAGCTGCTTTACTCACCGAATAAATCCAGGTTTTCTCCACGAATCCAATTATCTTCTCAATCTTTTAGTATCCCAATCGATAGACATATTTATTTCAATATTTAGCTTTTCGAAGGATAACAGTCTGGAGTGCCTGGAGAACAAGAATTTATTGGAAGGTAGGGACAATTTATATATTTTACAAGACGTCTTCGAAAGTCTAAGCTTGATAAACCCATTATGATCCTTGGCTGCCATTGTATACAATGAGCAGCACCTGTGGTACATGGGGGTGTTTATTTCACACTGTGATATGTAATGGCAGTTCATACAAGCCAGACGGCTAACCGCCTCGTATATCGTGAAGACAGGTGCGGACACGTAGCGGCAGAAAGATGGACCGCGCATCTGGCAAGGCCGCCATTAGGAACTAAAACAGAAGAGAGCAACAATGCACTCCAGTATTAGAGATGGGCTGACCACATTGAAAATACAAATGTGACAATGGTAGTTGCACACCTGTGGACACAATGCTATGGTAATTAATTTATTAAATTTCTTAAATTACCGACATGTCGATACAAGTCTTTTGCAAGGCATTGAATCATCCCTCAATAACCAAACAGAACTCATGTTGAAATATTGGTAATTTATTTTATTGAATTAAAAATTTTTTTTTTTAATTTTAAGAATTTAGCTTCTCCAATCCTACCCGAATCTGGGATGCCCAATTGCCAATTCAGGAGAGAGGGACGGTTCATGGCTCTCCTCCGAAGCACATGACTGTCAATACTGCTTCTTTGCACTCATTGGATTAATCCTCACAAGTTCAGAACGAGGGCGGAGGATACCCGAACATGAAGAAGCTTAGAATCTTCCTGATGAGCGCCCGTCTGGCCAACAGGAGGCGTTTGAGCAATGAAAAAAGCAATTTTTTTTATATTGCCCTTCCGGGCAGACCCTTCCCTGTTTGCATCCCTGTAGTGCAATTGCCAATACTGCGCTACTCTGAAAAAGATGCCGACCACTGCCGGTTGTTACGATCGGGGCTCGATCCCGCGCCGTGATAGTCACTTCTGCTCTGCAAAGCAGTGTTTTAACCGAGTAAGCTATCTGGCAGCTCCAGAAATATTGGTAATTTAATATGTTAATTATTATAGCATCATGGCTGCAAGTCTGCAACTGCTCTTCTTCGCATCAAACTTGCAACCAAACTTTAATTTGTTCACTTATGAACAGGTGAGCAAGGAATGCTTCCTTTTTAACTTCATTGTCCATTGCATCACTAAGTTATCGGTCATTCTCTTATGCACATTATTGATGACGCAAAACAGCAATGTCTTTCACTGACTGAAACGCCTCGTTTGTAGTTCAGCCTTGTCTTCCATTACTTGTGAACGTCACTCTCTGACACATTTGCATAATGTCTGCTCTCTGGCTAGTTTGCCTCACCCTCAGAACAGTGGTGTTTTCAGCTGTTCAGGAAGGCTCTGGAGCTGAAATCCAGTTAAGGGTGGTTATGTCAGTGGCGTGACATTTCCGACACACATGTTAAGCGATAAGCCAATCACAACAGTGCGTGTGCTTTAAGGGAGGGGGCCTTAAAGAGACAGAAGCCAAAACAGCCCATTTCAGGCTTAGTAAACCTGAACTGCAGCAAACCCAGCCAGTACAGCTGAAAATAGGTCCTTTCTGATCATAAAAACAAGTGCTTGTAAATTGACCGTAAAAATATAAACATTACACTGGGAAATGGGCATAATATGGCCTCTTTAATTTTGGTTTAACACGCCGTCCTGACTTTTCTCTGATTAGGGGTGGTACATGCCAGCCAAGTCTTGTAGAAATGTACAGTATTCTGACATTTGAAATCTATTTTTAAGAAGTCTGCTTTGGTGTGTTTTAAGAGTTTGATTGAAACTTGAATGGAACTCCAGTCTTCTTTTCCGTTAGTTACTCTGTTTGTGTACTCTGTATTTGACAGACGTGCCTGTGGCTGATTTCAAAAATAACCATCCCCTCAGAAAATGCTTTGTTTCTCCAATTTCATGTGGATCTCTTTTATACTTTCTGTTTAAAAGGATTTTTTTCAGTGAGTTTCAGCAGGCTTATTTCCCAACTGTTTATATTGAACATACTGTGTAGTGTAGGTATCGCTGAAATAATACTTCCAAAAATGTTTCAACATAAAAACCGTTCTTGGCAGTTAGCTGGTAAATGGAGGGTAAACAGTGAATGAATCCTCCTTGACACTTACTGTGGGTCCTTTCTTATCTGGATGAGGGATCAGGGTCTGCCCCTGCTTTCCTTGCAGAATTATGGTTCACACTGGTGCAGTTTTCAAAAGAATGTTAGGACAGGGAGTAAAATAGCTACAAATAGTGTCTATTAAAAAGCATTTACCATAGCTGTCGTCATGATATATGCGCTTAAGCACACAGATGTGAACGATCCGAATAAAATCGCCAGGGCCTTCATTGCCTGTTGTTGTTTTTTTTCCGCACTTATTTGCCTCTAAAACATTAAACAGCAACCTATCAAAGATGTCAGGTGAACGTGCATTAATATGTGCGTGCGTGTGTGTGTGCATGTGTGTGTGCGTGCGTGTGCGTGTGTGTATTTGAGCATGTGGTGTGCAGGGGCACGTGGGCACATGTGCTTTATATAATACTGCACGAGTTTTTCTTTTATTGATCTTTCATTTAACCAGGTTAATCACCTTGAGATTAGAAATCTATTTTGATTTTGCGGGCAAGACCTGGCCAAGGTAGTGAGAAAACTGAGGAAGAGAGATGGAAAGAAAGAGGGAGCGAGTGTGTGTGTGCGTGTGTGTGTATGTCTGCATGGATCTGCATGAGTGTGTTCTTATCTCGTGGGGAAGTTGGTAACAGTATTGAGATGATCCATTTCGCCACAGGTCTCCATAATAGCCAAGCAGTTTTCAGGATGAAACCTCCTTAAGAAGCACAAATATTCAACAGCTAGAGACAGACTCGCCTGTTAAAGTATTTGTACGGCCAGTGAAATTGGATTTCAGAGAGATAGGATTAGAAGAAAGGAAATTGATGCTGATATTATTGCAGCCTGACTGTGCTCATGTGGGAGCCAGAGCGATTTGGGGTTACGGTAACTTCGCCATCTCCCGCTGTAATACGAGTGTCTGTTATTCTCTCTACGGGCGGTGACTTCGCAACGCAGGGTAAGCATCCTTTCTGTACCCATTTTACAAAGCTTTTTGACTGTTGCCCGTTCATCTTGGTAAAAAAGCATTGAGAATTCACTGAAGGTCTCCTCTATCAGTGTAGAATCAGGTATGTTAGCGCTGGGCTATGACAAATACCAGCACCCACATTGGCCCGTTTTGGACAAGATTGGACTGGAGACCCCCATTCTTTTCTCATGGAGGAATTTGTATCAAATAAAATATTTTTAGCAAAAACACAAGGTGTATGTGGCTAGAACTGCATAATTCTTAGTAAAATGTCGTAATACAGCCACATGGCGGCCTTGTAGATGACATGTTTTATGTTTAATTTTCCAATTATCACCAAAATCAGGAGGGATCCTCCGCATATCACTATTGACCCCCAAAACAAAAAAAAAAAGCAAACAAATATTGTAATCTTAAGAGCGAGAACCATACATTGTGACGATTGCAATATGCGCCCATCAAGTGGAATATAAAGACAAAAACAGATTCAACCAAAACTGTACCATGAGGGACAGCAAGCTATATGTAAGCCATTTCCCTATTGAATTTTTACTTCTTCATCTGTAAGCACAGGGATGAGCTAAGCTGGGTGCCACAGCTCTGTGAAAAATGATCTGATCATCGCCACAATCAATAGGGATCCCATTCATATCAATATCAACCAACAAAACAAACATGAAATGGATACAGCAAAAATTGTCCCCTGTAGAGTGAAAGCAAGATGCATACAGTGTGTGCCATGCATAAGGATGTGCCAATTTTGGTGCCAGAACTCAGTGAAAAACTTTTTCAATCATCACCAAAATCAATAGGTGTCTTCATCATGTCACCATGGACCCACAAAACAAAAATGAAGTGAATCAAACAAAAATTGTAGTCTGTAGAGTGAGAACAATGAATTGTGGACGGACCGACGGACAGACCGCCAGATCGCAACATACGTCCACCATCCAGTGGAGTGTGCCTCTAATGAAATGCAAGGACACACTTAATGTCCAGAAGTGTGTAGACCTCCGTGGCAGTAATTGAGAAACTGTTTGTGTTGGCAGCCCAAACTTGCTTTGCTTTGTGGCGTCTGAGCGAGTGCCAGGCAATTATGGAGGAGCTGTTAATGGAATCGCCCAAGCTGCTGTTTTCTGATGCGCAGAATCAAATCAAGCTTTACAGGGTCAAATGAAATGTTACTGAGGCCATTTAAGTCACATTGCTGGGAGCTGTTTTAACTCTTAACTCTTTAACAGTGTGGGTTCCTTTACATTGACTCGCCTTCATGTGCTTTGCAGAAGCGAACATTTTGTTTCCTGCACAAAAAGAGGGACGAGACTGCCCTCGTTTAAGCGTTCAGAGGCTGTCTCACTGCTTGATTACGGGAGGCAGTCAGCGGCTATGAATCTTCGCTTGACTTTGTTTACTCCTGTGAGCAACTGCCTCTGGTCCACCGTTCCTAAAATGAAACAAAAAGCATTGTGAAACTGAGAGGTAGAAGAATGCTCGAATCTCCCCGACAGCAGTCGCGTCCAATAAAAATGAGCTCGATGTTGGCTCTGAGGGTCCTCTCTGGCATATCAAGTTACCTAGTTAATCAGGTTCTTTGTTTTCCCAGCTAATTGGTTTAAGTGTTTACCTTTGCATGAAAGGGACAAAAAATACATGCAAAATGAGGGGAAATTTCCTATGTATGGCAGTTCAGAGACGCAGGGAATTTTTCCAGAATTTGCAGGGATTTTGTTTGCTTAGCAGAAGGGTAGTCAGTTCCGTTCCCACAGGAGCGCAGTGATTTCGGGGGCTTTGTTTCGGCCGCTCACCGCTGACTCTGAGGTAATTAGCTGCGCAAACTACCGCTCTCTTATCTGCAGAGAAACAAAAATGGAGTACATGTGTATTTCTTCACTGAGAGGAAGCTCCCACATATTTTAATCATGTGGTTTGACCCACAGCAGGGGTGTCCTTGTTAGAAAATAATAAAATAAAAACATTAATAAGAACTGGGCATTTCCTTGGAATGCGGATGTGTTTGCTCATTAAAAAGTTATGAAAACAGCTCCAAGCTTTCCCTCCATTGAATACTACAGGGAGTGCGTTTTAATATTTCATGCGCACTCTCTGCCCTGCATGCTATCTCCCTTTGCTATGTGTGACCTTGTCAAGGTTAATAACTATGTTATTCTTGTCTCTACATACGTTGCGCTCAGTTTTTTTTTTAACGGCAGTGCCCAGTGGTTGTTTTTTTCTGATGTTTAAGATGAGAGAATAATTTTTTATGCATGAAATTCCTGGACCTCTCGCATACATACACAGGATTGGAGCCATACAGAGTGAGTTATTCCATATATTCAAGCGGAGAACACAGCGCTTACAATCTTGATTAGCAGACAGTTAGCATCGCTGGAGAGAGGCTTCATGCAGTCATGCATGATTGGGTTGAGATCGCATGTGTGTAATCGCTGGTCATAATGGAGCTGTGCTTGTTGCCAGAGGGTTGCTGGGTTGCATCCCAGGCTGGGCGATAACCTTGATTAAGTTCGTTCTGTAAGCATTGAGTGCGAACAGCTTTTGTGACCTGAAGGTTGTACATTTAAATGCCAGATGGGGATTCGCGACTGTAGCCTTCAAGAAGACTCTTCGCCTGAGGCAGTCACTTCATGTATGCTGCCTGCTAGTTTTCTTTAGGGCCTGATGCTTTCTCAGCCAGATCTCCTGAATTCTGCCATCTTGACCGGAAAACTCCATCAATTTGATGCCTTTGATTCAGTTTCACTTTATTGTATGGGGCTGTATGGACCATGTTGGTTTTTTGACGGTATAATCTGTGTCTAGTATGCAGACTGGTAGTTAACTGGTCATTGAGAGAAGCTTCAGTGCATTCTCTTGCACAGAACGTGCTGACACCCTTCTTGTAGGCATTAAAAGAAGTTGAAATAATGTATCTAGGCTAGTCTCTGCTCCTACCCTCATACTGCAGAGGCTTATGTCAAGCTGCTTTATTGTAGCAGTGAACTCAGCGGGTCTTTCAGGACTGCAGTTGAGATTTTCATTGCTTTAGTTTTCAGGCTTGTGCAGGATAAGCGGCGAGAGATTTTCTGGATGTCATGTTACATTCAGTGTTCCTGTAAAACAAAATACTGTTGTTGAATCATTTGTGCTTGGGCGACTAGACCAACATTCCTTGACAATTTGTTAATCATTGCACGTCTATGTGTATTACTGGGCAAAATTTTCTTCGAGCTGAGCGACTTTATCATTTAGTTTTTTTTTCACCATTAAAATTAAATTCTGAGATGCATTCTATTCGCGCAATTCCCTGTTCAGGAGAAATTCAGCTATTGTAAATTATACAGGAGTCTCCCATGTTAGTTTTCCTCTGAACTGATCAGCTATGTGTCCGTTGTATATTAAGGAGGTACTTGTTCGTGCACAGTATAGACCCATTAATGTGCTGTATTAAAGATACATTTGTTTAACGCTGCTTACTTTTAAAAGTATGGAGTGAAACATTATCTCTTTGTTATGGTCTGGGACTATTTCGATCACCTGGGGTTTCGGTGTGAGGATACTGCAGGGTACCTGAACTGCTTCTGATTTATCCGGCTGTATAAATGGATAGTACCTCAAAACACTGTCATGCTGTACATGAGCAGATTATATAAAATGCATTTTTGTTTGCACTTTAGCCACTTTGCGCAGAATACTAATAATGGCAAATTTTTCCTGTTATGAATGAGCGTATTTAGGCTTTTTTAACTCATTATTGTCACAGAGACTGTGGAAAATTATTTTGGTGAAGTAAGACATTTGTAAATTTATTAACAGAATTATTTAGGAATTTATGGACGCCGCAGTCCATATCTGCACAAAGGGGTTAAAAAAACAAGTGGATTAACCAAACTGACAGGAGAATTCAGCTCTGTCATCATAAGGGGGTCATTCTGCATGGAGGACTCAATAGACTGATCTCTTTATCCGTGAAAACATTCACAATTTAGGTTTGTCCTCTGTGGGTGTGGGTGTGCAGACCTGTAAGATGTCACAGGAAGAGGAGGTAGTGAACTATTTTTATGGATTTCCTGTCTGTTTGCTCCACAGCAAACTACTGGAACGCGGCGTCCTTCACCACACCTTCATCCTATCTCCACTTTCCCACCTTCGAAGGGGAGACGAGCGCTGACATCTCCTTCTTTTTCAAGACATCTGCTCCATATGGCGTCTTCCTGGAAAACCTCGGCAACACTGATTTCATTCGTCTGGAGCTGAAATGTGAGTGACCAGCCACGTGAGGCACATTGCATTAACAGTTTCCCTTCAGAGACCCACTTAAGTGGGTCCAAAAAATGTTACTCTGTTTTGGATTGAACGGACATTATGTTCGCATGCTTATAGACCGGGGTCTGTTTCCCAAAAGCACAGATGCTAACTTACATAGATGCTTTTTGTAAATGGGCCCCAAGTTGGGCATGGGTGATCAATTTCAGGAAAAAATCTAAATAAATTGATTCACATGCATAATGTATGCAGATGCTTTTGTTCACTTTCCTGGCCAGGTTTGGGTCTAATTGCCCCCTTCAAAGGTGGAAGGGTCACTGCAGATCAATGCGCAGTGATTCTTTGCAATCACCTTTATATCCTATGATGAAGCATTTTTACCATGATATGAGTGGTCTCTTCCAGGATGACAATAGCGCAAGCCCCGCAGGACACAAGGAATCTCTGAATGGTTCTATGAGTATTAAAATTACAGCATATGCTGCTTTCGATCTCCAGATCTTAAACTGAACTAAGGGAAGATTTCGTTACTTTATGCTAGACAGCTCTCTCCCTTGTTATCATCATCGAAGCACCAAATGAGGGAATATCCCTAGGAATAAAAGCAGTCCATCCCTCCGGTGAGGTTTTACACTTTAAGGAGTGTTGAAGCTGATCCAGCATCTTGTAGAGGCCTAACACTTTACTAAGTCTGTGTATGCGTATTTTCCATTGATTAGAGTACAAGGTTGGAGTTGAATTAACATGACACATTTTTATTGTGTTGCAACGGGAAAAAAAATGTGCTAAAATACAGGGTTTTTTGGTGTTTGTTGTGTGGGCTAACATTATACATTTGCTATGGTGGAAAAACTGTATTCACTGAAGGGCAAAGAAGGACAAAGATTTTTTGGGTTTCAAAACTCTGAGCCATTCCTGGACCATTTGAGCCGCACGTGACTTGGAGCTGAATCTTTTGTCACTCCGTTTTTCTCTGATGTACCACCTCTAGGCCTCTCCCTCAGCCAGGCGCCGCTTTATGACAGGAAGTGTAATGAAAACGTGAACATGACCTCGGAGGGGTTTTTGATCGGTGATCTCAGGGCCACAGTCTCCCTTGGCTGGAGTCTGAAAATGGCAGGTGTGCTGTGCGGGTCAGAGTTCTACTGCCACAGGCTCAGAGGCTGGTAGATTTATTGTGTTTTCTGGTTTAACATTTAACAAAACAAAAGTATTTTTCCTTTCCTTTTCTGATACCTTTCTCTTGAACATTGTGCTGCCAAAAAGACTTCCTCATGATGTAGGCTGTGTTCCAGACACAGAGAATTTTAAACCTGCTTGGTAAACACAAGAGATGAGAAATTGCTGCACGCAATTCTTTTCTGTTGCCCATAAGATTTAAAACTCATATTGAAGAGGCTTCATATATGTCTTTCCTTTTCAATGAAAGAGGACTTGCCGCACCCGAGGTATTTTGAAATGAATGCAAATCTAAGTATGAAAGCGTAGTTTTGAGAACTATCTTTCTCCAACAGCTGTCCTCACTGCAAGTTTCTATTCACTTTCTTCCACACTATTTACAGAACGGAATATAATCCCAAACACACAAAAAAATAAACCATTCCGTTAAATCCTCTGCCTCGCTAAACTACTCGCTCAGGTGCCTATGTTAGAGATAGCCCAAAGTCACGTGTACAATTACACCGTCACACTGCAACAGTCTGTTTGCTCGGGAGTGGATGTATAATATTTTATCAACATTTTATTGTTTGCATAATTCCACACTGGCCTTTTTTTTTTGAGTATTTTGTCTCGGTTTACCTCGTTTTATACGGTGTTGGTAGCTGATTACCGTAAAGAATAATGACAGGCTGGAAAAGGCTCCGGCCCCTTGTGCTCTGCGTTTGAAGTCTCATTCCTGTAAGCGCTATAGCATAAAACTCCATTACATTACATTCATTTTACAGGCTCTCATTCAGAGTGAATTGCAGCACTGGAGAGCATAAGTGCATTTACCCGACTACGCGAGCAGTTGCGCGCAAAAAATTTTGCTGGTCGAGCTTACAGCATTCGCAGGCATGGGGGGTTCAGGTATAGCGCTCCGTTCCATCAATCAAATATTCTATTTCTTACTTATTTGTTTATTTATTTGTGGGGGTTGGGGGGGGTTGTGGGATGTCCCTTTAATGTAGCTGCTCTCCTCCCCCATGTCAGCATGTGAAGATTCTGTCTCTTTGATGCCACTGTCGGAGAACAAGGAAGAGCCTGATTTAAAAACTGGGTTTTCACATTTACTGATAGTTCACAAGGCCTCCAACTTGTCCGCACGATGAAAGATGGCAGAGGTTGCTTCCATCCACTCGCGGTTTCCTTTTTTGTGGTTTACGACAGAGTGAGCAGATTACAGCGAGTGGAAATCAGAGCTACTTTACCTGAGGTGCGGCTGAGCAACAGCCTGGCCTTAAAATAATATAAAGGGAGGAGTGAAACGAGAAAGGAAAGCACTGGAATGCGGCAGATTCTTGTAAATAGTTTTACTTACAACAGGCCAGATGTTACCCCAAGATTTTTGTACTAGAACATAACGGCCAAGGTGACCTGAAGATTCTGCTCCCTAAACGAATGTTGTTAGTCTATAGAAAGCCGCATCAGCACAGCTTTATGTATTATGTAATCTCCACTGACTGTTTTTTTCTGTACTTCTGCATTTAACCCTCCCAAGTAAGCGCCCTGTCAAATCAACTCTTCCAGGGTCCAATTAAGCCCACTTTGGCTTTAATCTAGTCAAAAATGCTCCGTGAGAGTTGAGTTACTCTGTGAGACTCTTGATATTGATTTGTGTTTTGTGTGCTGAAAAAAGTGGTTAGAAATTATGAGAAGGCAATGAATTGTGTGGAAAAAAAAAATGTAATCTTTGCTCTTTCAAGTCACAGTATGTCGGTGAGGTTTCTGGATTTCGTGAGCGCGCTCAGGCTTTTATTGGACCTTCAGGCCTCCACCGTGTATTCTCTTCGTTTTCCATTCTCTTTAAACACGCTTCACCTCATTTCGTGATCGTCGATCAAAGAGTCTCTTTCATCGCGCCATTTGGAATCAGGCTGTTTTGGAGTTTCACACAGTGACTATTTTCAACGGAGAAAAAATATACAGAAAAGCAGCTATTAATCCACTGTGGCAAAAATGTTATATTGTCTTGCCCTGATCCTTGCACCGCCAGTGTACCGCCACAGCTTTAGGTCATGATGTGTTCACTTGTCAAGTTCGAAAAGGATCGGCCAAATAAGAGAGTTACAGCCCGGTTAGGAACATATGACAGAATAGGACTTGAAATTTGGACAAATGATGACACACAGACGGACATGTGACCTTGTGACATACTTTTCGGTGTGATACGTTGTGATGTCATAATGCATCTGCCTGGGAAGTTTCGTTGAAATCCGACAATTGGTTCTTGAGTTATGGCTCCGGACGGATGCACAAACTCATTTTAATACCCCCAACAACAACTATGTTGTTGCGGGGGATAATATCAGTACGGCCTGGATGTAGCCTTTGACTGCATTGTGTTTGTGTATGTTGACGTATTATAAGATAAGCCGAGTGCCCACAGTGGAGCTAGTGATTCGTAGTTCTCATATTTATTTATGATATAAATGTTATATGCTGGAGAGATCATTTTAAGATTCCAGCAAATTTCATGACCATTGTGGTCTGTCTTATGCCCATAGTGATAAATTACATAGACAGAATTAATTACACTGAGAGAGTTGAATGAAACTGAATGAATCATTCGCTTGAATGACGCGACTCCATTATGCTTTTATTGACGTAACCTGGGGATTCACTGGCATAGTTCTGCCAATTAGAGACAGGACTTGGCTTTGGCTGCAGCTGTTCATTTAGTACTGCCATGAGGCAGCCAATAAGAGCAGAGCTCTTTTTCATTGACTCACCGCCCATGCGAAACTCGGCATAGTTTATGAAAGCAGAGAACAAGAGACTAATTACGATGCTGAATTTCTGAAATTCTGCATGCATATGTGTGTGTGTGTGTGTGTGTACAATATGAAGAGTGCAATATGAGACCTTTAACTGTGATGAGGTATGTGGATAACTCATTTCGGTTCATTTTGATCCATTAAATTCTTGAATCCAACCAGCATCTCTGAAAACTTCATTTTATCATTGTTCACAGTCTAGCTGTTAAAATATTACCCAATGACCAGTTCCACATTGTTGAATGGATTGAATTTACTGTACAGTATCTTCGCAATTTTTTTAATGTCCATTTCACTCGCCTTTACTAAGTTGAAACAGTGCCCTCTTTCGGTGGCAGTTTGCAGAAGCAGGTAATTCATCTTAAGCAGCGGAGCCCAGCCTTATATGGAAGGCAGGTTTTTTGTTTCTTGCTCGGTAATGAAATACATGATTCTGCTTACGAAGTCTTGATTTGAAGACTGTGATTAGTTAAATAGATCAATCGGATGTTGTATCGCCGCGCTGAAATGGAACCCTGTGCACAGAATGGCCCACTGCAGATAAGGTTGGATCTCTTTTATCAAAAGCAGCGGAGGCGCGGTCTCTGTGAGGTTAAAGTGAGGTCAGAGATTTGTCTGACTGAAGACACATCGTGATCCTCACCCTGTGAGACTTGCCTCAAACTGAAACAAATAATTCTCGCTTGGAAATGTGTTTCAATGCCTGTTTGCATTGCATTAATAATGCTCACAAAAGTCTGGATCGATACATATTTTCTATGATACTCTATGCTCTATGACCTCAATTCTGTCAACATCAATCCTCATCTTTGATTCCTGACTGAGCAGAAGTGCTTTTTTTCATAATTACAGCTTTGGCAAGTTACCTTTTATGATTACAGATACTTCCCCACTGTACGTATTTGTGAAAAAATAAGCTTAATGCTTCCATTTAATTGAGATAAGATTCAAGCCAAAGGTCCACTGGATCTGACCCTTTATCTGCACATCAAATTAATTAATATTTTAGCCTTATTTTTCATTATGTTTATTTATTTTTATTTAACCCTTGTTTAACCAGGGAAGTCCCGTTGACATTGAAATCTCTTTTTCAAGGGAGCCCTGGGGGAAGAGGTGGGGGGGGACAGAGGAATTGCACAGCCAAATAGATCAGGGGATGATTAGGCGGCAGATCGAAAGAGCCAGGTTGGGACTTTAGCCATGACACCGGGGAACCCCCTACTCTTATCGAAGAGTGTCATAGGATCTTTAATGACCATTGCGAGTCAGGACCTCGGTTTCACGTCTCATCCGAAAGACGGCATCTCCTTCAGTACAGTGTCCCCGTCACTGCACTGGGGCATCGAGGATTATCCCGCCAGAGGGAAGATCGCCACCTACTGGCCCACCAACACCTCTTCATTATGTAAACCTGACGTGTGTAAATGAAGTGCTTGTGCAGTTGTGTGCGTGTGTAGGAGTGTCTTTGTGTTTGTGTGTGTGTGTGTGTGTGTGTGTGTCTGCGCGCAGGAAGCTCTGCCAGAAGAATTCTGCGGATCCGGAGGGTGAAGGAAGCCTGAATATTCATGACATATTTGACAGCACTTTTATGGAATAGGGAAAATGTAATAAGCCCCATCCTTTGATGTTATGCATGATTTCTCCCAAATTGGCTGTAGATGTCTGTTCTGGGTTGGGATAGGGGTGGCTGGTTTCTGGAGCTCTGTTGGGGAGTGAATCAGACCACGACGGTTTACCCTGCCAAAGTGGGTAAATATTTAATAGTGTTTAGAGTGATAGGGCTGTATACAGTCGCAGGATTTACTAGCGCGTCTTCGAAGAAATGCAAACATCAAAAACAAATGGGATTCCCTCGCCAAAACAATGTTTGCTTCACTTACAGGCGACCATCAAAAGAGAAAACTGAACTGGCTCCCTAACATGACAATCAGAGCAATACAGGGGGCACCAGTTCCCTCTAATCCTGCTGTGTTTATACAAGCATAATCCTACTCAGTGTAAGAGGGTCTCGGTCTCACCGAACCGACTCCCCCTCCAGGCCAGGTTTAACCACTAGACTACAAATGCACAAGAAAAAATAAGTGCTAACACGCTGACGGACAGACGACTGGTGTCCAGCGACAAATGGTGGCAACTGAATCTGAGGTTCTAGAACAGTATCATGGGGGATTCAAATGGGCTGATGTGAGACATGGCGAGTGGCAGGTGACTGATCATAAACACATGACCTGAACAGATAGGTAGTGAAGGTGGGGAAAGCAGAGAGAAAATGCAGATAAACTATTGGGGGCGATGGTGGTAACGTCGTGTGGAACGTAAAGATTGTAGCGCGCGGAACGCGGAACGCGGACTCACAGAGCACATAGCGTCGAACGTAAAGATTCCTCTGGAGTTTCAGTCTTATATTTTGAACTGGGGTTCAAATTCTGAGCAACTCCTGCCCACCGCCTCACCAACGAGCTCCAAATGAAATATGCTGTGCGAAATTTTTTTTTTATTTTTCAAGGACAGACGTCTCAAATCGGCATACGCAGACAGGTGACAAATTAAAGGAAAAACGAAGAATAAATGTGCGGACAAACCTGAAAAATGCAGGTGCTTCTGTTCATTTTGCTGGCATAATTCGCAGCCACTAAAAGGTGAAAAGATCACCGGAAACGAATGATCAGCGCAGAATTATTATGTGTCCTTAATGACCTTTACATCAAATGATGAAGCGCGTTCGTTATGACTGGAGTTGTCTCGTCAACGATGGCAATTGCCCGAGCCTTATAGGGCACGAGGGGTCATTGAATGGTTTTATGAGCATGAAAATGATCTTAAACGTTAGTGTCTGCCTTCACAGTCACCAGGTCTCGTTTGGGAGAACTCTACTGGGACATTTTGGAACACAAGGTTCGACGGCGCTCTCGGTCACCCTCATCGAAGCACCAAATGAGGGAATAGCTCTTCGGAGAATGTAATCCCATCCCTCCAGTAAAGTTTTACACTCTTAAACTCATTACCGAGGTGTGTGAAGCTGATCTGACAGCTTGAGGAGGTTTAAAACCTTACTAAGACTGTTTATGTTGATTTTCTAAAGATTGCTGACGTGCCTGAACTAAAGATAATGACAAAGCACTATGTTATAAGATTGTATGGAGACATTCATTTGTCAGCTGAGGCACAGATATTAGTAACCCAATGAGGGTTTGGAAAAAGCAGTGGCGTAAGGGGGAGTTATGAGCTCTGCAGACGCACTGTGATAGGGGGGCTGATGCATTGCTTTGGGCTAGGGGCCAATTTCTGTCACAGTTTGCATAACCAATCATTCTGCTGGCTTCTGTGCAAGAGGCTGTTTGAGACAGAAGAGTTGAGGGATGGGATTTATTGTGGAAGCTTAAAGGTGCATCTGGGAGCTCAAGGCTGTGAGTCTTCCACTGATACCTGTTAAGTATTTATGCCGCATGCTGCTGTTTGCTTATTCGTCTGACTTCGCCTAAGAGAAGGATGCATGCTCACGGACGAGGGTAATATCATTATTGCAAACTAAAGTGTTGTTTTGTATGATTTCTGACTGTGCCAGGAAGACTTGCCCAATTTATATGTTTGCGTGTGTGTGTGTGTGTGTGTGTGTGTAGTAGAGGGCATGTGTTTGTGTGTTCCACCAGCTCTAATGCCACTTTTCTGTGTCACGGCAGTGATGCTGCAGTTTCGGCTTCAGTAGCGGAGAGAAGGTGTTGGATATGACTCCAGCATCACAAAGCAGGACTAACCACCTGTAAAAGCTGCTGTAAATGCGCAGCTGCGTGACAGTAACATTATTAAGACCTGCAAAAGAAAATTCAGATAAAAGGTTCTGCTAAACAGCATGATTTTTATTCCCACGGTAAGATCTGAATTTCTTTGAATCTATTCCAGGAATGTCCAACCCCAGTTTCCAGACATTTAACATTCTTTGTTTTTAATTCTAACACAGATTAGCTGCTCTGTGATGTCGCTAGCTGTTAAATGGCTGCACTTGGTTTGGGTTTGCTCTGCTAAACTTGGTCTTTGATTCAGAACTTTTTCATTCTTCTAGAGGAGGGAAACCCATCTCTATATGTGGAGAACTACCACTCTGAAAGTATTTACACCAAACCTGACATCACTTAACTCATTCAACAACTATAAATCCTGCTGAGCAGCTGATTACTGTGGAAAACAAACTCCACCAGAATGATAGATCTTGAGAAACAGGGGCTGGAAGCCCTGATCTATTTGAAGAGGACTGGAAGTCCTTGTCCTTGTTTGTGTGACCTGGTTTCGTGGCTTTGGGCCTGTCAGGCTGCACAGGCTGGCGTGCGGCTGCCGGCCAGGGATGATGAGAGGGTGCTGGCAGGTGGTGCCGTGTCTGCTCGGGCTCAGCGGGGGATTGTGGGTAATGGCTCTCCAGGGAGATGCTGGGAGCAAATCAGGAGCTCGCATTGGCTCAGTCCCAAAGCAGTCGATATCCCCTCGCCCGGCTCACTTCTCCTACTTTTGCGCAGAGGAACCCCAGGTTTTTAACTCTGTCTGAATGCAATTAGCGCAGAGAGGTAGAGAACTATATAAGCCCTCCTACAGCAAGTCTGCATCAATCTCACTCTCCCTACACTGGAAGGAGGGCAACAAGAAAAGTCATATACGCACAACTTAACGCGTCTCGGTAGCCATGGCTACAACTCCCTCTGTTTCCCGATGGATAAAGGCGAGGTCATTTCCGAAGCCCTCTCGCTCAATTTGTGCCCTGCCCCTTAATGAGGGGTGCCCTACGAGGCTAAGAGGGAAGCGTCACATAGCGAAACAGTCGGTAGCGAAGCACCAGAAGCTAGTGAGCAATTTGGGGAGCAAAGACACTTTACCAGGGCGGCGTCCCTCGGCCGCGGCAGCGGCATCCAGTCAATGGGAGCAGATGCCGTCTTCTGATTCAGTCATCTCATCGGCGCAGTTAGGGACAGGGTTCTGAGGGCTGGTCCGGACAGACCCCCTCTGCGGAGAGTCGCACAGTGAAAGAGACGACCGTGTCTGTGAACAGACACACGCTGGACCCATCTCTGTCTGGGGATTATTGACTTGAACTCCACGAGAGCCAGTGATGGGAAATTCTGCAACGGAGCCGCCAAGCCCCTCTTTTTTTTAGACATTCAGCACCCTGTTGGTTTTCATTTCAACACTAATTTGGCTCACTTGGCTCCACTAATAAGCAGCTCTTAGGTGATCTGTAACTGTTGAATTGAGAGGTGATTTGTCAGGTTTGGAGTGAAGCCCGCTATACAGCAGAGCCCCGGGGACAGGGGAGGCCGAGAGGGGAAAACGGGGGCGCGGAGATAAAGGAGAAAACAGAGTGGCTTAAAAGTGCGGAGTCATAAAACAAACTCGATAACACTGCTTAAAGCCACACTGTAAAAAAAAATTTTTAAGGCAGCCAGGACACTAACTTTTTTCAGTTGAGACAACTTTTTTTTTTTTTTTACAGTGCAATAATGAAAAAACAAAAGTGAAAAATGCTACCCACACTGCATTTTTTTCCACTTAAAGGAAGGCCCATTGCGGAAACTTTCAGGGCTAGCCTTCCGGTCAATGCGCTTCGGTCTGCCTGCCGAGGTTCCAGAGCAGAGCATCGGTGGACAACTGAAAGGGAGTTGGGTTCCTGCAGAAAGGGGCAGCTAAGTGTTGAGTTTGAGGTTGAGATATCAAAAATCCTTCGTACTGTGGCCAGACTGGTCAGGCCTAGGAGAAGTCCTCACGGCTGTTAGATACGGACTGATTTTTGCACAGTTTATTTAGTTTCTTTTGAAAAAAAAAATACAAACTGATCTGGGTCAACCAATGGACTATCGTTAATCTTTACATATGGGTCGAGGGGGAGTGAGTGCAGTGAGTTCTCGCAGGGCGTGATCAGGCTTGCTTATTTATAAGACATAGCCTCCATTTTCATGCACAGCATTGCAATCGCATCCTAGAATGTGGAATCACTGAGTGTCAATTGGAAAAAGAGATGCGACAGCCTCATCCAGCTACAGTCAGCGCAAAAGGGTATTCGCTCAGCGAGAAAAGCTGGATGGCATGAGTTGTGACTGACGGATAGGTAATGAAGAACAGTGGCGTTACGGGTGGTGAATGGAGCCAAACGCGCGCGCGCACACACACACACACACACACACACACACAAGCTCTCGTGCCAAGCTGTAGTCCCTGGGAGCGCTTGTTAGTGCTGGCCGCCCCTCACCATTGACAAGTCTTTAGGTCTCTGCCGGTCACCTCACACGACTCCACTTCCTGTGACCCAACCCCCTCCAGACCTTCCATTCGGTGACTGACAGGTGCCAATGAGAACGGTCGAGAGAACAGTCTGTCAGCTTCACACCAGCGCATGCTGCTTTACAGGGACAGTTCACCCTCAAAATCAAAAATACTGTCAGTATTTTTGTATCCTCCGTGTTATTTATCCATTTAGATAGTTTTGGTGCAAGTTGCCAAGTTTTGGAGATATCGACCGCAGAGATGCCTGTCCTCTCTCAGATATAATAGAAGTAGATAAGGCTCGGTTCGTGGTGCTCAAACTACCCAGAAAAAACATTAGAAAAAAAAAACTCATTAGCAATGTCTTGTTCCAGAAATCATGACCCAGTTTCTGGAGGTCATCCACGGACCTTAGTGTAAGCAGTTTTATGCAAAAATATCTATTTTCTAGTTTCTACAGTGCTACACCGGCTGTTCGCTTCACTGTACAGCGGGAAGCTTGCATATACTTATGGACCCACAGCTACCCAGTGATGTGGTTTGGGAGTAGAGTTTGGTTTTGCGAGGGCAATACTCTCCATAAACTGTTAATCATTGTAGCTTCTAAAAAGTTACCAATAATAAGTATTACATAGTGTATGCGGTCAATTTATGTTGCAAGCCAAGTAATAATCATTTTACATTTCCCTGGCTAGGTGATTTGAATAGGAATCTAAATGACTTGCAAATCACAAAGCCAGTTGCAGAGAGACTGCCGTTTTGTTTTTTCCATTTGCAATGTTTGATAAGCCTGATAAACATTTTCAAATCATTGTGCCAATGACTTGTGTCTTGTTGACAAACTGCAGTATCTGAGTAAAAAATCTGGAGAGATATCATTATTAATTAATAAATTAATTGACACAGTTAGCAAATAGAGATAGACACATAAACAAGGTTGGAAATTGAATTTATGCTTGCCACCTGTATGACAAGTATTGAGTGCAAATCCTGGTGATGAATTATGTTTATTAAATCAGCCATCTGTTTTAAATGCACTTCAAAAACTTTCCACCTTATTAATATACACCCTTCTCCTGTAAAAGGCTGAATTCAATTCAAATAAACCCAGAACTTTCTCACAAGTAAATGCAGGGCCGGTTTTTTTTTTTGTTGTTTGTTTTGCTTTTTTTCCCGTCAGTCATTTGCTGAGTTTCTCAGGGGAAAAAGGATCAAAACTTTTGCGTTTGAGCTTGAGTTTAAGTAAAGGACAAATATTGATTGATTCCATGTTTTCGTGTGCAAAGTTTGAGACAGAAAGAAGGTAGGAAAACCACATTATGGCAAAGATGAAGATTATGATCCGCAGCAATCATTCGAATTTCGAAACTTTCTTGACAAGCAAATGACTTACAGCAGTGAAAGCCTCGTAGCTATGGAACAGCATTTGGTCAAAGTTTACAGTGCTGAATCTTCCCAGTTGAAATAAGAAAGACTAATTTTATGCAGGCAGACACAATCCTCAGAGAACTTGTTTGACAGCTTCAGTTTACTCTGCTGTTGCACAAACTGCAGAGGCCTCACTTATGAACTACTTGTGCACGCAGATTTGAGGTTTCACGAAAATGAGCCAACAAATTCAGACTTGAAAACTTCCATTTTCCGCAATGCGAGGAGTCCTCGTGGCCTCGCAGCTGAACTGCAGGCTCAGGTCAGCAGTATTTTTCTAGGGCTGATGATCCCTTGCTGTGTTTTAAATCTGGGGTTTAAGTACAGCTCAGCACTAATCCTGCTAATGACCCATCTCACTTAATCTATAGTCCCATTAGCCTGACTAACCCAATGTAAAATTTGAAGCTAGTTAAGCATTCATTAGTTTAGATTGCAGTTTTCTTTCGGTGTAAATTAAATTTTTCTTTGAAGATCTTTTTTTTTTTTTTAAATACTTCAAGTCGGAAATTGGGTGCTTAGCTGGTACTATGTGACCACTTGCTAATTAGAGTTCAGTACTTGCTAGCTGCTCAGTAAATAGGCAGAGAGAGAAAAAGGGTCATAGTGCAGTCTTATCAACCATTAGGTAGTTCAGGAAATTCTCCCCTGCTTTCCACTGTTTTCTGATTTTTTTTTGCTTTTTAAGCCAGAATTGAGTGCCTGCTATTTCACATTCAGTCCTCTTTCTTTGTTCTGTTTTGCACTTTTGTCTGAGACTAGTTTTCTGTTGAAAGCACAATACAAATAAAATTTTTTTTTTAATTATAATGTTGATTCTCCGAGATGCCAGCGTGTCACATTTCCAGGAGGGTAAGTGTTGTGAAATATCACCAAAGAGCAGACTTTTGGGAGTATCGTCCTCTCTTTTAATTACACTCAAGTCAGGGCCTTCCTTGCAAAGTTCCAAATAAAATGCAGTGCTAGTGAGTTGGGCTAATTAGTAAAATAACAAGGTCCAAACTCGCAACATTCATTGGTCTTGTAGCACTATGGTGTAGAACACTATCCACATGTTCATTACAAGCCTTGTCGTCAGTGTTCTGAATCTATTAGCACAGCGGTGTGGTGGCTAACTCTCTAGCTTCGCCAGAACAAGGTTCCAGGTTTGAGCCCCCTGCTGGCAAGGACCTCTCCGCGGAGTTTGCATGTTCTCCCTGTGTTTACATGGGTTTCCTCAGGGCACTCTGGTTTCCCCCGTCCTGAAAAACAGGCACTACAGAAACACTCCTATCAGTGCCTCTGACCAAGATTCTGGCTTTAGAACTGGAGTTGGTCCCCGAGCACTGCGCTGTGGCTGCATGCATAGGACGAATTACCCAATAGATTTTATTTTAATAAAGTGTATCTCATCTTTTGAAATCCACCCCACCCCATTCTTCCCATCTTTTGATGCCCTCCTATCCTACAAAAAGCCCTCGAAAAAATCTTTGAGCTTTTGCATTTTTTCAGCATAGGTATGGACAGATAGAGTTTGTGGGATCTCATTATTTCAGCCCCGTTCATAGCATAACACGTACAAAGCCAAACGCGGGGTTAATTGCGATCGCGCTTCGCTTTGCGCTCGGCGGCGTCTTTGCAGGCAATAAACCCTCTCGCTTCCTCGCATTTCCCAGCAAACGCCTCACTAAATCTCCCTCTTTTATGGCACGGCGGCGCCTTAGCGGCAGGAAGCGACAACTGACAACATGTAACATCTCGCACCGCCGCCCCTTCGAGCAGGAGTCGTCTCCAGCGCCTCAAACGCGCTGCAGAAACGCTTCACGCGGCGTCGCCGGTTTGTGGCGAAGACCAATTTGCCAACAGCTCAAACAGCAAGCTGCGCTGAAATTTGCATGACTAAATTTGTCGGGATGAGGACGAGACTGAATTTTACATTCAAACGACAACAGCCTCCGAAACAGATCTCGGTTCGCGAGCTGACAAGATTAACCACCAGAGAAGAGCGTGGAGATGTTACAAGCACATACGCTGTTTGTTTACTAGTCCTGTGCCACAATCTGGATTTCAATAGTGTACTGTGAAATGTAGTCAGCTGTAAACACTGTGACCTGTAATTCGGTCACATGTTTACAAGTATCATGGTCTATTATTCAATTTTATAGGTTCTCAAAGGGGAAAAAAAAGACAGACGTGCTCTAACAGAATGGCAGGTTGAGATGTGGGTGTGGATATAAAGAATATCAAATGAGATCATGGTATTACAGTGATTCTGTGATGAAAATTTAATAGCGGCCCAGGGGTTTTTACTGGCCGTAAATAACAATAAATTAGAATGCTGTGGCCCAAAATGACCGCACAGAATGTATAATCTCGCCAGTGACTGTGTTTAACGGCCTGCTGTGTGTGTGTGTGTGTGTGTGTGTGTGTGTGCGCGTGTGTGTGTGTGTGTGTGTGTGCTCCTCTGAAGCTCCCACTGTGGTGTCCTTCTCCTTTGACGTGGGAAACGGCCCGGTGGAGCTGAACGTCCGCTCTCCCTCTGAGCTGAATGATGACCAGTGGCATCTCGTCAGCGCAGAGCGTAATGTCAAAGAGGCCATCCTGCTCCTGGACCAGCAGTACAAGGAGGTCCGACCCGCTCCTCCGCAGGGACACACTCGTCTGGAGCTCTACAGCCAGCTATATGTGGGTAAGAGTCACTGCACTGCTGTGGAGCGCACTTTGAGGTCGCCACGGTGACCTATAGCGTACACCCCAAACCTCGCCCTTAAAGCAATACATGAGTGTTTCTTAAACTTTTGACTAAACAGCGCCCCTACAGTTCCTGGGTGTAATTGCACTGTTGTGAATATGCGCATTTGGCCTAGTGGTCCGGAACGGACCGCGGCCACTTCAGGCACTCTTAGTAAAAGAACTGCTGACATTGTAGAAATGGTAGAATGATCATTTGCAATATTTTTAGTCAATATAACAGTAAAATAATTATAAGGCATTTTAAAAATGTATTGCTTTAAAGCCAGATTCAGCTCTGGTTTTCTTTCCTTCTGATTAAGTGAACAGTCATTGCTTCTGATTGGCTACACTGTCATTACATCTGACTCTCAGGTAAAGGAAGGGTGGAAAATGGCCTTTCAGAGAACATTTGGCTTGCACGAGCTGTAAAACAATAATAATAGAAGAAGGGAGGGATAATTAAGCGAGGAGGAGGGAGAGAGAGATAAAAGGGTGCGGGTGGTCGTGCCTGAGAGGCGTGACGGTGCTGTACGTTTGATAAAATTAGTGTTTTACACTATAATAAAGAATAAATATTGTGGAGAAACAACAACAAAAAAACGTAGAGATTGAGGCCCTAAAGGAGTGAAAGAGCCAATTTGAGAAGGAGGAGGGAGACGGGGGGGAGACAGGCGTAATGCGGGAGAGAGGAAGTCGAAGACAAAGACAGGCCTCTGTGCCTCTTGAAAGCAACATTGTTTTCTCATTATAATAATGTTTTTAAAAAATGACACCAAACAGAAAAGGGAAAGTCGGCGAGTGTGCATCCGATGTAGGGCGGGGGAGAGGGAGACAGACAAGGAGCATATGTGTGTGTGTGTGTGTGTGTGTGTGTGTGTGTGTGTGTTTGCATTTTAGTCAATCAGAAATTACTGGCTGTAAAGTTTAGCTAGGGTTTTTGACTCTCTAAATAGCCATACAGCACTCAGCATTCGGTAATTACAGTAACCGCGAGAGGAGTCTCTGTAGTCTCTCTTTAAATGATGCTGGTACGAGTCCTGCATGGGATGTGAGTTTATTCAAGCAGAAAAACCATGTGTATGGTAATTAGGAAGTGGGGATAATTACATTCAAATAGCTGCATTAATGCAAACGGTTCTCTCCAGCTTACAGTGCTAATGTATTTTTTAAGATGGCTGGATTAAAATAGTTAAAACTGAAAATAACTCTCTCCCACTGTATGAGTTGACTGCTCCCCCATCAGCGACGATGATCGGGCCGGAAACGGTTGGCGGTTTTGAGAAAAAGATCACTTAACGCTTGTTATTTACCCATCAGGGTTTCACGGAAACAAAGGCTTAAATGAACCCTTATCATTGCCCCTCAGTACACAGTGTATAATTGTAATTTTATGGCTATTCTCCAAAAGCAGCTAATAGGATGCAGTAACCATGACAAATAAATATTTGTTATGCTGACAGTTCCATATATTTTTTACATAAAAAAAGGAATTATATATATTTATGTATATTAATGGAGGGATTTATTTCACAGTTATAATCGTATAATCCATGTTTGCTCAGGCTTGTTCTTTCAGGCTTGTGAGAAATATTTTTTTGCTTTGTGCAGTAATGCCTTAAACTAATACTCTTATAAACTTCAAAACCAGCATTATACCCCAGAGAATGTCTTCAAATCGCATTTCTGTTTGACTTTAACGGATATGAAGAGGTTTCATTCTGTGGCAAAGGGGATGATGCTGGTAAATATTTTAAAATAATGTGGCAGGAAGAGGTTCAAAAACAGTGATGTAAAACTGAACAATAAAAATGAGATTGAAGCGGTCCTCATGAAAAGTACCCACGACTCACGTAAACAGGGGAGTTCCGGAAGCATATCCTATGTACTTGAGCCACAGGATTGTGCAGTAATATCCCGTTAGGTGGGACTGCATCTTATGAAATTAACCCCTGAGACTTCAAAAAAAAAAAAGTTCAAAGTCAGAAAAAGCACTTTTTTCATATTGTAGGACATTGTCACTAACCTATTCTGTATCTGCTGGTTGCTGAACTTCACTGTAGCTACATTACACTTCTATTGAGTGAAATATTCAAACCCAGAATGCCATGTTTTATGACCACAGCATTACAGCAAATGGAAAATATCTTGATCTTGTAAAACATTTTGCACATTTCCCTGTAATTCAGCATGACACATTTGTGATCATTGGAAACCTTGGGATCTCCACTAGAATTTAAAATAGGCCTGAAGTTTCGCAGGTTTGAATACAGCAGCTGCTTTTGATGGACCCATATATTGGTAGATAGGTTTTATGGGGTTGTTAAATAGTATATTTTAAATGTAGGCCTGTTACAGCAATTAACTTTCAAAAATCTGAGGCAAGGATGCTTCGTTTGTGTGTGTGTGTGTGTGCGTGCGTGTGTGTGTGTGTATGCGTCCACATGCGTGCGCTTGTATGTATGTGTGTCTGTGTGGTTTTTATTGACTTTTACACTACGGTGGGAGCCACGCCACTGGCCTATAAAAGTAGCTGAAAATGTCAGGGCGACTGACACTCCCCATCGAGTTCTGCATGAAGTTCTGTAAACTTCTGACCTATTGCATTTCTCTTTGTAAGGATAGTTCAATTAGCATGAGATATGTTACTATCCACTTGGTTTAATCAAGAGATTTATGACCAGACTGCTAATTTATTTTGCCTGCAACCAGTAACCTGGAAACTAACTTCTTAATCCAGTTATTGAATGACCACGTCGCTGGCAGTTATAAGCTTAAACGTGTTTCTGAGCACAGCTCAAGGTGCTCTTTTAATCACTCTGCAGGCATCAAATGGCGCAGCTGTTTACAAATTTTCACCTCCAGCTAACTTTAATTCCACCTGAGCCTGTGTTATTCTTTAGCACTAATTATCTTTTCAGTTTTGTCCGCTTAATTGATTTTCATGAATGCTGCTGTTGTTGTTAACGCCATATTCTTTTTTTTTTTCCTTTTTTTTTTCAAGTGAGAGAATGAGTTTCCCCGAGTTCTCTAAACATTTGCATTTGAAAACAATTCAGCGATGTATTCGCGGATGCTGCTTTACCGTTATGTGCGTATGCGATGTCGGCGTTTGCCGAGTACGCGTGAAAGGCTGTGAGAGATTGGAGGCTGCTCTCTCACTTAATCCGCTCGCGTTTTTTTTTGCAGCCTCATTATTCTAGCTGCGGAGCTGCTTAATTTCTCATTCTGTTCCGTCTGTCATAACTCTCCGCCTCGCTCGTCCTTGTTATCTTCTCAGCGCTGGTTATGTCTGTACCCGCTCCCTTAGGAGGCCAGAACACTCTCTGCACAGGTGGTGCACTCTCCCATCTCAACTCTAATCATCTGGCTGTAGAGGTTATACTACGCTGTGCTTGCCTAACAAACACACATTTATATTTGCTGAATGTATAAACAACTACATGTAAATTTATACAATTAATATACGGAGGCATATAATCTGGTTATCTGTATGACGGTGTGTGGTGTCATAGCAAAGGGGTCCCGGGGGGAGGTGTACACACGAGCAACTCTGAGCTCCTCTCAGTGAGGTTCATACCTGTTTCGACAGTGACAGTACACTGACAGAGATCACATTCCCGCATGGCTACCGCAATATGAATGAAACCCTCACACAAATTAAAGCTCACTGTCACTACGGCAACCTTTTACTTCCTGTCTTTTCAAATCCAACGTGAACACAGCCTAAAAGCAGAAATTGTCCCTGTCCTAATACTTTTGGAGCTCAGTATGTTCAAATCTGCTTGAACATACCACCACACAGGTGTCCTGTTTGATAAATGTAGTCCCTGCTGTGAAGGTTATTTTAATTAAAGTATATTACATCGTTTGGGGACAGACAAATGGGGCTGTGTCAAGCTGCAACGATAGAATCAAACAACAATGATTGCACGTCTTGACATACTGTGATAATGTTCCGACGCAATTTATCTGGAATGTTCTATTCCTTCTTCGTGTCCTTGAATGTTTGAATACTTGACCGATAATGAGCAGCAAAGAGAAATTTCAACAGCTGTGTCGACAAGTTTAATTAGCGACAGAATCAGGCGGGGAAAAATTATCCAGACACTCTCTGTGACAGCTTGTTTGCTGACAAAAGCGGCGTTAACGCAGCTCACAAACATTTTAATTGGAGTCGGCGACAGTGTGACCGTGGTCTGTCCAGTAAGATGCGGGGCTACTGCTAGTTGCTCGGATCTATCAAAGATGCCTTTAACAGCCATTTAGGTCAAAGGCAATCAGGCCTAACATGCAGGACCGTGTAACTCTAATAAAGGAACTCAATCCCTTAGGAAGAGGCTAATGGAGTCTCTAAGCATTGTGACATTTAATGAGTTTTCAATGGACCACTGAAGAGAGCTTTTTCCGTCCTTAAACTGCCAGCAGAACAGAACGTGTAGTTTTTGTATTTCTGAATGATGCGTGACATCAGTAGTCTATCCCTCAAAGTAGGGCTAACATAACCTGAGCGTAGTTTTTTCAGTCTCACACTAACAAAGCACTTTCAATAGTTAGAGAGCTCATTGAGCTGCTAATTAGTATAGCAGGCTTTCCAGCTTAGGGTTGAGATAAAAAAAAACATCAGACAATGGATCTCCACTTCGGCCACTCTGTGGTAAAAGATGTAAACTTGTAATAAATTGCTGTATTTGACACTATTATTGAAATATGATCTTTCTTTTTTTGGGTAAGCAAGGGTAATTCTACGCTATATCGAGGGGTCAGAGCACAATGTACGTCCATTATAGAGGTTTTGAGAAAAAATGGATGATTAGGTTTGCAAGTGTTCTAGTAAATCAGATGCACATATAGTTGTTGTTCTCACAGAGCTGAAGAAAACAATAGAGTGGACAACATCATTGGCTGAACCAACCAGAAAACGTGAGACACGTCCGCCATCTTGCGTAAGGAATTGGCAGGGGCATTGCGCAATCAAACGCTGTACACGTGCATATGCGACTAGATAAACACTGAAAAACACTGAATTTCTTTCACAGTAAAAATATTATATATGATAAGTGATAAATCTGTTAATTGTAGTATCATCAGCATAAAGGTCACGTTCAGGTCTATTTTTCACATATGCTCATGTATGAACTTCACCTAGAGTAATAACCCTTAAAATATAACTTCATGGAAAAACCATCAACATAATCTCTGTGTTCCACCTCTAAACTACCTTGGTTGTAGGTTTCACACAGTTCCATACGGGATGCTATCCTTCGGTAAGATGGCGAATGCGAATCTTGCAGAAACTGGTCTCGAGTTTTCTTTAGCTCTGTGGTTGTGCTCCAAGCATTAGCTGATTGTAAGCTGTGATCGGGAGTAAAAATATCAAAATCACAAAATTTGGACATGTCACCATTGGGCTCCAAAACCTTCAATATGTGACCATGGTCCCCCCCCCATATCTCCTGCCTGCTTCACTCCTAGGACTATGTATGAAAAGTCTTGTCATTGTTGTCATTTACACAGTGAAAGGAAGCTGTATTAAACACCATCAGAGTGCTAAATGCCGCTATTGCTGCTCAATGATGAAAGATATCAAAATCAAAGCTGTTGAAAATCCCACAGGGGAGCTCTATGAACAAGTCACCACATTCTAGGTTTTCAACAGCACAAGATAAATAAATGTATTTATATTTTAAAAATTTATTTCAGTGCTCTAAGGGATAATAGGAGCGCAGAATTAGAATTTAGGCTCATGTTTATGGTTTGGTTACACGGAGAGAAGCGCAGAGCCAAATAGAGTAAAATTTTCCTCTTTTCTGCATATTCATCATGTCCTTTGTTCCTGTGCAGGTGCAGCCGGGGGACAAAGGGGCTTCCTGGGGTGCATTCGCGCCCTGCAGATGAACGGAGTGACCCTTGACCTGGAAGAGAGGGCGCAGGTGACTCCGGGGGTGAAGCCTGGCTGTTCGGGACACTGCACCAGCTACGGGATGTACTGTCGCAACGGCGGCAAGTGCGTGGAGAAGTACAACGGCTACTCGTGCGACTGCGTCTCCACGGCCTACGACGGACCCTTCTGCACCAAGGGTGAGGGAGCATTAGTCTGCTCGTCACGGGCGCGCGCGGATCGATACCGCGGCCCTCTGTTATCGCGCCCCCTGGCTAGACCGCTTCCACTTATTCTTTAGTAAACTGCCGCTCGATAAGACGCCGTTTGAACAGAAAAGAGCGATGTCATCTGTGTCCTGTCCCCCCAGCGCCTCAATTTGCTGTAAGTGCCGCTGCATTGTGTTGTTGTTAGTGATACAGGGCGTCCTGCACTTAAAAACAAGGCTGCCTTGGCGGAGATCATGCCTGGATATTGTCTGGCATTAAAAAAAGTGTTAAAATTTATGTTGGCCTGTAAAGGAAGTCTGGGCAATGGTGGGGTGAGGTTTGCTTCACAGAGCTTCTCTCGCGCTCTCTCTCTCTCTCTCTCTCTCTCCCTGTCTCTCTCTCTCTCTCTCTCTCTCTCTCTCTCTCCCTGTCTCTCTCTCTTCATCATATGCTGTAATTTAGTCTGTGTGACATAAATTTGTATGTGGCCTTGTTAGCATTATTTTAGTGCTGGTTCCATCAGTCCTGTGTCTGTGATTAAATGAACACTTGGAAAGCATTACCATTTTACCATTTTATTTGCTGCGATAATGTTGTTGAATATGCTAAACCTTTTCAAAAATGAAAGATCTGGAGACCTTAAAAGTGGAATGTTGCTATCGACATGCTAAGGCTGAAGTAGAGCGGAACTGCATCACCTACTGGCCTCAGGGCGTCAGCTCTTTCAAATTTTGTTTTTGCTTGTAGTTCACTTGTTGCTCATAATAACATAGTTTTAGCAACATGCGCATTTTATGGACGATGAAGGTTTCATTTTCTCGTGGTTGCAAGGATTTGCATATGTTATCTCACTAAAAAAACGTACAGCATCTCAGGCAGCAGTTTTACTCATAGACCTTATTTTGCCGATGTCCAACTTTCCAACTCATTTTCCTCATAGACGATGAAGAGATGGAGCTGTAAGTAGAAAAATGCTAACAAAGCCGTGATCTAAATCACGATGGGGCTGCGACTCACTATTACATATCAGAATGTACATTACATCAAATTCATGTCTGTATGTGTGCGTGTGTATATGTGTGTGCATTTGTGTATATGAGGGTATACCATCAGGGGCCGCTGTTGCTTGGTTACCATGGTAAAGACACCGCCCTATAGGTCAGTTTTGGCTGCTTTAGCCCTCTCTCTGTCTCTGCCAGATGTGGGCGGATTCTTCGAGGCGGGCACCTTCCTCAAATACAGCTTCCTGCCGGAGGCCACCGCGGCGGCCGCAGCGACGCAGGTGAGGGAGGTGAAGGGCGTGGCCCAGATGCCGCTGGGCGAGGCGAACCTGACGCGGGAGGAGGTGTCCCTCAGCTTCAGCTCCTCCAGCGGCCCGGGGATCCTCCTCTACATCAGCTCCAGGACACAGGACTACATGGCAGTGGTGCTGCGGCAGGACGGTGAGACGCGCCGCAATTGGGCAGCGAGCTGAAGGAGATGCGCTGTGATTGGGCTGTGAGTGGGGAGAGACACGCTGTGATTGAGTTGTGAGCTAGCAGAGATGCACTGTGATTGGTCTGTGAGTGGGGAGAGACACGCTGTGATTGGGCTGTGAGTGGGGAGAGACACGCTGTGATTGGGCTGTGAGTGGGGAGAGACACGCTGTGATTGGGCTGTAAGTGGGGAGAGACACGCTGTGATTGGGCTGTGAGTGGGGAGAGACACGCTGTGATTGGGCTGTGTGTGGGGACAGACACGCTGTGATTGGGTTGTGAGCTGGCAGAGATGCACTGCAATAGGAGCAATCTGATATACAATACGGCACATCGCCAGGTGGATATGACGGCAGAAAATCGCGTGCAAAATGTAAAAATGTCGATGAATGAACTTCTGCTCATATCCGCGCGCGGTCGAACGCTAGCTAATATAATGCCGATTTATAGCGTTTAGTAGCAAAACGTGAACTCCGGCTTTGAATGGTTTGTAGCGTTCATTTGAATTTTGTGGTATTTTCACGTTCATATCTGCGTATCCACGATTGGGTCACAGGCAGGGTAGACACACTGTGATTGGGCTGTGCTTGAGGAGAGACGCAGTGTGATTGGGCCGTACGCGAGTAGAGGCATGCTGCGATTGGGCTTCAGGTGGTGGAAGAGGCTCAGCTTTGCTCTTACCCAGGGATCATTCCAACTGCTGACTTTTCATCTCCATTCTTACTTTCTTTGATCCTGAAATCAATCCAGGTTTATCATTATTAAAGCGATTCCAAAGTCTGACTCATAAATGATAAGGTAAGGTAAGGTAAGATAAGGAGACTTTATTGATACCCAAGAGTAGATTTGTTTGCAGGTAAAAAGTACAAGCTTACACAACAACACACAACACAACAACAAAACAGAAGACAACAAGATAAAAACAAACAAACAACACTGACACTGATTGATCTGTCAATCCTCCTCACCCCAAAATGAAACATACCTACTTTGCCTGTGGCACCCTTTGCATCAAAATAACGCTGACAAGAGCAAAGACCTGGATTTGGCAGAATACGTGTTCCTTCAATTGAGCCCCTAACAACCATACCGGGCCATCCCACACTTTTGGTGAAATTGCGTTGAAGTAGTCAGCATGTGCAGAAAACTGAGATCTACATTTCCTAAATGAGCCAACCAAATCTATCCACATGGATGGTTCATACAAGCAAATGCCCTCTCTGCCACTGTGCATGTGCACTGCACTGCCTAAGCCATAGTGGGGCATCCCTCAACTTTCCCATAATTCAATGTAAACATGGTGGCAAGGTATCTCACCGATGAGGAACTGCTAGCTATGAGTGATGATGGTGAAGTGGAAGATAATGGAGACCCAGAGTTTGACCCAAATGAATCAGAAGATGATGGTTCCTCTTCAGAAGGAGGTACCTTTCAGTTTATATGAAACAGAAGTGCATGCAAAACCTGCCTGAGAAGTGCATCACGTAATTTTACATACCTTGAGTTTTTAGCAAAAGCAGTGTTTCTAGTTCCCAGTTATTCAAGATGACACAGGAGGCTGGCAACTTTGAGTCCCATTTTCTCAAAAGTTCCTCAACATGGGTTGGCCCGGTGTGGTTCT
The DNA here is from genome assembly GCA_029721435.1 of Gymnothorax reevesii. NCBI lineage: Eukaryota > Metazoa > Chordata > Actinopteri > Anguilliformes > Muraenidae > Gymnothorax > Gymnothorax reevesii. The sequence continues at coordinate 22,750,241 of CM056577.1, read as the reverse complement.
TAGGTGCACAGTTCTAAGCTTACTTACTTTTCTTGCTTCTTTTCCTCAGGTGGACAGGAGGTAAGGAAAGGAAGGAAGGAAGGACTTGATAAATTGGCTTCTGGATTGAACCTGCGATGCTTTTCAAACCTTCCTGAGCTGTGTCCCTCTGGATCTGAAAATGTCTCTCCTGCGAAGTCTCAAGGACATCTCATTACCTCTTAGAGTGCTGAAATAATTAAAAAAAAAATATATAAATTTAATTATCTTGTGCCCTTGAAATCCTATCAGGTGGCGACTTGTTTAAAAGAGCTCCTGCAGGGGAGCTCTTTTTTGTTGTTGTTAATAATTTGGCATCTCCCACCCTAATCTTTAATGCCCAATTCAAGAACTATGTACAACCCCAATTCCAAAATAGTTGGGACAAAGTGTAAATTGTGAATAAAATCAACAGGCAATGACTTCCAAATCACACCAGCCAGGATTTTATTCACAATAAAATGTGGAATGTCTCAGTTTCAACATTTAAAATGTTATCTATCTGTTGTATTGTAAATATCATATTGGCTCATGTGATCTGAAAGTCATTGAATTTTGATTTCATTCATAATTTACACTTTGTACCAACTATTTTGAAATTGGGGTTGTACAAGGCTTACTCATTTGTGACCCCTTTTTGGCAGCTCAGAGGCGAGAGACAGTTCGCGCCTCTCCTCCGAAGCACACGCCTGTCGCCCCTGCATCTTTACACTCATTGGGCCTCATTGGACTTTTACAGTCATTGGTCGAAACTTTTGCAAGTTCAGAATGTTGGCGGAAGATACCTGAACATGTACAAGGTTAGAATCTCACTGACGAGCGCCCGGCTGGCCAACAGGAGGCGCTTGAGCAAGAAACAAAGAAACCATTTTTAATATCCTTTCCTGGCAGTCCCTTCCCAATTTGCATCCGTGTTGCACTTCAGCCAATCGTGCGCTTGCTCTGCCAACCATTGCCGGTTGGCATGACCGCGGATCGAACCTGCGCACAAAATTACGGTTAGCTACTTTTTAAATTGTTGGTAAAATGGTATCTTCTAAGTAAAAACAATGAAATGTGTAAGAACTTGCTATGAATATTCTACACCCTGTATATAATTGATAATACGTGTGTGAGCGTAGACGTGTGTGTGCATGTGTGCGTGGGTGTGGATGTGTGAGTCTTAGGATGTAGGAACATGTATATAGGTCTACGGAGGCAGGCAAGGGTGTGGGGATGCTCTGCACATGAAAATGTTGGTAAATGAGGTAATGTGTGGGTATGTATTGGGTGGAAGTATATGTTTTCTACAAGTTGTGTGTTGTGCATGTAGATGGTAGATGAATACGTGTACGTGTATATATTTAGATACGTCTGTATGTGTTATGTAATCTATAAAATATTTGAAGTCGATGTCTGTCTGTCTGTGTGTATGTACACGTTTTTCTCCTACATTTCTCAACCGATTATCACCAAATTTGGTGTGAATATCCACTTGGACACCAGGAAGGACTTGACGTCGCCCCATTTTTGAAAAAAGGTCATGCACTCAAAAAAAAATCGCTATTTCACTCCGGGCAGCTGGTAGCAGCTTGTGTACAATATACTGTAACAATGCTGAGCTTCAGAATCTCGTCTGAATTACAGCGGTACAATACTGCACTAACTGGAAAACAATGGAACGGAATATCTTGGCTTTGTGGACTGCTGACATTATGAAATACTCCACAATCTAAAACTGACTGAAGGGACATTTCTGTCACGGAAGAGCTGTCTGTTTGTTGTAGCAACTTGTTCAGCTTTTGTTTTTATGATGTCATGTTGCTTTGTGTGATTTTCTTTCTTTTTTTATGCATAGGTGTCGGACCCCAGGAAGAATAGCTACAGCTATGCTGGAGCTTAAGGGGATCCTAATAAACTCTAAACAACTTTGATTTTGATATCTTACATCATTGACCAACAATGCACCTAACGCTCTAAGGGTTAATCTCATGCTGGGACTTCTCTCCCTCTGATTTACTGATAGGCCGCAGGTTAAAGGTCAAAGTTACCGCCTCGCCTCTTCACTCCGATTACCATTACCACAAGCATAATTGGCAAGTGGGACTTAAATCTCCCGAATGGCCTGTCTCTCCTACGTCTAAAATGACCATGAATCCTCAGTTTGATGCATCTCAATTTGAATTTCACTTCCTCAAAACATTTAATGGCCCTAGAAAACTGTAAGAGAAGTTGATTATTCCTCCTCTTCCATGAATTATTCAGCAGAAATAACTTTTGTTCTTTAAATTACTTTTTTGTTTGACGGATTTTTCACAAACATGCACATCCAGCTGCGGAACTGACATTGTGCACAATGGGGGGGTGACTTTTAAAATGTTTTCATTTCATCCTTTTCTGTGAAAACAGTGTTTTTCATTAAAAAGAAAGATGTAAAATAAAAGTGGGCCGTTTCACTTTTGACAGCCCGTGTAATTTTCTTCATAGCAAAGGAATTGCTGGTGATTTTGCATAAATCTGTGAATCTAATATAGTTTCCGAACAAGAAGTCTGACAGTGTTTATCATCTTTCATATCTTCCTGTTATTTTCAATCGATGAAGTGGAGAATGTAATCAGTAATAATACTTTCTTGTGGCTTGTACTGCGCCAGAGCTAAAAATTTTTATATATACTGAATCATCTATATCCTGTTTCATAAAGTTATATTCAGTATTACTTCTCACACAGGCTGCCTCTCTGTTAAACCAAGAAATTTCTAGCAGTGAACATTGTGATGTTAATCGATTCAGTCATAATACAAGTAATTTCTGTTTGTTTGTGCGGACATTCATATCATGTCTTTGATTTGTGGATGTGCATTCGTATGCAAGATAAAATGTTTGTGTAGCACACCAGACAAAAAGTCTTTGAACACCCACGTATTTCAAGATGTTAGAGGTGGGTAAATAAAGATATGTATAGACATCTAGGTAATGCTTTACAACAAGAGTACATTCATTATCCTTAATTAATATTGTAATAAGCATGAACTACCGGTTAATTAACAGTTAATAATGCATCAGAGTGCTAAGGAAGTATTTTATATCCATAATTAAACATTTATTAATGCTCTTTGTCACGCTTATTGTGAAGTTAAAAATGTCCCTTAAGTTTCCCTTAAGTAACACTTCAGACTATTAAGTTTTTCATTAAAGCGTAAAATAATACCTTAGTTAACATGAACACCATTAGTAAATGATTACTAGACACAGGAGTTAACTGCTAATGCTTATTAACGCCTTAACCAATTTTAATTAAAGTGCAGCTACTATGGTTTTTCATTATCTTAATGTCATTGTGTGAATCATATCGTTTTTTTATCCGCATTTGTAAGGTTTGTATCGAAAAACAACTCCATCACCTCCTGAAGAAGGTCTCTGTGCCGCAAAATGCACTGCTGCAGAGCTAACTGGAACACCCTGATACCTTCTGGCCATTTTTTTTTCTCCTAATTTGTGATAAATGATAATATGAATAATCAGTGGTTAAAATGGGATTTGACAGGTGGGGGGACCCTCAAATTCGGTGTCATGGCGCAGTATGGGAAAACGGCACAAATGATTGCAAATAACCGTATTTAGTTTATTTTTGGCCCATTGGGACTATGACATTGAATTTTCGTATTCACATGATCAGGAAGTGGGCATAACAGGAGAAAAGCAGTGATGGCTTTGGCTGAAAACATGCAGAATAATGGGTAGTATGACAGTGAGGATATTCTACTGTAACAGTATTTTTCATTTCCTAAAACAGTAAATCAAAACTATTGCATAATTACCAAAATGAACAAGTAACAGAAATCTATGAATCTTTTTGTGATTTCAAGACACTGTCCTTACACCACACACAAACCATATTCTACTTCCAAAATGTTTTGTTTTCCAATGCAAAATTATGTCAAGGTGTTTCAAGATTGATCTCTAATACTTTTGTGCTCTAATGCTGTTTGCGACTGTGCTTTTGGGAAATGCATCCCTGGACAGTACAGGATGCTGCGATGCTGCCAGCATTATATAGCTTGCTTGCCAGCCACATAAAAACGTGCTGCTCAGCGCAATGACTGCTGAGCCAGAAACACAAACCAACATTGCTCGCATAATTATCGGTGCAACTGAGCCTTTGTCGGACCTTGACTGAATCGCTAATAATTTTATTAATGCACTAGTTCGCTGGTAAGCAGCTAACATTAACCCGAATTAAATAGAAATTCTTTTAGTTGGCCGTTTTGAATTGTTTAATATTACAAAACTTCACCATCGACTTAAACAATATCCACTTACATTGGCTATAAACGCCATTTCAAACATTGACCATTCCTCGCAGGCTGGTACGTGACCGATGCAGTCATTCAAATGAAATACAGCATACGATACAGCTGCGTTAAAGTGAGGGCGGGGCTAGCAGAGACTAATGTTGCGCTCTGATTTGTTGAGCATCTTGGTGCTTTTAAGAGAGGCAGGCAGGCTGTCATTAAAAGTAGCATGCGAAAATGATCTGTAGTCCGCAGCGCTACTGTTAAGGTGCTTTCAGACTGAACGCGAAACGAATTTTTCGTACGACAGATTAAATTTAAAGTCAACGCAAAGACGCGAATACACATTTGCGTTGCCTTTAAATGTGATCTGTCCTGGGAAAAATTTGTTTTGCGTCCGGTTTAAAAGCAGCTTTCGTCAAATAAATATTTAAATTCAAACTAAGGTGGGGGAACACAGTTCCAGACCGTTCCGGCCCACTTTAACCCCTGGGAATAATTGGTCTTGAATAATCAGCAAAGAAATTGAGTGATTATTACTCAAGCAATATGGAGCAGTAACAGCTTGAAAGCAATTATGTGTTTCAGGGTCAGAGGCTCACAGCAAGTGATTTGAATATCCCATAATGCCAGCGTTACCTCCAGGGGGACACTGGGCTTCAGGAAGTTCAACAGCTTGTAGTTCACTGAAACATGAATAAATTGTGACTAAAGTGTACAAGAACAAGACAGCTTTTGTACAAAGTATTTGTGTGTACTTACTCTGTGTGTGTGTGCGTGCGTATGTGTGTGTGTGCGTGCAGATGCCAATGTATCCATGAGGGTGCACGTTTATCCGTGCATGTGTACATACGCATGTGCACGGTAACACAGAGGATCTCCCCGTCTCACTGCCATAGGGATCCTGCAAATCCGCTACAATCTGGGCGGACTGAGGGAACCCTTCACTATCAACCTGGACCATCGCAACATGACCAATGGGCAGCCCCACACTGTCAACATCACCCGCCACGAAAGGAGCATTCTGCTGCAGGTGAGGAGGAGGAGCAGGGGATTGTGACATCACACCTGCTGCTTTAATCTCATTGGCTGCTTGAGAACATATATGATGACCACAAAAGAAAACTGGTCAGTCCAAATTTAGCATTTTTGTAGATTTTATGTACTGAGGGCTGACTGCAATAAACAGTTATGTCCAGATGTTATATATTGGACATAACTGTTTATTGCAGTCAGCCCTTGATATATTATTATAATATTTATCGTAATATATAATAATAGTATGTATTTTTTTTTGCATATTTTTTGTGCTTTGTTTCTAAGATTGTTTTGAATTTTTAATTCATGACTGATCTAATGTGACTGATCATTTTTCCATTGTGGTCTTCATATGAGTCAGTGGGAGTGCATACTCTAAGTATACGAACATCATCTTTACTGCTATAGTGACAGTTTGAAAGTCCACCTCAAAAAATCTGAGGTTATCTTTACTTTAAAGTGGAGATGACAAAAAGCTGTAACTACTCCGACTATACAGAACTTTTATGATCAGGCCGTTTCATCTTTGGTCAATGTCAACGTGAATGACGGAGAGGCGTGTGAGCTGCTCCAGTTTTCTTCATGCCGGATCATTCTCTCAATTCCCCCGCTCATTAACTCCCCTCCGTACTTCTACGAACTCCCTGGTAGGAGAGAAATGGAGTGTGGAGAATGATAGGACGTGCCCGGGGCCCGTAAACAAATCAGGACTCATCACTGATATGAAAGTCTGAAAAGCGGGAAGGTAGGAGTCGTGTATCTGTGCGAAGAAGTCACATTTTATTTAATGGGCAATAAAGGGGGACGGGCGGAAATTTCTGGTTGCTTTGTAGACGAAGAATCATCCGGGGAGTCGTTGAAATAAAATGATTGCATTTCCGCCTCAACCAACGGAAAGAACCGGGTCTGTAAAGCAAAAAAAACAGAGTGATTGTTTTTCTTTCCACGCGCTGGCTATAGCGGGCGATTTGCATTCATGTCAGGCGACCTATCTTCGAGTGCTGGCGGTAATTTTGCGGGACTTACTCTCAGGGCTGAATGCTGTGGCTAAGGGTTGTCACGGCGATATGCTATCTGATTAAAAACAGTAACAACTGCCTAATGAGTAGCTCCAGAAAATTAGCAAGGCCACTCTGCCTCGCGCTCCTGTCTGCCCTGAGTCAAGCTCTTTGTTAGCCTGGCCTGAATATAAATTGCTTAAAGCCATGCTATTCAAGCAAGTTAACTTTGGAATTTTTTATTTAACTTGCATACTAATGCTTATATTACACTCTAATTGCCACTGTCCTCCTTAGGATATTACCTCCTGTAAAATATCAGGTGATATGAGGTAATAGTCACACAATAAGCTGGAGTAAAACTTGATGAACTAACAAAGATGTGTCACATGAATGCTCTTTTGAACAGTCTATTTTTTTTTTTTGCTTGTAAAAATCCACTTTAGTTTTAATATTCTTGATGAAATGTTCATCCACCACTGAGTGCATTAACGCTAATATATTCCACCAGCAATGAGTGTCATTATTTTATGCTCTCAAAATTAAATTTCTTAGATTGGTCTTACTAATGGACTGTTACACCGGTGCAGTACATTCTGCCTGTGAGAAATTGTTTGGTGAAATATGTAGATTTTTAACAAGATAACGTGATATTGAAAGACACATGTGGCTCGTATTTGTCGCTTCCAATGAGTGCAGTCCCCCAAGGCCCTATTAAACTGTAGGGATCGTGATTGTTGACATGAAGATGTTGGGACAGACTGCGTTTTCAAACAGGAAATGAATATGTTAGCGCATGGACTGCCATTAATTTTAGAGGAGAGACGATGCTTTGACCGTTCACTTGAGGCTTTGTCTGTCTGTCTGTCCTAGCTGGATCACTATCCTCCAATGACCTACACACTTCCTGAGACATCAGACACCACTTTCAACCTTATCAAGGCTCTGTTCCTGGGAAAAGTCTATGGTAAGTGCCAGAAAGGTGCAATGCAGCAATGCCATTGGTGTAACTTGCAATCTTCTTTTACTTTCTTTTTAATGATTAATAACTGACTGGTTATCCTGTTCAAACAAGCCCTTCCACCTGGCTTGTCATTTATTATGCTGACTTTCCTGTAGGCTGAGCAAGTGTTTGTCTGAGCATTTTCAGTATTATTTGAAGGGATATTTATAGCTGCTTTGCCACTTGATGTTAATCACAGAGCGAATATGACAAGGGAGCTAATAGGGGAAAATATATCATGTTTTATATGTCAGCACTGGGGGGCGGTAAAACTGCTTACTAGCACATGTGCTCCTGGCACGGCCATCACTTCATTCCACCCGCCTAACCGACATGACATCATCTGATCTCCCGTAATCAGCCTTGGTTCTCGTGGCTCGTGACTTGTCTCCCGAAACCTCAACCGTAACTCTCACCATGCCCCTAAACCTCACCCTAACCCTAAACTTAACTTGACTCAACATGTCAGTTTGGCAAATGGAAATAATTGACGACCTGCAGGCACGGAGAATCCCACCAATGGCGGCCATGACACCAAGGGTACTTGCTGCTGTACGAAGGCAAAGAGCACTACCGGGATTTTTCATGAATTTTTTTTTTCCACCTTTTTGCATCAATAAAAGGTTCAGTATCTGCTCTTCAATCCATTTGTGTCATTGTTCTACGGTTGCTTTTTTTAATATTGGGATTTTTCATTCTGCAGTAGCCTATCTGTAAAAATGCAGAGTGAAACCAAGGCAGAAGGCAGTAACTTGTCGTTTGCCTTGGTTTCTTTCTGAAAAAAAAGTCAGATACTGCAGTTTGTTTTTTGGTTCAGGACCAACTTTGAAAATGGGTCCGCTCGCTACTGCTTTTTTGTAGGGGACGTCCTGAACACAGTGATTGTTGAAATGTGAGATCTCAGATGGAAGGAAAACATTCTTAAAGATGGCATTTGACTTTGCCATGATCGAAAGCAAGTGAAGCTATTCTGTTCTGTTCTAGTTATCAGATGAAAATGTCTTTGTTCTCAGTAATATTCAAACTTACAGTTAAAAGCCTAGATGTTTGGATATGGGAACAGCAATTAATATGAACTGAGCAATTAGTTTATATCAATGAATCTTTTGATTTATTCTGAGCAAATATATAGCTTATCTTTGACAGTAGATAGGCCTGCACATGTAATTCTATAACAGTTCCTCTTTCATCGGCCAGGAAATCCTTAACCGCCGTCTCAGAAACTTTCAGTTGCTGTCAGAAGTGTCTCCTGGTCTCTGACAGAAGGGGGATGAGTTTGATGATGTGTAATCCTCCGCTCTCCTCACGGAGATGAGGTGCTGGCCCTGACTGAGTCTTCTTCAAATTCATCTTCAGGAACTCAAGCTCTGAGTGGGAAATGTTGAATGTTCTGATTGAAAATGGAAAGTTTCTGAAACGGCTGTCGAGGATATACCGGCCGATGAAACAAAAACTATCACAGAATTACATGCATACAGCCGTGGACATTCCAGGGGTCAGAAAGTAAAAGTCCACCCATCAACTCAACCAGCTGATTTTCTTGACTAGTCCAACCTCTGGTCTGAAGGGCTGTTTTATTTAGCAAATCCAGGAGGTTGGAAATAAATACTGGGGAGGACTTTTACTTTCTGAACCAGGGTTGTCCATCTCTGCATGTATAGGCTTATCTTCCATCTTTGTTGACCACTCAATTACATTAAAAACTAATATTTCTCTCCCACTATTGTAACTTTCTGCAGCATATCATTGTATGGTCTTATAACATACTGCAGTAAAACAGGAGCAGAGTGCTGTATTGACCATAAAGCTTCCAATGTCAGCCTGAAGGTCAGCCAACAACATGCTTGAAATTCTCTGCTCTCTCATCTGATCAATCATACACTTGGTAGTTAAATATAATTCAATCAGGAAAGGCTAGAAAACAATGAGATATGAAATTTAACAAAGTATTTATTTATGAACATGAGCATGAGCTTTTGACGGTTAGACCCCGGCATTGAACAAATAAAGCTTTTAGAGAATCTGAGGATTAGATGCTTCGTGGAGATGAATTTCCCCCCGGGGTCTAAACAGTGGTTGTGGTGGTGAGAGGCTGCTGCTGGGATGAGTCCTGGGACCAGAGTGGTAGGAGAGCTGGAGAGGAGTCTTGGTCGACCGCAGAGGATGGTGGTGGGGCGGAGGAAGGTTGCAGAGCATATCAAAGCGTTTGACTGCTGGTCAACTGCAGGGAGAGAGAGAGTACTTTTAAAATTTGACAGCTATCGAATGATTGGTCCAGTGACTCGGAGTAGGATTCCAATTGGTTTATAAGTTAGGCATTGTAATTTTTAAAGGGCGAGCAGAAACTATACAAAGGCATAGAGGGCATGCGCGAAGAGAAAGTCTTCCTGCTTGAATTTTCGCTAAGCTGCATTTTGATGCTAACTCTTGGCAACAAAGAACGCAAAAAGCCGTTTTTCTCTACATTTTTCAGAAACTGCACTTTGGCTTTGTTGGGCAGCCAAGGTCATTGCCATTGTTAATCCATTCCAATGAGGGTAAACAGACATTGTCTGTTGTTTATGGAGTGTCATGTAAATCTGTGAATTGTGCATCCAAGCTTTTGACCTTCAGTCGCTGAATGCTGTTGCTTCATCACAGACTTTCTCCAGTCAGGCAAAATAATCATTTTAATTTTCTACTTCTACAAATTCCTTTCGCATTTTGGTTTTCTCCCTCCTGTCTCATCGCACGTTCGAAATTACATTACAATGGCCATGCGCAGCTTGCTGGAGGGTAAAATGTCATATTTTATTTACAGCACTAGAGGGAGCCAAAATCGAGTTCTCATATTGGAGCGCTTATCTTTCAAAATAAGACATAATGTCGCTGGAAACTGCCGTATTTATCGTGACAATGATATTGCTGACATGGTGAATGCATTTTGAGACTCATTTTGTGTTGTTGGAGGAATTCCATGTTTGCGCCTCTTTGAACCGAAACATTGAAGAGGGCTTGTTGGCGACAATGTTTATGTGCCATTCAGCCTGTAGATTTGAGCAGAGAAGTTTTCACATTGCCACCATTTCCTGTCATTTGCCAGAAAAAAATCTTATAAGAAATGATTGATTAAGCTTCTGTGCGTGCGTGTCTGTGTGCGTGTGCCTGTGTGTGTGCGCGTGTGCATGCGTGTGTGGATGCGCGTGTGCGTGTGTGTCTGTGTGTGTGTGTGTTGGAGGACAAGAAGCAGGAGGGGGAAGGAATGAATGATACAGACCAGAAAGAAGATGCCTGGAGAGAGTGTAACTTAGTACGTTATCTCTATGTCGTGGATTTTACAAAGACTCCCTTGATCTCTCTCTTCAGACCTTGGGGTGGGGAGCGCATGTAGGATAAGAACCAGAGAATTTCCACATAAGCCTGTAAACTTGGAGACAAGGTTTTGGAGGTTTGTGTCGTCTTACAGATTGACACAGAGGATACTGCGCAGAAATTTGACTTCAGGCAGTAAACGAAGCCTAAAGATGCACAGAAGTCTCTAATCAGGTTTCTGCTGCTAAAGACACTGTTCTCTCAATAAGGTGTGGACATCCTTGTGTAAAACGTTTGTGGTTCATAGATTTAATTAATGCTTTTCTGAGGCTAGTGTCTTATTCATGGCGCGTTGTGTGACGGCTGTTTAATTTCACACGCTGCGACTCATTTGTCATGATGCAGCCTCTGATGGGCAATGACTCATCAGATTGAGAAACTTATCAATTGCTTCTCCAAGAAGTTAAGCTTGAAAATTTGAACACATTTTAAATCTATCGCTAATGGCGATCAGCGTTTGAATTACTTTATGGGAGGTTTAAAATGGGACTGTGCTCTACGTGAGGAAGATGCAGAGACTGGGAGTTTTCAAGACCAGGCTTCATTTAGTGTTGAAAACTATTTATTCATCGAGTATCTGAAGTGTTCGGTTCGCTTTAGTCATAGGAAAATGATGAGCCTAGTCGAGCTGAATGGCCTGTTCTCGCCACTCATGGTATATTGTATTACGAGTGTTCAGCCATGAACATTTCAATCACATACTGGTGGCTTTGGAATTCGAAGGGCTAATAAATTGTGCATCTGATGTTGCCAAAGCAGGAAATAGAGAGAAAGTACACAGATATACTGCAGAAACAGGCGAGGAGGACCTGCGAGACAGTGCTGTCACTATGCGATCGATGAGTGCTCCTCAGAGATGATGATTGACCGAAATGCAGTCTGATACAGTACGTGCCTCCTTTCAAAGACATGAAGTGTCCACACCAGAGCCCGTGGATTAGCCTGTCTCGTCATGAGGCCGTGGAGAACAGGGTCAGGGGAAATCAATACAGCCTCCGCATGTAATTTCATATGGGGCCAGGAGATAATCTAAAATACACTGCATCTTTCGCTTCCAATTTGTCAGTATCAGACTCCGCAAAACATGCCAGTTCTATACTGTATATGTTATTCATTTAATGTTTAAAAACTGATTCCATGGAAAGTTAAGAATGATTAGATCGAAGGAATATTTACTCATGGGCAGAAATGTAGACTATTACTCTAGTGAGTTTGTTTGCCGAGACCTGTCCGTGATGCTAAAGATGGGGTTCAGTCAATACATTCTCAGCCCGACTCGTCATATAATCACGCTGCCTGACCAAGCATCGATATATATGACATAAAAGGAAGCTTTTGGAGTCTTTATTTGATGCTTAGGGGTAGAGTTTGGGTTAAGGGTTACAGGTAAGGGAGTAGGGCTTGTTCTGGACTGACATCAAATAAGAACAGCAAAAGCATCCTTTTGCATCGTAAATTGACACTTGGTCAGGTAGCATCACCACATGAAGAGTTGGGAGGAGACTGGGGTTGTTCATGATATAACTACAAAGGCAACAGGAGAATGAGCACATTTTGTCTAATTCTCCTGCAGAGCTATGCAAGTCAATAAATCTGAAATTTTTTGGTGTGCGAGTTTGTATCATGAAGTGTATTTGCCCATTAGACACAATATAACACTTATCAGTCACAGACCTGTCAACGCTGCTGTGCAAATGGAGAAATTACGTTGCCTTCTTCCGACTTCGGTTTTATTGGGTTTTTTTGTGTATTCAGTGTTTGCAGGGCTGCCAACTTTCATGCGTTCGGCGTGAGTTTTATTGGCATGTTCGTGTTCCTGCGCAGTAGTCAGCAATTATTCATTCAACGCAATGCGTGTGTTTCAGGATTGTTCAAATTGTTTTAATGAAATAAGACCATTTGAAACGTTTTTATGCAATTGCATTGCTTCCAACCCCTGAGTAAAGAAAAGCGTGAGAAGTCCAGAGTCATAATTGATTACCATGTCACTTGTGGTGAAATCAAGTTTCATTCATTCATTTTCTATACCTGCTTATTCCTCACTAGGGTCGCAGGGTGAGCTGGAGCCTATCCCAGCTGGCGAAATCAAGTTTCATGCATGTGAAACCGATAAACCTCCATGCACAAGGACTTCATTTTCTCCTGAGAATCGCTTACAAATGCGCTGATTGAATAATTGCTGACTACAGCAGGGGAACGTAAATATGCCACTTAAACTCATGCTGAACTAACGAAGGTTGGCAACGCTGTGTTTGCTGAGCAGCTGTGACTCAGCCTCTCTGTCCAACCCAGAGAGTTACTCCTCTGCACTGCTGCCATTGGAATAGGTACATCTCCGAACCTAAGCAGCTGGTTCACATCTAAATATTATAGGCTCCCTCTGAGCTCACAGAAATTTTATTGGTGTGAGTTCAACATGGGCAGACTGCTCACTCACTGTGAGCCGTAACCTCGCAGAAAAGCCAGAAATGTTCAAATAGTTCTGGCCCACAATGAATTTGATGAGCATTACCTACCTGGATGAGAATTCAAGTATTGGGCATGGTGCTTCAGCAAGGATAAATAGGTGGGCCAGGATACTGTTTAACCTTTTGTAAAAGGAAATGCAGCTGCTGTAATTAATGCTGAGGCACATCGGGCCTATTTTAAATTCTCGAAGAAATACAAGGGTGTCAGCCATCCCAAATGTCCCGCGCAATTCGAGGGTAATGCATATAAACTGAAGAACAAGATCTAGTTTTTTTTTTCCATCTCACGTAATTCTATACGTAATTCCATATTAATTCCAATTAATTTCCATCTGACGCAATTCTATTCTATACGTATTCTAACGTGAATATTTCTCTCAATATAAGTGTGATGTTGCTTCAGTAAAGTGCTTCAACCTGCAGATACAGAATATGTGTGAGTCATTGTCTTACAATATTTAAAAAAAACAAAAAACTTCTATTGACTGTAAACCTACTTAAGGGGAAACTTCAGTGAAAAATTAGAGTTTAAGGGGTTGTGTATCCAGGTCCCGCCCGTGCTAGTGCTGCAGTAGCTGTGCTCTATAATGTGACGTCAGCACTGTGCCTTCTCTGCGTGTGCACTGGCAGTTTCAAGACGTGCTGCAGTGCAACTGAATGGGGACTCCAATGTTACCATTGGTCAGTGAAAGCTCCTGATCCAGTCTCAGAGTTCCGGTCTCCATATTTTCCCCACAGTGGGGAGAGAAAGCCGCATGTGGAGAGCTCACTGTGAGTCAGACAGTATCAGAGCAGCGGGAGAATTAGCCTATCGCTCTCCACGGGAGACAGGAAGAGAGAGACCTATATTTCATTCAGTCTGTAGTGGACATAGCCCTGAATGCTCAGGTACGTGTGTGCCCGTGTGAGTGGGTGCTTTCGCGTGTTTGTGTTTGTGTTTGCATGCATGTCTGTGCCTACACTTGCTGCATTCAGCGTTCATAAATGCACGTTTGTTGCAGGGAAATTGGAAACATCTTTGCCGTCTCAGTGCACTGCCTGCTGCCGAACTGAGACGAGTCTTTGTTATCAGCTGAAGGAGAGACTGACTCACTGGAAGCTCAGTGCAGTTTGAGGGCTCCTCTCGGATGTGCTCTCTCCTATGATCTGATATGCAGTGTCACATTGTGACTGTTCTATGTATGTGGAATGAGGCTAGGCTAGGTCTGCTAGATTATCAATGGAAAACATGTTTTTTCCCCCCCACTATCATTCCATTATTTATTACCTAACACTTTCTCTCCTTCTCACTGGAGTTCTTTCATCTCTTTTCTCATATTTCTCTTTTCATCTGTCCTTTCTTTGTTTTTTCTGTTCCTTTCGGCTCACTCTTTCGCTCCCGTGTTCGCACTGCATAGAGAGCACGTCCTGTGTTCGAGCCTCAGTCACGCCTGGTATCCGTGCCCCTGTCGTTGAGATTGCCATGCGGCGCCTAGCACTAGTCTTCACTGAAGAGTGATTAATTATAGCTTAGCTACCATAGCACAGCAGAGCAAGAGAGCGAGAACTGCCTCTTCTCACTTACTACAGGGTAGAGTCAGCCAATAGAGTCAGCTTTACGCTCGCACTCTACAGCATGAGACAGTCTCTACCGACATAGTGTCCAGCATTAAACGAGCTTCTCATCCAGCTGGGTCTGCTCAGTGCTCACACAGTATGTCACATGAGCAGAGAAGAGGCAGAGCAGTTGCGCAGGTTTTGTGTCAATGAGTACGCATCTATTCTCCTGTATTTTTTCACTACAATCTTAATAAGGAACTCTACATTCAACAGTTAGGGGTCTCACTGAGCAGCGGAGTGGTGGAGTGTGGTGTGCCACTTCTGGGTTGGAATGTATACCTACGAGACAATAGATCTCCTGAAAAAGCATTTGGCAGCTCTGGTTTAAAGCCAGGGTATCACTATGTAGGTGGTGCACATATGTACCACTGTTGTGTGTGTGTGCATGTGTGAGGATGTGTGCTTGCTTTCTGAGAGAGACATACGCAACATACACCCAAACAAAGAGTGAACGCAAACACACATGCACTCACTTTGCCTCGAGATACTTTTTACCTCCGTCAAGGAGGTTGCGTTTTCGCCCATGTTTGGTTGTTTGTTTCTCTGTCCGTCTGTCTGTTAACAGGGTCACTCGAAAAGTTAGGAACGAAATTTGGTAGGATGATACGGGGATTCTGTATCCAAAAAAATCTCACGCAGGTCTGTGTAATATGTAATATGTGACTGGATAACTCAGAAAGTTTTGAACGTTTGGCGGGAAATTTGGCAGAATGATGGGAGAAGTCCAAGGAGAAGTTATTTTAATTTTTGAAGTGATCCAGAACATCCTCTGTGACCAGAGGAACAGATGTATGGCGTGGCTGAGGTGTGGGCTTTACCAAGTGCTCTCTAATCTTGAATTTCAGCTCCTTTGAGGAAAAGGGTGATGCAACACATGCATGTTCATGCAAAGAGCTGACTCTCTGCTTTCCAAATTTTACAGGATATTTTCACACCAAATAAACTGACAGAAAAACTTTGGCAAACAAAAAATTGACAGAGAATGACTCAGGGGGGAATGCAACTATGGTAAATGGAATTCAAAGAAAGTTTAAATTTGGTTATAATTTGTCATTCAATAACTTCTATCCATACAATCTCATACTGTAGCCTCCCTCTTTGTCGCCATTATGTATGAATTGTTAGTGGCAGCTTATTGGTATTTAACCTTTTATTGAGCAAATTAATTGTGCGATTCATGATTCTGGGCAAACTTTACCTGACTCTCAATACCAATATATTTTTTAAAAAATCCAATTTGATTCTGAAATGCTCACCTGAGCTGATGGCCGTCATTTGCATTTCGACGGGCCTTAGTGGCATATAGAGCCTATTCTACGTCCTGCTAGTAGCCACAATCAGCTGAAATGATGACACTCAGGACGTAGCTTGCTATGGCATTCCTGATCCTCATAAGTTGGTGATGAAACCTAGGTGAAATAAATAGTTTGTCAGTATTGAGACTCCACATGATACATATTCTGACAGAGGACGGTTTAAACATCTGCTGTCTTTTCCTATGTGGTGTAAAGAACAGAAAGTCAAAGAGAACCAGTGAGAAATAAATAAAGTCACTTACTCACTTTTCTCTTGTTCTTCAAGCAAAGCAGCCCCATTCAATATAACAGGTTTACTGTGGACCTTCACAGCTGATAAGCAATGCAGGGCCCAATGCTGGGAATTAGTATCCAGTATTGACTTTCAGTCGCTGCCTGGAAAGTCCAGATTTCAATTATGGGAAAGCCCAGTACAGTACTGCATTGCGACCGTCTGGTGAGTGTGTAAGTATACCGCACTGTGATGGCCATTTTAATTAGCCCAGAGGGATGAACAAGGGGTAAGGGTATTGGGGAGGGACAGTCTTAATAACCATTATGAAATAGCTTGGAATGTTTATATGATGGAATAACTCAGTAATTTATGACGTGTGAAGCTGTGTGTGTTTGATGTAAGAGGACAGCCTCATATAAGCTCACTGTCTAGGCATTTAGAAAAAAAAAAAAAGCTTTGAAATATGAATTGAAGAGTTCTTTGGGGGGGGGTGGGGGAGGAGAATAAAAAAAAGAAGTGGATGTTGCATATAAGAAAATAAAAGCCTGTTTGACATAAATGATTGGACTAAAGCAATATTTCAAGCATGAGGGGTGTTTTAAAATCTGTTTTTGACAAAACTCCTCTACATCCAGGGTTGTGCTCACCACAAGGACACAGCGATATGCTGACCTCTGGGAATGTGCATGCCACAACTCTGCACACCCTCACCAAATGTTCCAAAACCACTTAAATTTGCTCATAAACAGCTTAAATGTGGGAAAATTGAAAGATCAGCTGCATCCGTACCTGCCCATGCAGGCAATTTTAGATTGATTTGCCAAAAAATTTAAGTCAAGCGGAAGAACAGACGGAGTTTTCCCACTTTGATTGGTGGAATATATATGCACATGATGGATGGAAAGAGGCTGGTGTACACGCTGGGGTATCCGTGAGGTACTCTAGTTTCGGGCTTCAGAGTGCTGCACGCTATGAAAGTCACAGTTCACTCCCACGACTCCCACGACTTCAATTCTAGAAGTCAGTTTTTCTTCATCTTGCCTTATGAGTGCCGAGTATTTTGAGAGTAAAACTGCTGCCTTTTATCAGTCAGGTAAGAGCTACATATTCACAGCAGTTATGATGAACCACGCAGCGAAATGAACCACGCACTTCCCACTCACTGAAGATTCGGTATTTCGAATGTATGATATATTCAACTTCATGACTGTTCATTTAAGACTTCTCGTCAGAATGGAGGTGGAAATATTTTTGTTTCAGGGCTAAACATTTACATGATATTGAATGGTTTGCAGTTTTATCACACTTCAGTCATACCTTGTTAACCTTTAAATGTTAACACACCAGACTCAGAGCAACATAAACTATGTTTTCAAACCTGGAGGCAGCCACACGTCTCAACATTAGCGCATAATATTGGCTTTATTTTTCTTTTATGGCTAATTCTGAAGTTATGTGTCTCTCGCTGTGTTGGACTTCGAATGGCTAATGACCAGCGAATTGTTGTTATGACTGAAACGGCTCTGTCTGGAAGGGGAATGGCTGAGGTAGTTTGTGGCTTGGATGCCCTCGTCTCTGGGTTTCCAAATTAGCTGCCATCAGCCTTTCGTGAAAGGCTGGCTTTGAAATGGAGGCATATCTGACAGTGACCTACAGAGCATGTCGGATATTATTGTTCTAGACAGGCCACGGTGCTGAGTGCTGTCATGTACAATATGCCCGCATGAATAACCTTAAGGAGGAATCAGATTGAAGTATGCCACATTTAGCAGCGAGATGGACTGTTTCCCTTTAGTTGGTGACAGGTTATTTGTCTTCTTAGGGAAAGGCATCACTGCTGATTCACATGCTGCGGGAGTCTCGCTTAGAACAGAGGAAGGCCATATTAAACTGTGCTGTGAAACCAAGAGCCTTCAAAGACCTTAAGCAGGTGTAAAACATTTCCACATATGTAGATCTAACTGTAAGACTGATTTTGTCATTGATTTTGTGAACAATAAAGATTTGCTCAAGTTTAAGGCCTCCAAGGTAGATGTGAATAAATGGCATGGGGACGTAGTAAACAGCTCATTATAATGCTTCATGTAAGAAGTGGTCTGTAGTTTACACTGAATAGAATACCTGCTTCACTTCAGAAAGAGTCAGTCTAAGGTCTGGTGTTTATCATATTGGCAAATAGCAGGTTTTTTTTTTTAGTTATTTAGTTTATCTCTACAGGAACACCCTTTTTTTTAATGAAACCCACTGTGTTAGGTGTAGAGTTGTAAAAACTCTGAGATTGAACCAGTTTGCTAAAATTCTGTAATTGGACATGGATGCTCTGACAGCATACGGAGGATAAGCTCTTATTCAACATGTCCTGAACGTTCTGGAATGATCTAGAAATTCAAACTATGATCAACCCTGATGACAGCTGAAGAATTAATGAAACCACTGACATGTACATTGTTCATATTGCTCTGACAGTTCACCCCCATAGTAGCTAAAAAGAATTTCGGGAGAAAACAGCTATCACTTCTAAATAATACTTGAAGGTAATATTTCTGCTAAAATGAGCCTTAGCCTACAGCCACTTGCTACTTAACGCTGAAATCTACCAATGCACAGGAACTGCTTTTGTTTTTAAAGTAATCGTTTTGAAGTGACATATAAGTCCGCCTGGGCGGGGTTTCAATGTTTCTATTGTAATTTGGTCTGTTTTAAAATTTCTGTCATGGAACATGTCACTGATGATAAATAAAATATACATACATACATACACAGCAATACATACACAGTGTCAATCATCGACTTTCCACTGGTTCAGGGAAAGAAATTCAGCGCACGAAAGTACAGTTTTTAGGCGCCACCATGTTGAACAATTTGGAGCCAGAGTCCGTTCAGTACAGCCCCGGAGTCAGAGTCGACCATTGATGATGTCAGATGCTGTGATGTAACCAGCTCCTGATTCCTGCAAAAAACTATTATACAAACGTTAGAAAAACTACATGAATGAACACTCACAGAGAGAACTGGAGAGGATAAAAACACACAGAGAGTGTATTGTGGGGGGAAAAAGAGAAAAGATCGACCTGTCGCCTGCAATATATCAAGCTGCCATTGACCTCAGTGTAGATGAGGGTTTCTCTGACTCATAGTGGACCCAACCACATTTCTGCGAGAGTGCAACAGTCCTCAAAATCGAAGTTTCGCTGTGGCAGCTTGGCCCAGATGATCAGTTAGAATGCAGCCAGCTCTTGCTTCCTCCTTTTCGGATCTACAGTTGACCCATCTGGATGACAGAGACACGCACAGGTTATTAAATCACAATAATTAGCCGCAGCTCCGAGTGAAATTGAATTTAATAATGCTTTTCTTCGCTAAATTCACTTATGTGTCAGGAAAAAAAAGTACTGCTACATTAGAGCTGCAAACCCAGTCTAATGAGATTTTTAGCAAGCGGCTGGCACTCGCTGGATCGAGGGGTAATATGAAAAATGTTGCCTTATTGAATTTTGTCATTTCATACTCAACTTCATACTCGTTCTAATTCTTGTTCTCTATGGCACTGCATTGAGAGGATTATGTGCTTTAGATTATGAAATTTCTTTTTCTGTTTGACATGCTATGGAGCCGTGGTCTTAGTCTTTCATTATATTCTATTGATATTGTCCATTTCACCCCGGAAAGTGGAATGGCTTCACCTCACTGAATTCTGAGGTGCATCTTTTCTATCCATTTTTGCCTCCACCAAGGGGGGTTATGCCTTCGGTTTGGTTCCTTAGTTGGTTTGTTTTACTGTTTATAAGCATGATCACAGAAACTCTGCCCAATTTGTCTGAAATTTTGCGGAAGCGTGTAGAATTGGCTAAGGTATGACCCATTCATTTTTGCGTGGATCCAAATCGCAGGGTGGATACACAATTTTATTTTCACTTTCTTTAACATTACAAAATATGGCAGTTGGCCTTGGCAGAGGTTTGCATTCTCTGAGTGTCCTTCCAGTTCTCGTATCTATCATTCATTTAAAGTACCAACTGGACCCGGGCCCATATTCATAAAATACAATAGAACAAGAGGGCTATTAAGAATAGGGTCAGGTTGTGGACCAGGGCAAGCAGACCTTCACTGACGGGTTTTATGAAAATGGCTCCAAGTTACCCACTCACTCACACTGAGGGTGCAGAACATTCCCTGGAAGTGGGAGATGGTAGCACTGATGGTGCTGTGCATAAACTACACTGTGTCCTTGTTTCTATTCTCTGCAGTAGAACAGATGCCAGTGATGTGACCTGTCTGTTCTGTCTGTTGTTGTTGCTGTGCTTGTCCTCCAGAGACCGGTCAGATTGACCCCATTCTGATTGAGAAGTACAACACCCCCGGCTTCGTCGGCTGCCTGTCGCGGGTGCAGTTCAACGGCATCGCCCCCCTGAAGGCCGCGCTCAGGTCACGAATCGCTGCGCCCGTCACCGTCCAAGGGAAGCTGGTGGAGTCCAACTGCGGGGCGTCCCCTCTCACCATCCCGCCAATGTCTGCAGCTACGGATCCTTGGCAACTGGACTCGGGTATGCCGAATCCTCAACCGTAACCCAGGCGCTGACCCTGAACCTAACCCTAACCTTACCCCAACCTTACCCATACTGCCAGTGTCTAAAGCTACGGATCCTTGGCAACTGGTATAGGGTATGCTGAATCCTCAACCATATCCCAGTCGCTGACCCTAACCTAACCCATACTGCTAATGCAGACCCTTAGCATACTGCAGACCCTTAGCATCAGGACTTAGGTTGGCCAAATCTTCAACCAAAACCCATCCTCTAACCCTAATCTGCTGCTCCTGACCCTCGATAGCTGGGCTTGCGAAGGCCATGACCAAACCTTGACAGCAACTGTTACACAACCCCTGACCTAAACCCAACCTCTAACACTGAAACCTTTATCCCAACCTTAACTCTCACCTTAATTACTAATGATCACCACCAAGGACCCCTGGAATCTTGCCTACGGTAGGCAAACATTTAGAGTCCTCGACTAGCACCATGTAGTTCGCTAACTGAGTGAGCCTGGCACCTATTATAGGTGCCTGTATTGTACACTGCAGTCATTTCGTACATTGGCGGAAACAAAATAGCTCAGGCTGAGGGGACAGTAATATCCTCAGGAATGCAGATCCTGCTAGCATGCTGAGTGCAAGAAGCAGGAATACACCCTGGAAATGACTCCAGCATGTCATCACCTCCTCACCATTCACTTATATACTTGCACATAATCTCCAGTTAGCATTGCCTGCATACCTTGGCACTGTGGGAGGAAACCAGAGTGTTGGGTGGACATTCACACAGACAAGACATGTAAACTCCAATGGTAAACTTCTTGGTTTCCATTCAATTTGATACTTCCATGCTTTGAACTGACAGTGCTTTTTACTGATTTACCATACCTCCCCTTCATTAACTTCTCTGCAATGACTCCAGTTAAAACTACACTCTACAAATTCAGTCATAGTATTTGTGTCCAGCTTTACACATTCAGACTGCAGCCTGGATTCAGTCCAGAATTTTTAGGGAATATTTGGATCGAATCTGTTGGCTGGAGTGGTTTGTGTCTGATTGTCTCCAGGTTATTTATAACCCGACAAACAGTTCGCAACCCCATCTTCTTTCAGCCCTAATGGCCCTGAGTGTTTAAGTGCTCGTGTTCCACCGTGCACCATTAGCTGGTCTCAGTTCAGCAGATTTCTAATAGACAATCCCATTTACTCACCCTTAAGATGTGGCATTTCTATCAGCGCAGAAATTGGAAAGTGAAATGTGCGCTGCCATTACGCTGCATTAGCATGGAGGGCTGCGAGTCTGGAGGCACTTTATTCGGGCTGAAAGAAATTTGCTGGATTTTATCAGAGAAATTCATTTTGAGTCATGGTTTTCCAAGCTATATACCAAAAATATGAAGTAGTTTTTTTTTTTTTTTTTTTTTAGGGAGCAACACATTTCTGATCCCGAGGCGATAGCACACATCAGTAGCAGTAATTCACATCCTGATTTGGCAAACTGCTTACAAAGCACGCAGAGGAGTTGTTTTCCCTCTCAAATACCGTAGAAAATATCAAGTTGTTTTAAATTACTGGTTGCTTGACAAGTGAAATACAAACTCAACTTTAAAATTGAAATTCAAGACTGAAGTACTCCTTAAATTGATTTTTTTCCTTTTTTTGCATTATTGGATATTTCACAGTAACAGCTCTTGGGAAACCATATATTTGGTCAGCTTAGCTCTGGAGAATTGTGCTGTGTAAAGCTCGGGCACTGAGTTCAGGAGCACCGCATATCGATTCAGGGCCTGCTTTAGGTGCTGAGGAAGTGGCCATTAGAGTCATATCCCTCCTCACTCCTCCCCGGGGGTCACCGTTGCCGCAACTGACTATCATTTTCTCACCTGCAAAAACACAGTCTGCAGTGTGGGCCTCGCAGCATGTCTCAAGATGGAATTTGGCGGTGATAAATCACAGGACTCAAGAGAAAAACACTGAGGACGAAACAGCACTGTCATGACCCAATTACAATGACCACTTCATCGATAACTTTAGAGCCATATGATGGCCACATATCCGTTGCAAGCGGACAAACCTGAGATGTTGTTTTAAACCAAATGTCCTTTCAGTCAGCCTCTTACTCCACCTCATTTGATGTTGCAAGATGTTACTTCTCGGGACACTGTAAATCCTGACAAGTGCGGCGAACTCAAATGTTTTGTGGAAACTGGTTATCTCAAAAAAATTGTGTATGCCAACTTAATGATCTTGTGTTCACAGCACTTAAAAATGTGAAAAATGACTTAAACTTATTTTCTTTAAGTACCTTCCACACAATGCAATTAAGTTGGCCTACACAATTTTTTTAAATTTTCACTACACTATCAGAGTTTACAGTGTGTTTGCCACCATTTTGAGGTCTCCATCATAGTGAGAAAATCTTGTGTGCCAACATCAGGAAATGCCTCCTTGACCCTCCCACCCACCTACCCATCCAATTTCCGTTACCCCTCTTTAATATCCTCCCCCATCCACTCCATATTCTTTTTTACGTTAACGTTCTTATTTTTCAAACAGAAAAGGTTTTATCCTACCTTGACATGTTTCGACGGGATACTCCCGTCTTCTTCAGAAGAGTCACCGATGTTACGAGAACATCAATGAAATGTCTAAGTTGTAAAACATAGTGGAACATGCTTCAAAGTGTGAGCAGATGAAATCAGTGAATAATTGCCATCCATTAAATTTTGGACCATATATTGAACTTGAGGAGTTAGACAGGGCTTTTGTCAACCCTGCTACTTTCTGTGATTTGCTCCATCCAAACGTGAATTCGTCCAATGCGCTATTCTTCGATTATTGTTCTAGGTGATCTTAACGCACATTATAATTTTTGTGAGACGTCTCCCCTGCGGGAGCTCTTTTAAACAAGTCGCCACATGACAGGTTTTCAACAGCTTTGATTTTGATATTTTACATCATTGAGTAACAATAGCACTATCAATAGCATTTAGCACTCTAAGGGTTAATCATTTGAAGGCATTTGACCCAAATGTTGGGGATATGCAATGTGGGTGCGAAATATACAGGCTCAGACTCTGAATTATTCATCAACCTCCATTGATTTAGTTTCGATGTAACAAAAACCAGAAACATCCGTGGAACACTGGGATGAAGGCAACCTACAGCTGAGTAAGACATCACTCTGGGTCTTATTATCTGTAATACGAACTGAGCAGCTCACATGTTCTCTCAAGGTTGTTCTTTAAACGTCTGTTTTTATACATTTATGCTTACACGCGCTACAGGCCAAATGTTTGGGGCCACCCTCAGATTTAAAAAAAAATCACACATCAACTGTTCTTTCCTTATTTTTTTGCACATGAAATTATTTCACTGCCTAAAATATAGGAAGCCAATAGGTTTTGGGTGAATTCCAGACCTCAGACCACATTTTAAAGAGGTCTTGACTGATTGATCACTGTCTACAATGTGTTATGATTGAGTTCCAATGCCTTTGTGTAACATGATTTTATGTCACTAGGACGTGAACAATTTTATATAACCAGAAGGCGTGCTGTATAAATACCTTCCCCAAAACCAAGAGGTCACATTGCCCTTGGTACACCATTAAAGCAATAGACAACGGAATTTAAATGTATGCATAGGTTGATAGCTTATAACATTGAGAACCCATGAGAAAGATTTCAGGCATATTTGACCATTTATGAAAAAGTTGTGAGCATTTTTGTGTGGCAGTCTGAAGGCCATTACTGAGCTGCCATTTTGCCTCCCGGAGGGGCGATGCGTGATCTCACATGGGCTCAAGGGTGAATCTCCACCCTTCATTACTCTTCTGTTGGCACATTTGGTCTTCTGCCGTGAACTTCCATGAATTCAATATTTCGTCGCTGTTTTCTGTACACAAGACCATTAGAAGAGCACTTACCTAAAGCCTAACCATCAATGAGATTTGCTTTGAATGATTAAGAATGAATTAGATACATTTTGTTGCTATACAGAGCTGTTGTGACATTACATCATATCTTCATGATAGAGAATAGCTCCACTTTGGTGTGCGGCACCGGAAACAAAATGCCAGCAGATAAGTTAGTTTGCATTATACAGTATGAATAAATACAGGAAATTCTTTTTTTATTCAAAGTCAATGCAAAGATGCAAATACACGCATTTCACCTGACTTTGCATTGACTTTGAATGCAGTCTGTCTGCGAAAAATTTGTTTCGCCTCGGATGTGAAAAGAGCTTAACTTCTTACACAATCAACCAAAGAAAGGGTTTTACAGGCGGAATGTGTGTTTGATTTGCAACAAACTATGGACGTTAGGTAGGACTAGCTTGCGGACTTGTTGATCATAAAGAAGTGGTCTGCTCGCCTGCATCCCAGGAACTGCTCTAACAGTGGATTATTGTGGAAACATCGCTGATGATGTGCCTGACATAGCAGATATGTATGATGATGGAATTGGATTTTCCTGCTAGACATATTACAATCGATTAAAAAAAAAGTTTCATAGCCGGAAATGTTTTTTCACGGTTTGCTTTGCAACCTACAGTGGACGTTGGGTAGCCTAGCTTGCGGACTCGTTTTGATCATAAAGAATTGGTCTGCTTGCCTGCAGCATCTGAGGAATTTTTACTCAAATGCTTGTGGATTATCGTGGAAAAAATTTCAGATGAGGTGGCTTGCATGGATTTTATCAGTTTACAAGTAAAGGTAGGATGTGCATTTAATTGTTTATGGGCCTGATGACAGGCAGGCTTGCTGACAGGGAGATGTGTGAGTGAGACGTAGGCGAGCCTGCACTGACTATCACTGACTGTAACTTCAGGGCAGTACAGTGACAAAGCTTTGATGCGCGGCTTAACAAAGACAGAGTAGCTTAACTCAACGTCAGCGTCCCGAAACAAAGGCTAAGCTCAGTAACTCCAGTTATAGTGTTCTTTCATGGCTTCTGGTGGGATTTTCAGAGTCTGTTGACACAGACCTTGATTTATTCATAAAAACAGTCAAATCGACTCAAAATATACATCCACATGATAAAGGAGGTCTTCAATACCCCAAAAATGACAATAACTCATTTTCCTGCATGTACACCCAACCGCTGTACACGCCGGAATACTGTTCCCTCTCTCTCTGCCTTCAAACAGCCTTCTTGAATAGTTTCACGAATAGTAGGGTCTGTTTGTGTCTAACATTGTCCTTTGGCACAGAAAATTGATGACAACAGTAGGTAATTTAGCAACCATCCCAATGCTTGTGCAGTCTCACTCGCCATGTATTGCTTCAGCGCACTGCGCCCATGTGATGTCAGAGCATCTCCGCAAGGATTCTTCTGATTGGTTGAAATATTTTCAATTGCGGTATCTATGAAATCGTCAATGGAGGCGTTGCACTGGATGCAGACTCAGTAACTCAGGAAGATGGCTTTGATGAGGTGGGAATGCATCAATTAATTAATAATTTATACCAAAAAAAATGTATTCCTTGCTCTGAAGTGTCGCATGTATAACCGGATATTGAACCTCAGGTACAAATGCTCCGCCTTATCCATGACACTAGCTCAACAGACAATATATATTCACTGGTCGATTTAGCACATGTATAGCTGTGCTGTGTTTGAACTTGAGCATATTGGCGCAAGGATTCTGTCATAAACCGGCTTTGAAAACAACAGTTGAATATTTAGCGATTAATAATGGCAAAAATACAAAAAACAAACCATTTAAGTGATTATACTGCTGAGGTCTTCCAGTGCATAGCATTATGGCGAGAGGACTCTCAGATAGATTGGCTAAAACAATAGCAAGAGCAGATTTACCCACAAACAGCTTTTATGACAAAATTTCAAAGTTAAGAAAAATTTTTTGCCCATCTCTGTAGTATTTAAAGTGTACGCCTGCTGTTCTTTCACTGTAGTGTCAATTTAAAATGACAAAGCTTTTATGGTTGGTATCTGTGGACTCGTTTGAGGTGTCGTTTGTATGCATAGCACAAATTCAGAAGAAATGCTTTAGATAGAGCGAATTTTATTTTATTTAATGTTTTGCTATATGCGTATTTACTTGCTTGGTACTTGAATTATGTTCATTTAAGGTAGAAACGATCATCACAAACTTTTCGCTGAGTTTCTTCGCTTTACTTAACTTAACTTTCAACTTTATTATCCCAAGGGAAATTAGATCAGCAGCAACCATCAAGACACAAGTACACAAAGCAATAACAGAGACACAACATGGGGGGTAATCCACTGTTCAAGTGAAACACAGGATACTTCAACCACTTCAACTGAGTCTGAGGCTGGAACGTTTCAAGCACTGTGTGTAAAGTGCATCAAATCATGTAAGTGCGATACAGTAGGTAAAATAAATAATAATGAATAATGCATACTCGGGCAAGATCACGGAAAAATAATAAATAATAATTAAAAGTCAGGGTTAACCAGAACATAAAATCGAAATCTCACAGACTGCCAGATTAGACAAGCAAATTAAGCTTCTCAATGGCAACAGGAATAAAATAAGCTCTGGCACGTTTCGTTTTGGTTCGAGGCATTCTGTAACGACGTCCAGAAGGAAGAAGATCAAACTCAACAAAGAGAGGATAGTCAGGACAAGTCAGGATTTGGTGGGCTTTACTGGCGACACGTTTATAATAGATATCCTGCAGCTGACCCTGCCTGCTACTTTGACCAGCTTTGCGAGCCTGTTTTTGTTGGACAATGTAAAAAAACCAAACCATGCAACAATACAATATGTCAGGACACTTTCAATAAAACACCGATAAAACAGAGTCATCAAAAAATTGCACACTTTGAACATATTCATCTTCCTTAAAAAATAAAGACGCTGTTGGACCCTTTTACAAACAACATCAGTGTTCAAAACTTAGTGAGTTATCAATAATGGTTCCTAAGTATTTATACTGAGGAACAATCTCAACATCCTTGCCATTAATAACAGTATGACTAACACTGGGTTGTGACTTACGAAAATCAATAATCATGTCTTAAGTCTTAGACACATTAATCTGTAGGTAAAAATCTTTGCACCAGGTGCAAAAGTCATCGACTACAGGGCCATGCTCACACTCATCATTAGTTAATAGGCTAACAATCACTGTATCATCCGCTTATTTCACTAGATGCCTGTTTTTGTAAAAGCTCCTACAGTCATTAGTGTACAAAATGAAAAGCAATGGAGACAGAACACAGCCTTGCGGGGAGGATATGCCGCATGACCAGGTTGTTATTAGGAAACATGCTGTATTTATTATGTAAATTCATTGCCCCCGTTACAGGGGCATTCAGGCTTAAGGTTAATATATGTATTGAATATATATTTTCCTCTAATTTCTTTAAATCTTCACTTTAAAGCCAGTTTTCATTGCAACAAAACCGTTGAATTACTTGTGAACTTCTGGTACGTGAAGCGGCTCTTCTCGAAGTGCTCTGAGCAAAGAACTGAATGTTTTGCTGGTTTGTAAGGCTTTGTACGGTCAATTCTTCTTAATTTAACAAGCCACTCTTTCAAAAGGCCTTCATTATTCTGTGGAAATTGATGGAAACTTATTTTGCCGTATTTTCCAGAGGACTGACTGGCATTACTATTGGTGCAAGCAACAGCAGCACAAGATTTCCCCATTTTCACTATACTGCGATCAATCTCTGCGTTCATTTTGCTTCGGGGATCATGTGACCACCTACGTAACTTGCACCGACCTCTTTCTGCTTCAGAAATGACTTTTCGGAGGTCGATAGCTTAGTTGTATGAGCTCTATATGTTCAAACATTGACATGAATCGTCAGTGTATGACATGATCTATCTTCCAAACTGTATTTTGAAATTCCGTTGTCTATTCCTTTAAAAATCTGAGGGTGGCCTCAAACTTTTGGCCTGTAGTGTATGTTTACTGAATACTTCATACATCTCTACATGCAGCTATTGAGACAACACAGGTGGGTCCAGATCACTGAAATGTTATCTCACGGAGCTGGAGCATTCTCTCGCCTCACTTAAATGATGTTAACTGAGCATTAACGGGATCGATGTTATGCGTTAGACTTCCCCATGTCTGCAATGGACCAGCCTGGCAACACAGTCATCATCTTGCCTCGTCGCTAATGGTGTTTGCAAAGGTCTGCTGCAAGCCTAGGACCCCCTAAATTGCAGCATTTCATCTCAAAGAAGCAGTTTGAGTGAGACACTGTCGATAGTAATCATGCCGGTACACCACCGTGATGTGGCACACTCCTACAGGTGTTCATTCTCCTGGACTGTAATGCCATTGCAATTGCATTAAGTGTGACCATGACATTTTCTAAAGCCGTATAGAGCGCACAATGACTTGATATTGCAGCGCTCATAATTACATTTTGTTTGACTAAAAAACTGTGGGACCTTCTTAAAGACGAATAGCACCACATCAAAGGAGACGAAACGGCCACCATTATTCTGTTTGAAATCTCACGAGTTAAGAGACTTGCTTTCATCTCCGTGGATAAATATTCCTCTGACAATTAACCCTCAGAATGCTGAAATAAATGTTTAAAAAATATAAATGTAATTATCTTGAGCTGTTGAAAACCTCTCGTGTGGCGACTTGCTCATGGGGAGCTCTATTAAACAAGTCGCCACATGATAGGCTTTCAACAGCTTTGATTTTGATATCTTACATCATTGAGCAACAATAGCTGCACTTAGCACTCTAAGGGTTAAGGTACATCCCTCACTCCGCTAATGTCAAGGCGCTTCGATTAAACTACAGCGAAAGTACACTGGTTTTGCAGAAACGCTGATTAAGGGAAAGGGCCGATGCTCAAAAGCTGGCACTGTCGGCTCCCCCTGCTGGCACCTGTCCAATGGGGAC
This sequence comes from Gymnothorax reevesii, assembly GCA_029721435.1. Lineage (NCBI taxonomy): Eukaryota > Metazoa > Chordata > Actinopteri > Anguilliformes > Muraenidae > Gymnothorax > Gymnothorax reevesii. Next base: position 22,720,564 of record CM056577.1, on the reverse strand, counting down.
ATAAATGTCTTAGTCAGAGCACTGCATCAGCGCTAAAAAGACGCATCTCGTGGAATGCAGTGCTCTCAAATGCGGGTAAAGGTATTGGTTACGGCTTCAATGGGCACATAGGCCCCGGGACATCGATAATAAATGACTTAGACAAACTCTGATGTTCCTGACATGCAGGCGCACAAGTGCACTGTAAACCTTGATGATGTGGCGAACTCAAATGTTTTGTGGAAACCGATTACCTCAAAGAAATTGTGTTGGCAAACTCAGTTGCATTTTGTGGAAGGAACTTCAAGAAAATAAGGCAAAGTTATTTTTTACATGTTTTTAAATGCTGTGATGAGACAATCTGTTTCCACAAAACACTTGAGTTCACCTCACTTACCAGGGTTCACAGTGTGTAGTTGGCAAAGGCGTTTGCCCAGGGTTCTGTTTTTCTTGGGCTACTAAGCGCAGGGGGCGAACGATATCGTCCATGATATGATATGGCTGTATGAGAGTTAGCAGTCTGTTTTGTGTTCACCTAAGTGAACTTTCTGGACTTGGTGAAAGCTTTGCAGTTCTTATCACTTCTTGGAACTGCAGATCACGAGGGAACATCATTGGAGACACGCCTTTTTAATAAGAGAATCTCAATGGTCCTCGCTTTTTTCAGCAGGTGCTGAATTCCCGTTTAACGAGCAGAGAGTGGTGCCAGATGGAGTTAACCGAAACTCAGCGATAATCGGAGGTGAGGCACATTTCCAGATCGGTGTCTGTCCTGAAATTGGCACTGCTGTCCTTCTCCTCTACAACATACATAATCTGAACTGCTGCACAATCACTTTCAGGTATCCACTATTTCAGTGTTAACAGAGTATTCACCCTGTTCAAGCGCATCTGTAAAACTCAGAGGCAGATTTTATTTACTAGGCACTAGCCTCAAAACTGGAGTTGGACACAAGATGCAGCACTGTGGCCGCCTGATGGTCCTATGTAGTTTGTAATGGTTATATGTGGCGGACAAATTACCCTTAGAAAGTTCAATGAAAATGTGTCTTACATATATGCAGGGGTGGCATTAGACTTGGAAATTCGGGGGCTAATATCCATCCCTTTATTGACAACAATTCGTCCTGGCTAATTCTAGATGGTTTTCCTTTATTAACACATTTTCCAATTCAAGAATAATCAAGAAAAATAATAAAATTATAATTAGGTCTATGCACTGGCACTCAGTGACAGTAACTCTTTTTTGCACAAGCGGCATTTCAGAACTCTTCAGCGAATTAAGGTAATTTTTGTGACAAGTACGTGGTTTTGTCTGTTTACATTTTCCAATCAGACAGCTGTGTTTTTTACAGTTGCATGACTGTGCTGCAAAAACATAAGTAGTTGTTGCCGAAATTACCTTAATTAGCTGAAGAGTTCTGAAATGCCATCACCGAGTTCCAATGCCTAGACCTAATTATAATTAAATTATTTTTCTGTACTGAATGTAGCCTATTATTTTGTTGCTTTTAGATAGCATGGAGGAGAGAAGGCGTGTCTTCAATTGCCACTTGATTATTCTTGAATTGGAAAACGTGGTAATAAAGGAAAACCATCTAGAATTAGCCAGGACTAATTGTTGTCAATAAAGGAAGGGATATTAGCCCCAGAATTTTCAGGTCTAACGCCGACCTTGCATATATGTACAATATGTATCTCACCAAATGAACAAAATTCATAAAGTTTACATGGTGAGAGTAGTGACTGAAGGATTATAACAAAAAACTTACCACTGACTCTCAAAAAACAAAGCTTCCAGAGCTACGTTTACCAATAACATAGTTGCTAACTCACATAATAAGCAACTCACATACTTCAACCATGTACCGCCCATGGTTCCAACTATGTGAGTAAGCATCTGCTCTTATGGGAAACGTGCCCTAGAATGGCTCTGAATGGGACATCTCTGAACTGGCCAATGATTGGTGCGCAAGAAATGCAGCGTGCCGTGTCATCGGACGGAGAGCCAATGACATCAGTGTGTTTGTCTCACCTCAGGCATCATCGCCGTGGTGATCTTCACCATCCTCTGCACCCTGGTGTTCCTGATTCGCCACATGTTCCGCCACAAGGGCACGTACCACACCAACGAGGCGAAGGGCGCCGAGTCCGCGGACAACGCAGATGCCGCCATCATCGTCAACGACCCCAACTTCACAGAGACCATAGACGAGAGTAAAAAGGAATGGTTCATCTAACGGGACGATTTCTGAAGAGGCGGAAGCCAGCGCACGTGGACGGGGTGAGGGCGGGGGTCTACTCCAAGTGGCCCAGATCTTTGTGAAGACCAGGACCATGTCAGGAAGGTGGAGAACAAGGAGATGCCCCCAGATGGATCGATTTTGTACAGTGACTGGCTCGTCTCTTATGTATTTAAATTGTGTTCCGAGTTTGAGGAGTCTGTCAGTATTTTATCCACTGTTAACAGTGAACATTACCGTTGACAATTTCTTCAAATTGTTACTCAAAAGGCGAAGCCAAATCACCAATCTTTCCCCGCTCCTGTATGAATTTTGCCTTTAATTTTACTGCATTAACATAATTTGTTTCTCGGTGCGGTTCAGTGATAGGCCTAAAATTGCCCTTTCATCTTGGTCACTAGGACAAAATAATCTTTTATTATGGCACGCTTGTAAGAAACAGAGGCTTGCTTCATAAACAACGACATTCAATTGAACTTTGGTAAGTGCTGTGCGTAGCTGCTCTGAGCCAGAGAAAAGCTGACATTTTCATGAATGCTTTACACCCTCAACGCAATTTTACACACTGCAGCGTTTTTTTATTTTTTTATTTTAATGATTTCTTTTTAAAAGCCGCTTTCACCTCAGAAAGTGTAATTGCGCTGTCGTTTTAGAAGGAATAACTGCTCTTTCACTTCCCCTTGTACTTTTTTCTGTTGCCAAAAAGCACAGTGTGGAACATTGTTATTGTAGCTCTTGCTCCTGAGAAGAATATTAAGGCCAATCTGCATGTTCTTTGTGCAATTAGAGACGCTGTTCTAACCACTTAGCCCCTGGCTACGTGAGCAGCGCTCCCTAATTTCTTAACAGGGCTGGGAGGCCTGAACATGGTGTTTCAGCTAGAGACTATATCAGTGCACTTCTGTTCCAAGATGTCTTCAGGATTTGCTCACTCTGTTTTGCGTCATATTTTGCATTAAGTCTCAAGTTCAAACACAATAACTCTGTCATTGAATGTTCATATTTTGAAATTTTTTTCTTGGAAATGTGTCCATATTTTTTGGCTGCCTAATAATTTTTTTTTTACTTTCATTTTGTCATGATTTATGATGGTACTGAAAAAAATGTATAACTGCACATCGTCTTGAATGTCAATTCTAATAATGTAAGCACATTTTCTTATATTGTTTCTTGGTTACGTTCAGCTTTATTTGGGATGTTTGTTGTCATTTACCTGAGTGTTACAGTAAGCAGTCCTTGGTTGGTCCTCAACAGTCAATTTACCTCTAACCAATCAGCCACTTACAGTCCTATCATATGACCTTTTATTACAGTGCACTAGCTGGGTGCCCAGGGGTATTAACCTGATCCTATGGTGAATATTGAATTGAAAAGGGTTTTTATTTTTTGCATTTATTTTATAATTCAAACATTTTCCCCTCATAGGATTCAGGGGTGCTAGAGTCTGCTTTACCCATGATTTCCCTCATAATTCACCTCACACCCTGTAGAACACACCGTTGTTGAACTGGGTTGGCTACAGGTCATCAATGTCTACAGGCTGAAGAAATGCAAGTGAAGAGAAACAATTCTTAAAAACTCTTGACACCGTCTTTATTTTCCTGAGGGAGGCCCTGGATGTCAGTCTGCTGATTTGATTACATTGTGACAGTGAACCACCTGATCCCTGCTCCCTGGGTTGTCCAGTGTCCCACAGAATGAGTGGTGAGTGGCTGGGAAGGAGGGGGTATTGAGGGCAGTGATGATGTAATCTCCCAGAATCCCTCAGTGAGAGACAGAGGGCTAGTGTGCATTTGTGTGTGTGGGCGTATATATGCATGTGTGTACTGAAAACATCCTCTCACAAGTGTCCTAGTCATGAGTGAAATGTAAATTATTTTTATTATTTGCATTATTTTTAAGTACTGTATAATATATTAATTCATTGTAAGTTTACTTGGCTAGTTAGATTTTATTACTTTTTTGTCTAATTTAGAAAAACAGTAGAAATAAGATACCAAGTTTAAGAATATAGTACTTGTTCAGATAGATGTATTTTATTGGTTATTGAAGTGAATGTCAGTTTACACCTAAGAATTTAACAAAACAACCACAAACCAACTTCTGGTCAGTGTGAGGTAAGGAGCGGTCCATTTTAGCTAAGGAAGATGTAATGACTGCGACATGTCAGAAAAAGATGTGCACAAATGTGAAATTATGCTTGTGTAAGAAAATGATGAGTCCTCACAAATCTGTCCACGCTAATGTTATTTCTCCTCCCCTACATTTTTGCTGCCTTTTTAAAATGAAGGAATTCAGCCTAATCCTAATGTAATACTGTCGTGAAATAATATTACAAAATAGCACAGAGATTGCAGCTGAAGTGCCTGATAATTGCAGAGCTGGGCTGAAAACAGTACTTTTTTTTGATTTGAAGGGCAGTGGAGTGATTGCATTCACCTATAGGACTGATTTTTTTTTTGCAGACTTCCCATAATATTCGCATGCCTTCTGTTTATCAAAGAAAAGGTCTAAAACTGTACAGTTCCCTTCAGAATTATTGGCATCCTCTAGTGAAACTGAGCAAAATGAGACATTTTTTTTAACTCATGACTTTTAATTCAAAATATTCACATAAAGTCTAAAAATGTAACCTTGAAATTGAAGTAGCATAATTGAAATAAATATTGAGCATTTTCTCAAACATATGTATGACATAATTATTGCCAACCCCCCATTTCCCAATTTTTGCTGCCTCCCAGCGTTGAGTCTTCTACAGCGTGGGATGAGGTTAGTGAAAACGTGGCGCGGGATTTGAGGTTATTCCTCCATACAGAATCTCTCCAGATCTTTCAGGTTCTGAGGTTGAAGCTTCCAGACTCTTCCTCAGCTCATTCCAGAGACTGTCTGTGGGTTTTCGGTTAGGGGACTGTGATGGCCATGGAAAAACCTTTACTCTGCAGTCAGTGAACCATTTTTGTGTAAATGAGGATTTTTGTGCAGATTACTGTCCTGTCGGAGGGTCAAACCAATGCCCATTTTGATTTTCCCGGCAGAGACTCAGGTTTTCGTTAATATCTGCTGATCTTTGAAGGAGACTATTGCACCACGTATCCTAACCAAATGTCCGAGGTCTTTGGAAGAAAAACAGCCCCGCATACGGCCTACCACAGCTCTCTGTTGGTATGATGTGCTTTTCTGTGTGGCTACCTGCCTGTCGAAGCCAAAACAACCTTTGATGTTTGTTTCCAAAGAGCTATATTCTGGTGTATTTTTAACCATTAAACTCACTCTCATTGAAAGTACATTTTGCAAACTGTAGGCACTAAATTCTGTTGTTAACTAACAGCCGAGGCTTTTTTCGGGTAACTCTCCCAAACTACTTGTGGTGATGTCAGTGGCATCTGATGGTAGTTTTGCGAACTTTTTGACCCCAAAATGGCATTAAAATGTGCAGTTCTCTAGCTGTGATCCTTGGAGATTCTTTTGTCAGCAGAACATCCTCCTCGTGGTAGGCGGCGTCAATCTACAACGCACGTCCTCTTCCAGGCTGATTCTAAACATCTCCTGTCCCCTTAAGCTTCTCAATAATTGCCCTGATAATGGCAATGGGTATTGTTAACTGTTTAGAGATTTTCATGAATCCATTTCCTGATTTGCACAGTTTAGCAACTTTTCATCACACATCATCGCGGTGTCCTCTGGTCTTTCCCATAGCGATGAATTGACGAAGGAAATTTGGCTTGTGTCACCTCATATTTATACCCCAGTGAAACAGGAAGTCATAATTGACCACATAAGGTTCCTAATAAACAGGTGAACTTTAAATTGTGAAATGTGAGGGGAGGTCAGATTTTAACCATAGGATTTTCTTGGGGTGCCAGTAATTGTTGCAAAGCAAAAATTAGATATATTTCATGTTAACTTTGTTTTCTTTAATCACTATTAGCTCAATGAAAACGCAAGCTTTTTGTGTGTATTTTAAGTGAAGGACTAAGAAGATAAACAGTAATAGTAAAGGCCGTTTTTCACTACCTGTTTTGCAAATATTTACCAAAGGTGCCAATCACTTTTGAGGGCATTGTACGGATCATATCGATTAAAAGGCGCAATGCTCGTATATAAGAGAAATGTCTACTTCTCGGGCACCAGGAAAGAGTGATTCACGCTATTCAGAAATGTTCCGTATGAATAATTCTAGCAAAAATATCTTGTATACCAGAAAATTTCAGTTTCCACCTACGAGAGATGTTTTGTATAACCCTAACCCTAACCTCAGCTTCTACTCGAGCAAGATCAAAAGGAACACTTAAATCAGTAGGAAAAAAAAAATCTAACAGCTTATTCTTCAGTATTATCATGCATACCAGAACTAAACAATTCTAGGATCATGAATATCATCAGTTCACACATACCAGAACTACACAAGTCTAGGAGGAGAAGAAATGACAGTTTCATATTACCACCTTCTGGTATTCCAGAAATGGACATTTCACGAATATATGAGCAGTGCAGCTTTAAAGTGACTTTATCCCATTGTACTTACTATCATACTTTTACAGATGCCATGTTAAATCTCTTGAAAGTTTATCTTTAAATAGTGTCTTTGCGCCTTGAATTTTGTATTTGGAGATAAAAGTGGCAGCAGTAACTTTGAAGACAATATTGACTCAACCTCCGCAGGAAACAAATCTCTTGTAAGCCCCATATTTAATTCACCACTGTTGCGTCAACATTGAATATTTCTCTTTAAAATTGCTGAGTACATATTGCATAATGAGCCACTGAGCTGCAATCAGATGTGTCTTTGTCCGTAATACTAGAGGGACATAGATACAGACTAGAAGATGAACGGCTGACTGTTGTTACTGGACTTACACTGACTACTTCTTGCATTCTACAGAGAATGAATAACACACTCAACAGGGAGGCTTTTTGGTAATTTCTTTTTTTATCACCCTGATGATTGTTAATAAAAGGAGCACTGATGCCAACATTAAAATTCATTCGTGTGTAAATGCTAATTCAATTTATCCCTTATAAAATGAAAACAAAATGAACATTTTAATTTATGGCAAAATATAAAAATAGTTGTCACTGCCATGATGATTACATGTCCACTATATAATTTAAAAAAAAAACTTCAGATACGTATATACCTACAGTACATGCAAACTACAAATTGAAAAAGGGTGATAATTTGTATTTTCTACAATATGCCAAATATTTTGACATATTTAAACTAGAAAAGCACTCAGAGAACACAGACCTCCGCCAGGGGCAGAAAAACCCAAAAGCACGGCGATTGGAACTCCGGCCCATTGGAAAGATTTGAAATCTTGAACTTTGGCTTATATCTCAGCTGCACTTTGGCCTAGATATGCCAAAATTTAAACACCTGTTCCTTGACTGAATACCCACCTTCTCTAAAAATTTCATCAAAATCGGTGCGTTACTTTTTGAGCTGTCTTGCTAACTAACGAACAAACAGACAAACGCTGCCGAAAACATAACTTCCTTGGCGGAGGTAATTATCTTTGATTTGTTATTATGTTTTAAATGTTTTTTTTTGTGAGAGTATAGCGTCATATGCCCAATTTGTACCAATGATGTGGTTCTTTTAATGTTACAAAGAATGATGGCATCGAGAGGAAGCTTTCATTCATCTAAGCACAGATTGGGAATATGTTACTTCCTTAGCAACTAGTTGTGATTCACTCTTGAGCAAGTCTGCTCTGTACCACCCAGAAATTTGTTTGTTTGCTCTCTCAGGAATTGATGTTTTATTCTGACAGACCTGGAAAGATTGTGTGATGGAAAACAACAATTCTTAGCTTTTCCTAAGAAACCTTGGCTAGCTTGCTACGCGCGTAATGATTACAATAGTCATTCCCTGCATGGCAGTTGCTCGGGGTGTATGATGTATAGTGTGTGGCACCAGTCACATAAACGCATTCACCCTCGCTGTGCGGAACGGCACTCGTGTCCGGCCTCCCTCATATCTCTGCGATCACACACAGATAAACATTCTCATATACTAAAGCAAAATGATTGTTTTGTACCGTGGAATACTAGGTAGTAGATGCAAATTATTTCACGATGTGTATATATATTTTTATGGATATATTTTATAGTTGGTCATAGACCTGTTGTTTTGCCTTGTGTTTTTGGGTGAAAATCTGATTTGGGTTGGTCTGCTGAAGTGGAAGGTTACACAATCTGATCAGAGGCCTTTGTTGTTTTCTTTTTTTTTTAAACATGCTGTAATTAACTGCCGACTGCAGTGGAGCATAAATGTAATGTTTTCAATGTGTGTTTTGTCTTTGAATTGTGTTGACAGGAATTATGAATGAATGCCTCAAGAACGAAGTGCTGCATTTTATTTAATTTTTCATTTATTAATTATCCTCTTTATTTTTGAATTTATCTTTCACAAATATTGTTTAGCCTGTCACATGAGAAGGGTGGAGACAGTGGTCCCTTGATAGTCTTTTTTTCCTGAGGAGGATCCATTTCCTTTTAATTCGCTTGTCTCACTAAAAATTTTCCCAGTGAAATATTCATGCACATTTAAGCTTAAATAACATGTAAATACAAACTAAATGAAAAGAGAACTTTTATAAAAATGTACATACAGTATATCCAGTTATATCACCAAAAAAAAAATGAAATAAGTCATAGCTGCATAGTCGTTAATTACAAAGGGGTGAGAGAGCAATAGTATTCAGGATTTTGACATTCGGTCCTGTGTCAAAGACACGTGAATATCATCTGTATATTTTTTACGACCTTATGCCTATCGCTTGTGCATTTTACTTCAATGGTAGCATGACCACTTTATGGAAACTGTACATATTGAAATGTGAATTACTGAGGCGATATCATGAATGACGATATACTCTTGGTAAAATATTTTCTAACTTTCTTAAACAGGAAACGAGGCTAGACACCCGAAACACTTTTTATATGCAACTCGAGTCATAATTCAAATATCAAATATGCTCACTGTTTATTTATGTTCCAGAATGACTGATAGGTGTGATGGTAAAGCACACAGTGGATGAAAGCACACAGCTAGGGCTTCTCTTAGGAGACAGAGACATGGAAAATAACTTGACAATCCAAAAAAAATCTCCAGAGATCTTTATTTTTAATAGTCAATTCAGTTGTATGGTGGGAAGAGATTAAATCCTAAGTTCTTCAAATATTGACCTTTAAAAAGGGATCACTGTCTCTTTACAACTGAGTGCTATTTGTACTTTTATTTCTGTTCAATTTTTTTTTAATAGTTTACATAATTTGTCTGGCCTTATTTGAAATATGTAATGTGATTTGGTATAAAGTAACAACATTAAAAAGAGCCTTGCAATGAATTGTGACCTGTTTGTATTGAAGTGATGTTGACTTTATCTTGAAATAATGTTCAGCTGCGTACACAGTGTCTTTACGCTCGCCGGTTTAGATGGTGCACAGGATATTTCTGTTGCCTGTATACAGTGTTTGTATATACACTGATGAGCCAAAATATTGCAACCATGCACAGGTAAAGCAAATAGTGTTGATTGTCTTGTGACAACGATGCATGTCAAGGTCAGCAGCCAAACCTTAGAAGGTACGTGAACAGTGGTTCTCGTAGTCGATGTCCGGGACGTGGGAGAAATGGGACCTGAGCATCTTTGACAAGGGCCAAATCGTTGCCCCCAGTTAGCAGTAGTGATGAATAAAGGTGGTCCAAGGAGGGACAAACCATGAAGTGGTGACAAGGTGGTGGGCGCCCAGGGCTGACTGATGCACAGGGCAGGAAGCCTGTTCCATCTGGCCTTAACCAAAAGAACAGCGACTGAGGCTCAAATTTTTACAATGTTTATACAAAGAATGTGTCACAACACACAATGCATTGTTACTTGCTGCGTATAGCTCTCTCTCCATTTTATCCCCCCCGTCCACAGCCTAAAGCACCTACAGCGGGCGCATATGTGTCAGAACTGGACCTTGGAGCAATTAAAGTAGATCACTAGATCCATTGAGTCCCATTTTCTTTTACATCATGTGCATCAACCCGGTACGTGTGCACTATTTACCAGGGAAAAACATGTCATCAGGTATTAAGGCTGGAATGAAAACAGACATGGTATAAGATCTGCAGGAGGGTTGGGCAGCCATGCTGTAGTCAGTCTGTGCTGGAAACAGCTAATCACACTGCAGTCACAGCTTTTGCCAAGATTCAGTGTGTACTTATTCCTCCACAAACAATGAAATTCAAAATTCTTTTGCATTTGTTGATAATATTCTGACAACCTTCATATGAGTGTGGCCCCTGAAAGCAGATGGTAATGCTGTCATACCATACTACCATACCCATACTACAGCTGTATGTATGAATCTGGGGTTGAATCAATCCTCGGTGTTGTAGGCCCAGTGTGCATGCATTAGCGCAGTATGAGAAAAATTTGGACACACTACCGTTGCCACCTCACCCATCTCCTGACCCACATTTTTTTTCCCCAAAAGACATAGCATAACCTCCCACACTGCAAAAAATTAAAAGCAGAACTAATGGCATTTCTTAATTAATGTAGGAAACTAGGTTCTGATAAATTTTACACATCATTTATTCATGCTCTTCTCAGTGCCAATAGCCTTGTCGAGTAGCACATCATCCCCCAATTGATCATTGCAAATTCTACAGAAAACAGGAGGTCAGCCAGGTATCATTCGCAAAAAGTTTGAGCCACACAATATTTGGAGATACAACATTCAAATTTGGCATACAGCTTTTCGCCAGCTAAATAGTAATCATGTAGGGGTTCTTGGACGGGATCTGGGTCAGATGTAGGATGCATGTCAGGCTATGGCTTGACCCCAAAAGAAACTATTCAGACCCAGGGCCTGAGAAGAAGGATTTTTCCATTATCACTTTCACATCGCTTGAAATTAATATGAATGCATCCAATCAAAGCACAGATTTCCTAAATGGATGAGTCTTATCAGCAGTAGATCCCAATTATCATGTGCAGGGCATTGGTGTGCTGAGAGCCCAAACTGTAACGCTGAAGTGCAAATGCTGAATGTGATTCTGTAAAATGATTTTTTTTCCCTCCCTGTAAAAATCTCTGGGGTTAAGAGACTACAAAGCAGCAAACAAAATTAACCCGAATTTATTGTAAAACATCAATAATTTATGACTGAGCAACGCATAAAGAGATAACGAAAGCATGATTTTGCAGTCAATTTAGGCCGAATAAAAATGCAGGCCCTAATCATATCATCTTTGGGTGTTAAAAGTGCACTATGCAAGTTTGTTTACTTTCTGCGCAATTATATTTTTGTCTCAATTTGCCGACATCTCTCCACGATCTGCTAGCTGCCGGTCCCTAAATTCACTGTAAAAAAAAAAAAAAAAAAAACCTGGGCTCTGGAGACCACACAGGCGTCACAAACAAATAAACACGAGGGGCACAGGCTGTGCCCCATAACATAACAAACCATCCCGGGCAATCACCGACAAGAGTTGACAGTTATGGGAGCACGGGAAGGAGGGAACTATGGGAGGGAGGGGTGGGCTACCTCTCTTTTGTTTGAATTCGAATGTCAACAGAAGTGAAAGTAAACCATGCAACCCATTATGACATGCATGGTCAGTTTCATATCCAGCCCTGGTCAGTTGGCACTTGAGTCAGATTTCACTTGAGTCCCTTAAATGCCCTCTGTGCAGTCATGCCTGAAACGTAATGAGGTGTAACTGGTACCAAGATCAGCGGAAAAATCTGAGACAAAAGTACAAAATATGTTGTATACATGTATATTGCTACACCATCACAAAATGACCCGTTAAAAAAAAAGAAGTATACACTTTTTAAACTCGCTCTGTATTACATGTGAGCCAGCCCAAGGCATAAGCCAATTAAGCGACTGCATAGGGCCCTGTGACCACAAGGGGGCCCCCAAGAGCAATTAACAAAAATATTTTTAATTTTTTTTTTTTTTTTTTGCATGTGTCAGTGATGATTCCTTTATGATCAAAATCGTATAAAAGCACAATTTTATGTTAACCGAGTACAGCTGAAAGCTAAACAATGTCACAAAAAATACATATCCTTCAGGAGCAGAGAAAAGAAAGAGGAAGAGGAGAAAAAACACCATGATAAACATATGTTTGCGTGTCTTGGTAATGTCAGTTTCCTTACATTAGGACGGTCCCCAAATATCCTTAAGATTTTGATGCAACTGGTTGCGTGCAGCCATTAATAGCAAATTAGAAAGCTAGTTAAAAACTAGGGACATTTATCTTTTAACTGGCTGGCAGAGGTGTATAGTAACAGAGTGCATGTACTTCGTTACAGTACTTAAGTAGTTTTTTTTTTTTTTTTTGAGGATATCAGTCCCGCTAATCACACAACAGAACAGCTGAAATATTGCAGAATATGGGAATAAGGCCCCTCCTGAGGGTGGTGGCGCTGCCCATTACAGTCTGGCGTAATAGTTGAGCCCGAGTGGTGAACCTAAACCCTGAAAGAGGAAATGAAGAAACACCCAGGGAGGGCGAGATTCTGGCTGCGCTGTGGTGTTAGAGAGAGCCACACACTCACTGTCTCTCTCTCACACACACACACACACACACACTGCAACACCCAACCCCCCTCCCCACCTTCAGCCTCCCCCCCCCGCCCGCCCGATACCCTCACTTTTTTGCGCACAGACGCATACACACACACACACACACACACACATACGCACTCAATCCTACACACACACTCATTTATAATACAATGACTGTCTTTTTTTTCTCTTCTCTCTCTTCACTAAAACTTATTATTCAGTTTTTTTCTTTTTATCATTATCACTTTTCTTTACTTATTTACCAATTTACCAAAAGAATTGTAAATTGCTACTCGAAGAATAAAAAAGGGGGAAGGAGAGCAGAAGGGAATTCCGTTTGTCTTTCATGATCATCTCTATTTCTCATCATATCATTCCAGTATTAACAGCAATTATCTTCACCTTTGATATATCAATGCCTGTTTATGTGTTGTTCTTGACTTAATGCTATTAAAATGTTTCTAATTTTTTTTATTAATTTTTTTCCTCATCACTTCCTTCACATACATACATATATGCACAGCACACACACACATACAGACCTTTTCTTTTTCTCTCTTTTTTTCTTCCTCTTTTTTCTCTATTTCTTTTCAGCACCATGTTCACTAGTTACTCTTATGCCGCATCCCTTTTGTGTCCAGAGTTTGTACTTAATTATGGATCTGATCTGTCCACTTACTGTGTAATTGGTTGTTTGTATGTTTTTCAGTTTATTTTTTAAGGCTGGCTGTTTTCAATGTTTTCTGCTTGTTTTTTTTTTGTAGTAAAAAAAAAATTACACAGGCCACAAGATATATGCCAATGCTCAAGACCGATTTTCATCGATTTTGGACGTCTAATATGGCTGCCGGCAGCCATTTTGTCTGAAATGTTTTGTGTTCTGTGCTCTGGAAGCCACAATTATTACAGGAATGTTTTCAAATTTTACAGGCAAAGATATACATACATATGTGTATATATATATATATATATATATATATATGACAATGTTCAAGATAGATTTTCGTCAATTTCGGACGCCCAATATGGCTGCCGGCGGCCATTTTATTCTAAATTTGGGGATCAGGGAGATACACAACTCGGTCCCTGAGGCGACCAAGTTATCTAGTTTAATACTCTGTTTTTGCACATTTGAAGTTATTTTTATATATCTAAGTGATTTTATTTGTTGTTGCACTTTATTTTTGTTCTTGCACTACAAATTATTTTTGCACATTGCTGTTTTTTGAAACCAAAAATAATAAACCAGAAGACACTTTTACCGTAAATGCATTGTCTACTGGTTTATTTTTGTTACCTTTAGTTGGCCTAGATGATATTCAGTATCCCACTTAGTGCTTTATCACTTGCAGTGTTGTGTAAATCAACCCCAGCCTGGTCTTGTTGCTGAATGTGCTCCCTTTATTGAGATTGAAAACCATACATGGGTGAAGACATGTCAGGCTGACAATAGGATAATGTAAACAACACTGCTAGAGCTGTACAGTTGCAGCAGTGTAACACCGCTGCAATGAGTTTATAATAGGTGCATTTATCAATAATCAATATTATTGGCAGAAATAGAGGGCCCCAAAATCAAATTTTGCTTAGGGCCCCATGGAGGCTTGGGCCGGCTCCGTGTGAAGCATATTATATGATACGTAATGAAGTGGTTGGTAGAACAGCCTTTCCGTCTACGAAATTATTTGAATGCACGAGCGGTAAAATTCATTACCTTGATTGAATTTCAATTAATCAGAAAATATTGATTTCTCTAGGACAGAGTCATTTAGTTTGCGTTAATTGTATCCTTTTATTTTACCACATAAATTATGTGCTGAAAAATTACTATTGCTGTATATTTTTTACAATTATAATTAGTACTTGTGTGTCTGTTTTCCAGGCCAAACGGTTTTGTAAAGATGACGGATGGATAAGGCCATGAGAAAAGACAGGCAAGTACTAATTATTATTTTGTATTGTTTAGAATTATAATAGCACTTTAAGCTTGATGATAATGATATTCATTTTCGTTCTCCAGAAACATACAATATTACTTGTTTTGAAAATATGGTTTTCAATCCATTTGATATCAACCCGGTTGCAAATGCTGATCTCAGTAATGCAGATCCCGATACAAACAGCATGTATGTAATGATGGAGCCTTGTAGATATTTCAGCGAAAAACATTTTAAACATTTGACTAGAACTCTTCCATCTGATTCTTACCTGTTTTCTGCTTTTCACCTCAACATTCGTAGTCTTTCAAAAAATTATGACCACCTCACTCATTTCCTGGCATCACTAAATTATAATTTTTCAGTAATTGCTTTAACGGAAACATGGCTCACAGAAAACACAAAAAGTATTTATGAACTCTACCAATATAGCTCACTTCATTTTACCAGAGTAAAGAAAACCGGTGGAGGAATAGCATTGTACATTCGAATTGATTATGACTTTGTGCAGAGAGTGGACCTGTCTGTAAACTCAGAGGATGCAGCAACAGAGTCTATTTTTATTGAGTTAATAGTACCCAGTGATGGCTGAAAGGTTATTGTTCGCTGTGTGTATCGTCCACCAAACACGGATATTAACAACTTTAATGATGCTTTGGCAAATACTTTAGATCTAACAAGTGCACCGCCC
Source organism: Gymnothorax reevesii (assembly GCA_029721435.1). Taxonomy (NCBI): domain Eukaryota; kingdom Metazoa; phylum Chordata; class Actinopteri; order Anguilliformes; family Muraenidae; genus Gymnothorax; species Gymnothorax reevesii. Next base: position 22,705,136 of record CM056577.1, on the reverse strand, counting down.
ATCGGCGAATGTCGTATTGCTGCGCAATACTAGTCCCCTACCGGTGTATGCATATTATATTTCCTAAAAAGTGGGTCAAAGTGACCTGAATAGGGTACATGACACACCCTCTCCCCAAGATGCATCCACACACCAACTTTGATGTTCCTAGGTCATACGGTATTGAAGTTATGGAGCGGACACGAATGCGAACGGACGGACTGACGGACGGACGGACGGAGTGCAATCCAATAGTCCCCTCCGTTTCCGGTAGGGGACTAATAATTAAAGAAGGCAAATTGTGTTATATTCTCGGTGACTACAATATCGACCTTTTCAAAAGTGAATCACATTTACCCACTCGGGATTTTTTAAATGCTTTATATTCCTTTTACTTTTATCCTGTCATTCACAAACCCACCAGAGTTACTGACAGGTCCGCTACTCTAATAGACAATATATTAACAAACAGTCTGAATGAAGTCCTCCATTTGGGTATCATATTTTCAGACATCACTTACCACTTCCCAGTCTTTCAATTTACCATTCTTGACAATGTTAAGAATGATCAAACTGAAGTCATCATAACTTATTGCAAATTTAATGATAGAAATATGGCTTGTTTTAAACATCTCATCAATGATCATTCCGGGAAAAATGTATACACTGTCCTAACCCTAAAAGTGCTCACCAAACTATTATAGAGTATCTTCAATAAGTGTTTTCCCTCAGTCACTGTAAATAAAAAAACTCGAAAACAGGACTATTCCAAACCATGGTTCACCACTGGATTACAGAAGTCTTCAAAGAAAAAAAATAGACTTTATAAAAAATTCTTAACTAACCCTACACCACTAAATCAATCAAACTAAAAACATATAAAAATAAATGTACTCATCTCCTTAGATCAGAAAAAAAAGATGTTTTACTGACAAATTCAAGGCGTCCTCAAATAAAATCAAAGAAACATGGACTATTATATATCAACTATTACTTAAAAAGAAATCTGTGACAAAAATACCATTTTGTTTCTCTGATAGAGGGAAAATGCTTACAGACTCATATGAGATTGCATTGCATGTAGGTTTAATGATTTCTTCGTCAATGTAGGTGCCTCCCTGGCGAAAAAAAAAAAAAAAAAAAACCCCAGGTGTTAGTCCCCTTGACTATATTGATGGTTGTTTTCCTACATATAAGATCTTTGATCAGCCTGATGTAAATGAAGTTATAAGCATTATTGAGAAACTCAAATCAACCAGTTCAGGACATGATGAAGTCAGAACTTCTCTTGTAAAAGAGGTCAAATATTCAATAGCAGATCCCCTAAAGTCTATTTTTCCCTGTCATTGGAGACTGGTGAGATTCCAAATGATCTCAAAATTGCAAGAATCGTCCCCATATCCAAATCAGATGATCCAAGTTCCTTTACAAATTATTACCCAATTTCAATATTACCCTGTTTTTCAAAGATCCTTGAAAAATTAGTTTACAAAAGAATTCTACAACATATTAATTCAAATAATATACTATACAACCATCAATATGGCTTTTGCAAGAATCATTCTGCTTACATGGCTTTGTTAGATCTTTTTGAAAAAATCTCTACTGCTCTTGACAAGAATGAATATACTATAGCAATTTTCTTGGACCTATCAAAAGCATTTGACACAGTGAACCACGAAATATTGCTCTTAAAACTACATAGATACGGTTTCCAAGGTAATGTTTTTCAATGGTTAAAAAGCTATATTACTGATAGGCAACAATACGTTCATTTTAATAATTATAAGTCTAACTCGGTAACATTATCATGCGGTGTGGCTCAAGGCTCAATTCTGGGTCCATTATTATTTTTTTATTTAATTTATATCTATGATCTTCCCACAGTTCAAAGAACAATTTTACCTCTCTTATAGGCAGATGATACAAATCTTCTAATTTCTAATCAACACTTAAAAACTCTTTTAAAAGAGGCCAACTTGGGCCTACAAGATTATTCAAAATGGTTAAAATTGAATAAACTGTCTCTTAACATAAATAAAACCAATTTCATACTATTTTCTGGTAGGAAAAAGTATAACCTGGATGAAGTCAAGATCTTTATTGAAGGCTTCGAAATTAAAAAGGTATCCTCTGCTCGCTTTCTTGGTGTCATGGTTGACGAAAATTGTACTTGGAAAGAACATATTGCTTTTGTGGCAAAAAAGTGTCTAAGTCTCTGGGTATCATCAGAAAGATCAGTTAATTTCTTAATAGATCCAGTTTACTTGTTTTGTATCATAGCTTAATACCTGTATATCCATACCTAAATTAAAACAGTCTAGGCCAATACCAGCCCAACCAAACTCAATAAGCTTCACTTGACAAACTCAAACTCTAGAGCTCCACCCTCTGCACTATTTTGCAAACTAAGGATCCTAACCATATTTGATATCAATATCATACAAATATGCACCCTTATTTATAAAGTAATTCATCAAAATCAAGTATTGCCCAATCACTTTCAACAATATTTTTGCAGAAATTTCAGTTTTCACTCATATAGGACAAGACAAGCAGAACACCTGCATCTTCCCCTCCGCCACACCAGCAGAGGGCAGTACTCTATCAAATACAAAGGGAGTACATTGTGGAATGAATATCACAATCTTGCGGACAATACTCCCTCCTTGCCAATATTTTAAGAGACTGTCCTTGAAATTATTAGAACAATATGTATAGCGGTCTCCTAGGACCAGTTAATTTGTGGTGCAATTCATGTTTGCTGTTATTTCTTTCAATTAGTTTGTTCTGGTTTACCTTTATTTATTATTTTTTTTCTCGTCTTTTTTATGTTGTTTTTTTCTGCCGTCCTGTATTTTATCGTTCTCATCTTATTTTCAATTACTTATCCTTTATTTTTCCCATAAAAAGTACTTTAATTATTTTCTTGACTAAGCATTTATAAGGTCAGGGTGAGGCCGCTCTATAAGCCTGCCTCATGTAATGTGTCTTTCACATATGCAAATAATGTTTTTTTTAAATCACTTGCATTTCGCGGTTCTTGAGTAGACCAGACGGTTTTGTAGAGATGATTCCCCACTTGGTGGCAGCAAACCATACAATTTTTGGCTTTTCCTACGATTTCCAACTGCGCAGTAAAGTGCATTTACCTCACCTAATCGGAAATCGTGATGATTTCAACTAAGTTAACTTGGTCCAGTACACACATTTCTTATATCTCTGTGTTCCTGTAGATAGCGTCAGAAACGTTCCTGTCAGTCATGCTGCCGGATTTTCTTTTCTTTCTTTCTTTTTTTTTTTTACAGAAAATGAGAATATGCAATTAACTTTACCACTACCACAATCGAGTATCTATAATTAAATTATGCTCAACTAAGGCAAATTTTTTCCAAGCCTGATGAACTGCATCACGCATTTTCATGGACACACTCCGTAAACTCTTCTTCTTCTTCGTTTAATAATGGTTCTTAAAAGTTTTTTTGTTGTATATCGCTACTCACTGTGTGGGAGTGTGCTACTCAGAGACAACTGGCAGAATTGCACATAGACCCTATAAATAAACACACCCATATCTAACGTAATGCTAGAAATTCTTATTTCTTTTGAAGCCCCGATTCCTTCAAAAAAGAAATAAAAAACCTAGCAACTTCATTTTAAATCCCTCGTTCCCCTAAAATTTCTTCGATACTCTCAAATTTTCCATATTTTGCAACCACCTCTCGGAACACCTGCTTCTGTGATCAATATTTTCTACGTGATACTAAAACAAGTTCCACATTTTCTGAAACGCCTCACATTGAACACAAGCCTTCGCTTCTTCCAAGGATGCGCTTCGTGAAGAACATCTCCAGCAAGACTTCGGTCGCGACCGTGCATGAGTAGCGCAGGTCACAGCTCTCGCGGACGCGGCTCCGCGGAACCCTTCAGCTCGGCGCTCGTGGTTGCACGAGAACACGTTTCCTTGGGCACTTTTTTTTTGCGACGTAGCAAAAATTACGTTCCCCTTCAGACCTGCTAGCGAGCTGCTCACCGCGGGCTCGCGAAGCGCCATTCAGTTCACCGGTTGGTCAGGAATTAGTGCGGACAAGGAGATATTTTACCAGTCCTGTATCTCGGCAACTTAATAAAGGAAATAAAGTAACAGGAAGGACATGGCGCTCTGGGGTATGGAGTGAAGGACGGAAGGCGTCTCCGCGATGGTGAGTTAAGCTCTAAATTGCGTTAATTATTCATCAGTGGCTCGCTTAAGCCGCTTTCACACCGGACGCGAAACGAATTTCTCGCGCGACGGCCAGGTAACATTCAGAGTCGACGCAAAGACGCGAATGCGCGCGCGTCCGGTGTGAAAGCGGCTTTACGGCTATTTTCAGCTGTAGTTCTCCTTGCGGCTGCCTCCATCATATTTCTGTGTTTTTGGAGTTTGATGGTTGAGGTTAATATTCTGTGAATTTTCCTTAATCACAAGGTAAGTGGACGAGAAGGCCATTTTGCGATGTTAAGTTACAACTGGGCTTGTAATGTATCTATCCTGCTAACGTTAGCCAGTCACAGATGGGCTGTAATGAATCTATCCAGCTAACGTTAACCCATCCAATCAGGCAGCAAAACACCCCAATCATGGCTCTCCGTTCAGGAAATTTAGGCCCAGGTTAACGTTAGCTGTCAGCGTTAACTTGCATCACCGGCTTGCGAAAGGTGTTGGGTGAATAAATGAACCTTTAAATGAACTACTTATGTCTGCTGAGCGGTAGCTAGCTCGCTAACTAAGTTGGTGTTGTTAAACTGTAGCGATAGCAGTAACCTGTGATGGTGTTTATGGCCTGTGTTTCAGAATGTATTCTGACTGACAGGTGGCCAAGTTAGCTGGACTAATGCTGTGTAGCTAAAGTTGGCTGTAACTTGCTACATCTCGCCTGCAACCGAACTAGTTAACGATCTGTAACTTGTTCTCATTGCTGGCTAACTATGGCGAAGGCCGCTTTGTCCCGTCTGCTCACTATCGAGCTAATAAATTATGATGGTGACTTCCTTGCTACGTAGTTTAATTATGATCCTTGAAAAAGAAATCAAAGAATAATCTTGCAAGCAAGGTAACCGTCTAAATTCACAGCTATGGTTCACCGTTTAGCTACCTAGCTAATTTACTTGACTGTCTAGCTCAGGGGTGGGCAGCGTTTCTGTCACTGGTTTTCACACCAACTTCTGGCCTTGATAATAAGTTAATAATCTAAATTAGCCAAACAGTTTATGAAATCTGGCATTTCTTGTAATTATCAGGAATGACCAACAAAGCCAGTTCTCATCTCCCGACATATATTTTTTTCTTTGACCCGATCTTTGCTTTGCACAAATCTATATTTATGTAAGCAACCAATGAACTCAATTGGTCAGGGTAATTGATTGAAATAAAAACCTTCATACACACCGGCCCCTCAGGACCGGAATTGCCCACCCCTGGTCTAGATGCTTGGCGAACTGATTATTTTGGTACAACCACGTGGGAGGTTGAAAGTCCAGGGGTCAGAAAGCTGAAGTCTTCCTGCCTTGCATTTCTTCCTCACCAACTCAGCCGGCTGACGTCATTATTTGAGTTAAAGCAGAATACTCTACTGATTAGTGTGTTTCATAATGGGATTCTGTAAAGATATCCATGTGATTTATGTTTCTAACGTCAGGATGTTTAGCTACGTATAGATTCCTGCATTTCGATTGAAAGGCTTTTGAGATTTATCAAGTGGGTAATCTTAATACCGCGGGTTTTAGTTGGGGATGTGGCAGTTCTCTTTCTTGTCAATATCCCATCATAGCTTTGTTTCAGAATTGTCTATGATGGCAAACAATGGAATCTGGTGCACAGGAGCTGTTGGTATCCAGTTACAGTAGTTCTGTGGTCTGAAACTTGACACCGTTACTTTAACATTCACACCTGCAACCTCAGTCCGACTCTTTTCATCCATGTTTTATGATTCTACTTCAGCGGAGAGTTTAAGTGCTTATTCTTTTACTCAAGTCTTTTTGAAAGATCGTAATGGAGTTCCTCGCACTAGCTTAAGCATTCTCCTGTGCATGGTAGTATTGCGTAGCATTCATTATATCATGCCACCTAAGTCTTAAGTCTTATTTATGCACTCAACCTTGTTAACTTGGCACTGCCAGAGTATGTGTCTGCTTATTGGCAATCTCTACCTTTGGCTGCATTGGTTTTTCTTGGTTTGTCTGAAGGTTGAAGGTTAGTTTACGTGATAAAATACACTGATGTATGTAATTAAATCTTTAAGGCTGTTTCTGCCACTTGCATTAGAAACATTATGGATGACTGCAGTTAGTTGACCACAGTTACCTTACCTGCCACTGTCATTAGCATGTCTCGACTCTGTGATTCTGTCTCATTCCCTCTGCTTCTCTGTCCCCACAGCACATCTTGTGCACACCTGGTGTTCTCACTGTATACCCATCCCCTTTGGGCCCAAAATGCAGGACTGACCCAGCAGAACCTTCGAACAACCTAGTTTCCCAATGCAGCATGTTGTGAGTCTGAAGGAGTGCTGCCCTTTCCTGTTCCTGGAGAGCTGCCATCTTGTAGGTTTTTAGTTCAGCTCTAGCTCAGAACAACTGATTCAGCTAATTTGCTGCTGAGGTGTGCTTTGGTTTCCTTGGGGTGAAAACCTGTTCAGGATTGTAGCTCTTCAGGAATGGGTTTGCAGACCACTGGCCAAAAGGTTCTGGAAGTGGGACTTGGAGGCTTATGACGCATTCAGCGGATAACTTTAACCTTTGGACAGGAAATGATGTCTCCTTCTTGGCTTAGACCTATTGCGCAAAACTACTCATGGCTCATAGCTACTCTCCTGCAAATATAGTCTGAGCTTTCAGTCCAGGCTTGGCTACATAAGCCCTGTTCATCCAAAGACCTGTGGAAACTAAAGCTTGGCCTGGCCCAGAACATTTGCATTGTGTGTCCATCCTAGGTGTGTGTTTAAGGAAAGCAGTTTCAGTGTTTGTTCGAGAGCATTTAATCCCTCTTGTTGACAGCAGGAGATTACAGAGAGTGGTTTTGGGACAGCTAAGTGGGTGAAAGATGTTCGTTTTGCCCCCTCAAAGAGGAAGCGGGCCTGTCCTTGGAAGTCATTATGAAGGGAAGTCTCCTCTTTGATGTGCCAATGGAATTTGGTCAGGATAAAGAGTTGATTGACAGGCTATTCAAAACATAGCAGATGTAGGAGGGGCTTAATACCCATCTATTCTGTTAAAACAGTCTGTTGTCCTTTACACATTTCCAGCCCTGCTTGTGGCTGTTCCAGAATCAGCTCTGTGAGCAGCGAGTGACTGCGGCTGGCCCATTTTGACTCTTTATGGGAACTTTCTGAGATTGAGGTTCTGTCTTTTTGATGATGTGCTTTCTGCCTTAACCCACCCATTTGTTTACACAAACGTTTTCCCTTTTATTTCTAGTTTAAGTGAAATTTCTGGACTCATTTTAAAGCAAATAACCAAGTCACCGGTTTAGCAGAAGCTTGTCAGAATGGTCAGATAGTCCGACTATCCCAGATTTTGGCAGTTGAGAATAAAGGCTTGGCCCATAATCCCATTAATCTATCCTGAGACATTTTACTTCAATTTGACAGAATCCTGACACCCACGGGGTTAAATGATATAAAAGACTATCTTTATGTTGGACATTATTTACCCTTATATCTTAAAATCTCAACCATATACTATGTTTGACAGGAAGGGCTTACATTCGTAGGTCATTTTAAGTTCAGCTTAATGATCTGTTCGATCCATGACTCCCTCTCACTTGATTCCTCTCATTTTAGCATTGCTGTGATCGTCATGTTAATAAAGTGCCCAAGTTCATTTCACAGCAGCATCTTTCAGTGGGCTTGTTTGAATGAATGAATCAGTCTTTAATGTTTCTCTTTTCCAAGTCTGCAGTTGAGTGTATTTGACTGAAATGCTTTGATTGTCTCTCGGTAGATAATAATCCAGAGGCCATTCATTTGGCTGCCCTGCTTTCTGACCGCTCACCGCCTGTCCACTCGTTTCAGTGTTTAAAGCCTCTTGCAGTACGCTGAACCTGAGAGGGACAGGAAGGAGAACATTGTTAAGTTCCATGAAGTGTAAATGTGCTGAGGTCTGGAAAAAAAAAAAAAAATTGGACAAAATAAAGAGAACCTTGTTGCTCTTGAGCTGCCAGCCACCGTTCTCTCACATGACTGTGTGATGCAAATATAGTGCCTGTGTTAGTCCAGCCTGGGTAGACATACCTGATAAGTAACTGTTCCCAGCACCTTCCTCTTGAGTCCTGAGGGGAGTTACTTTCCCCTAAATCCGTGCTGCTGTTCTGTTCCCTGGGAACACTGGCAGTGAAACACTGAGTGTTATTGTGTGGGTCCCAGAAAAACAGGGATGCCACTTTGGGATAGTGCTCTGAATCCTGCTTTCTGATTGGCTGGATTTTATACATTTCAGCCAGTAATATTAAACTTATGGTGCTGTTGCACCTCATGACTTGTGAAGCAGTTTACCTGTGCTCCCTTCAATTGTGATTGCTCGCTGTAAGGTAGTTATAAAACATTATTTTCTTAACTTGGCACTCTGATAAAATTAATGCTGTTCAGTATTATGGGAAGTCTTTAGTCTTGGCTCTGGCAAATGGGGAAGTTCAATGACCTTAACATTGTCAGCGACCAATAAGTTATTTCTGCAGCATCTCCAGTCTTTGAAAAATCTGTCTGTGAGTAAACACTCTGACTTTATGACCCATTGTCTGTAGATGTGAGACAGAGTCCAACATTTATCTTTTGCAGCTCTTTTCAGTCTGTTTGTGTATGGGAGGCAACAGGCATAAATTTCCAGCTTGGAGGGTATTGAAAGAGTTTCATGTCCCCTGCTCTCAAAAAACGTACAAAGGACTGCTAAAAAGAATAAAAAAGTACAGTTTTGCTAGCCTATATGATGTCCCATGTAACACTATGCTAAATCTAGTCATTTGAATTGCCTTTGTCTTGGTCTGCTTAAGCTGTATATTTCAGGACACAAGACTAACCTTGTTTTCAGAAATGATTGCTGCATTTATATTGGTGTTGAGGCTCCTAAGTTTTTACTGTGTTGTGTTTTAATGTTGTTTTTATCAGGATGGGCAGGTCCTTTGCACACATAAATGTTAACTGCCCAGTAAAGTAGCATTATGCACCGTGTCATTATGACTGGCGTGATTTTTATGGTCGACAAAAGTAGCAGTTACTGTGTTATCAGGGCCACAGTATTGCATTTGGACTCTGGAGGCTGGGCATCTGTATTTGTGTCACAGTGCACTGTATTTCAGCAAAGCCATGCCATGGTGCATTGCAAAACTGTGGTCTCTTCCTATATTTTTGAAGTGTAGCTGGGGGTTGCCATTGCCATTTTTGCCCGTGGTGTAACTGCAGAAGTTTGGACCTTGTCTTTATTTTTTATGACATCTCCCACAGGTGGCTAAGGTCAGGACTGAGCCTTTGTCAGTTGTTCACTTACACACATTCATTTGTACTGACTCACTCACCCACATGTGCGAGCAGCGAGTGCACCTGTGCGGTTGCGCATACATGACGTCACTGCGCAGGGATTTTAAGATCCAGCCTGGACATGGGTGGAGAGGCGATGGGTGTGTTGTTTTTTTTTTTCAGCCTCTACATCAGTGTAGACTGGCCTGATGGAAATGGATATTGCGTCTAATACTTAAATTATCATTGGCCCTTACAGCGAAGGTGTGTGGGGCTTATGGAATTGCTCATGTCTGTTTGTTGGTTTGTTTGTTAGTCTGTCCGTGAACAAAATATAGCCTGATACTTGGCTCATTTGGTGAGCATAACTGTTGAGTGTTTTGATGCCCAGGGCAGCACTTCTATTGTGCTGGCCCTAAAGACATAATCGTGGGAGATGTAGTCGTGAGCGTGTGGAATATTGTTTTAGTTCAAGGAACGCTTCGAATCCAATTTGACTATGATGGCAAAAGGGCAACAGATTTTGCTAAGGATTTCGCACACAAATTTTAGGGTCGGAGGGCAAACCAGCTGCACGCTTGAATTTCAGGAGCAGAGCTGCGGGACTCTGCTGCACATCCTCTGAACTGTACCTTCAGATGATCTCTGTGCGCCTCTTCTGAAGGTGCGGAGAAGTAAAAATTCGGGGAACATCACTGCTCACACGCACCATCCATGTTTCGGCTGCCTGGTTTCTTGATCCAGTTAAATTCTTAACCTAAATCAGCATTCTAACTAAAATGATATTGAGTTAGGTGCCAATCATGTGAATAATGGCTATGGACACCAATTGTTAAGGTGGCATTGTCACATTGGCAGGTGTTAAATATTGATTTACTTTTGACTTGTTTGGCATATCTTGCTTAGACTTTGTGTTATATTTTGTGGGTTACTCCGTGACGCAAATATGTGCACAGTCCAGCTGGTGACCACCTCTTAAGTGGATTGACCTGTAAAGGTGTTTCGCATTGACTTGGTGATCATGTTGGACTAGAGTATAATTTAATGAATCCTGATTAGGTTATCAGTTCACCACCTGTGATCATGTGACCATCACCTTGTAAAGCTACTTTATAGCCCAAGCATATTCAAATAAGGAAGGCGCTGGTGTCTTTGTCTTCGTGTTTTTTTTTTTTTTAGGTTTTCTGGGACACTGGATTTCTGATCTCCACCTGAGGCGGGAGACGACTGCCGAAAACCATCCACGAGGCTTTCCTGAGCGGAGGGGTTACCCACCCCCCGCGTTCTTACTCTACGCTTCCCATGGAGGAGTAGCTGTTTCACCCCCTCATTCCTGTGAAGTTAAAACTCCAGAAAGAGCGGGTCAGAGAGGAGAAGGACTCTAGCGTAAGCGGCGACGCTCGAGCGAAGAGGCGGCCATGTCGTCCAACAGGGGCCAGAACCCCCACGGCCTCAAACAGATCGGCCTGGACCAGATCTGGGACGACCTGAGGGCAGGGATACAGCAGGTGTACACGCGCCAGAGCATGGCCAAGTCGCGCTACATGGAGCTCTACACGTATCCTTTCACCTCGGCCTCATAGGAGTCTGTCAGCAACATTTATAGGACCCGTTTTACAAACTGTTTAAGCTTTGTCTCCATTCAAAACGGAGTCCGGTCTAGTGTCAGGCTTAATGTTGGTGCGTGAAAATTGTCTTTAAATTCTGTTAGTTCGCAGTGCTGGAGATCTGCGGTTTTTCCGGAAAATTGGTTGCCATTTTAGTGCAGGACTAGGCTGAGATGAATTCTCAATGTCCGAGTTAATTACATTTAATCAATACAAGAATTTTACAGGAAAATTCAGCGAATAGTTCTCTGTGCCCAAAATAGAGTTGATTTTCTATTGTAGGTAGGATTACAGGTTAACTTAAGAGCCAGTTTTTTTAAGAATCTGGCAGTTAACCATTGGGGGGCGGTATATAAAGGTTTGCGGAAAATTTCTGATGGTTAAAGATGGTCAGTTCAAAAGAAAAACTGCTAATTTTTAGGTGCCAATACCCTTCGGTTTCCTTAATTAGGGGTACCAGAAGGGCTGAAGATTCCGAGACGAGAAATGAGCACTGAATAAAAAATAGTTTTGAAGTGCAATTATACCATCATGCCGAAAACAGCCCAAAAATGGTTTATTTGTAATATGATACCATGCAAAGCCCTTTAAATAATCAACACAAATGAAGCCTGGGATGCTGAGGGCGCCTGAGTATAGGTGGCGTTTCAGTCAGGGAAGAAGTAAAATTTGGCATTTTGGGAGGTAAAAATTCTCAGTGTGTCCTCATCTGATTTTAATGAAACCTTTTCTGTTGGGTAGCCCTATATGTCTTCGAACTGTGATGTGAAGATTACTCGGGGTCGCGGCTGCATTAACCCTTTACCGTCCATCTCAGTAAGGCAGGTTTACGAAATTGTACACTGAATTGCGGGGTTTTATTTCCTCAGTACTTGCAGTATGACACACGTATGTAAGTGCACATGTGATACTAGTAGCCAGTACTTAATGATTTTGAACTTTAAATAAATTATAATGTGATATATGAGCTACTTCTAAAGGGCATTCAGGCTACTTTGCACTAGAGAACTGAAACTACATCCCATCCAATGTTCACAGTATTTTAAATTTCTTCATTATGATCACATAATGACAAAGACACATTCAGTATATTTTATCAGTTGAACTCCATGCAGGTCACTGAGTTCACAACGTGCTGGTTTTCACTGTGCTTTCTCTCAGGTTTTCTCTCGTTTCTCAGGTACTGGTGGTAAAATAACCCTCTAACATGGATTGGAAGTCAATTCTGCATGCTGTATTACCTGAGTTTTTCGGAATAGAAAAGTGACGGTTGAGATAATTGGAGATATTTATAGTGTAATTTGCATCATGATGAACTATACAATGGCTGACATTCCAAAGGACCATTCCTGCCTCCTACCTCAGGTGTCTGTTGGTCAACATCTATCAGTAAAGTGAATAACTGAAGAGGAGAATTAAACGTCAAAGACAATTTTGTGGAAGACAAACTACATTTTACAAAGTGCAGTTAACGTGAATTAGTAATTGCAGTCTTTTCCATTTTTGCAAATGGTGCTTTAGCGACTGATGGTGGGAAGGGGTTATTGCAGCAGAGACCCTTAGTAATTTTCACACCACAGTTAGTAGACATATAGGGCTATCCAACAGAGAAGGTTTCATCAAAATTGGATGAGGGCACTTGGAGAATTTTGACCTCCCAAGATGCCAAATTTCACTTTTTCCCTGAATGAAGCACCACCTATACTCAGGCGCCCTCAGCATCCCATGCTCCATTTGTGTTGATTATGGAAAGGACGTCCCATGGTATGATATTAGGAAAAAACTATTTTGGGCTGTTCAGGGCGCAGTCTGGAAATGCCCCCTAAATTACTGCTCAAACAGCCAAAAGTAGCTCCTTGCAGTGCCCCCTATAGAACATGCCCTCAACAGCCCACAACAATTGTCAGATTACTGCGAGCCCTACACACTGGACTGATGTGAAAATGAATATGACCTGTCGTTGGCTCACTGATATAAATTCATTTCAAAACTGAATTTTTTCAGCACTCATTCGTCATCTCAGAATCTTTGCCCATTCTAATACCCCTAAAAAAGGAATCCAAAGGGCATTGGCTCCAAAAAATTAGCAGTTTTTCTAATGAACCTACTATCTTTCACCAACAAAAATTTTAGGCCAATCTGAGACCATGATGCATCACTCTTTGCCTGATTTTCAGAGAAACTGGCTCTTAATTTATTGGGATAAAGTCTGCTGTCTTTGACTTAGTATGAGCATCAGCTCAGCTCATCCAACAGAGGCTTTCCTGTCAGCCAAGGGTAACAATGGTTGACCTTACTAGCATAACACATGACTGGCCATCGTGCTTCAGGTTTTGGGTTTATGGGTTGAACTATGGCTAGCTTTTGTAGCATTGATTCATGTTCCATAACCCTTGAACTTTGTTATTATCCCCCGCCAACACAAAGTGGGAGGAGGATATAGGTTTAACCTCCGTCCGTGCGTGAGTGCGTCCGTTTGTCCGTCCGTCCATCCGAGAGAAAGGGGACAACTTTTCTCAGAAACTATTACAGATAGGACAACCAAATTTGGTGTTTAGCTTCAGACCATAAAGGCCTTGATGGAGTTTGAAAATAAGAAGCACACGATTGGCGTGGGATGTTGACCATGTCGACTTGTTGTATTTGCACCTAAAACTGAAAATCCGTGCAGTAGGGTTTCCTCGCTCGGCCGACTGACTTGGGGAGCTGAAGCCTGCTGGTGTAAGTCAATTTGTGGCTTCCTTCTAGGCCTCTGAGATGGCAGTACGTTAGTCTGCCAAGGCTGGCGACCTTTCCTCTCGAGTGTAAGCTTGTCGCTCTAATTCACTCCTTTTGGCTTCTGCAGTCCTGTAATTACAGCTGCAAATATGGGATGTAGTCGTGTTTCCTCCGGGCTAACGGCGCATTATTCACGTGGTTGAGCTTCTTCTACAGTGCATTTTGTTGACCTCACGTTTAGGCCTAGTCATATTTTATTTAGAATTAGTAAAAAAAGATTAACGCAGAGAAATAAATGGTTCACGAACTAAGCTCTGTTTGCGGAACTGCCAGTCTGAAATGTGAGTGTGGATTAGCTCTCTGAGTCACATGGCGGAGGTGCGAAGTCTGTGGGTTTTCATGATGGCAGGATGGAAATGAGCTTTGTGATGCGGTATGGTCCACAAGTCATCTGCAAAGTATTGTACAGCCCCAATTCCAAAAAAGTTGGGATTCTATGTAAATTGTAAATTTAAACGGAGTGCAATGATGTGCAAATCTCATAAACCCCCATTTTATTCACTAATATTTTTCATGAAATGGTAAAATGTCTCATTTTCAACATCTGATATGTTTTCTATGTTCTATTGTGAATAAAATGTCAGTTTATGAGATTTGCTCATGATTGCTTTCTGTTTTTATTTACATTTTACACAGCATCTCAACTTTTTTGGAATTGGGGTTGTATTTTGGTTCTTTGCATTTCATGATTGGGTTTAACCCAACTGGTGTCAGCGTTAAAATCAGGATTTCAACCATGATTGTGCTAGTTTCAGTCATGTTTCTCTTGAATGAGCTCTTGTTATACCCCCCGCAACAAAGTTTAGGAGGATATACTGGATTTGCTTTGTCCGTCCGTGTGTGCGTGTGTGCGTGTGTCTGTGCGTCTGTGTGTCCGGACCTAAATCTCATAACCTACTCATCCGATTTTGAAAATTTTTCTTCTTGCTGGAAGGTCTATTGACTGTGGTACTGCCCGTCTACTTGTTGATGTGGGGGTATCCTGTAAGCCATGCTTACTGACTAAATCTAGTTTTGGTCTACATGGTTCATATTTCACAATATATGATGTTTGACAAAATCATATTTCAATTATAGAACAGAATCTCCTGCTCCTGAAGATATAAACAACTCCTGCCCTGTGTCATAATCCTGGGCCATGAATTACTGCAAAATGGACACCAAACCAGACAGAGATCAGAGATTGTTTTTGTGTTGTGACTCGTCTGTGGCAGTGGACTAGCCAGACTTATCTTATTTACAGTGAATTTAATTGGGTTGATCTCTTGGGCAGTTTTGCAAAAACGGGCTGAATCTTGTTTAAGCAGTTTCTGCAAAGACATAGCGGAAAATTACAGTTTTCTAAAGCATTATTTGAACCATACGGTAATCGTGTGCCTTTGAGGAAAGTGAAAAGGGTAATGTATGGTAATATATGATTCTTGGGGAATGTGGTCCCGCAGCAGCGTTTTTAGTGCTTGGTTTCATCACCGTGACATTGGCTTCTGTGGCTACAGCTGCTTCTTATCTGCTTACATTAGCATCAGAGTTCTTTGGGGGGGAAAAAAGTCAACAACACCTGGCTGCCTCACGTCTCGTATTCTTGGGATTGTGCAGTGCAGTGTTCAGTAGAATGTGCTAGAATCTGTCTTTCAGCCCAACCAGTATCCTGCTTCTTAACCCTTTGAATTTAAATTTTACGCTCACAGTGTTCTAAATTATCCGTTTTTTTTTTTTTTTTAAACCCCTCAGCCCTGACCTCTTCGTAAACAGGCGTCCAGCCATTGTCCAGGTCATTTCTCTGTTACCGCTTGGGTTGGGAACTTAATTTTGCATATGTGGCCTCGAATTGGTGGGTAGCCGTGCCTCGTCGAGGTATAGTTCCTGACTACCCGAATGACCTTTGACCTTTGCTCAGTGACCTTGACCTTCAAAACTTTGTCCACCTTTGCCCATCGTGCAATGTCGGGACTGAGGGGTACTGTCTTTGCTCCCGCGAAGCGCATTTTTCTTGCCAGTATTTGTTCTTTCCACATTTTAGTGCACTCTGCTCTGTTATTTCTCTGCTCTGTGTTGGGTCGGTATGAGGACACAGGTGAGCATGTTTATGGTCTCTCGAAGCCCAGCTGAATCTCGCTATACCTTGCATGCGATCTGAAGGCCTCTCTTTATATACTGCTCAAAAAAATAACAGGAACACTTAAACAGCACAATATAACTCCAAGTGTTCCCTTTATTTTTTTGAGCAGTATATTTTGTTATACAGTCCTTAAAAAATTTATTAGACCACCTGTAATGAAAAAAGCAGAAAACACGAATCTT
Organism: Gymnothorax reevesii; assembly: GCA_029721435.1. Classification (NCBI taxonomy): domain Eukaryota; kingdom Metazoa; phylum Chordata; class Actinopteri; order Anguilliformes; family Muraenidae; genus Gymnothorax; species Gymnothorax reevesii. The sequence goes on along the minus strand of CM056577.1, from coordinate 22,688,983 downwards.
TAAGAAATTTGTCAAAAACTTGTTTAAAACTAAAAATAATTTTGTTATATTTTTGGCAAATAACGAACTGAAACCACTAAATAGTCCTTATTCACATATAAAAACCAAAAAAGAAAACTATATTTTGCATGGCCTCCTTTGGCCTTGATAACAGCTTGCATTCTTGCATTCAGCCACTAAAACTAATTTGTATCTTGAGGAATGCGAGAAATTAACTTATTTGGCATCTTAATAAAAAAATAATAATGTGCTTAACTATTTTTTTCTGCTTCTTTGTAAAACGGTACATTTGAAAATTCATGGATAACAACAATAATTGTATCTCCCCGACGAGGATAGTCACGAGATACTGTGGTTCCGAGGCCGCCGCCGCAGAGATTTATGTTCCGGGCTCTGGAAGCCACAATTATTACAGGAATGTTTTCAAATTTTACACAGGCGAACATATATGACAATGCTCAAGACCAATTTTTCGTCAAGTTCGGACGTCCAATACGGCTGCCGGCGGCCATTTTGTTTGATATTTGGGGATCGGGGAGATGCACCACTCAGTCCCTGTGGCGACTGTTGAGAGTTATCTACTTGTATTTTGGCATTAAAAATATAATTTCAATTAGAGCTTGCACATACTGGTGGATTAACCATGACAGAAACATAAAAATTAATTTGTTAATTACCAACAGTTAATTTATGGCAGCTGTGGCATAAACCTTACATTGGGTGGTGGTGTAATAAATTTATTAAGCTCTGATTGTGAAGCCTTTGGAGCAATTTTCACTTTATCTGTGTTCTCTCTGTGCTTTAGATTCAAAAATCATGAAAAGTGGTCAATGCGGTCCTGGATTGTCAATGCTATTGCCAATTCATCTAGTGTCACTCACTTAAAATATGACAAGCATCACACAAATACCTCTCCAGCTTTTCTGTTACATACAGTTTATTTTTTCAGTGTGATATTTAGTGAAGTAATTTGTGCTCCTTGCTATAGCATACCCCAGCAGTATCAAACCTGCGCTAGTTTATTTGTGGAACAGTCCTGTTTTATGTGCTGCGCAGTTTCTTTTGGTAATTAGCTCAGAAATGCTAAGAGCCTCATTTCATTTATGCAAGCATTAAAACCAGAGGGCATATCAAGTTTCTGGTGCGGCAGGAATTTGCATTGTACATGCGTGTGTGGACATGGAGACCTCCAGGAGGTGACTCACCGATTAAAATATCATTCCCTTCATCGGTTCATTTTTAACTCCTGTGCAATTTACCACCTAGTCAAATTGTACACTGCTGTCTTTTCTCAATCGCGTTGTTTTATTCATTTGGTTCTCGCTCACTCTGTGTCCCAGAACAGTGGAACAGTAGAACATTATCAGACCTGTAGGTTTAGTTTTGATTGAGCTGTTACCCGGTGTATTGAGTGTGTTGTGACTCGTGGAAATGTAACTGAATCCAAATGCGTAACATGGCTGCCTCCTAGCTGCAGAAGTGTCCATATAAAAATAAATAGTAAATGTTTTTGTGTGTGTAGTATATATATTTTGTTTTTTTTCCCCCTATGAGGCTTAAGGATATTAAACCAGTGCAATAAAGTCACTGTACGACTGTGAGGTAGAGGGCTGGTATACGACCTTATTCACGTTTGTTCAATTGTTTGTTGCCCAAGAAAGCCGCAACTCCTTTGTGGACCCGGTTATTTTTGACTTTGAAAGTTGGCCATAAAGTAGGCCATTTTTATCCCCCAAACTTTCTCACAAGAGTCCTTGCTTTTCACCTGAAAAAGACATTATACAGCTTTTTTTTGTGAGGTTCCTACCTGGGATTTACATTTTGCCGCCTTAACCCCAGAACACAGGCACGTTTATAATTACTGCACCAGCGTTCACCAGTCCAACCAGAGCCGCGGGGGCGGGGTCCCCCCATCCAAGCCCTCCAAAAAGACCCCCACGCCAGGGGGGGCCCAGTTTGTGGGGCTGGAGCTCTACAAGAGACTGAAGGAATTCCTCAAGAACTACCTGACCAACCTCCTCAAGGTACTGCACACCTCCTTTCTCTCGATGGACAGCTATGCTGGTTGCCCAACCCCATAAAACCTACATCCGACAGATAGAGCTGCTGTCTTCAAACCTGTGAAACTTCGGGCTTATTGTAAATTCTTGTGGGGAACCCAAGGTTTCCAGCGATCCCAAATATTTCCCGCTGAGTTTCGGGGAAATGTGCATAAAATGATGTACAAGATCTTGACATTTTACATTTGATGTAATGCTGGTGTCCAGGATTTGAATATTTCTCTTAATATAAGTGTGATGTAGCTGCTGTTAAGCACTGCAACCAACAGATAATGAATTTGTATGTGACAACGTCCTGCAATGTGGAAAAAATGCTTTTTTTGACTTTGAAACTACTTTTGGGAAAAGTGAAGCCAAAAGTTAAGTTTAAAGGGTTAATACAAACAAGGCACAGTGGTATTACTGCAATATTTATTGTCTGACCTGTGTCGGTTTCTTTTTTTTTTTTTTCTTTTTGAAAATGACAATATTGTTTGCTCTGTTTTGATTATATTCCTACTTCAGTCTCCCAAAATGTTCTGTTTGTTTCTACCTTCTGCTGGCATCTGTCTCTTTCTGCCCTCTGTCTCCTCTCCTCCCCTCTCCCGGGCTCATGTGCTCTCAGGACGGAGAAGAGCTGATGGACGAGAGTGTGCTGAAGTTTTACACACAGCAGTGGGAGGATTACAGGTTCTCCAGTAAGGTGTTAAACGGTATCTGCGCCTACCTCAACCGCCACTGGGTCCGCCGAGAATGCGACGAAGGACGCAAGGGCATCTACGAGATCTACTCGGTACGACCCGCAGCCCCTCCCTGTGTGACGGCTTTACTTTGTCCCGCCGGTTTCCTTAAATTTGCGTTCTTTCTCTCAAACCCTTTTTACCTCTCAGCCCCTGAGTAACGGGCAGTTGGGTATTGTCATCACGTGCGATGTCCGTCCATCTGTCCCAGAAACGTTTGTATTCCGCACAATAACGCACAATAACTGTTGCTAGGTCTTGTGTACTTGCAGAGGCCTGTTGAATTTGATGGCACTCGGATGTCCAGTATGGCCGCCACAGCCGCCATCTTGAATTTTGTATTCCGCAGGATAACTTGCTATTTTTTTTAATGGGCAGAGTTTCTGTGTTAAGGAGCAAGTCAAAGGTTCTCTATCATATCACTAAGTATTCAGCTAATTAGCCATTACCAGCCATATCGGAATCTCTCTTTTTTGACATCACAAGGGGCAGGAACCACCCAGAAAAATGAAGGAACTGACTAACTGTTTGGCTGAAGTTGATTTGTCTTTGTTTTTAGCCCTCGGCCGACTCTGGCCGGAGGGCTATTTTTGTCACCTGCGTGTCCGTCTGTCGTCTGTCCATTATTTTGTCCGGACCAGTACTCGGCAACTAATGATCGCAGCTTCACCAAATTTGGTATGGTAACTCACTATGACCCACAGATGTGTAACGTCAGGTTTTTTGCTGGATTTGACCTTTGACCTTAGCTCTATGACCTGGACCCTGGAAATCTTGTCCGGGTCTGTACTCGGCAACTAATTATTGCCGCTTCACCAAATTTGGTATGGTTACTCACTATGATCCATAAACGTGCAACGTCAGGTTTTTTGATGGATTTGACCTTTGACCTTAGCGCTGTGACCATGACACTGGAAATATTGTCTGGGTCAGTACTTGGAAATTAATCCTCACAGCTTCACCAAATTTAGTATGGTAACTCACTATGACCCATAGATGTGCAACGTCAGGTTTTATGCTGGATTTCACCTTTGACCTTAGCGCTGTGACCTTGAGGCAGGAAATCTTGTCCGGACCGAGGGGTATTCAGTAATGTGTTGTGTTTGAAGTCATGTAACCTGTGATATCACAAAGAAACAAATTTTGAAATGGCTGGTAACACCCAACTGGCTGTGCACCTGGTGAAATGATGGGGACCTTCATGCTTTTCAGATATTGCTTTAAGTTGAAATTAGTTGGCCTCTACTCTAATAGTGCTCTTCACCCTGTGAGTGCATAGCTGAGTATCTGTTAATGTAGCAGAGGAACTTGTGGTCTAAAGGGTCATCCACATCGAGAAAGATGATTATAACAAAAACTATAAATAGAAATCCTTAAAACTCAAGTGTATGGTGCGGTGTACACTTAAACTTTAGCGGCATCCAGGATGATGCCTTTTTTTTTGTCAGTTTTGATTGCTTTTCTTTCTTTTTTTTGCTTGATAGAGGCATTCTTGGTGTGAATGGCCTTTTATGTAAGTAGGGCTGGTGTGGGGGCAAGTTTGTGCTCCAGCCCGGCTGTAAGATGCCTGAAGCTGCTTTCTGAAGGTCTTTTCTAAAGACTGTGTTTAGTCAGTGAGTTCAGTCTGGTATCGTAATGCTAAGCTAAACTGGAAACCTGCCCCCATATTAGCCCATTTTGGAGAGCTTTGCTCTCCCTTGGTTTTTGGTTGCATTTATCTCAGAGACGGCACCCTGTGTGACAGGGTTAATTTGCCTTTGAATTTTCTTCTTTTCATTTCCAGCTGGCCCTGGTTACGTGGAGAGAGTGCTTGTTTAGGCCATTAAACAAACAGGTGAGTGTGGACTGTATATCTCTGCGTTTAAGCGGAGGATCCGTTTTTCACTGTTATATAAGCAGTGGTTCTGATGCTCTTCTGTTCCGGTCCCGTCTCAGGTGACGAACGCGGTTCTGAAGCTGATCGAGAAGGAGCGAAATGGAGAACCAATCAACACGCGGCTGATCAGCGGGGTTGTCCAGTCCTACGGTATGTCACGGAAACCTTTGTGTCTTCATTTCTCTCCAGCAGTCGAATGCTTCTCTGGCAAGGAATACTCGAGTTGCATTTGCAATTTTTACATATTCTTGTCTCTCTTCCATACTTTCAATGAAGGTTTTTGTCTTTTTAGCTGGTGGTTGACTGCTGGGTGCAGTTGGAGGTCAGAAAACTGGCTGCTCCGTTCAGCTGCGCCATGACTCCTTCCAAATGCCTAGCTTACTATCTATTGCTGGCTATGTAGCTAAGGCAAAGTGCGTGCACATTGGAATGCACGCACAGAACAGCGTGCATGTTTATTTGGCAGTTTGACTGACAGATAGACAACTTTAATTGGATCCGAGACTAATTTGATTGGTAGTCTAATTTTGGTCCCTGGTCCTTACACAGATGACCAAATTTCGTCATGTTATGTCAAATCACTTATGTTATCGATTACTGTCTAATACTTACCAGATATACTCAGATTTTTATAATTTAACCAGAAAATGAGCCGCCTGGGATGGTACCTTTTAAATTGTGAATATTGCTATTGACATGCTGCGGTTCAAGTAATACGGAATTACATCACCCATTGATTTAAGATTATCAGCTTGTTCGAAGGATGCGCATGCTTGTGGTTCAATTATTGCTCATGATGGCACATTGTTAACAAAATTTACTTTTTATGGACACGGAGTATTTTATTTTCATGTGTTTGTAAGGAGACGTATTAATTATCTCACTAAATAAAAGGTATGCCATCTCAGGTGACAGTTTCACTCGTGGCCCTTATTTTCACCTGTTTTCAAGAACCCCGTTCATTTCTCCCTCAGAGTCTGAAGCGATTGATCAATTAGTGGGGAAAAATGGTAGCAAAGCCTTGTACAAAATTACGACTGGGCCGCGACTCTTAATTGGGGGATATATAAGTGTGAAATGGAGATTGAGGGGGTAAACTCCAGGCCTGACTGTGTTCGGTCCTCCTTCTTCAGTTGAATTGGGTCTTAATGAAGACGATGCCTTTGCCAAAGGCCCTACGCTCTCCGTGTACAAAGAGTACTTCGAGACCCAGTTTTTGGCGGACACGGAGCGGTTCTACACCAGGGAGAGCACAGAGTTCCTGCTGCAGAACCCTGTCACAGAGTACATGAAGAAGGTGCGCTGTTCCTATTGGATAACGGGCTGAGAGAAGGCGGAGTTTCTGTGCTTATTGGGTGGAGTTTGGATTAACACTGTTAATTCTATGTAGCTCTCCTGTTGTGTTTTTTTTTTTTTTTTTGGTACTTTGTGGATGTGTTGGCATATGCATGTTTTTGCATATTCATCGAAAATTTGTGCTTGTGTGAATGTATACTGTGTATCTGTAAGCACATCTATGTATTGTATGCTTTGTGTACTTAACATACACATACTCTGCATGCGCCTGCCATGTACACTGTCTGTGTGCGCATGTATACTTGTCTGTTGTGCATGCTTTGTGCATACCTCGGGTGCATGCGTATGCACTGTGTATTTATGTGTGTGTGTGTGTGTGTGTGTGTGTGTGTGTGTGTGTGTGTGTGTGTGTGTTTTCATGTACACCGTGTGTGTGTCAGGCGGAGTCTCGGCTGCTGGAGGAACAGCGGCGGGTGCAGGTGTATCTGCACGAGAGCACGCAGGATGAACTGGCCCGTAAGTGTGAGCAGGTCCTCATCGAGAAGCACCTGGAGATCTTCCACACCGAGTTCCAGAACCTACTCGACGCCGACAAGAACGAAGGTGAGAAGCCACAATCTGTCTAAACATCTGCGTAACCAATCAGGCTTTCAGAAACGTTTCCCTAACCTCTGCCACAGCTGCATGAGTGAAGGGTTGATGAGTCAGAGGTTTGTTTAGACAACAGTATCCTCAGGACAGGAGGATTTCAAAGATCTCCTTGTCTTGGCCCTGTGTGACAAAGCAGAGTTACTAAATTCACTGGATATATTTGCTTTGTGAAACTAGGAGCTCTTCCTAATCTGGAACATGGCCAGGATTAAAAAGGGCCATTCTGGGATTTAGTCTGTGTGTAGCCAACTAGCTGCTGCATGATTATCCAGAGTAATTTTGCATCTTGAAGCACCATTCGGCTTATCTCTGCTGTGTGTAAACAAGCCAGTGTGTTCAGAGAGTGTAGAGTTTTTAATGACTCCGTACCCACCTCATGCCCATGTTTCTGTGATCCTGTGCGTTTCAGACTTGGGCCGCATGTACAACCTGGTGTCGCGGATCACAGACGGCCTCGGAGAGCTGAAGAAGCTCCTGGAAACGCACATCCACAACCAGGGGCTGGCGGCCATTGAGAAGTGCGGCGAGGCGGCGCTGAACGTAAGCACGGGGCGGGGCTGAACTGGAGCAGACTGGGCTTGGAACCTGACTTGCTCTGCTTCGAGGCTATGTCGCTGGGCTTTTTAGCTAGTTTTTACGTTTTACAGAGGTTTTAGGATCTAATCCAGGGAGGCTACTGCCATTTTCTTACTGAGAAAAGTGTTCAACCTCATCTGCTCCCATCTAATGCCTCTCAATATACTTGTTTCAAATAAAGCTTGCATGCCAATGCTAACTCTCTTCAGCATTGGTAAACCCTTCGAAGTAAACGGGGCTGGATTGAAACATTTAGGTAGGCAAGTGACTGCTTATTAATTTGAAAATTGAGGTGATTTCATGAGTCATTCATTCTGCCTTCACACATTACTGTAGAGGTAATGCTGGATAACTAGGCTCTTGGCAGGGTGCAGTCCCACATCTGACCCTCCGATGACCTCTGCTGTTGAATTGACCTTAATAACACAAAGCTGATTGTGTTGTGGCCATTATCATTCCACCCTCAGCAGGAACATAAGTTTGGTGGCTGGATTTTGCTGCACTCTGTGACGACTTACTGAATAGGGCTCCATCTTTCTCTGCAACTCCCTGGGACTCCAAAATAGAGGACCCGAAAAACACATTTACCATGTTACTAAAGACGACAAACTCCACACCACTAACAAGTGCCCACATGTAGTTCCCTACATTGATTAATTACTGATTCAGGAGCTCTAAACTGACGCCTCTGTCCTCTGGGTTTGGCGTCTACACAGTAGGATTTATTTGTTCACACTGGGTGTGGTGTTGGCCCAATGCAAGCGCCTGTAATCCGTTAGTCTGTGAATCTGATCCTCGCCCTTTTGCCTCCCGCTGACTGTCAAAATCGGTCGGAAAAAAAAAAGCGCCTTTATTCCCTAGGGCAGAAAAATTGATCGCTGTATACTGGTTTCCGTTAGACTCCTGTGCAATGGGGCTCATTGTGTTCTGGTATATAGGTGCTGGACAGTTCTGCTTCTGATCAGTTCCTCGTTCAGGGTATAGGTGGCGACATTGGCGCAACTTCGGTGCTGAATCGGGAAGTGAAAACGGTAACACGTGGTCTGCTCTGCGAACACAATAGTGCTGAATAGGGCAAACGTTCGTTGCTTTTGTTGGGTCTTTTTTTTTTTTTTTGAGCAAATGAGCAGGAGGGCGAGGTTTGGAGTCGATGAGGCCCTTCCAAAGATCCTGAATGACAGTCAGGAATATGAAATGCGATGAGTGATTGATAAGTGTTGATAATTCACAAATGAAAGTAATACTTGACAAATTATATCTTTATTTGTTGAATTACATGGTGAAAATCACAAAAAAATCATTAAATCAATTAGTCGATATTGGTGATTTCTCACTATTTTACTGATGTACACTTTAAACCGATCCAGTATATACACTTGAAACCAATACTGATCGATAGCCCAGACAAGACCCTCTCCGAAAATGTATAGTTTATGGGTCTTTCACTAGAAATAAAATTATTATAAATTTTTCTGTGACAGATTTTTCTGTGGTACAGAGCGTATCGACAGCTCTGGGAGCCAAGAGGGTAATCATCTGCTGATTGTTAAGTATTCTTCAGTTTTGTTCGTTGCTATTTGTTTAGTCATTTCTCCTTTCATCTCACAGGACCCCAAAATGTATGTCCAGACCATATTGGACGTGCACAAGAAGTACAATGCACTGGTAATGTCGGCGTTCAATAATGATGCCGGGTTCGTAGCTGCACTAGACAAGGTATGAGTGCTGTTGAAAGCGAAGGCGGGAGGGTATTAGAGTGTCTGTTGCACTGAGAACGTTACTCTGTGTCTTTTATTGTGCCCTCAGATTTGTACATAGTGCTATTACATGTAATAAAACACTCGTCCTGCCCGAGCTGAAGGGAACAGGTGCCCTACTATGGCATGTTTGACCTCAGATCCATGTATAGAGCAGTAACACATCTATATTTCGAATCCTGGTTCAGTTAGAGGTTGCAATATGTTTCTTTTCCCTATTATGTCCCTTACTAGCATCTTCTGGCTGAATAATTGTCCTAATTGGTGAAACTAGCTGTTTAAACAAAGCACTGGAAATTTTTTATTTTTGAACCGCCATTTTTGCACCTCTGGCTTTAGCTGATGTGGTATTCTCCTGACTCCTCTTCGCTCTGATAGGCTTGTGGACGCTTCATCAACAACAATGCGGTTACCAGGATGGCACAGTCCTCCAGCAAATCCCCCGAGCTGCTGGCGCGATACTGCGACTCTCTGCTGAAGAAGAGGTGCGCGTGTGAGATCAGGCTTTAAATGGTGGTGTGAACGTGTGCCGACGCCTTCTTTAAGTTTACTCACCTGCCTTCTGGGCAGCGTTGCATCATCTCGGGAAGAGTGATCGCTATGGTTGTACCATCTGTCTATGCAAATGTGTCGTGGCTTTGACTCATTAGTTTGAAGCGCAAGTCGCGTATGAAGACGCAAGACGCAAGTCGCTGTCCACGAGTTTCATTGTGTGTTTGATGGATAGAGTGAGAGTGTGTGCTGTGTATTGTACTGATGACGCGTCTCCCTCTTCAGTTCCAAGAACCCTGAGGAGGCGGAGCTTGAGGACACCCTTAACCAAGTGGTGAGTGATTGACATGCGATCCAGTTGCTCAACTTGCCAATTCCTCACTTCCTCACTTCATAGCTGGAGTTCTATTACTGACATAACTACATGATTAATGACTGGGGAGTCGGGGCAGTCCAGTGGTAGGTTGCTTGACGGGTAACTGAAGAGAGCGATATTGGGGCTTGGGATTCTGTGGGCTGTTTCGATAAACTTGTCCAGTCGGGCCGTCCGTCGCGTCTTAAGTCGGACCGTCGACAGACCATGTCCATCTGGTGTTTCAATAAACAGGAGTAGTATGTCCGACCATAGTCACTGTCCTTTCAAAGTTGCGTCATAATTTACAGCTTGGCGACGCTCAGCTTTATGATCTGGTGCTGTGATCTGTGGGATTGATCACATCCGTGCCGTGACTTTCACAGGAGATACTTGGCCTCTGTGCTTCTGTGGCTTTACAGTCTGCCCTGCATTACTTTGTTAGATGGTGGTCTTCAAGTACATCGAGGACAAAGACGTGTTCCAGAAGTTCTACGCCAAGATGCTGGCCAAGAGGCTGGTCCACCAAAACAGCGCGAGCGACGATGCCGAAGCCAGCATGATCTCCAAACTGAAGGTGGCGCTGTCTCTCCACTTGCATATTCAGTTCTGCGTCTCTCCCTACCGCTGCTGTAACTGCTGTGCATCGTCTAGAAATTTGTGTTCTCACGGTTGTTATTTGCTTTCTAATTTAAAAATCACATGAACAAATTGAACAGCAGTTGTGTGTTGGGAACCAAAATGGGTCACATGACTGTAATGGCTTGAGCCCAGCCTGAGGCTGAACTCCTCCAACTTCTGCTAGGATGGGACTTTGACCTGGTCTCTATAATGCACTGAATCTCGAATTTTGGTCCTGATTTTTAAAAGTGTTTTGAATCTGGTTCCTGGCACCAAACAGTTGGGGATTGGTGGAAAAAAATGTTGTTTTAGGCCTGCGTTTACAAATAAAGTGCAAAGGGGTTATTTATTAACACAAATGAAGAAGGTTTTTAAAATCCATCTAGATGCAAATTTGACTTTTTATGTTTATGACAAGATTTGTAAAGGCCGAGTTGTAAAGCTCCTGTGCAGTGATGGTTGGAGTGTGTTTGTGTGTACGCCTCAGCAAGCGTGCGGGTTCGAGTACACCTCCAAGCTGCAGCGCATGTTCCAGGACATCGGAGTCAGCAAAGATCTGAACGAGCAGTTCAAGAAGCATCTGTCCATCTCCGAGCCCCTCGACCGTGAGTATCTGCCCTCTGAGATCAACGTTGGGCCTCTCCTCTCCTCCCAAATGTTTTTCCAGTGTCTTTAATTTTATTAGATCACAGTCCTCACGATCTTGCTTTTGTAACATTCGGCTTGCAAAAAATGATCACCCAAAAGCACCTTGAAATATGTTTTTTTTTTTTTTTTCCAGAACATTTGGAACTGAGGAATTATGTCCAGTTATAGTAGCAGCAGTCTGAAATGGCCACCCACCTACCTCAACAAAAAAAAAAATGAGGATTAAAAAAAACATAGCCCTTTTTATGGTGTGGCACCCAGTTACAGAATGGGATTAATTTGAGGCAGAAAGCTGCTGTCAGTTACAGAATGGGATTGATTTGAGGCAGAAAGCTGCTGTCGTGTTGCGGTCATGATGTTATGATTGTAAACAAGCTCTGTTGTATGTGTTGCAGTCATAATGGTTTAACAGGAAAGGTGCCTTGTGTTACAGTAATGATCATGTTACAGCAAAGATGCTCTGTGTTTGTCTTGGTGTGATTATAGCAAAGTGCTCTGGTACAGTAATGATCGTATGACTGTAAAGGTGCTGTGTTTTTCATTTTGGTGTTACAGTAATGGTGGTTTTACAGTAAAGGTGCACTGTTTCATGGTGTTATTAATGCAAAGGTGCTATACTGCATGATGTTCACATCACTGTAAAGGTGTTCCGTGTGTGTCAGTAACGGTGGTTTTACTATAACGACTTTCTGGAACAGCCATGAAGGTATTATACCAAAGGTGCTCCGTGTTCCTGTCATGATGGTTTTACCGATAAAGGGATCTAAATTTTTTGACCAGGCACGACGAATGGGGGGAGCGCAGCGCCAACGGGGTGTATCCAGGCGTATTTTGCAATTTCGTGCCTAGTGCAGCCCGGCGCAAGTACTCCTCTGTCCCTCCTGCCGGCGCAAGTGGCAAAGAGGGAGGAGAGAAGGCCTGAGTGGGTTTAACACAGCCGAGTCAAATCTTCACCAATCAAATGAGATCCGCTCCTCACCTTTAAAATTGGAATAAAGAAGCCTCTGTCCTATATCTGCATGATGCGTCAATGTTGCATTTTAGTTTGCTGCTTCAGGCATGTTTTCTGCACCGCTTACGTCTGTATTAAGCATTACAAATATGAGTTAGCTGGCTAGCTAGGGCGTTCGCGTATTATTACCATTAGCGAACTTGAATTGAATTTCAAAACGAAACTACGTCAGATCATTCAAACTTATGAAGTTGGAATGAAATACAACGGTTGCTCATTTATTTCTTCTGCTTGCATCATTGGGAAGAGAAACGATGGATTGTGTTCCTATTATTACACCCTGTTGCTGCTTAAAATTTTAGGATTAACATGCATGGACAACAATGCAAGATACGTTGCACATTTATTATCCCACCGGTATGTAATACTGTGGGATATAGTCATCACCCTGTCCGTCCGTAATCATTTTCATTTCCGGAGCAGAACTCAAAAATATACCACTTACAAACTTCAAATTTGCTATGGAACTTACTCTTATGGTGTAGTTGTGCCTTTTGGGGGTTTCAGTTCCATGCTGCCAATAATTCTTGAAATCTTCACCAAAAACAGCCCTAAAATTGGACTTTGTCTCGTTTCCGGGACAGAACTCAAAACCTATGCCACTTAGAAACTTCAAAAACTCCAAAAGTCTCGGCTCACACTGACCAAGTGAAATAGAGTGAAATGTCCTTGTTGTATCTCACATCCGAGCCATGGAATGAGGAACACAGAACTGTCAATTACCTAGGACTCAGCAGCACACCAGCCACCGCTATTGAAAGAGTATTGGTAACAGAATACTGTCAAGTTTGTGGTAGACAAGATATCTCTATGGAATTTACATAATTGATTATTTATAAAGGTAAGTATATGTTAGCATATACGGAAATAGGTGTTCCATTTCAAACAGTGGTAATGGCAAATCTCACATTATTGTATTTCCCGCACTTCATGACACAAGATCCTTCTTCTGAATCAATACATTCATCATCACATGCTTGCCTTGATAACAAACTAATCAATCAATCTGTTTTATGAGTATAGAATTACTTCAGTGATGATATTAAGAGGATACAATTCTCCTGCAATGAGTAAATCACGAATTATGTGGAACCGGTGGCATATGTCATCTTCTGATGACTCTTGTTTTCAATATGTGATCTTAACTCAGTACGTGATCAAAGCAATCAGGCTGTACTCCTTTCCCCCACTAAAAACGATAAAACCTAAGTGACAATAATAGCATTAAGCCGCTTGCACACTGGACGCGAAACAAATTTTTTGCACGACAGATTACATTCAAAATCGATGCAAAGAGGCGAAAACACGTATGCACTGCCAGTTTGTGGTTTGTGGTTGAGAAAGATGTGAAGTCGTTTGTTTGCATCACAGATTCAGGTGCGTTGATAAAGCCAGGTTCAGTTTCCATTACACGTGCCAACCGCCTTTAATCTGACATCAGGACAATCGATATCGATACTATAATTTATGTCCTGATTCGGATAGCACTATTTGCCACTATTTTCTATGTAACTATTTCACAGCAACCACTATTTCAGCAAATAGTGGTTGCTGTAATTATTTATTGCATTGAAATGTGCCAGACATTCTGGAAACCTGCCTGTGAGGTTTCGGTGACGTGTGCGGCATGTACGCCGATCAGCCAAATTACCACTGCACAGAAAGTAAAGCAGGTTGAAGCTGGCGAGCTCTCTGCGTACTTTCGGCGAAACCTTCATCCACGAAATTGTCACTACGTCATGATGAATTTGTGACACGTCCCCCTACTACGCCGCCACGCCCATCTCTGCGCACGTCCGTCTACCAAATTGCCAAAGTGGCTGCGCACGGTGTTGCATCGGACGAAATTACCACTGCGCGGGCTGCACCGGACTAAATTACTACTGCGTGGGCTGTGCCATCCTGCGCTGCGCCGAGAAATTAGAGCCCAAAGTGTTCTGTGTTACTGTCCTGATGGTATAACGGTAAAGGTACTCTGTTTCTGTTAAAGCAATGATGGTTTTACAGTAAAGATGCGCTGATTGTGTCACAATCATGATGGTTTTACAGTAAAGATGGGCTGTGTGTTAGTCATGATGGTTATACAGTAAAGATGGGCTGTGTGTTACAGTCATGATGGTTATACAGTAAAGATGGGCTGTTTGTGTTACAGTCATGATGGTTATACAGTAAAGATGGGCTGTGTGTGTTACAGTCATGATGGTTATACAGTAAAGTTGCTGTATTTGTGTTGCAGTGGACTTCAGCATCCAGGTTCTGAGCTCTGGGTCCTGGCCATTCCAGCAGTCCTGCACATTTGCGCTACCATCAGAGGTGAGGTCGCGATCGAGCAGTCTGCCGTCACCTCGTTTGAGAGTACAGGCTGCGGGCGTCCTCTCTAACCATCCTCTGTCCCTGCCTTCCTATATGCAGCTGGAACGGAGTTACCAAAGATTCACAGCCTTCTATGCCAGCAGACACAGCGGCCGCAAGCTCACCTGGCTATACCCGCTATCTAAAGGAGAGCTCGTCACCAACTGCTTTAAGAACAGATACACCCTGCAGGTAAGCCAGCTCCCTGAGGGGGGAGATATGAGGTGCATTTCCATTACCCTTACAAATGCGCTAAATCTAAATGGCAAAATATAAAGTGGTAATGGAAACGCGTGAATTTCGAATGAACTCTCAAATGTCGCTAAAAAGTATTTGCGCTCTCATGAGCTGGTTTCTCAGCTGTGTCGAAAAAGCAACATTTCGAAAAAGTTGAATGGAAGCAGTTTTTGCGCATTCCTGACTTAACCGACAGGAACGTGACGGAAATCTTATGGATTGCCACTTTAACATAACATCTAAAAATTGAGCTTGTATTGGCTCAGCCATTTCAGAAAACGTCAGCAAATATGTCGCAACTTGGGTACTTACTGCTTTCCAAAAATTCCCCCTTTCAAGGTCATGAATGCAGGGGTATTGATATGGCCTTCTCTTGTAAACATGACCCTTGAGAGTATGAATAATTATCCTCACTTTCTGATTTTATTTATTTTTACCCCTGCCTATGAAGTTGGGTGGCGGGCAGCTGTGTATCCACCCATGCGTTAGTTGGTTTGTCCAGACAACATCTCTCAAATTACTCAGTTTTAATTTTTTGTTGAAGTGTGGGTCGTGGGCCAAGAAGCAATTGATAAAATTTTGGGATAGCAGGGGTATGGACTGTCGGAGTCCTTGCCAGTTTTGTCAGTCATGAGTCATTTTTATTAGCGATGTCAGACTGCCGTCTCTGGCAGTACACACTGTCTCGCGGTGTCTAACAGTACACTCTGCATGTAGTGACTGACTCTATTCTGTCTCCAGGCCTCCACGTACCAGATGGCCATTCTCCTGCAGTACAACACAGAGGACGTGTACACCGTGCAACAGCTGACTGACAGCACACAGATCAAAATGGTGAGAGACCGCAGGGGGAGCGCGGCATGTGTGTGTGTCAAAGCGGGTCTTGGGGCAGCTGGGTCGCTGGTGAAGAATGTGGAGTTTTGTTATAGCAGGTGTTAGCGCAGCTACGTAGTTCGCCAGTAAAAGGTGCAGGCAACTAGCAACTTTTAAACCAGTCACCACATGATTGGGTATCAACTGCTTTGAATTTGACATCTTGTGTCATTGAGCAATACTATTTGCATTTAGCCGTCTATGGGTGAAAATGTCTGATTTCTGATGCATGAACCTGTAAGTTCCTTTATAATTGATACCCAGTCAGAAGGGAACTGCTCTCCCAGATCACCCTGTATTCTGTTCCTTCATCTTCTGAATCTCTGCTATGGCCTGTATTTGATGTCCAGCCAGCTTTCATTTTTATGAAATGCAATCTACTCAAGTCGTATAAGTTAATGGTGTGTTTTAAATTGATTTGTCGAAATGACAAAACGTAACCGAACCAGGGTGTCAGCCAAAAACAATGATGTGAATTCGGCACAAGTTTACTGTTGCCTTAAATGCATAGTGAATTGTAAAATATGTGATGTTAAAAATTAGGCAGTCAAGAAAGAAAATATTTGGTTGCTAATAATTTTTTTTTCTCTTTGTCTTTTTACAGGATATATTGGTGCAGGTTTTGCAGATTTTGTTAAAATCTAAACTGCTGGTAAGTACACTTTTCCTTTAACTTCATGCGACTTCCATTAGTGTATTTTAGCCATTTCTGTGTAGATTATATTGGTGGGGGACTCTGCAATAGAGCAGTATGCATTCTCTCTTATGGATTGATGTATATTCTTCCTCACAAACGCTCTACTGCTGGTGGGGAGTAATTGTATGGAACATGGCTGTCCTAGATTTGAAGGATTAATTCTTTGAAGTGTGTAATTTCCTGTCTATCCACTAGAGGTCACAAGACGATCCCAATCTGTAAAGCCCTTGTTTTAGGTCTATGGATCAGCCCCATCGATATATTATTACTGAGTTGGCGATTTGGGTAATTTCCCACATCTCCTCCGAAATCACCGTGAATAATGAGTGTTTTCCGCATACACTGGTTTTACTGTGTGACAAAAGCGATGCGCCAGGATTCGAACTTCGCGATGAAGTGAAAACTGCATTTTGAAGCCGTTTATGGATGTAAAACCGGCTTATTCAATCAATGACAATGCAGCACCACAAATATTGTATACCAGAGAATTCTATTAACTTTTAAACACACTGCCTACATTGCATCGAAAAACAATGCCCGTGCATATAGCCTGTGCGTAGCATGGGTATTGGCTAGTTCTGTATTACATTCTACCCTTGTGGCCAAGTGTAGAAGCTTTGTGTTTTAATTCCTAATTTTTCAGCCTTTTTTACCCCTCAGCCCTCAAGGCTGACGGGGTATTGCTATCATTCGTGCGGTTGGGCGGGCGGGGGGTCGGGCGGCGGGCGGGCGGGCGTCTCCAAAAACTTCGACATCGGGCTGAGGGGCATTCCGTGCATTGCACGCCTATTTTATTTACATTTGTCGATTTATTTTATTTAACATACAGGTCCTGGAAGATGAGAACGCAAATGTGGACGAGGTGGATTTCAGGCCCGAGACCTTGATAAAGCTTTTCCTGGGTTATAAGAAGTGAGTTGAGAGGGAAAATGGCTGCACTCAGAGCAGTGGAAGACCGCTTAGATTGTTTATTTGATATGTTGTGTTCATCACTTGCGTGCGCTTCTGTTTGCAGTAAGAAGTTGAGGGTCAACATCAATGTGCCCATGAAGACGGAACAGAAGCAGGAACAGGAAACGACACACAAGAACATTGAGGAGGACAGGAAGCTGCTGATACAGGCGAGTGAGCGTTCACACCAGCGATACACACAGGAGCACCGCAGGGCGCAGCCTGATAAAGGACATCCTGACAAAACACATCAATTTTGCACACAGAATGAACTGTTTCACCCGTCCTGGGTTCTTAAACTGTGCTTTGCTCTTTTTGTGAACACACACACACACGTTCAAGTTTCACCCATGGCTGATTCTGCAGCTGTTGTCTTGTTTGTACACACACACAAACAAACACGCAAACACTTGCTGCTCTCACAAAGATGCCAGTTTTGCCTGTGGCTGATTCTGCAACTCGGGAGTGCTTCTTTATACAGACACACAGGCACGCAAACACGCGTGCGCACTCTCACGTTTTACCTACCACTGGTTCGAAACTCAGCTGTGCTCCATTTATATAGATACACACATAAACGCACATGCACTGTGTCTCTCGTATTTTGCCTACCACTGGTTCTGAAACCCAGCTGTGCCTCATTTAAAGACACACACATATGCATACACACTCACACACCCCACTCTCTCTCTCTCTCTCTCTCTCAAGAAGGTACAAGCTTGGCCTGTGGCTGGTTCTGAATCTGTGCTGTTCTGCAGGCGCGTGCACACACACACACACACACACACACACACACACACACACACAAACACACACACACACACACACACACACCGCTCTCTCAAAGATAGAAGTTCGGCCTGTGGCTAGTTCTGAATCTCTGATGTGTCCTGTTGACGCACACAGGCAGCCATAGTGAGGATTATGAAGATGAGGAAAGTTCTGAAACACCAGCAGCTCCTGGCCGAGGTGCTGAACCAGCTGTCCTCTCGATTCAAACCCAGAGTCCCCGTCATCAAGGTGAGACACCCTGGGGCTTCCTGCCCCGCCCTGTACATTCCCCCACACACACACCTCTCTCAGCGGCTGGAGATGCCATTCAGCTGCTGTTAGCAGAATAAAGTCTTACAATCAGGGTGGAGATGAGAGCCTGCTGGATGGTGGAGCTTGAGGAACAGAGCTGGACAACCCTGCTTTGAATCTCATAATGACACCCAGCCTTTACGAAACCAAACAAGACTGTCCTGCCCAAGTCAACACCACATATCAGATGTGCTGAAAGTTTTATGAAATTTTGAGTTAACCATACCACTGCATAGTATTAAATGGGAAATTAATCAGCACAAGTTGGGTGCATTTTATCTACAGTGAACTGTAGCAGATTTTCTATTCTTTATCTAACCAGGGAAGTCCCCTTGAGATTGAAATCTCTCTTTTTACATATTGAGAGCAAAGATTCAGAGATGCATGATCAGTTTGAATCTGAATCTGCGCTGAAGACCTTGATTAGTAGAATTCTGTGTGTAACTGTTTAGTTGCATGAAAGCCTGCACCCAAACCGACCCTTTCTGGATAACACTGAAGACCGCGAGGCAATCGAAAAAAACGAAAATCCATATTTGGGTAGAGAAGTAAATTGGCATAAAACAAAATTTTAATATACGTGCATGTGAAAGGGTCAGTATTCATGGGATACTTTGCATTGCTTTTTGCAACACTAGCTCAGTGCCCATTCAAAACGTGCTTTTTCAGAATGGGCTAGTTACTTGGCCTCCAGTATCGCTGTTTGCAACTGTCTCTAGAACCGGTCAGCCAAACAACTTCACACTCCACAATGCAGTTCCTTCGATCCTCCCCAATTCACCCGCCAAGTGTGAAGCTCTTTGGGTGAATGCTTGTGAAGAAAATCTAAGGACAGACGCGCATACAGTGCTGTGAAAGAAGTGTGTGCCCTTTAAGGCTACTTTTAGCTTATTTTTGTTTTATTTTATTATTTTAGCTTATTTGTCATATGTAAATACAAAACCCAAAACCAGTGAAGTTGGCACGTTATGTAAATCGTAGATAAAAACAGAATACAATGATTTGCAAATCCTTTTCAACGTATATTCAATTGAATGCACTGCAAAGACAAGATGTTTAATGTTCAAACTGAGAAACTTTATTTTTTTTTGCAAATAATCATTAACTTAGAATTTAAAGGCAGCAACACATTGCAAAAAAGTTGGCACAGGGGCCTTTTTACCACTGTGTTAAATCGCCTTTCCTTTTAACGACACTCAGTAAACGTTTGGGAACTGAGGAGACCAATTTTTGAAGCTTTTCAGGTGAAACTCTTTCCCATTCTTGCTTGATGTACAGCTTAAGTTGTTCAACAGTCCGGGGTCTCCGTTGTCTTATTTTATGCTTCATAATGCGCCACACATTTTCAATGGGAGTCAAGTCTGGACTACAGGCAGGCCAGTCTAGTACCCGCACTCTTTTACTATGGAGCTATGCTGTTGTAACACGTGCAGAATGTGGCTTGGCATTGTCTTGCTGAAATAAGCAGGGGCATCCATGAAAAAGTCGTTGCTTGGATGGCAACATATGTTGCTCCAAAACCTGTATGTACCTTTCAGCATTAATGGTGCCTTCACATATCTGTAAGTTGCCCATGCCCTGGGGACTAATACACCCCCATACCATCATAGATGCTGGCTTTTGAACTTTGGGCCTATAACAGTCTGGATGGTTCTTTTCCTCTTTGGTCCGGCGGACCCGACATCCTCAGTCTCCAAAAACAATTTGAAATGTGGACTCGTCAGACCACAGAACACTTTTCCACTTTGCATCAGAGCTTGGGCCCAGCGAAGCCGGCGGTGTTTCTGGGTGCTGTTGATAAATGGCTTTCGCTTTGCACTGTAGAGTTTTAACTTGCACTTGCAGATGTAGCGACGAACTGTAGTTACTGACAGTGGTTTTCTGAAGTGTTCCTGAGCCCATGTGGTGATGTCCTTTACACACTGATGTCGGTTTTTGATGCAGTACCGCCTGAGGGATCGAAGGTCACGGGCATTCAATGTTGGTTTTCGGCCTTGTCGCTTATGTGCAGTGATTTCTCCAAATTCTCTGAACCTTTTGGAGATATTACGGACCGTAGATGATGAAATCTCTAAATTTCTTGCAATAGCTCTTTGAGGAATGTTGTTTTTAAACAGTTCGACAATCAGCTCTCGCATTTGTTCACTAAGTGGTGATCCTCGCCCCATCCTTGTTTGTGAATGACTGATCATTTCAGGGAAGCTGCTTTTATACCCAATCATGGCACCCACCTGTTCCCAATTAACCCGTTCACCTGTGGGATGTTCCAAATAAGTGTTTGATGAGCATTCCTCAACTCTCTCAGTTTTTTTTTACCACTTGTGCCAGCTTATTTGAGACATGTTGCAGGCATCAAATTCCAAATGAGGTAATATTTGCAAAAAATTACAAAGTTTACAAGTTCGAACATTAAGTAACTTGTCTTTGCAGTGTATTCAATTGAATATAGGTTGAAAAGGATTCGCAAATCATTGTATTCTGTTTTTATTTACGATTTACACAACATGCCAACTTCACTGGTTTTGGGTTTTGTACTTCAAATTATCCAACCGAATTAAAATAGAAGACAAAGACATTAATGAACACACAATGCAGCATTTTATCTGATTATTTCATTTATTGAAGAGGTTTTTCAGAACATATCATCCATGTGAAAGAAATAAAACTACACAGTCAGGTTACCCGCGACCGTATGGATGTAGCCCCCGAAAGCCCACCCCTCCCCTTTTTTGCATGTCATTCAGCCAATACTGTCACCATGGCAACCAAAATGGATAGGTGTCATAAATGAAGTATAACACATGTCCATATCAAATATGAAAGTAATTGGTGAAAAATTGCAGCCTGTACAGCGTCCACAATGAAGTGTCTATGGACGCGGACATGATTGCGGCGGAGACGACAAGCATGTATCCGTAGTAGCCACCCAACCTTTACACTATAATTACACTGCTTAATCCACCTTTGGCAACAACGGCTGCAATGGAACGTTAGCAACAACTATCAATAACTCTTAACATTTCGCTTTTTTTTTTTTTTTAGCTCGCCGGGACAAATGTCCGGAGAGCTATTGTCGTACCTCCGGCGTCCGCGTCCGCGTCCGTCCGCGTGCAGAAAAACTTTAACCTTGCCCCCCGGCGAGCTTTGTTGTCTTTTTGACAACTCTTGTTTTTTTAAATAAGATTTGCATTGCTGTGAAGGAATTTTGGCCCATTCCTCTTTACAGTATTGTTTTAATTCAGCCAAATTTGAGGGTTTTTGAGTGTGAATGGCCCGTTTTAGACCATACCACAGCATCTCAAATGGATTCAAGTCTGGACTTTGACTTGCCACTCCAAAGCCTTTATTTACTTTTTTCCTATGCCACCGACCTCGAAAGAGTCGGTATGGGGCATTTCGTTTTCACCCCTTCCGTCCGTCCGTCCAGGCGTCCTGTCGTAAACGTTTCCTTTGTCGTGCTCTAACCTGAATACCGCTCAACGGGGGTTTATGATTTTAAGTGGGGTGAATGGTCATACATGGGGGATGATGCCTATCGATTTTCAGCCCGCTCTGCCGACCAGTATGGCCGCCACAGCAGGCATCTTGAAATCCTTTGTCGTGCTCTAATGCGAATACCACTCAACAGAGCTTTATGATTTTTGGTGGGGTGAATGGTCATACATAGGGGATGATGCCTATCGAGTTTGAGCTCACTCCACTGACCAATATGGCCGCCACAGTAGTCATCTTGAAATCCTTTGTCGCGCTATAATGTGAATACCGCTCGACGGAGGTTAATGATATTTGGTGGGGAGGATGGTCATACCTACGGGATGATGCCTGTCAATTTTCAGCTCACACCGCCAGCCATCTTGAAATCCTTTTGCGCGCACTCCAGAGTTTATTGCTTTTTGGTGACCTGAATGGTCATACTTAGCAGATTATACCTCGCACTCGCCTTCTGAACATGTTCTTCGCCTGTTTCAGTCAGGGGCATCGGCCACACCTTGCGTTGCTCTTGTTGAGCCAGTCAGAGGTGGACTTGTTTGTGTGCTTCAGATCATTGTCCTGTAATATAACACAACTGCACTCAAGCTTTAGGTCACAAAACCTATGGCCAGAAATTTTCCTTTTGGTAGAGAGCAGAGTTCATGTTCCCATCAATTATGGCTAGTTGCCCTGGTCCTGAAGCTGCAAAGCAGCCCCAGACCATCAATCACACTGTTAACGCTATGTCTGACTGTTGGTATGATGTTCTTTCAGCAGAATGTTGTGTTACCTTAACTTTATACCAGATGTAATTGAACCCATGTCTTCCATAAATCTCCACTTTTGACTCATCAGTCGACAGAATATTACCTCATAAGTCTTTGGGGACTCAAAGGATATTTTTGGGGAAATATGAGGGTTTTTTGCCCTATCTGTCTTATTGTGGAATCATGAACTGTGTAGTTAAATGAGGCAAGTGGGGCCTGCAGTTCTTAAGGGGTTAGTCTGGGTTTTTTATGACCTCCTGGATGAGTTGTTGATGCACTCTTAGAGCAATTTGGTGGGAAGGTTCACCACTGTTCCAGCCTCTCTCCATTTGTACACTATGGCGCTCATGATGGAGTCTTGCTGAGGTCCCAAACCCTTAGAAATGGCTTTGTAACCCTTTCCAGACTGATTGACGTCAACTGCTTTGTTTCCCTTCTGTTCTTAAATTTCTTTAAATTGCAGTATCATGTGCTGCTTTTTGCCTTTTTTGCGTTGCTTGGCAGGTTATATTGAAGTGATGTTAAAATTCAACAGAGCTGGCAGTAATCATGCCTGGACGTGTCTTATGAAATTGATCCCCATGCTAATTTGAACATAGTACCTGAGGGGGCAATTACTTATTCACAGAGGGCCAGATAGGGTTGGACAGCCTTTTTTCCTTCAAATAATAAAACTTTTAAAAATACATTTTTTTTAAACTTGTTATATTGGTGAAATATTAAAATTGGTTTGATCTGAAGCATTTAATATGCAGAAACAGGAAATTGGGAAGGGCCTTTTACAAAAGGTATTTCTCAGCACTCTGTATGCATACAGACTCCTGCCATTTTAGTTAAGACCATTGAAATCAGAGTCGGGTCGGGCCTTGGACTTGGAAGTACTTTCTCAAGTACTTGGACTCGGACTCAAGTACTTTTTCAAAAACGGTAGAAGGACTTGGACTTGGACCAAGTACATTTCAAGTACTTTTCAGCTATTTTTCAAGTATGTTGAAATCAAGTATTTTTACATGGATTTTCCCATTAGTAAAGTACATCCCCAGTTCCGAAATAGTTGGTACAAAGTGTAAATTGTGAATAAAATCAAAATGCAATGACTTTCAGATCACACGAGCCAATGTTTTTTAGAATAGAACATAGATAACTTTTCAAATGTTGAAACTGAGACATTACATTTTCATTCACAAAATTAGCTTATTTCAAATTTTCTGGCTGCAGCAGGTCTCAAAACAGTTGGGACACAGGCAAAAAAAAGGGCTGAAAAAGCAATTAAAATATCAGAATCAGCTGAAATAACATTTAGCAAGTAATTAAATTAACTGGCATCAGGTGTGTAACATGATTGGCTATAAAAGGGATGTCTTATAGAGGCTGAGTCTCTCAGAAGTAAAGATGCCCAGAGGCTCTCCAAACTGTGGAGGTTTGCGTAAAAAAAAAATTTGTGGAATACTTTAAAAATAATGTTCCTCAACGTCAAATTGCAATGGCTTTGAAGGCCTCATCATCGACAGTGCATAACATCATTAAAAGATTCAGAGAAATTGGAAAAATCTCTGTGCCTAAGGGACAAGGCCAAAGACCTTTTCTGGATGCCCATGATCTTCGGGCCCTCAGATGCCACTGCATCACTCACCAGCATGATTCTCTCATTGAGATTACTAAATGGGCCCAGGAATACTTCAAAAAACCACCGTTTGTAAACACAGTCTGCCGTGCCATCCACAGATGCCACCTAAAACTCTTTCATGCAAAAAGGAAGCCATTGTTGAGCATGATCCAGAAGCGCTGCCGGGTTCTGTGGGCCAAGGCTCATTTAAAATGGACTGTAGCAAAGTGACAGTGTCCTGTGGTCAGACAAGTCCGAATTTAACATTCTTGTTGGAAATGATGGCCGTCATGTCCTCCAGACTGAAGAGAAAGACCACCCCTCCTGTTATCAGCATTCAGTTCAAAAGCCAGCATCTCTGATGGTATTGGGATGCAGTAGTGCATATGGTGTGTTTTAAAAAGCACCATGAATGCTGAAAGGTATATAAAGGTTTTAGAGCAACATATGCTCCCCTCCAGACGATATCTATTCCAGAGAAGACCTTGTATATTTCAGCAGGACAATGCAAAACCTACGTTACTGCAGCTATTACAACAGCATGGTTTTGTAGTATGAGTCCGTGTGCTGAACTGGCCTGCCTGCAGTTCTGATCTTTCACCGATTGAGAACATTTGGCGCATAATTAAACGGAAAATCCATCTAAGGAGACCCAAAACTTTCCAGCAGCTGGAAACCTGTATTAAACAAGAATGGGATCAGATTCCAATGGCTGAACTCAAGAAACTTGTCTCCTCAATGCCCAGATGCCTCTACTCTGTGTTAAACAGGCCCCTGTCCCAATTTCTTTGAGACCTGTAGCAGCCATCAAATTTGACATAAGCTCATTTTGTGGGTAAAATTGTGAAATTTTCTCAGTTTTAACATTTGCTATGTTATCTGTTCTATTGTGAATAAAATACTGGCTGGTGTGATTTGAAAGTCAGTGTGTTTTTGATTTTATTCACAATTTACATTTTGTCCCATCATTTCAGAATTGGGGTTGTAAAATATATGTCAAATGTTTATATATTCAATAAACATTTTAAAACATGAGTAAAATGATATTGTTTATCAATCAACTATTATGTTATTTTGATTCATCCATCATAATTAGCAATTGAGTGGTAGTTTGAATTTTGTTCTCTTTCATGTCTGTTAATTGATGTATAATTGATTGATGAGCCAGTATCTTTTAAATAGCTTGCCTTGATCATAAGTAATTGAGGCGGTAAATGAGTTAGTAAGTTAATTACAGTGGGTCACTGAGAAGTTTAACTACTTTGGCATTTTTCAAAATGTACTTGAGTCCAAGTACATGTGTATTCACCAAAGTACTTGACCCAACTCTGATTGAAATGGCTGCAAGTTCTTTGTTTCTTCCATGTATTAATGCGTCATTTTGTCTGGATTTTGTCTTTCAGAAATGCATCGATATCCTGATAGAGAAAGAGTACCTCGAGCGTGTGGATGGAGAGAAGGATACATACAGCTACTTAGCATAAGCTCCGCACTGCGCTTTTCGAATTTTAATTAGTTTAACTGTATTTTTATTTCGGGTCGATGCTTCTCCAGTACCAAGCGTCATTCCTTTCGACCTTCAGTCAGCGTAGGGAAGAATGAAGACTAGTGGCTTTGCAGGAGCGTGGAACAGGATGAACTCAAAGTACCCCCAAGACCCCCCCACACTCCCATTAAGGTCCCCAATGGCAGGACCTTCTTTAACTGGGGGACAAAGGGGTTCACGACCGCAAAGCCAGCGTCCCGCGCTCAGCTGCCTCCTCTCTGTAAATAGTCGTGCCTCTGCCCTTGAGCCTATCGAAGCACAGGACACGCCCCAAACTGCTCCTCCAGCAATCAAGGCTGAAGATGGGATTTCGCATGCACCTCTCAACGTGTTTCTAAGCAACACAAACAAAAATATCGAAATGAATGGCGATCGAAAGACATCTGCTATCTTTTGGCAGTTCCAGTTTGAGGTATATGGTTTTGAAGCAGAGGAGGAGAGGATTGTGAATGAATGCAATTATGGCAGCCCAAGTGTGGAGCATCTGAACGGGCTTTTAGAATTCTGATCCGCATCGCTATCTGGTACCGGAAAACCATTTGTATAGTGTGGTTCATTTTTTTTTAAATGTGTGAAATAAAAATGAGCGGTTTCTGTACAGCTTTGAGCGTCTGGAGATATCGTGAAATGGCTTGAGTATTGTGAGTCTCTTCAATGTGCGATCTGGTTTACGGTGTCTGGAAGCTTCTGAGATCCGCAGTGTGTTGCACTGGCTCGATCACAGTCCTACCCCCATCCCCCACCTTAAAGGTCCAGTTGCACGGTCCTCTGAACCATTTTCATTGAAGCAAACAAGTGAGCAAGAAGACATGAGTACAGATAGTTTAACCCAGAAGTACACAAGATCGCGGTTAGTTAAGCCTTCAATATGTAGGTTTGTCTTTAACTATGGCAACAATTCCCTCTCAGCCAAGAGTTTTTGTTCTTTTTTTTGTCCAAGCTGAAGTGCGTCTTGGAGGAAAAGGGTTAACATTACATTGTTTCTTAATCTTCTCGAGTTACTCCTTGGGGGGGGGAGGAGACTTGTCCCCTAAAGATAATTCTTGGATGCTAGTATGAGAGTAGTACAGTTATGCAGTCGATGTATCACAGAGGACCAGGCATCACCTAAAGTGCTTTTCATTCCAGTATTTATTGACAATCAATTGAAAGATTTCCTATCAACAGCAAAATTGAGCACCATCATTTATAAACCATAACTGCAGCAGAGTGGTATAGATGTACATCTGATAAAAATGTAATAAAACTGTCTCCTCCAGAAAGTTATTGGAAATAAAAAGATAATGTTTTGTAAAAAAGAGCAACCAGAAATTACTGCAAAGTACAAAAGTCAGTGGTGTGGACGAAAAACACTCCAATTCTGTGATACTGCTAAAACGAAGATATGATTTTCAATAAATTAACATACTTGGAAGTGAGGTCATACATTGGATTTTAAATGTATCATACTGCATACCATTCCAAGTTGGCCAGTTTTTTTGCCATTTTTATTAATGTGTCGGAATGTTATAAAATCACAAATCGACTGATGCACATTCAAAAATTCAGAAGAAAAAACAGCGAAATATTTATCTTGCCTAAAGGTCAGCTGGTGAATCTCCCATGGCTCGTAAAAGTCACTGCTCGACATGGAAAGTTCAAAGGTGTGCATCGAGTGAACCCCAAAAGCTAGACACTCTCCCACTCACTCAACACCACTTCACTCGCCAAATACTCTTTGTAGTACTATAATGCAAGCGCTAACGAAATCGTTACTGTATTGCTGTCCATTTACGTAAGTGCTTTAAAATTCTTGCGGGGGCCAATTTTAATGACCAGAAACAAGGACCCTCGTGAACTGCATGTGTACTGAAAAATTCTGAATGTGTGAGTTTACAAATCTAAAGCACCAAACCGGTCGGTCACACAATACAGCTTGAAGTGCACTGGTATTGGACTTGAGTCATACAAAAGCGTGGAATGATCATCATACATTTCCATAATACATGAGTTGATGTGCTAGGCGTTCTGCAGAGGGAGAAAGAGGTTCACAGTCAAGTCAGTGCTTCCTGCCAAACTACTCTGGTTCTACAAACCATACAAAGAAACATTACATAAATATTACACTCAGTTGAAGGACTGGTGCATCTCTCAGCCTTGAGAAGTTGTGAGCAAAGGGGTAAACATTCAAGTAGTGCAGTTTGGTTTGTGTATCGTCTCTGGTGACGCGCTATTGTAAAAAATCTGGAATAAAAAGTACAGTCGTAAAAGTGAAAAAGGTGGTAGAAACATTGAGAGAATAACTGTTCTAACAAACCTGGTCATATTCAATTCAACAGAAAACATATCCCTGGTCCTTGATAGAACCTGTACATGGATCAGTTTGTTTCTGGCAGTAAAAAAACAAAGCCCTGAAGACAGGAGATGCTGGTGCGAAGCGGTCGGCTCTCAAGGCATCTCCATCTCTCTCTCGATACCCACGTACTTCAGAGCATCGGCTTGACTGTATCTGCAAGGTGAAGGCAGGAAAACGGGAGTCAAAAAAACGTTCTGAACATTCCTCAACTTCAATAAAATACTGGGGGAGGTAAAATCTTCACACACACGGCCATAAATTAAATACCAGCTTTGTGAGGCTGCTGACCTGCTGTTTTTTGTTATGACTGGTTCAGATTGATTCAATTCTCTGGTGGTTTTTAGATTTGAAGATCTGTTAGCAACTGTCCTACCAAGTGCCCACCAATGTGAATCTGAGAGCTTCGACTTGAGACCGGTTCTTTCTTGCCGTTAACGTACAAAATTCACTTATTGTGTGAAATAAAAACAATGTACAAAGTACAAGAAAAGCACACATCAAGAGTTACCGCAGGGAAAAAAAATCATCCTAGGATTTTTTAAAAGTGTTAACACAAGGAGCATTTACAACATGGTGAGGGAGGCTATTCCACAATATTACACAATATTACAACTCTATTTGAGAAAAAAAAAATTTTGTAAATCATATTTGCATCTATGCGCTTCAAATGTGTGAGAGTGACCTCTCAGACCTGGATAAATTTTGTTTTGGAAGAAATTCTCTTACCTGATATTTTCAAAACTATTTACAATTTTATATACTTCAATTAGGTCACCTCGGACCCTTCTGTGTTCAAGACTACTAAGTTTAAAATGTTTTAACCTCTCTACATAGGGCAAGTCACCCAACTCGGATACTATTTTTGTAGCCCTCCTTTGAACCTTTTCAAATACATTTTTGTCTCTCTGAAAATGAGGGACCAAACTTGAACACAGTATTCTAGATGAGGTCTCGCATAGCTCTAGTACAAAATCAAAAATGACTGCTTAGTAATGTGAGAGAAAGTTCTCTTTATCGGCCTAATATTCTATTTGCTTTAGCTGCTGTATTACATATGTATTTGGATAAAGACATGTCATTTACAAGTACATCCAAATCTTTCTCGTTGTTTACAGTTTCAGTTGCACTTCCATTCATATTGTACTCATAACGTGGATTTTTATTGCCTATATGCATAACTTTACACTTGCAACTTCCATTTACCAACCAATACATCTTCAACAGCTTCAACAGAAATATTACTAAGAACACCAACATAGTTTAAAGGTTCTGAAGCACCATTATCGAAATACAGTAGTGTGCAGTGGTGATTAATAGTTCTAGGTTATCTTAATTTTCTTAAAGTATTTTTGTGTAATATTGGATCATATAATTGACAAAATAGATAAAAGTATATAGTAACAAGAGTTGTCAGAAAGACAACAAAGCTCGCCGGGGCAAGGTTAAAGTTTTTCTGCACGCGGACGGACGCGGACGCCGGGGGTACGACAATAGCTCTCCGAACATTATTCATCCCGGCGAGCTAAAAAACAAATGTGTTTTTCAGAGTAAAAGTCAGTATCTATTGTGGCCACCCTTTGCTTTGATTACAGCATTTAATCTTTCAGGCAGTGTTCACATATTTTTGAGTTTCCTCACTCGCCAAACCGTTCCATATGGTTTGAATTCATTCCAAAGAGATTCTTTTGATTTTACATTTGTTTGTCTTGGTAACAAGCAAATCCGAGATCTGCTCAATCAGTTTAAGGTCTGGATTTTGAGCTTAACCTCTATGTCAACAAATGATTCTGTCCGGCAGATAATTTTTGCGCGACACAGAAGTGAGTTTGGGGTCATTTTCCAGCCAATTTTTGAGGTCATCGGCTTCTATAGAGCGGACTGTACCCCAAACCATAATATTCGCACCTCCTAGCTTTACTGAAGGGGTTAAACAGGCATTTTTGAAACATTCTCCAAGTCTAAAGCACATAAGTTCTGTGTTTGGATAAAAAAAAAATTTGAATTTTGATTCATCGGTCCATTTGCAGTCCGTTGGTGTCCAATTCTTCATATCTTGGCAACACAACTAATCAGACCATTTTTACGCAGGCATCTGCAAACCGTAGACCTTGATGCTTTCTCTCTTCACTTCTATTGCAATTAATATTGTCATTTTTTTTACGAGGCATACACATAAGGAACATCACAGGCACTAAACTTCCATTTTGCTGCTCTACTGCCTCTAGTTTTCAGCAAACCGATCTCTTTTGAACACTGGATGGTGGATCTTACAGTGCCATGGCAGCATTTAACATCTTCAGAAAGTGACCAACCAGCATCATGCAAGGCCACATTGCAGCAACGGACAATCAGAGCTCCTTCCATCTTGCCATCGTGTTTAACACTGACATGGATTAAACCAACTAACCATCAGAGGTGATTTTGCAGAAAAATGTAGCCTCAAACCAGTTTAAACAATTTTTTTTAGCATCAAACATGCATTCATGCTATGCAAGAGTTAAAAAAAATTTCAGCACCTATCAATTGTCATACAAATTCGATGTTTGAAAGTGTTTTTGTGCATTACCCATCTTTTTACCTCAGGGAATTTTATTTTTTTTGGTTCTCATTCCCTACAATAGCATTTTTAAATACATTTTCACCAAAAGAAAATATAGAGAAGTAATATATTAGGACCCTTTCAGATGAATGTGGTGGTGTATAATCATCACTGTGCACTACTGCATGTTGTCATAAGTTTTGACAGCTCCCTTTACCTCCTGAACGATTTTTTTCAGTGACGCCCTTGAAATTCAAGGTTCCAACTATTTTTCACCCCTTTTGAACTCTGTATCCAGGTCTCACCTTGGAGACTCCGCTCTGTATTTGTGCTACATTACCTTTGTCCGCAAACACGCAAGCACAACATGCCAAATAATACAGCAAATATCGTTAAAATACGTGTTAACGCGTAATCGCTCATTTGGACTAGAGACCGGGTGTGTATTCAATTAACTTAACTTACACTAGCCAACTGCTGATTTGGCGTCAACGTAACCACTTAAGGCATTGCAGGTTAAAAGTGCTGGGGTTTGATTCATAATGTTACAACTGTGCAGTGGAGACAAATGAAGGCGGTAGGTGAGTGAAATGCAAAATTTGGGACGAACTTACCTGTAGTCAAAGAACAGCTCCTCCCCCGTTTGTATGGCTCTCTTTGCAAAGATGCCGATCCTGTGGTCCCCATTCACCATCATTACTGTGGCACAGAGATGGAGTACAAAAGAACAAAATCACAGCATGATTAGAAAATCCATCCATCATGAGCCTGGAGGTATCCCACACAAACATGAGGAGGACGTACAAACTCCACACAAACGCTAAGGCTAGATTTGAACCCAAAACTCACCACTTGATTAGAATAAACTGAAAATTAGGGCCATCACTTCTGGCATGAGAAGGCAATAGAGTCGCATGTACTGTCCTCAGAGGACCTGAGGACTCATTTATAATGGATGCGTAGGCAGGGAAATTATGTGCATGGCAATTTATTAGCGGATTCTAGACACACAAAACTTGACAATAAAAAAAACAGCCAAATTAATAGGATTATGCATGTGGATAGATTGTTAATGAATCCTAAAGAAGTTTGAAATCCTTCAAATTTTTCTCCTGACTCCAGGTGCTAACGTTTTTGTTTTTTGCCCCGACATAAGACTGGAAATTAAAACATTACAAGCACCTCGCCATTCCAGGATTAACAATACGGTCACAGAAAAAAATAAATAAATAAACGAACGGGGAATCGAACTGCCTGAATTGCACCTAAACCCAAACAAATCACGGTCCCTACTAAGGAATAAAAAAGAAAAGTTTATTAATGTATAAATGAGTGAATCGCTCCCCTGGGGGGGGATAAATAACAGTACAGCCAATGACATCCTCACCTTTTGCATAGCAGTTGGGGTTTACGGAGTGATTTGCAAAGCGGATCTTGTTGCCCTTCCGCGTTGCATCCACCACAAAGTCTGCAACAGAGAAACTTCTCCACTCAATTTCCAGCTGAGCCAGCCATGGTTGCCATGCCAACAGACAGCAGAGAGCAGGACGCAGACAGACGATAGAGCAATTCCCTTAACTCGGCTCTCTCAGCCAGGAGAGCCCAGACAACCCATGTCAGCAAATATCCATCAATGTCCATCAGAATTAATTTCTGTTGATCAGCCAGATTCCCTCAAACATTTACACTGCATGGAGACAGATAATTATCATTTCTGGCTTCGGTTAAGAGACTGTGGAAATGGCTGGTTCGGTTCTGATGCCGTTTATAACGGATTTAGACCACAGGCAGGTACAAAGACCACGTGCACATTTTGCACTCCATCAAGAACACATAGCACACTGCCTTAAAGTGAACATTATGAAGAGAATGCATTAATAGGAGTAATGAGTATGACCAAATTCTGGAAGGAAATATTCAAGAACTACAAATTGAGGAAGTGAAAAATTGAATGTAGTGAAATCTGACAAGGAAAATGGTCTTGATGTGATTCTCAGTTGTAACATTAAGATGGGAGATGTCAGTCACGTAAGTTAACTCTGTGCAAGTGGTGCTGCCGGGCTAATGCATTAGAATGTGACACACGCTGCAAGGCTGTGTGCATGCTTGTGTTTGAGTGAGTGTGTGTGTGTGCGCGCGCGTGCGCTCCTACCGTTATTGAGGTTGAACAGGAAGCTGCACATGTACTTGTCATACACCTTCCCCCTGCGATCTGCCTCGTCCTGGGAGATGATCTGGCCACAGATTCAGAGACAAGACGGTAAAGACAATGTTTTATTTTTAATTTTAGAGCTGTACATGATCCAAAACGGAGAAGATGAAGTGCAAAGTCGTGCCATCTGCGAGCAGTGAGCAGGTGGAGAAACAGCAGGCAGATGATGTGATGAAGTGCGATACGAGCAGGAACCTCGGTTCCTCATCGAGACTGTGTCTTACCCGAGAGACAGCCTGTCACCGTACACTCATCCAGTCTGTCTCTACCTCACTCCCGCAGACACGCCGTGTGCTGGTGTTCGCTTCAACCACACCAAACTGCACCCAACCAAGCAGTCTACCCTTCTTAGAAAGCCGTTCTCACCACAATTTTGTAGTCAACTGAGGGGCAGAGTATCCTCTCAGACTACATTACCCAAAGTATGCTCAAACAAGTCGACATGGTCAACAACATCCCCCGCCAATCTTGTGCTTCTTATTTTCGAACTCCATCAAGGCCTTTATGGTTTGAAGTTACACACGAAATGTGGTTACTGTATCTGTAGTAGTTTCTGAGTAAAGCTCCCCCCTTTATCTTGGACGGACGGACGGACGGAGGTCAAACCTATATCCCCCTCCCACTTCGTGTTGGCGGGGGATAAAAAGTCCTGTTCACGTCACAGCAATTTCACTCCAGCTGACTTCATTCACGCCTTCATTTTCAGCGATATGTGCGATAAACATATAATTCCAACTGAAAGAGGTTCCATTCTGTTAATGTTTTCAATTACAAACTGAAAATTAAAATCATTTGGGTGCGTCAACTTATTGTGGTAAGCTGAAACCATGTAAAAATAGTTGAAAAAGAGCAAATGGACATAAGCCAAAGCTGTATTTGGTCATAATACGTTTAATCACATGGCAGAACTCGTATACGAGCTCTGAGTTCAATTGATCATGAGAACCGGAGTAATAACCCAGGAGTAGGGCTGGGCAATGCATCATTATTGCTGTATATTGATATTGTGATGCAATGTTAGATATTGGCTGGGATTTTGGATATTGTAATACGATGCAAGTGTTGTCTTTTCTGGTTTTAAAGACAGTATTATAGTAAAGCGGCGCAGTTTTCTGCATTGAGACCATTATAGCTGTTGTGTATACCTGCTTGGTCATTATTTTGACCAAGTAATGGCTATTTATCCCATAAATTATTAAAAACTGGCGTGATACCAAACCTGTATCATGGGTTCTAACACGTGTGATACAGCTTTCTCGCGTCACAACTGGTCAGATTCCTTTTATTGACAAACTTCAACTAATATGTTTGCAAAGGTAACTTCACCAATTCCGGTCACCATCACTGGCGTTACCTTCCAGTTGACAGTTTTTTCAAGTCAATGGGATGAATAATTCATTAGCTAGCGTGCTAACGCTTTTGGCCAATAAAGTAATAAGGCACACATGGAAATGCTGTCAGAGACGCTTGAATTTATTGATTTAATGGTAAAAAGCATTAGCAT
The DNA here is from genome assembly GCA_029721435.1 of Gymnothorax reevesii. Classification (NCBI taxonomy): domain Eukaryota; kingdom Metazoa; phylum Chordata; class Actinopteri; order Anguilliformes; family Muraenidae; genus Gymnothorax; species Gymnothorax reevesii. The sequence continues at coordinate 22,654,750 of CM056577.1, read as the reverse complement.
GCTAGCTAGCGAATTATTCATACCTTTGACTTGACTGCCAACCTGAAGCTAACGTTAACGCTATATTCCCATTTTCCAAACAATACAATGTAGATATTTATGAAATAAATAGAATCTCAAATTCCTGAGCCCGAGATATCAAATGTATGAAACTCCAGTCGTAATTGTCATTTACTCATCGCCAATGACCAGAAAAAATTAAAATTGCGACTCTCGTTGCATAAATTTGATATCTGTGTCTCATTCATGGGAGATCCTCTATTTATCAAGCATAGCACTGAGTAAATATTTCGTGAACACATCAATAGTTATCTCCACTGTATTGCCACAATCTCAATACCGAGGTGTTCGTTCAAAAATTATTGTGATATTTGAGTTTGTCCATATCGCCCACACCTAGCTAGGAGTCCAATTAGGAGATTGCAAAAGTGTTGTACTGAGAATAAACAACATCTGCTACGACTGCCTTTATCATTATTATGTAGGGTTCAGAGAGGAGTGAAGGCGTGAGGTCTCACCTCTCCACAGTACTCGGAGATGAACTCGTTCTTCTGCACGGGCTCTTTGATGAAGATGCCCCATCCCGCCACGTCAGACGGAGCCAGGAGTAAGTGCTGCGAGAGACAGGATCACACCCCCACATAAAGCCCGGAGCAGGAGTCAGAGCCCACAGACCACACTGCTACTATGGAAACAGCAGCACAACAAAATGTTCTGGCGCTGCTAAGAGCATGTGCTCGGTCACGTGAGAAACAGTTCATTTTCAAATGAAAGTTCAGAGAAAAACACAGGGTCACACTTTAGATGAAGTGTTGCTCATGAAGGCTTTATACAGCATTTGTAATGCCTTCATAAATGAGACAATGTCGTCATAAATCATACATAAGCAAATGTCATGCTTTGTAATGGGTGAAATAACACATCCTTATTCAGTATATGATGCCAGGCGTGACAATGACAATGTCACTTAGCTGACAATGCCACCCTTTATAGTATTTAGCCACTAGCTAAGTGATATTGTCAGTTATTATCACCTCAAGCATCACATACTGAATAAGGATGTGTTATTTCACCCTTTACAAAGCATGACATTTGCTTATGTATGATTTATGAAGACATTTTGTTTCATTTCTGAAGGCATTATACATGCTGTATAAAGCCTTTATGAGCAACACTTCATCTGAAGTGTGACCAAACACAGCTCATACAAGTTACTCATGCAAGTAATTACTGAAAGCTTTTAGTGAATTCAGTGTTTTGACAACTCAGTGGCTCCTGTAGACACAAACCCTCAGACCAGCACCTTCTCTTACCCCCCCACCCCCCTTTTAATTACAGTTCTCGCTCTTTCATTTTCTTCTGGCCGTTTGAGTGTAATCACCATACTTTTTCCCCAGTGAGTGCATCTCCTTGATTTGACCCCCTCTGTGGGCCAATCCTTGTCCCCCCACGTGGCACTTTTGTGGCTCCCTGTGTGCATCAGTACTGGTCTCTCACAGGCCCCGTTTGAACAATTTCTGATCACTTACAGCTCCCTGTTAACCCCTTTCCACCAACGCAAACCCAGTTCTAAGCGATGGTGCCAGTTCCCAGTTGGTTCACCGTGCGAAACAAGCACCGACAACGCAGGTAACATTAAAAAGTTAAACAAATCAAATGAACTGAGTTTTACATTCGCTTATCAGACTAGACGCTACAATAGCTCCACTTTTTTTGAAAATAGCGGTCACAAGGTTTTAGGTGATATTACTAGTCATGATAATCCCATCCCCGGCCCCTGAACAGTGTTGATGCCTCTCAGGAACAACATTTGCCAGCTAAGAGCAGGTGGTTGGCAGCCGAAATGCAAAACTCCGGTTTGAGATTAGGTACTAGCTCCAAACTGACCCTCAACCTGCCATAGTGGAAAAGGGGCACCTAAGAACTCCTACTGGTCTCTCTGACAGACCTGTATTAGTCACACATTTCTGGTCTCACCAATTTCCCCAGTTCCCTCACCTTCTTGGCCCCCCTCTGAATGCTGCAGTTCTTGCAGGAGACGTTCTTGCTGTCCCAGTGCTCGGCGGCTCCGCAGGTCAGGCAGAGGTCAGGGTCACACTCCCGCACGGCAAGGTAACACGGGCACTGCTTCGTGTTACACTGAGCCTTACAGCGGCAGCCCGGGAACCGGTTCTGACCTGCGCAAGAGAGATGGGGAGCAATATTCAATCCTTCAACAGCTCTCTCACCAGTCAATGAGTCATGAGCTACAGCCTTAAATAATAGGGGCTCTTCACTTAGGTGAGAATATTCCAGAAAAGAGGAACCAATTTAGAATTTTACACCAAGACGAGCTCTTGCTGCACAGATATAATGACATCAAAAATCATTCCCTTAAGAAAACTGTTCTCTCTCTCGCTCTCCACCTAAGTTGATGGAAGGTCAGCATTAAGACTAAAATGGCTGCCTTGCATTACCACATGCCACACACTGGTGATGGTTGAAAGTAATTTCCTCCTCAGCACTGTCAAGTGGTTTGAGTCACTACCAAGTCATAAGAAAAGAGCTATATGAACGCAACAATCCCTCTATTCATATATATTTCCCTGAAGTGCCATTACAAGTGGCTACAGTAGTTAGACAGAACAGAGCTTCATGGTTTTTTCTTTCTCTGATGGAACTACATTTGGAACCACAAGAGGGGTATAAGTTTATGGGGCACTGGAACTACTTCTGGGACAGGGGTGACCTGTTCAAGCCGGATGGGCTACGCCTGAACCGGAGGGGTACCTTTACACTGAGTCAGCGTATGTTGAGGGTAGCACGGAGTTATTTATTTAAACTAGGGAGTTGGGGGGCAGGGAGGTTAGTCAGTATTATAGAGAGGGAAATGCAGACTGCCCTGATGGAAGCTGACAACATTAGATACACTATTGATGATATATTTTTAAAGCAACAAAGCATAGTGAGGGGCTTGGGCCAGTGGGCACATGGATAATCAAAGGGGAAGACAGTTTGTGATAACCTGAAATGTTTTTATCTAAATGCAAGAAGCATAAAAAATAAATTTCCAGAACTTGATGCCGTTATGATTAGTGAGGGCTATGACATAGTTGGGATTACAGAGACATGCCTTAGTGAAGAGGATGGAGATGAATATAATATAGAAGGTTATGAGCTCTTTAGGAAGGATAGTTGCAATAGGCAAGGCGGGGTGTAGCACTCTATGTGAACGAAAACATAAATGTACAGGAAATTCCTGAAATAGAACATTCCTTGCCCTGTGAAGATATCTGGGTCAGGCTCATTGGCAAACACGAGACAGGTTTAAACATAGGTGTATACTATCGACCACCAGCTTTGGATAGTATTGTCAATGAGATGCTCTTTAAGAGGATTAGGCAATCTTGTAGAGGAGGAGGGACTATTATTATGGGAGACTTAAATTATCCTGGTATTGACTGGGAAATGGTGAAAGGAAAAAGGGTAGGGGGGAGGAAGAATTTCTAGATGTTATAAATTATAATTTTTAGGTGCAGTATGTTAATAAACCTACAAGAGAGAAGGCAATTTTGGACTCAGGGTTCTGTAATGACCCAGATAGAATTCGCAATGTTGAGGTACTGGAGCCACTTGGGACAAGTGATCACTCAACTGTTAATTTTGATGTTTCATGGGAAGTTAAAAAGGTGTCTTTAAAAACAAAATTTTTCAATTTTAGGCAAGCAAACTTTGACAGAATGCGCTCATATCTAAGTGAAATAAATGGGAGACACTCCTGGACTGTGAGTCTGTAAATGAGATGTGGGAAAGATTTAAGGGGGTTTTACTTGAATCACAATGCAAATTCATTCCAAAGGTGTCCAAAAGTAAGCTGAAAAAGTAGAATCCTCAGTGGATGACCAAAAGTATTTGTAGGATTTTGAGGGAAAAGAGGAATCTTTATAAGATGTGCATAAAAGAGAACAATGAGAACACTAAGGCTGAATACTGTAAAATGTGGACTGTGGTCAAAAGAGAGCAGAGGAATGCTAGAAGACTGTATGAAAGACAAATTGCAGTGGGGGTAAAAACGAACTCTAAGCGCTTCTTTCAGTACTGTAGCAGAAAAAGGAAAGTCAAAGAGGAGGTTAAGTGCATAAAGAATAAATATGGATCACAGCTATATAACAAGGATATTGCGGATACCTTAAGCAGTTACGTTGTTGAGAATTTTACCTAGGAGCGGGTCTTCATTCGGCAAGAAGGCATGTCCAATGCTAAAGATTATTTAGCGGAAATTAAGGTTAGGGATAACTAAGTATTAGACAAGTTGCATAAACTAAAAGCAGATAAGACGGCGGGTCCTGATGGCTTATATCCTAGAGTGCTCAGGGAAGTTAGTGAGATCATCTTTAAGCCACTAACCACCATCTTCAGAAGGCCTTTAGAAACTGGAGAAATACCAAATGATTGGAAACAGGGCAATATAATACCAATATATAAGAAAGGGGACCGTACCAAGCCAGGAAACTACAGGCCAGTCAGTTTAACTTGCATTGCGTGCAAAATATTGGAATCTATCATAAAAGATGAGCTGGACCTATTGCTTGAACGTAATATCTTGAGGGATAGCCAACATGGTTTCCGTAAGGGAAGGTCATGCCTGACAAACCCTCTGGAATTTTTTGAAGTGGCCACCAAGACTTATGACCAGAGCAGGGCTTATGGAATCATGTACTTGGATTTTCAGAAAGCATTTAATACAATACCGCAAAAGAGACTAATTTTTAAAATGAGCTCCATTGGAGTTATAGGAGGTATTCTGAAGTGGATTTAAAACTGGTTACAGGACAGAACACAAAGGGTGGTGGTAATTGGTATCTCATCTGAGCTAGGTATGGTGGGGAGTGGCGTCCCCCAGGGATCGGTGTTGGGACTCCTGCTGTTCCTCATCTACATTAATGACACTGATAGGAATACTGAGAGAAAATTAGTTAAATTTGCAGATGATACTAAATTGGGAGGTTTAGCAAATAGTTTAGAGTCCGCTATAGTGATTCAGGATGATTTGGATAGAATCCAGAATTGGGCAGAAATGTGGCAAATGAAATTTAATGTAGCGAAATGTAAAGTTGTATATGTAGGTAATAAAAACATCAGATGGGATTACTTCATGGGAGGTTAAAAACTGGAATGTGCTCCACACAAAAAAGATCTGGGAGTGATTGTTGACCAAACCCTCACAGGCTCTAGCCATTGTGCCGGAGCAGTTAAAAAAAGCTAATAGGATGCTGGGATACATTGCCAAAAGTACTGAATACAAATCTAAGGAGGCGATGCTTCTTTTGTACAACACATTCCTCAGACCACATTTGGAGTAGTGTGTACAGTTCTGGGGACCATACTTTAAGAAAGATATAGAGATAAGAAAAAGTTCAGAGAAGAGCCACCAAGCTAATTCTGGGTATAAAAGATGAAAGCTTTGAGAAGAGGCTGAAGATCCTTAATCTCTTTAGTCTTAGGAAAAGGAGACTTAGGGGTGATCTGATTGTTAATCCCTTTAACATATTTAGAGACCTCAAAGTGAATTAAGTAGGATTCCTTCAACCACGTGTTATTAGTAGAACTCGGGGTCACAAACGGAAGTTTACCAAAGGTAAACTGATATTCCGAACTGATATTCGGAAATATTTCTTCACTCAAAGAGTAATTTTCATGTGAAACAGCTTGCCTGACCACATTGTTGAGGCAGAGACCTTAGGAGTTTTCAAGAGCAGGCTTGACTTAAAGCTACATACCATTGAGTCATTGAGTACCTGAAGTGATATATTGACAATAGTAGAAAGAAACTGGCGAGCCTAGTTGGGATGAACGGCCTGTTCTCGCCATTCATGTAATGTCATGTCATGTCATATTATGTTATGTTATGTTATGTGTAATGTAATGTTATATGTTATGTTATGTTATATGTTATGTCATGTCCCAAGTGCCCCGTCCCATTTCGCTGCTTGCACTGACACTCGGAACTGCACTGGCAGAACTTCTCGCAAAAATTCTGGGCGATGACACAGGGGCAGGAGCTGTCACAGGGCTGGCGCGGGTGGTCACATGGCTGGTAGTTGTACACATGATTGGAAGAGCCGTCTGTGGAAATGACAATGCGGCGGGGTTCATAACACTGGCTTTCAAAACTAAGCAACAGTCAACCAGTTTTAAGTGTTTCTGCAGGCGCGTTCATAAATCCAATCGGATGCTCTACATTTCAAAGACAAAACTGATGGTAGGAAAAAAGAAAAAAAAAAAGAGCGTTCCGTTTCCTTAGTCAAACGGATGATGGAAAAACTCTCCTATTGATAAGCATACATCAGTAATTCCGTAACAGTCAATACCCTGAAGCTAACTAAAGAAAAACAAAATTACAGCTTCGATTTGTATCCACATTGCATGTTGGCGAGTGCTAAATTACTTCAATTAATTTACCCATCAGTCCACAGTTGTCACCTATCGCCACAACAGTTCCTACCACTTCATTCATTGCGCCTGGTTCTCAGGTGCTCCGTCTCCTAAGACAGAGTGCCCAGAGCATACTTAGCCAGCCCAAGTGGGCGGTGCGCTGAACAGCCAAAGTACATCCCAACAGCGCTCTAAATATGCGAATGGTGCTCAAACTGACTACTTCCGAATGCATCCTTTCGGACAGTAAAGCACTGCTGTCAGTATTCACAGTGACAGCTTCTCTGGATAGTTTAAAAGGATCGTTTTTCCTACATTTAACACTGAGGAGTAGCAGTGAACAGAGCCTAAATGCACTAGAAATGTACCTACCCTTCTTCAGCTGGATTTTCCTGCAGTGCGTGGCCCACAACCTACAGCAGTACGAAAACGACACAAAATTACATCTCTGTTCTGCTCTTCTGGAAAGACAACCTGAAACGTGTCAATCGGGAATAAACCATAAGGCAAAACTCAGCGCAAAGCATCGATTGCTATGCCTCCGCCTGCCATAGGTTCATACACTCTGAAAGTTGATCTTCAGTCCCCACAAACAGCTGATCTTGTGTGACCATGACCTTTGACCTGATGACCTCAAAAACCAAATCAGTTCAGCTACCCTTTGTTGTGAGTTCTGTCAGATTTGGAAAAAAGTTAGCTCCACTTCTTCAATGGATAAAGCACGAACAAAAGATTTGTGACAGACTGTGCGATGAAAGTGCGCACGGAGAGACTGCAGGAAATAAAGTCTGTCCCATAAAGCATAATAAAATGGACCCAGTGAAAATGAAACCAATAAATCCTGGAGTAATTCTCAAAAGTAGAGAGAGCAGGTCAATTTTATGGGCCTTACCTGTGCTTCCTTTTCTTCTTCCTGGGTGGGGTGTCATCGTCTTCCGCAGGCGCTCGAGCGATTATACTCGACTCTTTTACGCGAAATTCATAAACCTGACCACAAACATGCAATGAATAACCTGACATTAATGTCTAATGTTTACATTTCAATGCAAGCAGCCATTAGTTTCACACTGGAGCGGCGCGAAGAGCTTGTATCATAATCTAGAAGTTAGCATTTGCTAAACAGCACTAGGCAGACAACGTATAAGCTATACGTATTCATACACTAAATAATAAAAGGGTCTGTTTCTCTTTGTCATTTCCTCGCTTGGTTATTGTTTACATATTTTTAAACTGCTTTAAACACGGTCTTTCGGACAGGAAGTCCTTTGGCTCATCACGACCTCTTTGCACCACTATATGTTCTCCAATTGGTTCGACCATCTTGCATGGGTGGGTCTTTTGCTGAGGAAACAAATTTAGAAAATCTGGGTTGAGATTATTCAGCTACAGTTTATTGGCACAACTATGAGCAGCACAGCGAAATACAAATATGATCAAACTAATAAAACACTTTTTGGTAACAAAATAAAAAAAAAATAAAACCATTTAGAGGAAAAAACATCAAAGAAACAAACATTGGATAGGTTCTTTGAAGTATACAATCATATATTCTGCTATAATCATCGGCGCAATGAAATTGAGAGGGGAAGAAATTTTCAAAGACCTTGTCTTCGTCACAGAGACATGAAATCTTGGTGAGTCAATCACAAAATGCATCGTACGTGTCAGTAACTACATAGTGAGCCCTATATTCAAAGTCGTAAAAATGCAGCTTTAATGAATTATGCGGAAGTTTAATTACTCACCCCAAATAGTAAATGAGCATTCAAATACAGGTTCGCGAGGAGACGCTGCTGGGCTCACCTGTCTGCAGGTCTTGGAGCCGATGAGGCGAGCGATAGCGCAGTAGTTGTCGTAGTAGGTGCCGATGAGGACCCTGAAGAGAGAGGCTTCGGCCCCGCTCCAGTCCACGGGCTCCGGGGGCTCTGAACTCAGCTTCAGGCTAACGGGCGTCTGGCAGCGCGAGTTAGCTTCTGCACAGCATGAAGCAGGGCAAACATTAGCGCCTCAGCTAGCTACCTCAAGAAGTGGTGTCCAATCTTATCCAAATTCCTGACAGTGCCTGAGGTCTGAACATGGGCCTGGTGGGACTGTTTCCCATTGGCCTGGTGGAAAACTCCCCGAATACATCTTCAAGAATTAGAAACAGGCAAGGCGAGGCATAGCACTCCATAAAATATGAAGATTTGCACAGATGTTAGAGTGCCCTGCTGCTGTTACGTGGCGAGTGGATTCACCGTCTCCGGTTGTGTGCATCTCCCTTTCCCTTTTGGTCTCCAGAATCCAAAGTGTGCATGTGATGTGTGTGTGTGTGTGTGTGTGTGTGTGTGTGTGTCTAGCACAGCGCCTCAATTTTGAGCATCAGCATCGCAACATGCAAAGCCTCATTATACCATTCTTACCCACACATTGTGGCCCTGAAATAATGATTGCCACTGGCTGCAGTATAGTTATAGAATGTATTCAAGGTGTTCTAGAGTGTTGGACAAAGACATTTCAGAGAGGCAGCTGCTCGAAAAGCACCAACAGTTCTCGGGTTTGGTGGACATTCGCATCTTGTTCTTGCAATGTGCTGAAAAAGTGCAATGCCACTTCTGCTGGGGTCAACACTCACTTCCTTGACAATGGTTCACGCTCACAGCCTAGCAACACATTCACTCGTACACTTAACATACGGCACAAAATATTTGACGATCAAAAATATAGAGAGAAATGCTCTGTTCCATTATACTGAGCATAGATTGGGTTTAAGATCACTGAAAATAGAGCATAATTCCATATGAAGAGTTTGGTTCCAAAACGCAATAAGTGCCAAAATTACAAAAATTGAGATAATGCCATAGACTGGTAGTCCTGTGGCTCTTACACATGGTGCAGTCATCTGTTTTTAGGAATTCATACGATAAGGTGTATTTCTTCATAGCCAAAGTTTGTTATTTTCTATTAAATGCAATGGGTTCCAACATAGAAAAAGCTAATTTACTCAAAATGTGTAAAATGGATATATTGCGTTTTGGAACCAAACTCTTCATATATAGACGTGAGGGCCATGGCGATATACACTGTGCAAGTTGTTTGGTTCGTTTGGCGTGAACCAGTTGCCATGGTTGCGGCAGGTTGACCTCTGAGTGACATCATGACTTTGGAAGCGAATCGGCGTAACTCTCGCGTGGCTGGAGGTAGATCAGCAGGTATACAGGGTGGGGAGGGCGCTGACCTGAGGAGCTGGTGGTCTCCTCTCTCTTGTCCTCATCGTCGCCCCCGCCGTCCCGGTCGCTGTCGGTGTCCTTGGTGTCGGCGTTGGCGGTGGGCGTGCCGGGACGGCTGCTGGTGCCGTTTGTCATCCTCCCCCTGCGGCGTCCTGGTGGCCGTTTGGAGGGCGTCTTCGCCCTCTCCCTCTCACGATCCCTCTCCACGGCAACCGCACTGGGAGGGTACTCCCGCACCATGCCGTCCTACAGAGAGGGAGGGGCGGGGTTAGGACGCAAACAACACAAAGGTCAAGTCAAGGGTTTCGTTGGACAAACTATTCCATTGCAAATCAGCCTGACTTTAATCAGCCATTTTTAAAGGGAACCCAGAGAATCTATACAAACTCCACCGACGAATAGATGAACCAAGTTAAACCCAAATTAATTTGAAGACTTACAGCCATCAGCATTATTAATTAGTAATGACTGCAGCTGATATTTCTCTCCTATACTGGAATCTTTGATATACAATGCATTGCTCTTGGCGCCAATTAACTTGGGAATATAATAACATGAGATGGTCTCCTTTATTTTCTCCCCTAATTAGAAACAAATGCAACCCTCGCACTACTCTGCTCATATAGCTACCCGCAGGGATCCATTCTGAATGCATGAGGAGGAGTGAAGATATTCCACCCCATGCTGCTTTTCACAATCCCTTTACATCTACAGTGTGAGACTGTACTAACAATAGCTGCCGCCATTACCAGTTACCTGTACACTGAGACGGATCATAACCGGACACCATGGCAGATTCGTTCACATTACAGCATGAGAGAGATCACCGAGGGTAACCTTAGACTCACCTGCATCAGATACATGTAGCAGTTGGCTCCGCAAGGCTTGCTGTTCACCAGGTTCTCCATGTTCTTACGCTTGTATGTGTTTGGGGTCGCGTGGAAAGCTGGAAGGAATATAACAAAACCGACTGCAATCTATGGGAGGGAAGATGTGTTTGACGGAAGGGCCAGCCCTGTCGGCATCATTAAGAGATACTCCGCCTGAGAAGTGATCTGCCCTCAGTAAATCAATACGAACATAAATGAGCACCAAAAACAGATAAACAACATGAGCAGATTCAGCAGCTGAGGTGAAGGTGCATCAAGTGTACGGAGTCGGAACATAAAATGGACAAGTGCAAAATACAAGTACAAGGGAAGTGAATAACAAAGACAAAATTAAGGTACACGGGTTAAGTAGGCGATACAAAGCCAGAATACTGGCTGTGCAGGGCTGTAGTACAAGAATGAATAAAGTGAGTTAAATGTGCAGACACAGACTATAGTGTAGGATAAGGTAAGTAAACTGTGTGGAGACAAATAAGGGAGGATGAAGTAAATAGTTTGTATAGAGACAGAATACAGGAATGAATAAGGCAAGTAAACAGCTGAGACCAAATACTGGGGAGGACAAGCCAATAAAACTGCGGACAGCCAGAGTACACAAGTCAATAAGACAAGTAAACAGTGTAGAGCCATAATACAGAGGATTATAAGGCAAGTAAACAATTGGAAGACAGAATACAGGTTTGGATAAAGGTAACTTAATAGTGTAGAGCCATAATTCAGATGCGCATAAGGCAAGTAAACCATTCAGGGACAGAAGACAACTTTGCATAATGTAAGTAAACAGCGTAGAGTCGTAATACAGACGTGTATAACAAAAGTAAAGCATTCAGAAACAGAATGCAGGTGTGGACAGATGTACATGAGGAAAGTAAACCATTTGGAGAGAACATATGGGGAAGGATGAAGCAGGTAAACTATGCAAAGGACAAGGAAAGTGAACTATGCAGATAAAGAATAAAGCTGTGGACAAGGAAAGTCAACTGGTAGGTAAGGGAATGAAATGGTAAGTACACACAGAGTAAAGGTGAGAATACGGTGAGTACACTCTAAGACAGTATGATAGGGTGGATACCATAAGCCTTCCACAGACAGACAAACAAAGGGAACGCGGCGAGCCGGGCTGCACTGACGGGGACACTCACGGTGCAGGAAGCAGTCGTATTTAAAGCAGCGCCTGCAGAAGAGCGTGTGGAAAGAGTGCAGGCTCTGCTCCCGCTGGACGGACTTGGCGTTGGGCCCGTCGATGTTGGGGGTGCACTCCGGGGGGAGGGCCCCGGGCTGCTGCTGCTCCGTCAGCTCTTTGTACCTGTCGAGGAGACCCCCCGTTATCATCATATACACACCTCTGACGATACATACTCAGGTGTGGAAGAATTTGCACAAGGATTTTAGGGGTGCGATTCCAACAGAATCCACTTGATTCGCCAGTAAAGCCACGCTTCCACAAAACACTTTCCGTATGGTTCCTTTTGTAGCCCGATATGGACCGGTACCTAAACCCCAGACCTAGCTTGCCCTTCCACCGCAAACCGTACTCTTAAATGTGGGCAGGTTTGTTCCCAGATGGCAATAGCAATAGACTATAGTGTTAAGGTGGCAATTGTCTGCTTGTATTTCGTCCTTGTTGATCAAGAGTGACGATTCTCTCTTGACCAATCAACTAACTGCAGTGTCTCTAGCTCCAACTTTTAGTGGTGAATCAGAGTGCTCTATACCTCAGCAGAGGGGTAATAAACAAACAGGAAGGGTTAAAACGCTTCTTTTGGTATCAACCACAACTTTTGACAATGGGGGAAAAAAACAAAACAACCATTCTAATGAGTAAATAACTGCACTGAACCGGACTGCTTGGCGGAAACAAGGCTTAAATGAAATAATGTAATTATTGACAGCCTGTGCATCAATTTGAGGGCATTGAAATCCACGTGGAGTGAACCGAGCAAATACCTCTTCAAAATTGTGCCACTGTCTGAATCCTTTCGGGTCTCACTGCATGAAATGGCAATAATCCCACACATGGTTATCCATAATGGATGTACGTTTATTCAAATGACAACTGACCATTAGCACTTTAACCTCGTTTTCTCTGTTCATTCCCAATAAAGTGGACTACCGAGCCAATTATGAAGGTTTTTTCCGTCCAAATACAGTATACACCGTAAATCCCCGATCTAATTTAAAATCTAATTTAAGCCATAATTCCATATGTAGAACCCAATCACTCGTCGTACAGCCATTTTGATCTTGAAATCACGTCAGAGCAATTTTCCCTCCAATAAGGACCCTCCACTGGGACAGAGGCAATGACGATGAGACCGCTCAACACCGCCATTAATTATCACCCTGAGCCTAAAGCTAAATTAAACCAATTAAAGAAGACAATTTGGAAGCAAATGTTTGATGAGCACTACAGGGAGGAGGGCAAGGGTTTATGGGAGATGCGGAGGTACAGACTGAGGGATAGGGGTTTATGCAAGATGCGTATGGACGTACTTCTCTCGGAGTTCCTCCGGTGATCCTTTGTCTGGGAACATGGAGGAGATAGCCTCGAATATCTTATCGGATGGGAACTTTTTGGAGCTCTCGCTGTCTCTGCCTGTAAATAAAGAGGATGCTCTAAAAATCTCAGCTGGCAAAAACTGACGGTTTGTCAAAGCTTCAACTTTGATTTTTGAAAATATTTCAAAATAACACTGCAGTGTACCAGCAACTACTGAAGCAAGCTCTATATCCTCTCCAGAGCCATCCCAACTATAATGAAAAGGCCATTATTAGCCATTTCAATATAGCACTAGTTCATATTTGTTAATTCAGCCCAAGATTTTTGCCTGGTAGAACAAAGAGCTGTTTATTTCAATCTCAAGTACTTTACATATCTGTTGAATGAGAACAGGACACGACGACTGAATTTTCATCGTGTTGCATGTAGAAGCAAAAATGTTCTCCCCACTAGATAGTCTAACCACAAATGAGTTTTCTTGCGTTTAATAAAACAAAAATGCACCTGAGCCTTCTAAAAAGAGTCAAGCGTAACATGTCAAATAAGAATAAAACCAAAATTCTTTCATCAACAAATTTCCATACTCCAAAAACAATCAGTGTCATAGGGCCAATGTGTCATTAAACCATTAAAATATCAGTATAACATTAAATAGGCAGCAACAAAGCCAGTTATGAGTCAACATAGTTATGTATGATGGCATCATTAAAATATTTGGATGCTTTCATTTAATTTCCACACACAAAGTAAATGGGTTAAGATGGGTGGGAGTGTTGGGCTTTCTTTGCAATAATTTAGACGTACAGTAGCCGAACTGGGAGTCATGCTGCCATCAGAGGATTTCTCTACGGACGTGATTTGAATAGGCTGGATTTAGAGGGCGTGTCCGCAGATGTGATTGGACAAAACTGGATTTAGAGGGCATGTATGCGGATGTGATTGGACCAGGTTGGATTTAGAGGTGCATTTGTCGATGTGATTGGACCAGGCTGGATTTAGACAGCGTGTCCGCGATGAAAAGGCATTTATGACACACCCTCAGAGCAGAAGCGGTCCCTCCTGCCTCGGTCCCCGCCGTCACACAGGTCCAGCCTCTCCAGCTTGAAATCCGCCCGCTCGTCCTCATCGTCGTCATCCTCATTGTCGCTGTACTGAGTGAGGGCGCTCACCAGCTCCACGAAGATCTCGTCGTTGATGAAGCCGCACTCTTCATCGCAGAGATTTACACAAAAGACAAGCACAGTAAGAGGATGCAACCCAGCTGCGTACAATGGCTGCACGTTAAAGGAGCTCCAATGGCGGAAAAGTCATTTTCGGTAATAAAAGCCTTTGCAGTTTACAGAGCAATCTTAGCATGTGTGCGTGTGCATGGGTGTGTTGAATAGACATAGATTCACATGCTCAAATGGAAGGTTTATCCCATTGTATCTCTATCTTGAATATCTCTAATAATCACACACCACCATTTAGTTAATTAAGTTATATTTAACTTCCCAAACATTTCTTTATAGAAATTCCAATCTACAAGAAGCAACTACCTAGCTAGGCCCAGTCACTGGCAGAACATATGGACAGCGGCTCAATCCTAACAGGGCATGGTGCTGTGACAGTGGAACAAACCGCAGTACCTCTGTCGCCGTGGACCTTCCCATCGTAGTTTTTGATGAGTTCCTCAATGAATGTCCCATCTTGGTCCAGGATCTCATCCCCCATGTAAGGAATGTTGTGCAAAACAGTCTCGTCTTCCACCTATTGCCACCAGAAAAAGTCTGTGTTCCCCGACGCCCACATTCCATATCATTCTAGGCTCAACTCAGATCAAATTAAGTATTACACCCGTGTGATGTCACGTGTGTGCGACAAGAATGTTTCACGCTGAATATTCAAATCCTGATTACACGCAAGGGCTCCAGAACTGTAATTTGGAATTATGGGAAATACAAAACCAAAAAACAAAAACAAAAAAAAAAACTACTCTTTAAGACATCAACACCAAACATGCATAAATAGGACTCGAAATAGCCAAGTGAACGACAATAGGTGTATATAGATTCTGGCGGGCCAGGAGACTGTGATAATTGTCTGTTACCATGAAGTTCTGCTGCAGTGGAGACCAGGAGTACATCACCGGAATGGAGGCCACAGCGTTCAAGGTCTTCAGGGGAATGACTTGTTTGGAAAACTCTGAAAATCCACTGCCCACAGAGCACTGCAGGGGAGGGGTCATGAAGGCAAGGTAAGCAGTGGTCCAGGTGCTCTCATTCATACAAATATCCTTCTGTATTGTATACGAAACATCTACAAATTATAAACAAGGTCAGGCCCTTCAGGATGTGCAGAGACATTAACAGTAATAGAAAAGCTGAAAGGCAACGATTGCGAAAGGCTCGGAGTTCAACCGTTTAGCCGAATGTCTCCCTGAATTCGGATTAAAAGGGGACGTGAAATTCACTAAGAAAATCCAGTTGCTCTCAAGTTCCCTTAAAAATAGGAGACAAACCCATAGTCCCTGAATTACTTTGTATCCAAATGAAAAAGGATGTTAAACTACTTTATTAGACACTTAAATCAAATTTCGTTTGAATTTTTTTTTTTTTGCTAAATGAGAACACGTCACAGCGAGCCACACTTGTGTGTAAGCAGTAGAAGATAGCTGCAGAAAGTCCTCATTCCTTCAGTTAGCTACTGCTCTCCTATTTAAATGTATGGAACACATTGTCTCTTGTCGGGCAACCAAGACCAATAATGTAATAACTCACAGGCAATCTATGAAAAATCTTCAAAAATAAACCTTATAGGGGACCCATCATGAAAAAGTTTTTTTTTCAGTTTTCTTACACATACATTTTGGCATCAAGAGTGCTTACCAACCCCGTTCAACGAAGTAAAATAACCCAGTCACTTTTTCGTAGGCTGCCTTTTTCAAATGACATGGCATACGGCATGGCATTCAAATTTGGCTCCCCTTCCCAAGTCACATGCAGGCTCTTGAGAATCATTCTGCCTCTCATCTGAATAACTCTGCCAACGGCTCATCTTTATGGCTACATATCAGTTGCTATTGGCAAAAGCCCACAACTAGCAATAGCCTGTGTACTCTTTCCACTTTATTCTGACTGCTTTATACTACTAACCTGGATCAGTAAAACACAGGACAGGCAACAAAATTAATATTAAAGAGGATCTATTATGATCCAAAGAAGATACAAAGAAGTGGTAGTTTCAATTTATTTTCAATGTGAATTTGTAGCCAGTTATCTAGGTGTTTCCAATCTCTGTTCATATCCAAACTGAATTCCAGGTGTAAGCTTTAAATGTGTATGGCTTGGTTGATGAAGTCACTAGCTTGCTAGCTAGCCAAGTCCCACTCTCAAAACATACTTACTTACCAAGCATCCATGTATTACCTTTCTATAATATTGCGTTGTTTCTTAGCTAGCTAGCAACCTATCTAACTGCTAAATTGTCTGTGAATGTAGAGACCGTTGAACCTTCAATCTGAAGCAATATACGAGACCTATTGATAGGATCAGATAGGGTGACCATTTTTAAACAAATTCAGTCTGTTTTTAAATGGTGTAGCTAGTATAGTAAATGGAATGTTAGCTCAATGTTGCTGCTATACGTTAGCAACGGATCATTCTTAACATTAGAGACAGAGTTACCAGAGTAGAAAAACTATTATGGTGACTACATGCCAAACGTCTGTGAATATAACGTCAATTCTGGCTGTTTTTTTTTTTTTTTTTAATTACAAATAAGTTTAAAACCTTCCCATTTGGACATCCAAGAATATTCTACCTTGAAAAAAGTTAGCATAATAGGTCCCCTTTATGTAGCCAAGTCAGTCAGTCCATTCATGCAAAAAAAATAAAAAAATAAAAAAAAACAACTATTGCAACAGCAGTTAAAACCACAGTAGATTTACACACCTTTATTTTGATAACAGAATATGACATTTCATGATGAGAAACAAGCATTTTTCCCATACTCAGACTGAAGCTGTAATTGGAGGCAGACTTTCCCCAAGTGGGTGAATAATGGAACATGTGTGATGCAGGAATGGCGTGCATGGCCTGGGTTAACAGTGTGAGTGCTGACCTCTCTGGTCCCTCGCAAGGAGCTTACAGGTGCCATAATGTTGACTGGCTGTATCCGCCGGAGTGTCCACTCCTGGTTCAAGATGTCAGTGCGCTCTGATATCTTTTGCCGGTTGGAGTTAAACATACTCTGAGCCACAGGAAACAGGAAATGGACAGGGGGAAGAAGACACAAAATGTAGGGGGAGAGGCAGGAAATGGGGAAAAAAGGAAGCCGGAAATTGAGGGGAAAAGGAAACAGGAAATTGGAGGGAAACAGGAAATATAGAAGGAAAGGAGATGCATGGAGGGGAAAGAAAGTAGGAAATGGGAGATGGCAGAGCAGGAAATGAATCAGTTGCAATGGCACATCAAACCAGTTCACATCTTCAATTGAATAGCAAGCCAAACTCCCTGTGTCATTTGACAACTCTTCAATTAAGTGCACAAAAAAAGTAGGGTTTTCCTGACGTCCCAACTCAATTCTATCCCTGCCTTTCTTCCAACCTGGCTCTCTTAATATGCCACCCAATCATCTTTCAGTTAAACTAACTTCATACAATTCTGTCAAAACATCTGTTTTTTTCCCTACCACCATGTCATAAAATTTGTAAGAAAACAGACAAAAATCTGCCCGCATAGTACGAGTCTGCAGAAGCCCCCTCGTTATTGCACTGTATCAATTTTTGCTGGACACACTTCACAGTCTGAGGATCTCTCCAGAAAAAACAAGTCGACATGGTCTACAACATCCCCCGCCAATCGTGTGCTTCTTTTTTTCGAACTCAATCAAGGCCTTTATGGTCTGAAGCAACACACCAAATTTGGTTACTGTATCTGTAGTAGTAAAGCTGTCCCTTTTATCTCGGACAGACGGACGAAAGGACAGACGGAGAGTCAGAGGTCAAACCTATATCCCCCTCCCACTTCGTGTTGGCGAGGGATAAAAAATCTTGAGTTTAACTGGCCAAAAACCAGTTTCGTGCCAGTCCAATGAAGCGGTCATGAATAGTCACCAAACTACCTCACATCCCCGCCCACCTCACCTTGACTTCATCGGCTCTTCTGAACCTCTTAAGCTGACGTAGCCTCATGTATTCGGACTTTACTCTCCGCCTCCAGCACACCGGGCCTTTCTCCCACCGCTTACCGGTCAAGCCCATGCCCGCCCTGCAGGGGAAGAGTGACGGACCAGCTCAGCCAGTTGCGTGCCTCATTGGTCAAGATCCTGCCCCCTGGGGCCCAGGGAACGCAAACTGGGCTCCCCCCACAGAGTAGGTCCACATTTCCCACAACGAACCATTAAATCTGGTGCAATGTTCGACATCAGCAACAGTTTAGCGATCTGGCATCGCCGAGTAAACAGCCCCGCAGGAAGTGATCTGACAAGCACAAAACTCAATCAGATGAAAACATTCCACACATTGCTTTCTTAACCACAGAGTCTGTTTATAAGCAATAGTGTGTTTTTTTCAGCCAGCACCAATGCTAAAATGGCTCATAGCTTTCTGGCTGACAGTGAACGGATTAGACAGATCCTGTTCCCCGTCTGAACGCCATGCTGATTGAGATTAAACAACCGCGCCAGCCTCAGAGACTGTTGGATACAGCAGGAAGGAGGGCGACCAATGGGCTTTTCACACTGCCACTAAGAGCAGCCAATCACATGAACTGCAACATACATGATGCAAAGGGGAGGAGGGCTGGGGGGCCCACACAATGAAGACCCACAGCGAGAATCCTCTCCACCCATCTCATTGTGACACTACACAGATACCCAATCATAGATGTCTCTAATGTACCCTTACATTGAAATGGTGTAGTTACCTTTCTAATGTTGCATGGTCTCATTTGGCATATCTGCATCCATCTTAGCCTCCGCTATTCACAATACGTCCAAAAACCAAATTCGTGGAAAACATACTTTTGCAAAGATATCAAGATGATAAGATGAAATTAAGTGGCAGGTTTGGTTGCTCCGCTCCTGACACAAAGGTTGCCAGGTCAATTCTAAAACCTGGCAGCACCCTTAATACCACACTGAGCGACATAATTAGCTCAAATTGAGTAAGAAAATGAATTTCACTTATTAGAGCAAGTTTTTTTGCTGGTCACTGGGAAAAAGAAAAAAAAAAAAAAAGGAATTTGTTCAGATGTAGACGCGTGCAAATTATTTCCAACTGCAACACGTTGAAGATTCATCAAGCAGTTTTTCATATTCTAAAGAATCTATAGAAATTAAAATGGGCATAGAAGTGTCCCAATGAACTAGATAATTTTAAATTTAGTTTTGCACAATTTACAATCATCGAATTTTAAATAGTAAGGACAGGATCAGTCCACTGACAATCAGCCTCAGACAAACTGAGACGGAGGGATTCTCTCCACTCATCTCCCCTTGTGCCCTCGTTACTCATCTCATGTTTGGCGAGAGAAAATATTTACCTGAGGAAAGATAAGTAGTTGGTGGTCATGAAAGACAAATAGCAAATATTAAAAGCAGATAAAATGTGGAGTATCAAATGCGTCACCTCTGGCACACGCACCTCATCTCATCCTGTCATTCACGAGTCGACTCCTGCTTGGTTTGCAATGCGCACTGTCAAACTTGGCCTGATACCAGTAACACAGAGGGGTCCAATTACGGGATTAGGAAGGCTGTGACAAAGTAATGCCTTTTTATACCAAAAGACTTAATTCCAATTAGATCATTATTCTGAATCAAAAAGTGATGATCAACAACTTTTCCAAAGGAGTAGGGTCGTAAAATTCCAACAAACCACCTGAGTCTTTAATTGTCCCATTAATTTTTGTCCCAACCTGTATAATCCTTCAAGAGTAAAGTTAGACGGATCTAGATTTCCTCATACAATGTCAATAGATATGTATATAAAAAGCAGTGATCAACAGTCTCGGTGTGTACCGTTACATATCGACTAAAAATATTTTAATGTCGTAATTGTGCACATGGTGATACCAGACCAAAGCGAATAGCCAAGGGGGGTATTCCACAAAGCTGGCTAACTGAGTAAGCCTGGCTTTTTCACAAAGTAAAACCTGGAAACTCCTCAAATCTGGAACATGGACTGAAATAAATACAGCTTTCCGGGTTTTACTTTGTGAAAAAGCTAGGCTTTCTCGGTTAGCCACCTTTGTGGAATACCCCCAAGGTGTCTGGGTTAAAAGGCATCTAAAGTCTATTCCAATTGGCCCATTAAATAAAAACAATCAGCGAGCCGCACCTGCGCAAACAAACCTAAATAGAAGGATTATCTTCGCGTGTACACAAAACGTTGGTTGATGAATGAAACAGGTAATGTGACAATGCAAAATGTCAAGAAAAGCAAGTGATTTGTTTGTAAACATTTGGCGTTCAATGTCCTGTCTGAGAATTGATTTAGATGCCCTTTAAGGTATCGGAAACAAACTTTCTGTAGCTTAATCCAGTGGTTCCCAATCTCCGTACTGGCTGAGTATGCTGGTTTTCGTTCCAACCATGATTGCATTGAAGAGTTTTAATAACCTGTTAATTTATCATAATTAGGTGCATTTCATGTTTAAAGTAGTCATTTACCATCTAAAGCCACAATATGACAGAGAAACCCATGACTGCCATAAAGAATAAAAGACCCTTGAATGCATTGCGTCCATTTCACCATATTGCAAGCAATTTAAGGAGCTCCATGCGGAAGCTCTTTTAACAAGTTGCCATATAATAGGTTTTCAACAGCTTTGATTTTGATATCTTGCATCATTGGCAACTGTAGTAGCCCACGGCGCTGAAAGGGTTAAGCCAGTGACGGTGAGGGTGTAAAACGGGTTATAGACACCTCCACCCACTTACTTCACCATACAGCGAGTGCTGTCAGGATGGAAAAGACGATGCTCCGTACTCGTTAGCAATTTATTTGCTCTGGTAAAATTGTTGGCAAGCTGGTATGAAGCAAGACGAGGTGGATCGGGAGGGGGACAGTCAGGACGGAAAGGTTCTGGGGTTTTTTTCTTTGACGTAAACACCACATGTGCAACAGCGAATCCAACGCTCTTCCGGCATTCAAATATGAAATGATAACAGACATGCAGGTGATCAAGCAAACATTACGTTGAAGTCTACGGTGACCAACCCGCAAGACATTAAGCTCTTGGCTTATATGGCTTAAACTGAATGTGCTGGCACAAGTCAAATAATAATAATAATAATAATAATAATAATAATAATAAATCTTGCTAGCTAGCAAAACTGACTGGCAAGCGGGCAAGCAGTTTTCCCGGGTAAAGCTGCTTCCACACCGGACGCGAAACAAATGTTTCGCAGGACAGATTGCATTCAAAGTCAATGCAAAGACGCGAATACACGCGTGTATTCGCGTCTTTGCATCGACTTTGAATGTAATCTGTCCAGAAAAAAATTCGTTTCGCGCCCGGTGTGGAAGCAGCTCAACGTTAACGCCATCTCCGTTTCAGTTCAGACATCCGACCTGACCCGGACCGTAACATAAGAAATACTGAATAATTCATTGTGGTGATTACGGAATTGGAAAACGGACTTCCAGCGCACGCCGCGATTCTTACCTGTAAACGCAACTGTCCGCTTCACATCCACCGATTGCTAAGCGAGAATCATTCACCGCATCTTGCGCTGCACAGGATTAATGAGAAAAAGGAGGGGGGCGGGTTTGCACCTCCAGACGACTGCGAATACCGGCAAACTCCGCTCCCGCAAAGCGGCCAGTTCCAGCCCGTGGTTTTCTTTGACGAAATTCTCTTACACAATCAAAAACGACATTATTTGCGATTATCGATCGTACACCATCCAGCATTTGCACCGATCCTGCCCGTTAAGGCAACTCAATTCTTCTTCTCTCGAATAATATCCGCCTCTCAATTCAGAGAAACGACAGAGCGCCAAACACATTGGCCAATAAGCGAGACTCATGTTTAATATGGGCAGCATTATAGGCTGAGACGGTTATGACGCGAAGGGCCTGCTACCCAATCGCATGCATTCCTACAATGGGGGGCCCAGACAGGAATGGGGACATGTGGTGAAGTTGTCTTTGTTCTTGTAATTGTAAGCAGTCGTTTTTTTAAAAACGATGTAGAACCGACGGACCATTCGTCTTCGGCACACAGTCAACTGCCTAACGTCATTGCCGCGGTTGTAGCAGTTTGACCGGGTATTTTAATGTGGCGTTACATGTACTGCACGTAGAACTACCAGTGTCGTTCTTCGGCTGGTCATTGTGGACAGAGACGTTCGGCACGAAGGCTGAAACTTCCAACATGCTTAGGGAAGAGACTGGCCGGTAAACTACCCAAAACGCTACACAACGATACAGATTCCTTTTAGGGTTAAGCCATCAGGCTTCGTTGTTGCCGGCCGGTTAACGACCGCTGGCGTGCAGCCATGTCTCCGGTCAACGAGTTTATTAAAACACACCCCCTTTTAAAGTGCAATGACACAGTTTTCGAATAGCTTTGTGAGTAGCTTTACATTCCAATTTATCAATCAAAATTCAACATCTTTAATTATTCACCAAAATTGAAAAATTTAAACCAGCAAAAGCAATGAGGGTCCAAACTTAGTGTTTTGAACTTGAGTTCGGTATAACGCCATGATTTCCATCTTCATACGATGTATTGCTATGACAATTGCTAAATTTAACCTCTCATTTCAGAATTAAAATCTCAGTCTATTCAACACATACATACATTGTGAGCTTTGACACTATGCAATCAGACGGGGGGGGGGGGGGGGGGGGGGGGAACACATCAGTTAAAGCACTGTGAGCAATGAACCTACATCAATCACCAACGTGGAATAA
The DNA here is from genome assembly GCA_029721435.1 of Gymnothorax reevesii. Taxonomy (NCBI): domain Eukaryota; kingdom Metazoa; phylum Chordata; class Actinopteri; order Anguilliformes; family Muraenidae; genus Gymnothorax; species Gymnothorax reevesii. The sequence continues at coordinate 22,631,833 of CM056577.1, read as the reverse complement.
TTTTACAATCTTTTATTTAAAAAGATTTAACAAAATATATTCAGCTGTTTGACAGTGCAAGATTTTAAATCTCATGGTTTTGGGACACAAAAGTTGCTGCAACATAAATTGGACTAAAAAGGTCAGTAACACCCCGTTATAATGGAGTACCTCCACATACAGTAGAGGCAAATACCCAAGGAAAATCCCAAGGAATTCTGCATATTCACAAGTTTCACTTCTAAAGTCCTCCATTAGTTTCAAAGAGATTATAGTTCATCTTTCGGTGACAATTTTGAAGCATGCTTTTCCAAGAATTCACTTAGCACTTCCAGGTCCCTTTGTCCACCTTCAAATTTGATGGGATTCTGCTTGTTTTTAGTTGTGGCAAAGTATATGGTAGGAAATCCCTCCACTTTGTAGCCATCATGGGGCACATCGTTGGCAGTAGCGTCCATCTTAGCGATGACCAAGTTCTTCTCTTGTTTATACTTCTTCCCAAGGGCCAGGTAGTCAGGTTCTAACTTCTTACAATGGCCGCACCATGGCGCGTAGAACTCGATCAGAACATCCTTCTTTGGATCCATGACGATATCCTCAAAAGTCTTGCCGACCACTACTTTTACTGGCCCTTTGTTACTCTTTGGGACTGGCTGAGATTTAATGATTGGTTTCACTTTGCCTGTACAAGGGATTGGAAAAAAAAGAAAAGAAAAAATTTCAATTCATGGCTTAATATCATCCATCGTACAAAAGCTAAAGAAAAACATTCCAGGTTCAGAAGGTAGCCAAAACATCCGGTGCCGAATTTGCCAATTATAACAACCCTTCTGCCGGGAGGTTAAACCATCTTGGGAAAATCAGCTGGCTGAACTCACCGGTGGCAGTGAAACACAGGACTTTTGCTCTCTGGCCCCTAGACTGTCCACCTGACAAAATCTTACACGTTACACTCACATACAATGTTAGCGTCTAACGTCTCAAAGTAAGGTTTGTGTAAGATATCATTAAATGTGACAGTCCACAGGAAAAGGGCGTATAAGGGATTTTTTTTACATTTGAGAGAAACTGTGTTTAATAGATGGTAAGGGATCATCAGATGCACTTAACTCAATTTGACCAAAATATCCCTTATACACCCTTTTCCAGTGGACTGTCAAAAATACTAATAAAAGATGTTCATTGTAAAGATTTTAACTGAACAAAACCCTTTCAGCCCCGTGCCAAATGTTTTCAACTAAAATAAAGGGTCACACTTTAGGTGAAGTGTTGCTCAGAAGGGCTTTACACAGCATGCGTAATGCCTTCATAAATACAAAAGCAAAATGTCATGCTTTGTAAAAGGGTGAAATAACATTTCCTTATTCAGCAAGTGATGCCAGATATGATATAAACGGCAATGTCACTTAGCTAGCGGCCAAATGCTATAAAGGGTGACATTGTCATATCTGGCATCACATGCTGAATAAGGATGCGTTATTCCACCCTTTACAAAGAGACATTTGCTTATGTATGATTTATGAAGACGTCTCATTTATGAAGGCAATATACATGCTGTATAAATCCTTTACAAGCAACACCAACTAAAGTGTGACCAAATTAAGAGTATGAATAATGATTGATGGTTCATTGGTGCCACAGGATGCCAGACATTTTATTGCTATAAGTATAGCCTCAAGGTACATAAGGAACTTTAAATTTAGTCAAAATGAGCTTGAATTAAATCCCAGACAGAATATTACCACACTAAAATACACAGCTCTGCTTATTCACCTTCCCTTAACATTAGTGCAGCTCACCTTTCTTGAAGGCCAGGACAAACTCCCTCAGGACATCAGCGTCAAACTCCTCAGGCTCCATGGCAAACTTCTTGCCTCCTTCTCCAAAGATCCCAACATTCACCTCTTCTCCGCTTTCACTCAGCCCCAGGCTCTTCAGCTCTTCAGCATAGTCTTCCTCATCGGCTATCGTAAACGTGTACTCCGGGAAATCCTTGGCCACTTCCAAAACTTTGCTCCGCCAAAACTGGGTAGCTAGAGCAGGGAAGGAGGAATCATGCAATAATGAAGCAGTGAACTATGTCCCAGGGGACAGCACATCTGACCACATCTCAGGGCTGGTAGCTGAAGCCCCAGAGGTAACAAATATTAATGCAGCTGTTGAGTTATTTTGCAAGGCCCTTAACCACAAACAGCCCCATGGGGAATTGGCTGGCTTAGTCTCATGAAATGTTAAAATTATCTGAAGAAACAGCACTTTCGCATTTTTTTTTAAAACCATGACATCATGTCACCCATTTTACACATCTAAACACATCTAGGAATCAAATAACATGGTCCTCACCCAGATGCTCCTATTTACAGGCAATTTAAAGTCTACAATCAGCCCAAAATGCATGTCTCGACTGTGAAAGGAAAGTTGAGTATCTGGAGGAATCAGAGACCAAAATAGGGAGAACATGCTAACTCTGCGCAGAAAGATTCAGATTCAAACCCACTACCTATTTCGTGTAAGGCGACTGTGCTATTCAGCATGCCATCCTGCCTTGATAAAAGCATTGGCTGAATTATTACGTTAGCCTGGAAATACACCATCAATTAAATTGATGCAAAAGCAAAGCATTAAACATTGTGTGAATAATGACAGCTGTAGAATAATCACATACCAACTCTGTAGTCGAAACTGAAGTCAACTCCATAGTACACAACCACCAGAGGGCGCCCTTTGTACCTCTTGGCATCATTACTTTGCTTTCTGTGTCCCACTAAAGGAGTAGCATGTTTAGCAAAGAATTCCTGCACTTCAGAAGAGGAAGTAGAGTCCTGTAGAGAAGTTGAAAGTATTACAATATAATTCAATTTTATTTACTTTTTTTTAAACAAATATTAGGGCTATACCATAGAATTAATCAGAATGTGAGTCATCCAGTTTCTTCAATTCACCAATTCCCTCTGTTTGAACAAGTTTAATAAAAAAAAGAAAAGTTTCATTACCATTTCAGTAATGACACCCCTAACTAATCATGAGATATTTTCCAGTTTACATGCTAAAATATCCCCTCAGTGCAGATGTAGACAGCAGTGTCCACAAAACACTGAACTTTGATTGCTAAATAATTCCAAAATTGAATTCCCAAATGAGACGAGCATCTTGCTTCATTGAAATCATTTTCCAGTAAGACAAATCCTGGGGTATAAAGCCTGGAATAGGGTCATGCACAACAGGTAAGGATTGGATTTATTTAAAATCTGCATGAAGGCATAAAACTAGACTGTAAGACCATGTTTAATGTTACATTTGATCATGCCCAAAACATGCATTCACGTACAAAACTCAACTTACTCCAATTGTTAGTGAATGGGAGTTGTCTTCATATTTAGACTGGAATTTTTCAGGGTGCATCATGACCACTTGCCCTGGAGTTGCTTTGAACAGTTTGGCCACGTCAGGGTTGAAAGAGTGCCGGAAATTGAAATCTTCTCTGAGGACATTGCCTAGGAGTCAAACAAAAATCAACTGAGCCACACTGCAATAAATGCAGTCAGAAATGTCAGGCTTCAAGAAAAACGATGACTCAAATCCATGTAAGCAACTGGTCAAATTCACGGTCGCACTGAAGAAAGTTTTCAAAAGGGAACGGGGCGGGGGGGTCAAAAACTCATTTTATTTCACCTGCGATTTTTGAAAACCTGAAGCTGCAAAACAGTTTTTTTTTTTGTTCCTTGTACGCAAAAATGGCCTGTGACAGAAGTCAGTTTTTCATACGTCAGCAGACTACTTTGCCGAATCCTCACAGGTCTTAAGAATGCTGAGGAAAGCCAGTCAAAAGCAGAGGTTCCTGAACTCAGTCCTGGGGCCTTACTGAGTATGCTGGTTTTCATTCCAACCATGACTGCCATCATAGGAGCTCCATAAGATAATCTGTCTTAATTAGGTGCATTGGGTCTTATTCATGAAACTTGAGAACGAAAGTGTGTTTAAACTGTTCGCAGAGGGAAATTTACGTGCATCTCCGCATTCATTAATGTTTAAGTAGCTCCGATCTTTTCATAGCTACGAACAAAATCTACACGCATGCACGTAGTGCTTGTGTAAATTTAAGAATGCACACAAATAATGCTCATCACTATTGGAAATTACAATTTTAATTCATATTGTGCTCCGTTATGCACACAATACACAGATACCTTTGAAACACGTGATATAGCCTAAACATGACAAACGACTAAAAAAAATAAAATTAGTTGGCAATTGGCAGGTTTAAGATCCCGATTAGGTTCATGATTGTGAATTATCTATGTGAATCGACTCAATAGATTACACATTCTTTCTACATGTACTCCAGTTTCATGTCAAACCATTTACTCTTCGGCACGGACATGGTTTTTTTTGGACTACAGAGACAACATTAACGGCATCTCTCACCTCCCTCCAGGCCTTCGCTTTGCCTGTCCCTGTCACACCACTGCTAACAGATGAAAATAAAATGTTTTTTCTTAACTCCACTGCACTCAAAATTATTTCCATCTCTGCTACGGAATAATTCTTTTCTTCCTTTCTCTCTTTTTGCCATGACTGACAGGTTGACTGGATGCATCTACACCTCCTTATATGGTGGTCATTGGTGGGGATTTAAGCTAATAGCTGATTACCGGGAGCGCGCTGTCACTTTACAATGGATTGGCATTCATGATCAAACACGTGTTTGCGGTGTTCTCGCGGTGTTCATGAATCCGGAGTAGGTTTTTAGTGGCGTTGGCTTCTATATGCAAATCTACCCACAAATTTACTAATTTTTCATGAATGAGACCCATTGTGTTTAAGGTTATTTACTGTCCAAGGCCGAATTAATAGAAATATCCACTTGTGTCATGAAGAATCAAAGACCACTGAACATTGCCAAGTTTTGGACCCGCTGGGCGAAAGAAACTGTTCAGCATCTTGAAACGTAATCCCTGGAACTAAAAGTTCAGGGTACTTTAGGTGGAGGCGCAGGTTCAAGGGTCTCCTGGATGCCACAGACTGGGTGGGAGTGCTTACGTTAAACAATCATTGAAACAATCAACGGAAAGGTACACAGGTGCTTACATGCTTCTTGATAGACTTCATAAGCAGCATCCTGGTCACTGGAGAAAATTCCAAAGATGATAGCATCATCTCCATCTTTGATGAATTCCTGGGCTTGTTTCAGCGACTGGACAAGTTTTGATGGAGGACCAGCCTGCTCAGTCATATGGTCAACAATGCCTGGACACCGGAGATTGATACATTTATCTTGTACTCAAACCAGTAGCTCAATTGCACACTTGGTGCAATTCCAATAGCAAGCACCACACAGGAGCTTTTTTCCCCCAATGCAAGAAAGATTTGTTTAAACGAGTTCAACCTTACGTGAAAGGCAGGTACAGGACATTAGCCTTTCACTAGTGACTGCACATTTTAAAAATCAGTTTCAGTAAATTCAGACCAATTTTAAAGTAGTCAAACAAGAGCCGAAAAGATAAAGCTAGCACTACAAGATAAAGCCAGGGGTGAACACTGGTCTCTAATAAGGCTATGAAAAGGAGCGGGGAGGGAAGAGGTCGTGTGGCCAACGACACTTCCTCAGATAACTGGAGTAAAAGACAAATGTCTTCTGGAAAATTCAAGTCTTCCATTACAGAGGGGAATAAATTTCAATCTCTGGTAAATGACAACTATTGGTTTTTCTTCTTTTTTTAAATAAATCAAAGGTCTAGGACGTACCATATTTCTCTCTCGGTCCATTGTACTCGTAAGGTTTGCCTTTCCGGAAGATCTTCAGAGTAGGGTACCCAGAAACCTCAAATCTGGTCGCAATCTCACTTTCCACTGTAGCATCCACCTTTGCCAGGGGAATAGGAGGCGTTCGTGCACTCAGCTCCTTCGCCGCCTTCTCATACTCTGGAGCAAGTTTCTTACAATGGCCACACCTGAAAGGCAGTGCACATTTCCATGCAGTATGGACACAAATCCAGAACAGCCCATCAGGACAATACAGCAACCTGTTAAATGTGGTGTTTGCACCATGAGCAAGAAGTTCCTGCAAATGTGACCATTTCTTTCTTACCAAGGTGCATAAAACTCCACAAGTATAATATCCGCATTATTGACCACATCATCAAAGTTGTCCTTAGTCAACACCATGGTGGCCTCTGGGGGCGGCTTCCAGTCTGGATGGGCCACCTCTTTCACTTTGGCCACAATAGCTACAAAAGAAAAGCCCAGTTGCAGCCAAATGTGAGATTAATGCAGGGAACGTATACAGTATACGCATGAAATACATTTCAGATTTCTACATTTCTTCTTCTAGGAAAATGCACTCTAAAAATAAACAAAATACCTTGCTCTGTACGGGCGTCATCATAATCCACTGGCTCCCCCTTCTTTAGAATTTTGATAGTTGGATACCCACTGACTTCAAATTTACCCCCAAGGGAACTCTCTTTAGTAGCATCAACCTTCGCCACTGGAATTGGAGGGTCGTTTTCTTTAAGCGACTGAGCAATTTTCTCATATTCCGGCGCAAACTTTTTACAATGACCACACCTTGGGAAGGCAGAGGAACATTTTAGTGCATGGCCATATAATGAATCAGAGAAAAACTACAATTTCATTGGGGTTGATGATTGTTGCAATGAGCACAAGCAAAATTAAACACTGGAAGCACATACACCCGCTAACGCTTCTCACAAAGAACTGAATATATGGCCGTGGCGGCCTTATTTGAATTCAAATCCATCCCAAAATCGAATAAATGGTTACTTGTCCTGTGGTCCACACTGCCACAAAATTTCATGGAAACCGATTGAGAGATTTGAGATTGTCTGGATAATCAAACATTGGGTGAATACATAAGCCCCTCGCTGGCTTGCGGAGGCAATATTGGTTCTTCCAAACTGAATGGCACTAGAGTTGGTGTGTCAATCAAAATCATTGTCCTTTAAAGCTATAATACAACAAAAATAAACTTTGGATCTCACCATGGCGCATAGAACTCCACCAAGACGGTATCCTTGTCTTTAATGAAGGTGTCGAAGTTCTTGTCCGTCAGCACCAGCACTCCATTTTCTTCTTTGACCTCGGTAGGATCACCTTCGTCGTCGTCGTCGTCATCATCATCATCATCCTCACTCTCCTCGTCACTGTCATTCGCCTCTACTGCTTCATCTAGAACAGAAAGAAGGGTAGTTAAAAAGGAGAACGAAAAGCAAAACAATGACGACGAAAATGCTCGATAACCACCCGGGCAGTGCACTGTATTCAGCCGACCTTATTACACCGTTACAGGGTCGGATATCATCATAATATAAATGGCACCTTGAAATGAATTATTTCCGGCCAGGCACGTATGATCAATGTCATGTTTTCATGACACATAAATGAATAACACGCACATGCGCATGCTTAAGGTTAGGCCATTTTTCGGAGCGCTTCGCAGGAGCAAGGTTCTCTAGCCGCGTTCACACCGGACGCGAAACGAATTTTTGCCGCGACGGATTACATTCGAAGTCAATGTAATCCGTCACGCGAAAAAAAATCGTTTCGCGTCCAGTGTGAAAGCAGCTTCACTCGTTCAAGTGAATTCGACAATTTGCACATGATTGAGTATGTCTTTGCTCGGGCATAATTCAGAAAGCTTCCCTTTAAACATGCCAGATCGGACAACTCCGTTCATCAAGCCAGCTCGCTGAGACCAATATTTGAGGGGATGCATGACAAAAGCAAATGCAAATAAAACAGATTATTTGTAGGGCCTTGAACAATCACTTACCATCTTCGCATCGCGTCACTACAAGGAGCTGGGATAAACCCAGCAACAAAAGCAGCAAAAATGCAGTTTTCCCCTTCATTTTATTTGCAGGAAGCTTGTTATGTCTGCAGGATACACAGCAGCTACTTCCCAATCCCGATTCAACGTGACAGCGCAGTGCAAACCAGATATACGGGCCAAAACCTCAGCTGTTCAGGCCTCTTAACTCCAGACACCTTGAAGGAGTCGTTCCAAACTGATTTTACTTTGCTTGTCTACCTTTTCTCACAAATGAATACATTCCTTTGAACGTCGAGTGTTGAACTTGAAATTGTCTGACTTGCCACCGTCCCATTGGCTTTAAAAATCTGGATTTAACCAATCGCACGCTGCCACTTGATTCGTTGAATCAGGGACGTTCGAAGTTGCGATTGGTTATTCAAGTACCATTTCCCATTCGATTGGCCAATGTTAGCCAGCCTCCCCAAAGAGGAAGGGAAATGGAATTCATCAGAGTAGTAAAACAAGTGCAGTGGCTTCTGTTGTGTCCAGTACCCAAGGGCGCTTTTCTAAACTAGATTTTAAATCTTGCAACACTGTCTCACAATCACTGTTTGCTTTCAAGTAATAAAATAAAACCCTGAGTGTCCGTAAATAGTTAAGTTTAATATATTTTTTCTAACTACGGCTGTTTGAAAGACATGGCTCAACGCAGTTTCTCCTCGAGGAGGTTAACTAAGACCTGCTGTGATATCTGGTAGTCAGTACAAGCTGAATCAGACAGATATGGAGTGCAGTTACGAGTCTTCCCTCAAATTCACCTTCTTGGGAATTCAATTTACCCTCTTGAAATTATTGCCATATTTGTGAAGCATATTGCCCTGCTCAAAAAAGGAAATAAAACAACAGCCCTTTGATATGGTCACTAAGATTTTAAAGCATTAGCAGCATTTAGAATAAGGAATCTAAGCAAAAAGAATGTGCATCAGAAAAGACTAAGAAAATGAAGTCTCACTTATGGAATAATGCACTTTCCTCCTCACAGCCATGTTGACACAACACGTTTCTCAAGTTCTTTAAAATGGATGTGAGCATTCCAACTATTTTCAAACTTGGAATAGAGAAATCTCATAAAATTGCATGTAAAGCAATCAGGTGAGGCTTATTCGAATGTTTATGAAAATTCAAAGTCAGTGCTCTAGACTTCCATGACTTTCATTGCAAGAAGTAATAATTACAGCAGGAGTGAAATGTTCAGTTAGTGTCATTAGATTCACAGTATCTCCATTTGACTTCCTTTATCCAATTCCTTTATTCTTCTAGCCTGCACCCTTCCTTTGGGCAAAGAACCACACCCCTTTGCACAGGACACGTGTCTCATTCATGTTTGAAAAACATCCAGGGATTGTTTGCTCAGAAACTGCAAGAAGTAGTAAGCAAAAGGAATATGCCACGTAGCACATATCCAGGGCCTAAAAATACCAAGGCCTGCAGACAGTAAAGGTATGCACTTTTACCCCCCTCATAATCATTCACTCAACTCAAAATCTATTTCACAGTGTAAAGTACTGTACAATATGCATTTCATTAGGCCAAGAGGACATGACCTTAGAGTATTCAATGGTAGTCAAAGCAATTGACACACAAACCAATTAATCCCTTCATATCAAGCACATAGCAGATGTATTTAGATGCAGTTTGTATTTAGTGTTGCATTTTTGCCATGAGTAATGCAAGTTTAGCCATGAACTCCTCAGTGAATTACGTGCAAGAATAAACATGCATTCTCATTCTTCTTCCATGGTGATAAATCACCAGTGTTAACCCATTTGCAAACACTCATTTTGTGCCATTTAACCAGTACCAGCAGAGAAGGACCTCAGCAGCTAATGAGATTAATTTAGAAATGAGTGTAGTTCAGTGGGATTGACCAGATCAGATTGGTCAAATCTGTAGAGTCAAGCTCCAGTTCCTTAGTTACAAACACAGGTAAACCTGTGGGGGCCAATTAAGCAGCAGATTAAGAGCTACTAAATTATTCTCATGTTACACAGTCATCTGGGGTTATTTAGTACTAATTAAAAAGACCAAGTCAAACAACGCTTGTCCCAGCACACACACACACACATTCAAGCGCGCACGCATCTGCACACACACACACACACAGGAAGCAACATACACAGAAAGCTCAGAAATAGTGCTGCTTTAAGAAATCTTGCCAAACTTGAGAAGTGAGTGTTTTGAGGCATAAAAAAACAACATACATGAAAAGTAAGTATTTACCATTTACATAAAGAAAAATATGTAGCATGCAGTTACATTTAAAATAAAGGCATTATTTTCACCCCGTGAGAGTAAAAATGCAACAAGGGATGGTTATCGGCATCGAAGTGATTGCGGTTCAGGAACACCGTTTGGGAAACTCCAAAATTCTATCCATCGTGGATTTAAGTATACATTTTGAGTCAAACCATTTACTCATCCACTCAATAACAAGCTATTTAATCCCAAATCAGGAGGGGGGGTTGATACTTTTTTCGCATTCTCCTGAAAGGACGAGGTAACTCCTACCCCGGAACATAACCTTTAGTGACTGCGATTCTCCGCTGACTGTTGGTTCCACGTGGACTCAAAGGCAGGTTGAGCCAGTACAGCCACAGCTACCACAAGTGCAATCAGTCTGTCAGTCTAAGTTTTAGTGCTTTTTCAGGTTTCTTGAATTCCAGAATCCTCCCATCATGCCGTTGCAGGGATGAAATACTGCAGTGACACGTCTTCGTGCAGGAGAATGAAGTGAAGCATCCTCTTGTTGACAATGTCTGTGGTTTTTTGAGGAGAAAAAATAAGTGGACATTAGTCAGTGATCTACAGTCAACACTGGTCTCAGTAGTGAGCTTGCATAATACATGTGTAATGTGCTTTTCTGACTCACCATCATCTTCCTGTCAATTTGAACCAGTCTCTTGTTTGTGTCTGTGTAGATTTTTTTTTTTTTAATTACACCATTCTCTCTAGATTTTAAAGACTACTGCGCATGAATATTCCAGAAGATCAGCAGTATCTGAGATAGTCAAACCGCTCCGTCTGGCACCGACAGTCATACCACGGTCAAAGTCACTTTGAAAACATTTTTTCCCCTCTTCTTTTTTGTGAATGCTTTTAAGTTTCTGCCACACAAACGGCTGGACAGCATTCCTGAACGGGCGTCCAGGTTTACGAACTAAACTGGCCGATGAGTGTATAAAATGCATGAGAACTTACTGCACATGGCCTTGCTGGGGTTAATCAGCTGGCCAGCGAGAAACTGCTGAAGCCGCTTAATATCGACGCGAGCGTGTGCCATGGAGTCTGGGGCCCTGTCCTGACTGGGGCCCTGTGAACCATCATCGCCTGCTGTGAACAAACGATAGCATAAAAACAACGCTTACAAACCCATTTAAGAAAAAGAACAACTGGACAGCTTGACAGTTTGGGGTTGCTCTTAATATGGGTGTGGTGCTCCAGTCTGCAGATGTGACCGTGAGCTTCACAGAGCTCAAACTGCTGCAGAGACTGATACATACCTCGAGGTGAAAATTAGTCAGTCAGTTAAATATGTACACTACACTGCACTGACACTGGGTGCAGCAGTGAAATTAGAATTAAAAATAAATGAATAAATAAAACAGTGAAGACAGGTAAATAGGAAATATCAATTATTTTACAGCATAAATCCTAACATCTCTCAACATGGCTTTGGTCAGGAAAGGGTTTGGGTCAGGCTACAATGCAGGTCTACAGATTCTCAACTGACCCCAAGAGAGGTGAAACATAGATGTTTTTCTATCCAACCAATGGCCAACATTCCCTCTAAAATGATGGCCATCACACTGACCTCCTGATAAAAAAAGTGCAGGTATGCCTGCATACTTGTGGCCCAGAGGGAGAAATGCCCCTTAAAACAGCAACGTTTTATATTATGTCACTTACTCCAAGCAGGGTTTCCAAGATCTTTGAAATGCGTGGAGACGGAGACCAGGTCGGTTTCAATCTTAAGATTCATCTCTCCACTTTGATTGGCCTCAAGCACCTCAGAAACATGAACACATCAAAATGAACACAACTGACAGTCATATTATTCCATTTGCTGTTCATCTTCACAAATACGATCTGACAAGGAAATGGATTTTTGAAGGAAGCACTCATCTTCTCTACAAAGCAGACAAATTTATAGGCCTAATTCTAACCGTTTAAACCCCGAATGAGGGACAACTGTAGTTGGTAACTTTTAAAAAAAAATTCTTACTTACTAGGTGGTTTGAAAGGTTCTTCATTCTATCCACCACATTCTTCATAGTCTTCAGAGGTGGCAGGTAAATGCTTACCTATTCAAAGTCATAACCATACTGATAAGCAAGACCCAAACAATAACTTAACGAAAAGCCATACACGGCAAAAATACAACAAATTTTATGTCGTTTTATTCTGCCAGGAGGACATTTGCACAGTCCCAGTTTGTTGCCTTGGTTGTTGCATATACAACTAAATGTTTCATGATAAATCCATGATCGTGACAGATCAAACGTTTTCATAAAGCTCACAAGGGCATTCCATTCGAAATCAACAAGTGGTCCCCAGTCTGTGGTGCCTGATTTGCTTCATTTTCATGTATTTTGTAGTTTATGGCCCCAATATGAAAAATCCAAAATATTAGACTCATACTCCAAATGGTCTCCCTTCTACAGTGGTCCAAAAAAGTGTATGTGGCACTTTTACGGGCTCGGCCGTCTGTTTCTTAGCCATCTATACAGTGGAATATCTCCAAAAGTACAAGAGGTATGACCCTGATATTTTGGGGACACCTTCTTCAAGCCTAGTACTTTAAACCCAATTGATAATGTACAGAATGTACAGAAATTACCATATCTGGTATTACCATCAGTATTGCAACAATATGGTGACTTTCCTACCGGAAAGAAAGCTGGTTTAAAAATTATTTTTAGCACAAGTGAAGATGACATGATGGTCCCCTTAACACGAAAATTTCATAACCATTAACCCCTTCCCACATGCTTTTCAGGGGGTCCAAAAATAGAGTATTTAGGGGGTCAGACCCTTTTCACAACCAAATTTCAGCATATTGTAAATGTCTTAGATTTGTTATTCCTGCATTAAAATGATGCCACTTCAGGGTTCTTTCAAAGCAATATTCATTCTGTTCCTACAGGGACTGAATGTGGCTGTCAGGATTCCCCGAAAAAGCAGATTCTGTCCGAAAATGCCCCTTGGGCCAGGCCCATTCCCTCCACATCAATGGGGTGTAGGATGCTGAAATTTAGTTTAAATGAAAGTACTAGCCTTGAAGAAGGTGTCCCCAAAATATCAGGGTCACACCGCTTATAGTATTGGAGATATTCCACTTTATAGATAGCTAGGAAACAGACGGCTGAACCTGAAAAAGTGCCACACCCACCTATTTAGACCTTTGTAAAAGGAAGACCATTTGGAGTATGAGTCTAACCTTTTGTGTTATGGCCCCAATTTATTATGACATATAAGACAGCAAGGGATGACAGACATAATTTTAAAAATTAAACAGATTTAATTAAACAAAGACTGACAACTAACCTACTACTTATACTACTGACCAAGATTGACATATACAAGAAAAAAAATTTACAGTCCCTTGAGATGGGGTTGCTTGGTGATGTTCCAGGTGAGGAAAATACTCCAACACATGCAAAAATCCACAAAAAAAAGCTTCACAGGTCTTGAAAAGAGTGACAGGTCTGGTCAAATGTATCCTTCTCCTTGCAATTTCTCCTACTACTTTACTCTCTCAATTTTTCTCTTTATATACTCTTTTGCAGCCCCCTCCCACCTTTTAGACTTTTTTTTCAATTCTCTGGGACTTTCCCCTCTCAGACATGCCGAGGACATCCCCAAAACCTAGCTCCAGACTGGGGTTAACAAAAAAAAAAAAGGGGTCAATACTGCCATCTAGTGGCATTTTTTTTCCACATTACATTTGGATGTCTCATATTGGGCCCATAAACTACAAAATATGTGAAAATGAAGCAAATCAGGCACCATGGACTGGGGAGTTTTCTTGAAATAGGTTGATTTCAAATGGAACGCCCTATAAGACAACTCCATCACAAACCCAGAGGTAAAGAAAAAAAGATACATTCTACTAATGTCTTCAAACGAAATCCTGAGGAGTACCATTATGTGACTCACATCAAAGTCTGGTACACTAGGCTCCTTGAAGTCCTGCCACAGTCTTCTGGGAATGACGTCCACAGGAATGTCATGAGTGACTTGTCGACTGGCAGTGGACAAAGAAGGCTTCAGGAATTGGCAGGGGAGAGGCCAAGATGGAGAAAGGGAATGGATGAGATAATCGATGTGAAACAATTTCTGCCTTTCACTTCACGTGTCAGAATGGGAAAATGAATACTACCAACATATGTGATGTAGTCCCTAGTCCTATTCACAGATTATTGTATTCCCTACTTAACTTTGCCCATGTTGAACCATACTCCAGGAAAACATTTAAAAACGTGAAGTGCAAGGATGTGGGTCGTCCTACCAGTTCAGCCACCAGAGTGAGACAGGCACAGTGCTTCTTGGTCAGCTTGATCTTCAGAGACTTGGCGTTCTGGGCCGTCCTCAGAGCCCGGGACATGAACTCAGGCTGAAGCTCCAGATAGATCTCATTGTTCTCTGAGGACACTCCCTCCAGTTGAAACTCATCAAAGAAGTTAGCCTGTTCAAGTGTTCAAAAGTGACAATAATGAAACAGCTTTAATACCACTTCAAAGATTCACACAAGAGATCGTTAATTATATAACTCAAGTAACAGTTAAATAGATTCATAAACCACCAGGTTTTACGTGGGCAGCCAAAACAAAAGTTGCAAACTAACCGTTAATATTGAGTCAGGATATTTATTCTTTTTACAACCTGCCCCATCAAGACTAAAATGTCTGCCAGAAATCTTTGGTATCCATGTGAACAGCGAATATTCAGTATTAACATTACCTGAGATAATTCACACCACATACTGACACCACCATTGGCCACTTTGTCAGAGAGCATGAAGAAGAGGTTGTCGGTGGTTAGTCGCAGTGTGCAAGTCTTCGTCAATTTAGAAACTGTATTCATTACACCTGCATGGTAAAAAGACAGACCTATCACTCTTGTTGTCAAAATGAGATAGTCCTCAGTCAATGATGGTAAACAAAAAATCTAATTACCTCCGCCAAGGAGGTTATGCTTTTGCTTGGGTTTGTTTGTTTGTTTATTTGTCTGTTGGTTTCCAAAATAACTCAAAATTTTATGGACAGATTTTGATTAAATTTTCAGAGAAGGTGGGTATTAAGTCAAGGAACTAGTGATTAAATTTTGGCATATCTAGGCCAAAGTACTGCTGAGATATACGCCAAAGTTCAAGATTTCAAGTCTTTCCAATGGGTCGGAGGTCTAATCGCCGTGCTTTTGGGTTTTGCTGCCCCCTGGCGGAGGTCTGCGCTCTCTGAGTGCTTTTCTAGTTTGGTAATCTGTTCGGCCAAGTTACCCAACTCAGCTCCTCTACCTTTTCCTGACAATATCAGCGTTATTGTGCAGCGTAAAGCTGTGTTTCCATTAATATGGCTGAAGTCCGGCTGCGGGGCAGACACGGGACATCGCATGCGTCCTCAGTGTTTCCATATAACCGGCTGAACTACGCTATTCATCTGTTTTTGTCCTCATGGTAGGACCCAACACAGCACTACTTAAACAACGTCTCATGGTGGACGAAGAGCTCATCATAATCATTTTAAGCTACATTTTAATACAGAAAAAAACGAACGAAAAAAAAGCACCATTGGTGGGTGCACGATATCCCAAAAAAACCGACGAAACAAGGGGTTTTCAGCAGATGGAGGGGTATCATACATCGTTTAAGGAAGTCAGCAGGATTTGATACCGGATATATACCTGCTGATAAATGGCAAAAATGTCAAATTAAGTAGAATATTATTTTGGTAAACAATTGTCGTTCTAAGAATCGGAAAGCACACATTTGGGAGGAGTTATCAGGACTTTGTGTTTAAAGATGAATGGAATCATGTTCTTTTGAGAAATAAAGTCTGATATTCTGAAGATTTTGCCTCATCCTCTAAATTGCAAGAATCAGATGAAATTCTATTCAAACTCCGTAAAACTGTGGCATGAAAACCACTACTCTGTAATGTAATGTGAATATAGGCCACTAGATGGCAGGATTTATCTTTTTTTTGTTTAGCTCAGACTGGAGTCATGTATAGACATGTCCTGGACATGTCTGGGGCAAGTCTCAGAAAGTTAAAAAAAAGAGGTCTAAATGTGGGTGGGGTCTGCAAAAGAGTATATAAGGAAAAGAATTGAGACAGTAAAGTAGTAGGAGAAATTGCAAGAAGATGACCAGACCTGCCATTCTGTTCAAGACCTGTGACGTTTCTTTTGTGGATTTCTTTGCCTGTGTTTGAGCATTTTCTTCATCCAGGACATCACCAAGCCACCCCACCAAAAAGGGACTGTAATTATTTCTGTTTTTTCTTATTTATCAATCTTGGTCTTTAGTTGTAGGTTGTTATTAGTCTTTGTCTTTGTTAAAAATTAAATGTGTTTTAGTTGTTAAAACTGTGTTTGTCATCCCTTGCTGTTGCTGTTGTGTTATAAATGTAATAACAAATTGGGGCCATAACAAATTGGGGGCTCGTCCGGGATAGACCATTGTGTGAGTAATTTATTGAAAATCTAACATTCCAAATTGTGAAATTGTTTTTGTGAATTTTCCTAGATATATATTGACAACAGCAATGGATGATTTCTTGGCATCACCAACCGTAGGGGTTTTGAAGTCTTTTAAAAAGACAGAACTGCTAGAAATTTGCAGACAGTTGGAGTTGACAGAGGTAAAACCAGCCATGCGAAAAGCAAGACTGGCTAGAGAGATAGTTGAATATTACATTGATGAAAATGTGTTTGCACCAGGAGATCTGGAACAGTTTCCAGTGGAAAATCCAAATATAGAAATGGAACTTAAATTAAAAATGCTAGAGATTGAAAGGGAGGAAAGAGAAAAAGAAAGGGAATTTGAGAGGGAAGAAAAAGAAAAACAAAGGCAGTTTGAGTTAGAAAAATTAGCAAGAGAAGAAAAACAAAGAGAATTTGAGTTAGAAAAATTTGCAAGACAGAGAGATTTTGAATTAGAGAAATTCGATAGAGAAGAAAGACTCCAAATGGAGCAACTAAAAATAAAAATTCAAACTGAAAATAAATTTCGGGCTAGCCAGGAGGTAAAACTGGTGCCTCCATTTTCGGAAAAGGATGTTGACAACTATTTCCAGTGTTTTGAAAAGGTAGCAAAGAGTTGCCAGTGGCCAAAGGAACACTGGCCTCTGATGTTGCAAACTGTCCTCAAGGGTAAAGCTCAACAAGCCTATTCGGCTTTGTCTGCAGATGATTCCTCTGATTATGAGGTTGTCAAAAAGGTTATTTTGAGAGCTTATGAGTTGGTTCCAGAGGCTTACCGACAGAAATTCAGAGGTCTGAAGAAATCTGAAAATCAGACTTATGTTGAATTTGCTAATGAGAAGAAGGTTTGCTTTGAGCGCTGGTGTACTTCTATGGAGGTCAAGGATGATTTCAACTCACTAAAAGAGATGGTGTTAGTTGAAGAATTCAAGAACTGTGTTAAGGATGATGTTAAGACCTACCTTAATGAGAAGCAAGCACTGAACTTGCAATCAGCTGCCAAATTTGCAGATGAATATGTTCTCACTCATAAGTCCAAATTTCAGTCTAGCAGTAACAATAAATGGTCCCAATTTCAGAAAAAGGGTTACGGTGATACCCAAGATTCCTCACCCAAAGACAAAGACAAATCTGGTGATGGTGCTCAGAAATCCAGTAACAGGTCTGATCAAAGTGTGAAAGCTGACAGTGACAGAAGTGGTCTAGTTTGCAGATATTGCAAGAAATCTGGTCATGTTACAACTAACTGTTGGTTCCTTAAAGCTAAAAAAAGAAAAAGAAAAGGATACCAAACCAAATGCCTTTGTGAAAACAAGGTTAGAAACCCCTGTAGTAGATAACCAATCTGCTGAATTGCCTGCCTCTTGTGGGGCTAAAAAGCCTAATACAGCTGACTTTGTGAGGGAGGAATTTCTTCCATTTGTGTCAGAGGGATTTGTGGCTCTGAATGAGCATACTACTCCTGTCCCCATATATATCCTAAGGGATACCGGAGCTTCTCAGTCACTTTTGTTGATGGACTCCTTGGAGTTACGTGATGAGACCGCTTCAGGGGATTTCATACTTGTACAAGGTATTGAAGGGAGGACTGTATCTGTACCCCTGCGCTCTATATTCTTGAAGTCAGATTTAGTTACAGGACAGGTAAAGGTGGGACTTATGTCAAGTCTACCTATAAAGGGTGTTTCTCTGTTGCTAGGCAATGACCTGGCTGGGGGCAAAGTAGTTCCCCCTGTACATCTTACTTCACAGCCGAGCACTGAAGATGGGGATGAGGACCCATCTCTGTATCCTTCTTGCGCAGTGACTCGTGCTATGGCTAAGAAGGCTAAAGAAAACGATGATGTGGTGCCGTCCAGTACATTGAATAGTCAGGACTCAGGTGATTCGCCTCATGACTCTGATTGGCCTACTATGGTTTCTCCGTTTGAGGACTTATCAGATACTTTTATCAGTTCTCTATTCAGCCCGCCGGAAGGGTCTGGTGATTCTGATGTGTCTGGAGACTTGTCTCTGTCCAGAAAGCGGTTGATTGAGGAGCAAACTAATGATCCTGAAATTGGTGTACTAAAGAGGAGAGCCCTTCCTGATAAAGAAATAGACGCAGTTCCAGTTGGGTATTATCTCAAGGATGGTGTGCTGATGCGGAAGTGGCGCCCTCCTGATATCCCTGCCAATGCAGATTGGGCAGTGGTCAGGCAAATTGTTGTTCCGAAGGTCTACAGGAATGAGATCTTAACAATGGCTCATAGTTTACCTTTAGGAGGTCATCTTGGTGTTAACAAGACTGTTGATAAGATCATGAAACACTTCTTTTGGCCTGGGCTTCGGAAAGACGTTTCCAACTTTTGCAAAACCTGTCACACTTGTCAGGTAGTTGGAAAACACCAGTTAGACCCACCTGTAGCTCCATTGCAGCCTATTCCAGCATTTGGGGAGCCATTCTCTAAGGTCATTGTTGATTGTGTTGGTCCATTACCCAAGACTAGATCTGGAAATCAGTACTTGTTGATAATCATGTGTGCATCTACCAGATTCCCTGAAGCCATACCTCTACGTAACATCAAGGCAACTGCAATCTCAAAGGCTTTGATAAAGTTCTTCACGTTGTTTGGCCTTCCCAGGGAAATTCAGTCAGACCAGGGTAGCAATTTCACTTCAGGATTGTTTCAGCAGGTTGTGTATGAACTAGGTGCAAAGCAGATTCTTTCTAGTGCCTATCATCCAGAAAGTCAGGGTGCCTTAGAGCGGTTTCATTCCACTCTCAAGACAATGATGAGGACTTATTGTTATGACCATGAGAAAGACTGGGATGAAGGGGTTCATTTGCTGTTGTTTGCAGCTAGAGAAGCAGTGCAGGAGTCTACTGGATTCAGTCCATTTGAGCTAGTGTTTGGTCATGAAGTGAGAGGACCTTTGCTATTATTGAGTGAACAATGGCAAGAGAAAGAGCCGCATATCAGTCTGTTAGACTATGTTGGCAAGTTCAAGGAAAGATTGCGTGCAGCTTGTGACCTTGCCAAAGAGAACTTGAAATCAAGTCAGGGAAAAATGAAAACTTGGTATGATCATAAGGCTAGAAGCCGTGAGTTTAAACCAGGAGAAAAGGTCCTTGTGTTGTTTCCCTTGCAGTCCAATCCATTGCAGGCTAGATTTCATGGTCCTTATGAAATTCTGACAAAACTCAATGATCTCAATTACATTGTGAAGACTCCAGATAGGAGAAAACCAAAACAATTGTGTCATATTAACATGCTAAAGCCTTATCATGACAGAAATGCTAGGGTTGCAGCTGTCACTTCAGATTCTCCAATGGTCGAAACGTGTGAAGATGAGGGGGAGTTTCAAGATGATGAACCAAGAATTAAAGCTGAAGTTCTTTCATGTAAATTATCAAACACTGAAGTGTTGCAAAATCTTGATGTAAAACTCCAGCACTTAGAACCCTCACAGAGAGATCAGTTTGAAAGGTTGATCAAGAAATATGAGGATTTGTTTCCTGATGTTCCAAAGAGAGTTACTATAGCCTCTCATGATGTAGATGTTGGTGATGCCAAACCAATAAAACAGCATCCATACCGGATGAATCCTGAAAAGAGAAAGATTGCTGAGAAAGAGGTTGAGTACATGTTAAAACATGATATTATCAGACCCTCCAACTCCGATTGGAGTTCACCCTGTGTGCTAGTTCCAAAACCTGATGGAAGTACTAGATTCTGTACAGATTATCGCAAAGTCAATGCTGTAACTAGAACTGATGTGTTTCCAATACCTAGGATTGATGATTGTATTGATAGTGTAGGGCAAGCAAAGTTTCTGACCAAGATTGATTTATTGAAGGGTTATTGGTGTGTGCCTTTAACTGAGAGGGCCAAGAGCATCTCTGCTTTTGCCACACCATCTGGATTGTACCAGTATGAAGTCCTACCCTTTGGCATGAAAAATGCCCCAGCCACGTTCCAAAGGATGATACAGTCTACAATCGCCGGATTGCCACACACGGGTGCGTACATCGATGACCTGATCACACGGAGTGACTCCTGGAAAGAACATCTAAAAGATGTAGAGACGTTGTTCCAGCGCCTGACCCAGGCTAACCTGACTGTTAACCTGAGCAAGAGTGACTTTGGTTGTGCTACTGTCACCTATCTTGGCTACGTCATAGGCCAGGGTAAGGTGGCACCCCTAAATGCTAAAGTCCAAGCCATCATGGACTTTCCAGTTCCTGACAACAAAAAAGCTTTGCGCCGCTTCCTTGGAATGATCGGGTACTACCGCAAGTTCTGCAAGAACTTTGCTGAGATTGCTCTCAGTCTAACTAACCAACTGAAGAAAGGCGTAAAGTTCACCTGGGATGATGCATGCCAGAGAGCCTTCGATCACCTGAAGTCTCTGCTGTGTCACTTCCCCGTGCTCAAATCTCCTGACTTCAACAAACCGTTCTCCATCGTGGTCGATGCTAGCGACCAAGCTTGTGGATCTGTGCTCCTACAGAGAAGTGACTCTGATGACATTGAGCATCCCGTGGCATACTTCTCCAGGAAGTTCAATCGCCACCAAAGGAACTATTCCACAATAGAGAAGGAACTGTTGGCTCTGGTCCTTTCTTTACAACACTTTGAGGTTTATGTTTGTACAGGACAAAAGCCAATGATTGTGTACACTGACCACAATCCGTTAACGTTTTTGAGTAAGATGAAAAACAAGAATCGGAGATTGTTGAATTGGAGTTTGATTTTACAGGAGTTTGACTTGGAAATTAAGCATGTGAAGGGTACAGACAATGTAATTGCTGATTGCTTATCCCGTGTTTAAATGTGTATATATATATCATGTGTTTGAATATTGTATGATATGTATATATAGACAAGTGTTCACTTAACCATTTTGTATTGAAAAGAAAAATTTTGCCTTTATGAGTCAAAATTTTTCCCTTTTGGAATGGAGGTGTAATGTGAATATAGGCCACTAGATGGCAGGATTTATCTTTTTTTTGTTTAGCTCAGACTGGAGTCATGTATAGACATGTCCTGGACATGTCTGGGGCAAGTCTCAGAAAGTTAAAAAAAAGAGGTCTAAATGTGGGTGGGGTCTGCAAAAGAGTATATAAGGAAAAGAATTGAGACAGTAAAGTAGTAGGAGAAATTGCAAGAAGATGACCAGACCTGCCATTCTGTTCAAGACCTGTGACGTTTCTTTTGTGGATTTCTTTGCCTGTGTTTGAGCATTTTCTTCATCCAGGACATCACCAAGCCACCCCACCAAAAAGGGACTGTAATTATTTCTGTTTTTTCTTATTTATCAATCTTGGTCTTTAGTTGTAGGTTGTTATTAGTCTTTGTCTTTGTTAAAAATTAAATGTGTTTTAGTTGTTAAAACTGTGTTTGTCATCCCTTGCTGTTGCTGTTGTGTTATAAATGTAATAACAAATTGGGGCCATAACAGTAATCATCTTGTAATAAAGTCTATGATACACAGGAACACTTCTGATGTACAGAAATCACAAAGGTATCATGACATTACAAAGCTCAGATCATAATTTAAAGTGGTATTAAATGCTTTTGATTCACTGAGAGAGGTAAATGCATGCATGTTGCTGCAGAAACCTCGGCTCTGCTCTGAACAGGGGGATAAATACACATTGCTTCAAAGGTACTCATTTGCAAACAAAATAAAGTGAGGAAACCCACTGAACTACAGGGAATTCCACGCACGATTCGTGTGCGCCCTGGTCCGATCGGGAAAACACGAATGCGGCTCCGCTCCAGGAGACGGGTGAAAACCGCCTGGATTGAAACACTGCGGTCACGCCATCTGTGCTTCGGAAAAGCACGGTAACGCTATCTGTGCTTTGATATTCGGTGCGCGTCTATATCAAAAAATACGGTAACACTTCAGGAAGAGCGGGGAATGGAAGTGCTCAGCAATGCTCGGTATCAGGAATCGTATCTGACTTTTTATATTTTATCTGATTGCGTACCTGTATGTAACTGTTAGTTTTAGTCAAAGTATCGGTGTCCAAATCTGAATAGAGCACCTTGTTCTGTTGTCTAAATGCAGTCTGTATCCAAGTGATTTTACTGTATAGGAAGGCTACGTTTATCCCAAAAATGTAACGAAAAATGCGTGCATCTCAGAAAATTATGAAAAATACTTAAACAAATTGTTTTCAGAAAAGAGCTATGAGGTGTTCTACTAGATCCCAAATATGTCCGTGATGATTTTCTGACTATTCTACTGCAGCATTTTCGAAACAGCCCCACGACATTACTACTCCCCAAAGAGAATCAATGGGGCGAATAAAAAAAATATTAAAAATACTTAATCAAATTGTATTCAGAAAAGTGCGGTAAGGATTTTGTTCTGCTAGATCCCAAGTATGTCCCTGATGATTTTCAGACTATTCTACAGTAGCATTTGGAAAAACAGCCCACTAAATTAATACTCCCCATAGATAATCAATGGGGCAAATAAAAAATATATTAAAAATACTTTATCAAATTGTTTTCAGAAATGAGCTATGAGGTTTTGTTCTACTAGATCACAAGTATGTCCCTGATGATTTTCTGACTATTCTACTGCAGCATTTTCGAAACAGCCACTACATTACTACTCCCCATAGAGAATCAATGGGGCGAATAAAAAAAACAAGAGCAGCACCGCCAACGGTGCATAATGAACATGGATCAGGAAGTGGACAGACAACATCTGGGCCCCATGTGACCTTTGACCTTTGCCAGTGACCTTGATCTTGGAGGGAGGGCCGTAAACATGGTACGCGACACTCCGCTCAGTGATGGTACACTTGTGTATGAAATATCATGGATGTATCTGAAGCGGTTGAGAAGTTATGCTCCGGACAAGCCCCATCTGGGCCCCATGTGACCTTTGACAGTGACCTTGACCGGGTGAACGAAATCCTGGTGCGCGAAAAAGCGCCTAGTGATGGTGCACGTGTATGTGAAGTATCACGATTGTAGCTGAAGCGGCTCAGGAGTTATGCCCCGGACAAGAAATTGCTAATAGACAACAGACGGACGGACGGGGGTGATGACATAATACGTCCCGTCTTGAGACGGGCGTATAAAAATGTAAAAATACTAAATCAAGTTGTTTTCAGAAAAGAGCTATGAGGTGTTGTTCTACTAGGTCCCAAGTATGTCCCTGGTGATTTTCAGACTATTCCACTGCAGCATTTGGAAAACAGCCCGCTACATTACTACTCCTCATAGAAAATCTATGGGGGCAATTAAAAAATGACTAATAATACTTAAACAAATTGTTTTCAGAAATGAGCAATGAGATGTTATTCTTGTAGATCCCAAAGATATCCCTGATGATTTTTAGACTATTTACTGCGACATCTGGGAAACAGTCCACTATATTACTATGCCCCATAAAGAATCAGTGGGCCTAATAAAAAAATGGTGAAAAATACTCAAATAAAAAGTTGAAAACTCAATATAATGAATATACACTTGTTCACTTTTGGTTTGTATATCATTAGGAATGGCTTTGGGTAAATAAACCACCAGTTATCAGAAAAAAAGAAATGTATTGCTTTTGTTTAGAGTACAATTTGTGTATGATTGTGCTTGGGGTTAAAGGTCCCCTTGCTTTTGGGGCAAAAGGCCACCGGGGGCTGAGGGCCAGATAATAGTCAGGGTTCCTTAAATACAACCTCTGCCTTCATTTATCCATTTTTCTCCATTTTACTCTATTATTCTTAGTTTAACATGGAATAAAGTTTCTAATTAAGTAATTTTGATAAGCATCATATGCTAAGCAATCAGCAATGGGCCTTTTTCATAGTCACTGTACTTTTGTTAAGAGATTAGTCAATGAAGAATGGGTTAAACTAAGTAAGCATAGGCCTTCAGCCTATTCCTTTTTTGTTTCCCACACAAGCAGAATTAAACATAAAATGGATCAACTTTGCTGAGCCAGTGTGAGAACTGGTTGAAATCTTCACCAACTCTGCCAACCCTGTAGACAAAATGTTAAACCATGCCTACATGTCTTATTTAAACCTGCATGTTTTATTGCTTAATATTTTATTTGCCATAGGCTGTTTGGAGAAATCCTGCCTGGAGAGAAGCTAGCGCTAAGGACGTGGAGCAGCTCCTGAACCGTGGGCTCTACCTGGCTGGCGGTCGAGTTGGGGAAGGAAGAGGAGACGAGATCCCAGGTTGGCCTGTCAGCTTCAGGCAATATGACTGTAGCACCCTTGCCTCCAAACAAAATTATTTTGGCTAACTTGCCACACATTCACTCTCTAGATTCTGCAGCTCTACCAGACATAGTCCAGCACATTAGGCCCACTACCTGCAGCCTTGACGCTCTGCCCACTTAAAACCAGACGTACTAGATAGTCAACATTTCTCACTAGACAGGTACCTTCCCAAAGGCTTTAAAGACAGCAGTAATTTAACCTCTTTTTTAAAAAGAGCAATCTGGATGCATCACTTATTAACAGCTACAGTAGTGTTCAAAATAATAGCAGTCCAATGTGACTAACCAGATTAATCCAGGTTTTTAAAATATATTTTTTTTATTGCTACATGGCAAACAATTTACCAGTAGGTGCAGTAGATTCTCAGAAAACCAACAAGACCCAGCATTCATGATATGCGTGCTCTTAAGGCTGTGCAATTAGTTGAAAGGGTCATGGAATTTGGCTCGCCGGCAAGAGACAAAGCCGGCGGGCGCTGGGACTCTGTTCCCAAAGAGCAGTGAGGGACCCAAACACACAGGCTGAGTAAAAACACAAAAATCTTTAATAACTTATAAAGTTAAGAGTTCCAGAGGGAAGCAGCAGCAAGACAAAACGTAGCAGGACTCAGGACAGAAACAAACAAAATACTGCTGCACCAAGACGGGCGCAGCCAGCTCTTAAATACTAATATTTCACCTCCACCTTAATGAGCAATAGGTGTGGCAGGTTAAGGTGGAGGCAAAGAATGCAGCAGGGGGAGGGGCCTGCAGGCAAACACCATGACAGAAAGGGGTATGTTCAAAAAAAAAAAAAAAATAGGCGTGCAATGCACGGAATACCCCTCAGCTCGATGTCAAAGTTTTTGGAGACGCCCGCCTCCCCTCCCGCCCAACCGCACCAAGGATAGCAATACCCCGTCAGCTGAGGGCTGAGGGGTAAAAAAGCAGTGTCTGCCGTTGACTTTACAAACTCTAAACTATTTTGTAAAAACATTTTTGTTTCTAGGATTTAGCAATCCTGTGAATCACTAAACTAATATTTAGTTCTATGACCACAGTGTTTTTTTTATAACTGCTTCACATCTGTGTGGCAAGGAGTCAATCAACTTGTGGCACCATTCAGCTGTTATTCCACTCCAAGATTCTTTATCAACATTGCACAATTCTTTTACATTTCTTGGTTTTGCTTCAGAAACAGCATTTTTCATGTCACCCCACAAGTTCTCGATTGGATTAAGGTACACGGATTGGGCTGGCCACTCCATAACATTAATTTTGTTGGTTTGGGACCAGGATTTTGCTCGTTTACTTAAATACTACCTCTGCCCTCATTTATTCTTTATTCTCCATTTTACTCTATTATTCTTAGTTTAACATGGAATAAAGTTTCTAATTAAGTAATTTTGTTATTAATTATCATATGCTAACCAATGAGCAATGGGCCTTTTTCATTGTCACTGTACTTAATGTCAAAATACATGAAGAGGTCAAGCTGCCTTATCCTGAAGAGGACATGCCCTTGAAATGGGTGTATCAAGACAATGACCCCAAACATACTAGGGACCCTGACTATTATCTGGTCCTCAGCCCCCGGTCGCCTGTTGCCCCAAAAGCAAGGGTACCTTTAACCCCAAGCACAATCATACACAAATTGTACTCTAAACAAAAGCAATACATTTATTTTTTTCTGATAACTGGTGGATTATTTACCCAAAGCCCTCCCTAATGATATACAAACCAAAAGTGAACAAGTGTATATTCATTATATTGAGTTTTCAACTTTTTATTTGAGTATTTTTCATCATTTTTAATTATGCCCACTGATTCTCAATGGGGCATAGTAATATAATGGGCTGTTTCCCAGATGTTGCAGTAAAATAGTCTAAAAATCATCAGGGACATGCTTGGGATCTACAAGAATAACATCTCTTAGCTCCTTTCTGAAAACAATTTGTTTAAGTATTAATAATCATTTTTTAATTGCCCCCATAGATTTTCTATGAGGAGTAGTAATGTAGCGGGCTGTTTTCCAAATGCTGCAGTGGAAAAGTCTGGAAATCATGAGGGACATACTTGGGATCTAGTAGAACAACACCTCATTGCTCTTTTCTGAAAACAACTTGTTTAAGTATTTCTAATCTTTTTTATATTTGGCCCATTGATCTCCAATGGGGTATAGAGATCTAATGGACTATTTCCAACATGCTGCAATAGAATAGTCTGAAAATCATCAGGGACATACTTGGGATCTAGTAGAACAACACCTCATTGCTCATTTCTGAAAACAACTTGATTAAGTATTTTTAATATATATATTTTTTATCGCTCTATTGATTCTCTTTGGGGAGTAGGAATGTAGCGGGCTGTTTTCCCAAATGCTACACTAGAGTAGTCAGTAAATCATCAGGGGACATACTTGGGACCTAGTAGAACAACACTTCATGGCTCTTTTCTGAAAACAATTTGCTTTTAAGTATTTTTTATATATTTTTTATTCGTCCCATTGATTCTCGATGGGGAGTAAGTTAGTAATGTAGTGGGCTGTTTCGAAAATGCTGCAGTAGAATAGTCATAAAATCATCACGGACATATTTGGGATCTAGTAGAACAACACCTCATAGCTCTTTTCTGAAAAAAATTGTTTAAGTATTTTTCATAATTTTCTGAGATGCACGCATTTTGTGTTACATTTTTGATTTTTGGGATAAACGTAGCCTTCCTATGCAGTAAAATAGACATTCGCTATGTTAATTAGGTGATTAGAACAGGTAGCTAACTAACTTACTCTAAAACAGTCGCATTTTTTCTCTTATAGCTGGCTAAGTCAATTAAGTCACTAATGGATAGCGAAAGCAAAAATCCAACTCACGCGTAAAATGATTGAGGCAGCCAACGTCCACCATCTTCGCTCTGAACTTCATTTTAAGAGAGGGGCTAAGCAAACAATTTCAATATCAGACGGGGAAAGTGTTTTGAGGAAAGTTTAAAATGTGGCGCCAAATGTCCGGCGTTATTAATTGTCCCCAGGAAAACAAAGATGCGTTACATCGTGCCGTGTAGTTTTCATATGTTATTTTACACATTTCCACTAGAGAGCGCTGCAGTCCTCTATCGTGGACTGTGATGTTCATAACTGATTCCTGAACACGTCGAAGCTGGAGAACTGAGCCGGTATAAGAAATTAAGCAGTGATGAACAGTACCTCGTAAATCTTTGTGGATTGTAAGATACTGGTGGGGGTTCATAGTTTCATGAGGTGAAATATGCTTTTTTTAAATGTAATTCATGACCCCTGCATGAAACCCATGCCAACACAGGGAAAAGATGTAAACTCCACACTGTCAAGTCATGGCCGTAATTAAGACATTTTACGGGCAAGAAAAATGAAAAATGCCACAATTTTGGGTATTTTATTAGCTGAGGTTTGGTGAAGTCATATATATTCACCTTTATTCATGATCACTTTTATTATAATAACTACCATGTATAATACAATGTAGTGCAAACGTTTTTGGCGCACTTAGAGCCATCTATGCTCTTAAATATTCTTAATGAGAATCAGGCAAAAAGGTAATGAAGAAAACTTCATTGTGCCATTGCTCTGAAAGGAGTTGGTTAAATGTGTTTTCAACTTAATCAAAGACGAGTGAAACACACAATGGATGATGCAGAGGTTTCATAAGTTCCCAGCGAGGATCTTTAACTTTGACATAGCAAAAGAAACTTAGTTGAAAAATCTGCTTTTATGCCAAAATAATGGGGATTTAAATGTTGCTCTTTTAGAAGCTCCTAAAGTGGCAAAATTAAATACATTCTGATGCATTCCCAGGGTATCAAATAACAACAAAGTGCACCATGTTTTGCATCATTCTAACTCAAGCACTACTTAGATATTACTGGCTTCCTATTTTGGCATCTTTTACAATCAAATTTTATTTGATTACTGTGGCTGTGTCAGTTGATCCATCACAACTCTTTTGACAATTTTTGGTCAGAACCCTCTCAACAACAAATTTGATGGTTATGTGGTCAATGACCTAGGACAAATTTGCAAAAAAGTGATTTTTTGAAAAAATCTAAACAATTTTGTTGCCTTAAAAATCCAATACAGTGGAAGAGTCAACTCAGTCCAAGTAAACTTAACTATTCAGAGAAAATAAAGATTATAGGTTTAGGTTTATATTTATTTATTTTTATTTAATTTTTTTTTTTTTTAATCCAGTAGAGTGGGTGAGTCCATCTAATTCACGGTGGCCCAGCATGGGGACAAACAGTTCAAAAGTTACAGGCAAAAGTGTTCCTTGAAATTTATAGCTATATATAGGTCGTGGGTTCGAATCCGGCCTGGGGCCTTCCTGCGTGGAGTTTGCATGTTCTCCCCGTGTTCGCGTGGGCTTCCTCCCACCCACACCACCCACAAAAACATACAATATAGGAACACTCCCGTGCGGCTGTGTGTGAATGTTTGGTGGTGGTCAGAGGGGCCGTAGGTGCATACTGGCAGCCACGCTTCCATCAGTCTGCCCCAGGGCAGCTGTGGCAAGAAAAATGTAGTTTACCACCATCAGAGCGTGAACGTGTGAGTGAATGAATAATGTCTCCATTGTGAAGCGTCTTTGAGTGCCCAGAAAAGAGCTATATAAAACTGATGCATTATTATTATAGATAGATACGTAGATAGATAGATAGATAGATAGATAGATAGATAGATAGATAGATAGATAGATAGATAGATAGATAGATTGATTGATTGATTGATTGATTGATTGACCACCTGGACTGCCTTGCACCTTTGGTGCTTGGTCCCTAATAATTTAATAAATTGATGAAAATGTGTTTCCGTTGAGAGAATCACAGAATTTTTTCTCAGAAAACAGAGATTATTTACTTTGCTGCCATAAACTATTAGAGCACACTTAATCTTCACAATGCATTTAGACTACTATGCTTGAAATTATGTGGTGCCATATATGACTTGTCTCAGATAAAGCACTCAGAAGATGTAAGATCTAATTTGTTTTTCAGCCCCGAGTAAAAAAGGTGACATCATAGAAATTGAAAAGTTATTTGCATCTTGGAAAATGCAGACAACAAAATCAATAAGGACTGATTTGATGAGTCCATCCTCCCTGGAACCATTTGGTGATTTGTTGGACTACCAAACATGCTTCCACTGTGCTACTGACCATATCAAATGACGTCATCCTGAGAGTGGCGTTTTTAGATAGAGCGCACATATGCCATCGGCACTGCTCAATAAATCTCTAACTTGTATCAATGGATCCAGCAGTGAATGGTGTTGACTGACAAAAGTTAACTTAAGTATTTCCGAGCCCATGTCATCACATCTTTGCACAATAAACTCACCTGTTAAACGTTACCGATTCATATCACCTTATTCGAACTTTTTACATAATTATTAGTCCTTATTGCCCCTGCCCTGGTTATCAGATTTCAATGAGCATATGCCCTTTGTAAACAATGAAATTCACACGTTAAAACAAATAATGCGTCGCTGTAGTGGTTTCATTATTGTAGAGAGTGCATGGACTTTTCAAACCACCCCTTTCTGGTTTATTTTATGTAATATTGTTTGGGGGTAGGCTAAATGCTCTGCAGTGCTCTACATATGTGCTTTTCCAATGTGAGAAGAAAACCCAGTTCGCAGAAGTCACTCATGCATCCTATAGTATAGGCTACTGTCGCAAGAACAGTGTGCTTGCCGATAGAATGATTTCCTGTTTCAGTTCTGCGTGTGGATGTTTCATTGAGAGAGAGAGAGAGAGAGAGAGAGAGAGAGAGAGAGAGAGAGAGAGAGAGAGAGAGAGAGAGGCAACCCGTGCGGTCATGCATTTCGCGAATTCTCAGCATCTTCAGTTGAAATTCTCTAACGTGGGGGACATTGCTAGGGAGGGATACCACAGTGGCCGGTGTCCGAGATCTGCGTTTGGGAAGGGACACAGTCTACGATTGCGATATCAGAGTTGGAATATAAATAAGTGGTTGACATTTGGAATTAATAATGTTTTACTTCATACATTTATTGTGCAGCTGAAACACCGTCCAGAGCGCAGCGCATGAGTGCCGAATTGTGGCCAATCGGTATGGATAAAAATGATACCCTTGTGTTCAAACTCTTCGTCGTGGGCATCCTAAGTAAGTAAAACATTGTTGTATGTTTTATACACGTGTTCTTACTGATTATGGAAAAATGGTCTTCACGTGTGATAATACTCTGAATTAGTCCAATACAAAAGTAAAAGTATTGTGTTGTTATTATTATTATTATTATTATTATTATTATTATTATTATTATTATTATTATTAAATGGCATAAGTATCATAAAATCACATCCAAAATGTTGATGGATTAATTTAGATAGAATGACGACGACCTTTCTGTACTCTTTGGCCCATAACCAAAAATGAAGCCGACGAAACGATTCCTGCTGGCCAAATTAGTGGCTTATTAGCTGCGTGGTTACTGTTGTACTGCTCTTATACTTCTGTGCAACGGAGTCCTGGAAAAATCAGAGATTTCTTTGAGTTGTTTATTTAAATTTTTCATCCACGGATCAAGAATGGAGAGCGCATATTGTCAAGAGCAATTTGGGCAGTTTGGGAACTGCATCAGATGTGGCCTGTTGATAACACATCGTTTTTGGCGATAAATTACTTGGTGCAAGTTACTTCACTTCGACCTCCATACAAAGAGTCTAACTTGGAATTAAACATTTATCATCAGGAATCAATTCGGCTAAAAATCAGGAAGTCAAATTGTGTGTGTGTGTGTGTGTGTGTGTGTGTGTGTGTGTGTGTGTGTGTGCGTGTGCTGGGGGGGGATCATCGGGGGATGGGTTACCACGCTTTGGGGCAGTAGATATCCACTGCAGTAGAATAGCCTACTCAAGAGTCATCTCAGCTGTTGATTGCCTACTGCGAGAGTCGTATGTGATCCAATTGACTACATACTTGGCCCACCCAGTAGATTGTACTCTTTTACAAGCAGATGAAATGCAAGAACCCCTCTCCCTTGGGCAGTGAGTGAAGACTATATTTCCTCTTCAGAGCATGCTCAGTGATCATGCATGGTCAATACCGCTGGCTGAAGGATGTAAACCTGCCTGAGAAATTATCTGTAAAAAAATATATTCTGAAGTGAAATGACTTTAAATTCTGCAAACGAGCATGTTAGAATGCATCATCTATCATAGGATGTAAAACCAATTCAGTGAGAGGGCTTTTTGGACTTCTTTTTCAAAACTCCTTGTCTATTTTCTGGAATTTCATCGTTTGAAAATACTTGCAACAAACCACGCTTGAAGGCTCAGTTTAGGTCTTGTGTGATGACATATCTTTGGGTTAATTAAAAAAACGTCAGTTCACAAGGAATCAATATTTCTATTGGCTCTTGGTAATTTGTATTTCTAATTGGGATATTACCGTGAAGCATTTGTGTCAAATCTCCATCTTTGGAGGTAAATAAAAGCACATATATCATTCACCGTGTTGTGATTCTGCCTTGTTGTCATGTTTATGTTCATGTTCTGTGTTCATGACTTTGTCTTTTATTTATTCTTTTTGGTTATTGTAATACTCAGGTTTTTGGTTCGTTCCATTTCTCAGTTCAATTGCACTTGCCTCTCCTGTCGTGTGATCTAGTTGGTTCAGTCCATCTTCCCTGCCTGCATACCCACTGACTTTGGGTGATTTAAATGATTTCCAGTGTTTAAAATATTCCTTCGATCCTTGTTTACTTCCTTTCTCTTTCTGTTCTGATTACTAACAAGACTAACATTTGTATTTTGTATCCTAGTCTACTAACACAACTAATCCATGAATGTAGATTACTTACTTACTAAAAAGCACTCTAGTTAAATATGTAAAGTTGCACCGCTACTAATTTAGACTAATTCCCTCTCAGCAGCTGCCCTGTTGTAATCTCCACCTCTTGCTCAGCTGTTCCTGTCTTCTCCTGAGTTTCAGCGAGATCTCTCACACGTGCTTAATTACATTCATGCGCTCGTTATCTGTGCACTTAGAACTCCTTGACCGGAGCTGTTTAAATGTCATAGGCTGTTTGTGCGATTCCCGTCCGTGTCTTGGCCTTCGCTAATTTTCGTGGTTAGGGCCTCCCTCATGTGAATCTCCCGTTGTAATTAGTCTGATTCACTACACCTGATTCCTGTATAGCATGTGACTTCCCCTATGTGTATTTAAGCAGTAATTTCACTCACAGCTCTTGTCAGAACGTTGATCAATATTTCTTCGTGCAGAGCGCCTTGTATGCCATTGAGTATTGTTTCTCTTCCACTGGATTGTCTGACTTCGATTCTTGCCATTGCCCTTTTTGTATTTTATTTATCTTTCTGGATTTCGACCCATTTTTGTTTGACCACAATTTCTGTGTTTGGATGTCCTGTGTATGACCCTTGGCTTTATTCATCGACTACGACTTTTTTTTATAGTTTTTGTACCTCTGCTCATCTGTCTTACTGGTTCTGACCCCTGCCTGTAGTCGATGCTATTTTTGGATTTCGTATTGTGGCCTGGCAATTCCTGTTTTTGCTTTGACTCGAACTCCATTTAAAGGCATACATTTTTTTGGATTTGTTTCTCGCGAGTGGTTCCTGAACTGTACCTCACACATACTGTCTGAAAAAAGGCATTCAATTTTGTCAGTTTTAGAGTACTGTGACAAATTGCATTTAATTATCATCTCTTCATCTCAACCCCTTTAGTGTTTTGAGCTTGTGTGGGGCCATAAGAGCAGGAAGAAAGCAGAGTTCATTCATCTGTATGGTCATACGGCCAGACCTGTAAATACATAGAGATTGGGCTCTAAATTTAAAAAGGTAACGGGCAATGAGTGCAGTATCCGTTTTATGCAAACTTCCTAAATTAGCCTTGACGTTTGAACTACATGTTGCACAACCCCAATTCCGAAATAGTTGCGACAAAGTGTAAATTGTGAATAAAATCAAAACGCAATGACTTTCAAATCACACCAGCCAGTATTTTATTCACAATAGAAGAGTGATAACATAGCAAATGTTGAAACTGAGAAATTTTTAAATTTCATCCACAAGATGAGATCATTTCAAATGTGATAGCTGCTACAGGTCTAAAACAAGTTGGCACAGAGGCCTGTTTACCATGGTGTAGCATCCATCTTCTGTTTTACTCAGAGTTCAGGCGTCTGGGCATTGAGGAGACAAGTTTCTTGAGTTTAGCCATTGGAATTTTATCCCACTCTTGTTTAATACAGGCTTCCAGCGGCTTGGGGGTTTTGGGTCTGCTTTGACGGACTTTTCGTTTAATTATGAGCCAAATTTTTTCAATCGGTGAAAGATCAGGACCGTAGGTAGGCCAGTTCAGCACACGGACTCTTCTATTTCAAAGCCAAGCTGTTGTTATAGCTGCAGTATGTGGATTTGCATTGTCCTACTGAAATACCCAAGCCCTTCCCTGGAATAGATGTCTGGAGGGGAGCATATGTTTCTCTAAAACCTTTATATACCTTTCAGCATTCATGGTGCTTTTTAAAACATGCAAGTGTCCCTCACCATATGCACTAATGCATCCCCATACCATCAGAGATGCTGGCATTTGAACTGAACGCTGATAACAGGAGGGGTGGTCTTTCTCCTTAAGCCCGGAGGACACAACGCCCATGATTTCCAACAAGAATGTTACATTTGGACTCGTCTGACCACAGGACACTTTGCTGCAGTCCATTTTAAATGAGGCTTGGCCCACAGAACATGGCAGCACTTCTGGATCATACTCAACAATGGCTTCTTTTTTGCATGATAGAGTTTTAGGTGGCATCTATGGATGGCACGGCGGACTGTGTTTACAGAGAGTGGTTTCTTGAGGATTCCTGAGCCCATTTAGTAATGTCAATGACAGAATCATGCCAGTGAATGAAGCAGTGGTATCTGAGGGCCCGAAGATCACGGGCATCCAGTAAAGGTCTTCGGCCTTGTGTCTTACGCACAGTGATTTTTCCAGTTTCTCTGAATCTTTTGATGATGTTGTGCACGGTCAATGATGAGACCTTCAGAGCCATTGCAATTTGACGTTGAGAAACACTTTTTTTATTCCAAAATTTTTATACACAAGTCTTCACAGGTTGGAAAGCCTCTGGCCATCCCTTTTATAGCCAATCATGTTACACACCTGATGCCAGTTAACTTAATTACTTGCTAAATGTTCATTCAGCTGATTCTCTTATACTTTGTATATTAATGGCTTTTTAAGCCCTTTTTCTGCCTTTGTCTCAACTTTATTGAGACCTGTTGCAGCCAGAAAGTTTGAAATAAACTAATTTTGTGGATAAAAATGTAAAATGTCTCACTGTCAACATTTGAAATGTTATCTATGTTCTATTGTAAATAACTTGGCGCATGTGATCTGAAAGTCATTGCATTTTGATTTTATTCACAATTGACACTTCGTCCCAACTATTTCGGAATTGGGATTGTATTATCCGCACATGATTGTCACTCAAAGATTATGCTTGTTTCTCTGAAAGATGAAATATTTTGCTGTAGCCTAATCTATGACCAAAACAATGCTGGTTTATTTAGCTTATTTAATTAGCTGGAATGAAAACCTACAGATATTGGTCAACTGAGGCTCCAGGACCAGGACTGACTGTTTAATCTGAAGCGATCGTTTAAAATCTGCACTTCCACTGACATGAGTGGCTTTAGGGCCAGTTTGTGTTACTGGGTTTAATTCTAACTCGCTCTTAGTTACTTAATCCTTGTCCCTTTTCTGAAATTTTGAACAAATTTGTTGACAAACATGTGAATGACAGTACTTTTCTAGTGTATCTCTACGGAGGTTTCAGTTGTGGTTTCATTCTGCAGGTGAGCAAGCAGTGGTACACTGGACCAGCTGATTATTTATGAAGCTCGGCCATTATAACTTGCGCAGACACTGATTGTTCAGGAATGGAGTTGTCCAGTCTCGTGTAGCACAGGGTCCCAATCACTCGACATAGTTTCTGATATGATCCATGATCCATCCAGTCACACCAATGTGGTTTAACAGCCGTACTGAGCCAAAACTCACACAGCATTTGGTATAGTTCACGCTGTGCGATAGCTTACAAAGTCATGTCGAATAGACACAAACTCTAAAAAAGAGACCGTTTTGAAGGCCAGTGTTGCAGTGTTAAAAGCTATTCAATACCCCTATTCCACAGAGCTTTCTGGCTCATCGGTCTCTCGTCGGAAGCAAAGTTTATTCCTTCCGGTCACTCATGGAAGACTATCGTATCACAGGCTGATGAATCCGATTCATGTTCGTCCACTATCAGGTCAGTGTCTCACATGTTGGGCGTGATTCGATGAGGCGAAATTGTCCGATGAAAGAACTAAGCTCTGAGCTTAGTTCCTTCATCAGACGATATCGCCTCATCGGATCAAAGAAATAAACCTTCCTTCCGACGAGTGACCGATGAGCCAGAAAGCTCTGTGGAACAGGAGTATAATTCTTCAGTATCCCAAGTGTTAGATGCACTTTAGTTGTTTATTTGTTAATTTCATAAATTATTTAGCAACACTTTTACCTTATTATTTCACAGTTATATTGTGTCATTTGTCGGAATCTTCTTAACATATGGAGTAATCAAATCTCTTTCTATTCAGTCTAATATTCACATCTATTAGCAATTCAGAGCCTCCATTCAGCTTAACATGGATGTCTTTTGACGGTGGTGGGCAAATCAGATTACCTGGAGTAAACTCAAGCGAAAGTTTGCAAACTCTGCACAGAAAGGCTCCAGGCTTTTTCGGACCAAAGACCTTTTTGCTGTTAGGGAAGAGCGCTACCCACTATGCCAGCATGCTGTCCTTAAACTTTAATGGTTACAAAATGGCACACTTAGATGGGCTGAGTGGCCTTGTGTCTGATATTGTTATATTATACAGTACAAAACACATGGGCAGTATCGTAAATGAATGAACACATAAACGACTAAATGAATAAAATGCTTATCATGTGGATTGTTTGTGTTAGAGCTTTTTCAGTCCCTGATGCGTTCTGCAGGCATGACGAATTTCAAGCATGGGAAGTATTTCAAGCATACCAGTGCAATTAGCAGCACATTACCGCTTAATGAGTCGAAGGAACTTCTCAAGCCAGCTGTGCAGGGCTGTTGCGCGATGTTATAATGCTTCCTGAATCAGCCAAGTGCCAGAAAACACCCATCTGTAACCCCCCTTCCCACAGAAACTGGGAAGTCCGGTATCAATTCTTATCTCAAGCAGAATACAAACAGTAATTGCAACTGTAAACCCAAATAGTGACATGCACTCAATTGTTTCAAGGTTGTTGACGAAACTTAGCACTGTTTTGCACACGTGTATGAATGGACAGTTGCACATAGACCAGGAGTGACCAGCTCTCTACTTGGGAAGTTTCTATTTTCCTCGCCCTCTTTCGACCTGAGGGCAGACCCTGAGGTCCTACAGGACCAGGATTGGCTATCCCTGGTATCGACCCATGCACATGCACATATGTCTCAGTGTGTGTGCTCTTTAATTACATTTCATATGTATACCGATAATATCCCTTGTCTACGGACATTTTATGTTCTTTTTTGTGCGCATCTGCAAGTCAATACACACTCATGAAGCGTTGGAGCACATACAGCAGTGTTTAAAATCCCTGTTCCCGGAGATCTACCCATCAATTGGTTATTATTAGCAGTTGAATGAGAAGTGCAATAGATCTCCAGGAACAGGGTAGGGGGAGAACTGACCAACAGTAAATGTGCATATGCTGTCACACAGGCAGACACACAAACCATGGACACCAATTTAGTGAGCGACGAAGCATTCATAAGTTCACTACTACTGAACAGTGGACTTGAGAGACTTGAGAGAGTGTCAGATTGTCAAGAAAAAAGAAATCTCCTGTCAGCCAGATGCGGACGCGATGTTGCAGGGGTCCGCCATGACACCCACAGCGGTATAACTATCTGTTTCTACCCCCCCGCTGCCCTGAGGAGTAAGAGAGTATTCTGGAGGGATGAACTGTATCTGCTGGAAACAAACAAAAACAAATACTTATTTTTCTGAGTCATCTCATTAACACAGGCTGGACCTGGAGTGTAATGACAGCATGAGACACTCAGAGCATTTACTCATCAAAGTCCCATTATTTCACCCAGTTTACACCCAGCTGTGCTTCAAATGAAACATCAACACACCCACAGCTACAGAACTCCCGAATAATACAAGAACTCAATCTCTTCAAAGTGGCGCAGGGTCTGTTGAGCACACAAACAGCACTCTGTTAAATGACTATGAGTAAATTTATTCTGTGTTTTACTCTTCTGACTAATTCGCTTGGATGCACAAACTGATTTACTTCACAGGGGACACAATTTTGTTGATTTTTGTGACCTGAGAGCTTATAGCTCTTTCTGTAGGGGAGACCGGGTCTAGTTGTTACACGTCCATGTTGTCACATTCTAAATATTCCGATAATAAAACACAGATGGCGCTCTAATTTTGCCTGCTGCTCTGCGAAGGTGACCCGTGTCTTTACGTGACAGAAGGACGTACGTCGAAGGTCGCAGGTTAGTGTTTCAGAAAAATGCTCGAAAAAGTAACTCTCTTGGTGTTTGGAAGATTTCGATTCCCATCAAGTGTAAGTGATACATACCTGAGATTTTCTGGATTATGAGAGAGGAGGACATTAGGCACTGTGTCATGACATACCCATGTAGATTGCACTGGAACATTTCAAAATGTTGGGACAATGGCGAAGGGTTGCTGATGGACTTGATACACCAAAGTTGTTACAGTAAGAACTTGCCCCAAAATCTGTAACAACTTGGGGAGGATCAAATTATCTCACTAAATGACTTTCTACCTTTTTGTATTTCAGAAATATGCCTTGAAATTACAAACTAATAAGGAAACGTGGCAATGCCATTAGAGAATGACTCCAGAGGCTTCATGGGATAATAGTAGTAAGGCACCCCCCTTAACTTACCTACTTAAGTGGTAAACATGTCTCACTTAAGCAAATTCTTAGCGTAACAAAATGCCCCACAACCTGCAACAAACTACCGTTCCTGTAACAAACAACCCCATATATGGGGTAGTTTGTGACAGGTGATAGGAGTCTATTTTTTTTCCTCACCAGCACTACGCATGCGCAGGTCAGTCATGTAGTCTTATAAACTTTCTATCTTTACAGTGTATATTGATAACAAAAACCAGTTAATGTCAATTCTACAGCCATTAAAAGAAAAGGTCTAACAACTACACCCGGTCTCCCCTAAAGGCCAACCTTTTACTTTTCTCACTGATGTCTATCAGCACTGACGTTAGATTGCTCTTACCTGCGACTTAAATTCTTATCTTTTGCTCAAGGCTCACAGTCTTACTTCAATAATTCTTCTTCTTCTTTCTGCTGTTTGAGTTCATGTCAGCATCATTGATTCCTTAGTCACACAACTCTGGGGTGTTTGACCCTGTTACTGGAGGTCTGCCACCTTATAAGCTTTTTCTTTTCTGTGAACAATTTTTTAATTTATTTTCTTTTCAGGTGGGTCAACAGTGCATAATGTTGTACAGCATAATTGCAACAGGCACAAACAATATAATCATAGTGACAAATAATCAACCTACTATCTGCCTGTCGTCATCCACCCAACCTTTAACGCTGTGATCATGCAGCTGCTGCGATTCCAAACACACAAAAAATTCCTATAGGCTTTTTGAGCTGGAAATTCATTTGATCAGAGGAGCCTAATTAAGCCATCAATGAAAATCTACAGAGTGGTAGATCTCTCGGAAGAGGGTTGGGCAGCCAAGCCCTGCTCTGTTTCTCTTCTCACGACTGCAGAGGACTGTGATAGAGGTGGGGTCCAGCTAATGTGCGATTGAATTTGGCTCTGGGAAATTTGCATTGACATCGTAAATTTCCCTAATTGTACTCATGTGACTGACTGGCAAAGTTTATACAACCGAAAGCGGTGTTAATGACTATTTCACACAATAGTTTTGTGTCACACAATGGTGATTGAGAGATAAGAACAATTGAAGCACTGATTACTAAAACCCCACAAGTCAAGTCAAGTCAAGTGTGACTTACGGGGTTTTAGTAATTGGTGCTTCAATTAAGGTTGTATTTGGTAATATAGAGCTACATAATTTTTACGGGGAGTATTGTTCTACGGTGGCACGGTGGCGCGTTGGGTAGCACTGCAGGAAGGTTGTGTGTTCAAATCCGGCCTGGGGTTTTTTGTTGTAGAGTTTGCAGGTTCTCCCTGTGTTCACATTGGCTTCCTTCACTTCTGCCGGTTTCCT
Organism: Gymnothorax reevesii; assembly: GCA_029721435.1. Taxonomy (NCBI): domain Eukaryota; kingdom Metazoa; phylum Chordata; class Actinopteri; order Anguilliformes; family Muraenidae; genus Gymnothorax; species Gymnothorax reevesii. The sequence continues at coordinate 22,591,768 of CM056577.1, read as the reverse complement.
CCCACAGTCCAAAGACATGCTTGTCAGGCTATCTGAGGACTCAATAATTGCTTGTATATGTAAATATGTGAGTGAATGATGTGTGAATGGCGTGTTCATGCTGCAGTGTATTGGCGAGCTGTCCGGTGTGTGTCCCTGCCCATAGTTCCCTGGGAAAGGCTCCAGCTCCCCCTCAACTTTGGTATGGAAGAAGAAGTTTAGTCAATGAATGAATGGATGGATGGATGGGTGGTATTGCTCAATATTTATGTCTTGACATGATTTGTTTTTGAGAATACAGATTTGCGACAGATTTGTTTGTGAGCCGAGCTTGTTTCCAGGTTTTTTTTTTTTTTTATGGTGAAGTTTGTCTCAAAAGTTCAGTCAGCAACTGGGAGGTCTGAAGATTTTACTGAGATCATGGGATTTCGTAATTCCTTCTCATGTGTACGTCGGGATGCAAGCATAATCCAGCCCTCTGCAGATCTGCGCCTGTGAGTTACGAGATGTGTTTGCTTGTTTCGTCCTCCTGGATTGGAGACTGAACGCGGCTGTTTGCGCTGTCATATGGCTGTCAGGAGGAGGGGAGGAGAAAGTATTCCCAGTAGTGGAGGTTAATGCCTGCGTGACGCTTTCCGTTTCCTCATGGTGCATACAAGGACAGAGCCTGACTGAGCTCTGATCTGTCTCTGTCTCTGTCTCTCTCTCTGAACGGCTGTTTTTGAGGACAGGAAGATATGGAGTGAGAGAAACTATTCTCATGGCACAGTTAATGAACGTTAAGCTTAAACTTCTACCAGCATGAACATTCTTTATTAGCCTAGCTTCCTCGATAAAAAAGAAGAAAAAAGAAAAACAAAACATTGCTTTCTTTGGAGCCTCCTGCATTTCATTTCATTCAGGTGTTTCTTTCCAGGAGCAGTGTTGTGTATTGCACAACATTCTATTGCACTTATTATATTGCACTTTGTTGCACTTGCCTCTGCACTTAACCTTGTTGCCATTTTGTTCACTTGCCCTTGACCTTGTCTATTTGTTAATAGTCTAGATCTGTAACAATGGAACATGTTCTGTCACTTACTGTTGGCACTTTTACTTGTCTCCTAGGAGGTCTGCACTTTTGTACTGTTCTTATGCACTTTTGTACGTCGCTCTGGATAAGAGCGTCTGCTAAATACCTGTAATGTAATGTAATGTATTGACTTCAGGTTTCTTCTTTGTTGACTTTTGCATCATGTCCTGTGCCCTTTGTCTCACTCTAAGCTGCCAGACCCTCCTCAAAGCTTCTTTCTGCTCTGGGACACACTCCTAATTCCAACTAACCTTCATTCTACATGAATAGTTGGCAAGAAGTTCATTTCCAAGCGTTATTGGCCACCATGGAGATGCTTAGAGCATGGCTGGTAATGCAGCTCATTTAAACCCTTGACAAAGTTAAAATACGTCTCATGTTATGTTTGGAGACACGTCGGAGATTGTCGCCTTTCGCTGGAGCATGGATGTCACTCTGAAGTCCAGGAAGGCCTGGAGTGCCTGTGGATATCTGTGGCATAATTGTAATTAGCTGCCAATAATTAGCTGTTCTTGAGGGCTATGAAAGACTTAAATGAGTCACTGATGCTGAAATTCAGTGGCCTCATGGGGCTGGACTTTAACACCTGCACTGTGAAGTGAGACACGCTATGCCTTTCTCATTTTAATTATGTTATATAAGAATTGTCTGAATAATGAATAATGATGTGTTTTCCTGACCTGGAAACGTAAAGACTTATTACAAAGTTCTGTTCTTGTTCTTTAGTGCCCCACAACTGCATTATTCATGGGCCTGACATCATGTCACTTAACGGAATCTGACGTGTGGCCTTATTTTGGTGAGACACGCCAGGGTAAGACATGAAGCCTGTCACTGCTCGTTGCCTTCGTGTCAGATTTCCAACGGCTCAGTTCTAATCATTTCGAGTTTCTGCGTCAGATTGGTTCTAGAGCATCAGTCTAAATCTGAGATTATCAACCATGCTGGAACTTTATATGTCAGTAGCTTTTTGAAAAATGTTTTCCATTATCCCCATTCACCTGAAGAAACACTGAGAAAATTGTGTCCCCATTGTAATTCCCAGATTCAGATGAAATCATTAATCACCACAAAGCGAAACTATTGTCTAATGGATCTGTAGTTCTGTCTGTGCCATCTTATCTAGAGCAGTTGCAAATTGCCAGCCACCAATTTATAAAGAAGAGGTTACCATGATTTATTTGCACATTCAGACCCTAGTTTTATAACTCAATACCTGAGAATATGGATGGAAAGTTCATTAATTTAATCCCATTTAAAAAGAGGATATGTGACCTGTCACGTGAAAAGGATGCTATCCTCCAGGAAGTAGTTTCTGAGATATTCGCTTAAATAGAACAGCAAACTCACTTACTCACTACTTAAAGCTGGTTTTTGTGAACAAGTATTGCTTCATAACGCTCAAAACTTTGTCCTGTAGCATATCTGACATGCAGAATTCAATTAAAGTAAAAATCTCAAAATCCATGTTTTGGATGGATAGCACCTTTTTTGCGTGACAGGTCACATATGTAGCTTTTGTCTCCAAAACTGCGCTGTCATGTTTGCTTTTACCCAGCATTTAGTTCCTTTGACAAGTGTGGATGTATTTTTATCCCCCGCCACGATGTCATGGTTTTGGAGGCTGGCGGTGGCTTTGGGTGCTTTCTTTGTTGCTCTCGTCCGGGACGGTATTGTTTTGCCCACAATCGGATTCTTGGGCCAGCTGGCATCAATTGGGGGTGGCGCCCAAACTGTTTAAGCCCAAGTTCCGCCTCGCTGCCCTTGCTAGAGTGTCAGTGTAATGTTTGCACTATAGCCGGTAAGGTCTCTAATTAGAGAGTGGTTGAGGAATTTGTTGCAAAGAGGAAACTGCTAGTTAGCAAGGGAATCTTTCTCTCTGTTATTTCTCTCTCTGGGCACCGTCTGGTGCTAAATCATTTTATCTTTGTGTCTGAGATTATTCCCTTTCTTTTCATTCAGTCGAGCTCGCGTTGCTTCCTTACTGTTAATCAAACTGGATCTAGGTCCTTTGGAAGTACGAGTCTCCCTCTGATTTCTGTCTGTGTTTGTCTCTTATTTTGCTAAACTTCATTTCGTTCCGGCCACAGCATTTGGCGTCTCGAAAAACCAACCATCACACACGAAGTGCGACAGGGTTTACTGGATTAGGGACTGTCCGTCCATTCATTTGTGCATCTGTGCGTGTGTCCATCCGTCCGAGCCACAATGGGGACGAGATTTCTCTGAAACTGTCATACCAAGACGTGTGAAATTTTGCTTAATAAGCTACTCATGTTGAGTACTGAATTTTGGCCCTTGATGGTGGCAGGGGATATTGATGACACTGCCGTCTCGTCATTATTATACTACCTGCAAGACAGCTACTGATTGTGTGTATGAAATATAATTTCTATGCAGTTTTCAATTTCGGTTTGTAAGAGTGCATATAAAATTACCTCTCAATATGAATCTGGCAGCAAATTGACTTAGTTGGCAGTGCTGATGTCACAGAAAAATGGTTTCAAGTTTATATCTGGCCTGAGGCCTTTCTGTGTGGAGTTTGCATATTCTCTCCGTGTTAGAGTGGGCGTCTTCCCACGGCCCAAAAACATACAGTACTGCGCAAAGGTTTTAGGTACATTTAAAGCAATTTTGTAGGGCAAATATGCTTGCAAAAATGATATAATAAAAAAGTTATAATAACTAAGAAATATACTAAACAGAGTTGTAATTATAAACTATTATAAACTATATCAAACCAATATTTGGTGTAAGTACCTTTTGCCAAAAAATCTGGAACACTGTCCTGTTGCGCTGTAGTTTATGAGATGATTGGCTTTTTGCTTGTTCCAAGCGGAGTGGAAAACTTGCCACCGTTTTTCTGCAGACCGACTGTCTCACTTGCATCTGTAACCGCAGACAGCCACGATGATTTTGACATCTGGGCTCTGTCAAGACTATATTATCTGTATCAACTGTTTTTAATGAAATACCAACATTTATTTATAAAACTTTTTTTTTTATTTAGCATTTAAAATTTCAAATATACTTTTTATCTTGAGCGATGCAAATGTGGAAAACAAAAAAAACAGACATCTAAAGCCAGATTTGAGTTTTAAAAAAAATGTGGGGTGCCTCAGACTTTTTCGCAGTACTGTACATGCTCGGTTAATTGGAGAGTATAAATTTCGCTCAGATGTGAGTGTGTGAGTGAATGGAGTGTGAGCTCTGTGATGGATAGGTGAGCTGTCCAGGGTGTGTACTGCCCATAATTGGCTGTGAAAGGCTCCAGCATCTCAGCAACTGATGAGGAAAGAGCAATTTTGATAATGCATGGATGGAATTTCGTATTTGCAATTAAAAAATTAGTCAGTCTGTCTTATGTTTCAGTGGGCAAAGTGCACTGCTATTGTTTTTTGTGAGGAGACTAACTGTGTTTTTCTCCCGATCGTTAAGACTTTACAGTGTGTCTGTATAGAAAATGCTGCTTTTCCTGGCCGAAAGGTCCAATTTTTTGCAACAGTTAACTTGTCACCTTCTGAAAATTGGAAGAGTAATTCACACACGTCATTTTGGAAACTGAGTGCAGGCCATTTTCTGTTTTCTTGGAGAGATGCCCTGAGTATCCCCAAACTTCAGAGTGATAAAAGCAGACACTGAATTATCTTTTTTCCTGCTCACTGCATTCAATTGTTTTCGGTCAGATGAAATCATTTGGGATTGCTGGCAGAATTTGCTTTTTCGCGTTGTCCCAGACGTCTTGTAAAGTTCACACTGGAAAATGCGCAATGTGGTTAGCATATATTAGGAAACTGAAACAATGATCAACCAATTACAGGAGCTGTGATCGCTGTACAATTCACTGGATATCTGAGGCCTGACAGCTTTAATTTTCCTGCATTTAAATCCATATAGAATGTGTCATGTAGGCAAGACAGCCATTTGATAATCCGTTATAGTCTTCCATAAAGTCTAAGTTTTGAATAATATGACATTCACTCAGTATCTCAAATATTACATAACATTGGCTCAAGGGTCTTAAATCCTGCTTAGTAAGGGCTGATGGCATGAGGTATAACTCAGCATTCATATCAAGTGATAGACTTACACTATTAACACATCTACATTTATGCATCTGAAAATCATCTTCATCTGATTTTGAGGGGAAAACACAAATTTGCAGATACTGCAGAGCTTCAGGCCAAGGCTTGTTATGAAAAGTACTGCAATGCATTCGTTTTCCAGACACTTATCCTGCAAGACTTGCAAGTAAAAACAAAAGGTCACGCTTTAGATGAAGTTTTGCTCATAAAGGCTTTATGCAGCATGTATAATGCCTTCATAAATGAAGCTTAATGTCTTCATAAATCATACATAAGCAAATGTCATGCCTTGCACAGGGTGAAATAACACATCTTTATTAAGCAAATGATGCCAGATGTGATGTAACTGACACTTAACTGACAATGTCTCCCTTTATAGCATTTTGCCACTAGCTAAGTGACATTGTCAGTTACATCACATCTGGCATCACATGCTGAATGTGTTAGGATGTGTTATTTCACCCTGTACAAAGCATTACATTTGCTTATGTATGATTTGTGAAGACATAATGTCTTATTCATGAAGGCATTATACATGCTGCATAAAGCCTTTATGAGCAACACTTCATCTAAAGTGTGACCTAACAAGGAAACACATAATGCAGCACAAAATCTGTACTTAGAGCATACAGCAGGGCTATTCAACCTTTTCCCGAAAGGGCCGGCGCGGGTGCAGGCTTTCATTCCAACCAAGCACTTGCACACCAGACAGCACTATTAAACCCCAAGGCCTGTTTGCATGAAAGCGGAATAGGGACAGAATAGCCTATACCAGGTACAAATCAATGGTTTTACCACTGTTGCTATGCATGAAGTTGGTATAAATTAAACTGCGGTATAACTTTATATCTTGAATAGGGCGTCATATGCACACATATGGAATAGCTTAATCTGTGGTGTAAACACTGTGGATTTCCTGGTGTAACTTATACCAACCAAGGAGCCTGATTAGTAGAATCAGGTGTGTAAGTGCTTGGTTGGAATGAAAGCTGCACCCACACCGGCCCTTTCTGGATAACGTTGAATAGCTCTGGCATACAGTTTGTACCAGAGGTGGCCAATCATGGTCCTGGAGAGCTGCAGTGTCCACTGATTTTTATGCCCAACCTCGAAGTGGAGAGGGGATATAGGAAAGAGTGTTTTCCTTCCGTGTGTCCGTCTGTTTGTGTATCCGTCTGTCCGTTCCTCCATCAGTCAGTCCAGCCGCACGTCCATCTGTCTATTCTTCCGTCTGCGTCTGTCCGCGTGTCCTTTCGTCACACTTCTTTTCTGGGCCTAAACTTCCACACCACTTTACATTTTTCCATGTAATCTTATGTATATGGATACATCTTTATGATGTAGATGTGCCTTTCCATGCTTCCGCCTGTCCTGACCATCTGTGCATTCGTCTGTTGTGTTTACTTTCCTGGCCAGAACGCCATAACCGTGAAGAAAAATTTAACTATTTAATGCTTGTTGTTGTTACTCTGCACTTAACTGATCTACTACAGCAGATGATTACAGTGAAATCTCCTCACCTGGTTATATGGGTGTAAATTGGAACGGGTCGAATAAAAGGCAGCATTCCCAGCAGTTCTCCACGACCAGAGTTAGCCACTCCTGATATACTATACCCTGCTGAAAAAGTGATGTTATACTGAGACATTAACACTGAGATTATGCAGTTCCAGGGAGCAATGGTGAAATATTGCTTGCTTTTGAGTGGAAATACTCTTAAAGGCAACCGCACACAAGTAACAAAACCTTTCTTTCATTTGTCCTGCCCTGAGAAGATGGCAGCTGGGAGTCTGAGAGCATCTTATCGGAGTAATTTTGTGAGATATTTTCCCATAATCTTCATCCTACGACTGCTTTATTTGAGCGATCCATCAGCATTATGTGGAATTAAGTGGCACTGCAGCGAAGTGTAGCATTGTGACGGCGCAGTAGTTTCACGGAGCAAGGTTTTATTTGCTGCACACGAACAGCCATCTTCAAATTTGCCGGACAAAGTGATTAATACATTCTGACCCAAAGAGGGATGTCAGCATATTTATTCCTTGCAAATTTCATAGACATTTATTAAAGCGCTAGGCGTTCAGTGGAATAGGCCGACCTCCATCAGGGCTCACTGACTTTTAAGAAGGCTTTGAAAAGGGGCAGGAAATTACTGACTCAGCTATCACTGTTGGAAACCATTATAAGATTTGCTGTTGCGGAATATTACAGTGTGTGGTCCAGCGGTGTTAATAAGAGTACACAAGAGTTTGGAGCGGAGAAGAACATGAGGGAACAGGCAGTTGTTTTGAAAGATGAGCCATCTTTGCCCTCTTATTTTGTGAGTAGGCTGTCATAATGTGCAGCATATTTGCATTCAAATTGTATGAAATCACCCGTTATTGAATAATTGTGTTTATGTCCTCTGAAGTACGCAAGGAAAATTCATTTCAAGACCTCATATCATAAACAAGTCATTTATTGTACTTGTCTTTACATTTGCATTTGTTTTGTTATTATTATGACTATTATTATTATTATTATTATTATTATTATAAGCTTAGTTGCCCTCTGTTGTAATTCCAGTGAAACAAATCTGACATGAATATAGAAATTTTCAGACATTAAAATAAAAATGAAATATAGTTCTTTTAATGCCAGATAATTGCCTAGCAAGCCTGTAACAATAATTATTTTTGGTATGATTATGCGGGAACTTTGACTTTACACCAAATCTGGACAGGCTATCCATGTATTACCGTGAAGCTCTGCTGATTATTGTCAAATGAGTAGTTAAAAAAGACATTTCTGTTACACAGTAATTTGTCCCACATCGCCATTTCCTAGCACCAGTTCTGTTCTTTGTTTTTTGGTTTTTCCTTGGTGTCCCATGTGGTGGTAAAAATATCCCAAAAGGTTCAAAATTCAGAGTATTACTATAATCACAGTTCAACAGAGAGAACTCAGCTTCTTGAAGTTCTTGTGGCCCCTTAAAACTGCTGTAAGAATGTGGTGCTGAGAAGAAACAAAAAATCTCCCAAAAAACCAAGATAACAGAGCCCCTAGCAGGCCGACCTAGGCTGGCTAAATGAGCTAATCTTCCATGATGACCATTTTGGTAGTCAACCAATAAGCAGCTTCATTATATGAGCTGGCTTACTCTAGTTTATTCTGGAAATATCCAGGAATCCCGCCAACTTGGGCATCCACACGGACCTATATGTGATCTTCGAGCATCCCCGTAGGCCTAAAGAGTCATTTTTAATCCCAACCAAAAAAACGTGCCAAAAAGCCAATAAATTTGAGGGTTCGGACAAGTGGTGGTCAGTTGGTGTTGGGTCATTGATGAAGAATGAATGCTATGAGGTTAGCGCAGACCAGCCTGGGTTTTGTATTTCACTTTGAGCGACTTGCAATAAACCCGATGGCATCAGACTGTGGAGAATGTGTCCATTCCTTGAAGATAGATTTACAAGGGAGATTGGAACACTTGGTCCACAAGTGTTTTCCTACCCACATTACCCATTTATCAGTTCATTCATAGTTGTTGTCCTATCAGTGCTCTCACCTCCTCATTCCCTCCGTGTCACTCCCCGCACCTGATTCCTTGTTACTCTAGTGAATTTACAGTCTTTGTTTGGTGTTCTTTGCCGGATTGTCTTGTGCCTGCTTTGAGCTGGTCCTTACCTGTCTGTTCCAGCAGCTCCTCCAGTACCTGTGTCCTTGTCCCTGTGCTCCTGCGCCCTGCGTTTGTTTGTCTTTGCCCTGCTTCGGCTGCTCTCCTTCATTTTTGAATTGATCTACCTACCGGTTCTGACTACCGTCTGTTCTGTTCATCCTGCCTGCACTGCTTGCTCCTGGTTGCTGTGCTCTGACCCTCACCTGTCCATTGACTATGAGCTATCTGGCCGGCAATAATCTTCTGTGTACTGTACCTTGACTGTTGACTGTTGCATTTAATAGAATTGCTATAGGTCTGTATGTGGGTCCTGTGTTTCAAGCCTGATAAATGTTGCATTTACCTTTCTAGATGATAAGGTTCTTGAATTAAGAACAATGGCCCATTTTTGCTAGCAGCTATAATGGCGTTCCCACTACGTTCTTAATGAGACTTTGCCCGGCTTTTTGTTGGCCACGACCCAGCTACGCTTATTTTGTGCACGTTCAAAATGTGCGTGGGGAGAGCATGCCGCTTCCCGACCTTGGTGATCCCACCCCAACCAAACCACGCGCATGGAGATCCTCCCACGTTTGGTCCATGATTGGCCATGCTTTCGGCCACTTTTCCATCGTAGTAGAGGCGGCATCTATGTGTGAACGGGCCTTTAACAAAAATACCTTATCAGCAAGTCATATGGCAGCAACTCAATGCATTTAGGCATGTAGATACATGATCTGCTGAATTTCAAACCGAGCATCTGAAAGGGGACGAAGACTGATTTAAGAGACTTTGAACGTAGCATGTTTGTTTGTGCCACACGGGCATGTCTGAGTATTTCAGCAATTGCTGATCTACTGGGATTTTCATACACAACCATATCTAAGGTTTACAGAAAATGGTGTGATAAAAGAGAAAATATTCAATGAACCGCAGTTCTCTCTGAGAAAATGCCTTGTTGATACCAGAGATTAGAAGAGAATGATCAAACTGGTTCAAGCTGACAGAAAGACAAAAGTAATTCAAATAATGGCTTATTACAAGTGAGGTGTACAGAAGAACAAAGCTGAATGAACAATTCGTTGAACTTTGGAGCAAATTAGCTCCAGCAGGAGAAGACCACAACAGGTGGCACTCCTGCCAGCTAAGCGCAGGAAAGTGAGGCCCGCACAGGCTCACCAAAATTGGACAAAAGAAGATTGGAAAAACGTTGCCTGGTCTCACAAGCCTTGATTTCTGTCGCGACATTGGGATGGTAGGGTCAAAATTTGGTGTAAACAACATGAAAGTATGGATCCATCCTGCCTTGTATTAATGGTTCGGGCTGGTGGTGATGGTGTAATGGTTTGTGGGATATTTTCTTGGCACCCTTTGGTCCCCTTAGTACCAATTGAGCATCGTTTAAATGCCACAGCCTACAGCGGTATTGTTGCTGACCATATCCACTCCTTAATGACCACGGTGTACCCATCTTTTGATGGCTACTTCCAGCAGGATAACGCGCCATGTCACTAAGCTCAAATCATCTAAAACAGTTTTTTTTTTTAACATGACAATGAGTTCACTGTACTCAAATGGCCTCCACAGTCATCAGCTCTCAATCTAATAGAGCACCTTTGGGATGTGGTGGAACAGAAGATTTGTATCAAGGAGGGGCAGCTGAAAAATCTGAATCAACTGCTTGATGCTATCATGTCCATGTGGACCAAAATCTATGAGGAATGTTACCAGCACCTTGTTGAATCTATGCCACAAAGAATTAAGGCAACTCTGAATACAAAAAGGGGCCAACCTGGTACTAGCAAGGTGTAATTAATGAAGTGACCAATGATTTTATTTTGCAAGCTGCTGAAAGGGAGTTTTGGATGGCTAATTTGTGGATCTTTACTTGTGGCAGGCTTGCCAGCTGTAGTTATTCACTGTTTAACCTCTGACCTCACAAGAGTCCTTCGTCTTTATCAGCGGCAGAATTCTGATGTAGAATGACATTCAACAATGATCAGTTCCAGGAAAAAGCTGGGCTGTTTTTGTAAAAAAAAAAAAAAAAGAGCGAGCAGAAAATGTAAATTCGGATGGCATTGTTTTTACTGCAAATTGACAGCAATGGACACAAAAACTCTTACTTTGAATTTCAACAGAAAAAAGCCCAAAAAAAAAAAAAAAAAAAACGCACTTCACAGTGTTAAAGTTCAAGGCCATGACGCGTCACAGGACTTCCTCATTCACAGAATCACGATGGAAGCGGTCAGTGGGTCTTGAAAATTCCCTTTTCCCCTCGGAGCACATAAAAGCTATTGCCCCAGAACCGAGATTACGGCACCATGCTGCAGGTGGTGCTGAGATTCACATGAGAGTTTGCGAGAGTCTCTGACTCAGGGACCGCGAAAGATTCTGCCGATCTTTTCCCACAAACAGACTCCCCGCATGTGGCCATGTTGACAGACCTTTTTAACCCATGCATTCCCTGGAAAGCTTTATTTTCTTAGGCTGTTTTTGAAACTCTAATTCGGTCATGCTGATGAAATTTAGGTTGAGAAAAAAAAAACTGTACCATCAGTTTCGAGGAGGTTATTTTTAATATTCTGAATAATTTGTAGATGCCTTAAAAATGGAAGTGTAAATGAGTTTAAAGCGGCATTCAGACGACCTTCAACAAGCGGGGATGTCAGCCGCAATCTCATTAAAAAAATAGAAATTCCAGGAGCAGATATTCCAAACCTTATTCCTAACTCCCAGTTGGCCGCCTGAAAGATGAAAGCGTTTGAACCTCATCGAGCTGCAGGATCACGTGGGCTTCTGGTGTGAGAGACTCAGCATCCTGAAACAGGAAATGTCTATATATAGCTCATCACAATAGCAGTCATTCCCTAAGTCTATAGAATCGACCGTCTGACTTTTGGCATCAGAGCTCCTTATTTGATTTGGACATTGCTGTGGTGGGCTTGGCTTTCTTGTGGAAAGTGCCCTTCCTGGTCAAATCTACTGGCAACAGCGAACAGGGAAGGATGCAGCACGGAATGTGATTGAAGGTTTCCCATTGAATCTGGCCATTCCCACATTGCTGCACTGCAAAAAAATCTTATTGAGCATTCTAATCTTGTAATAAGAGTTAAGATTCTTATTTCCTATCTCAGTAAGACAAAAAGTGGCCAATAAGGTGAGATAATTTGACTCTTTTTTGGATTTGCCTATGGAATAAGAATATATCACTTGTCAAGCACATGGCAACTGAAAATTAGGTCATACTTTCTACTATAGAGGGAAAAATTTGGATGTTAGGTCTCATAATAAGATTAATAGGCTAGTTAAGACTGGCATTTTTTGAAGTGTAACTCCCCCAACCACTTTTTGACTTTGAAAAAAATCTTAATTAATTAAATCCCACATCTGACTAATAGGTACGCAAGTGACCATATTGGGACTGATGACAGTTTTCCATGCAGGCTGCCATGCCTGAATTAATGATGCTGTGAGTCTCTACACCCTTTACCCTGCAAAAAATGTTCTATAGGACTTCTATGGAATTCTATAGAACTCTATAGAACATCAATGGAACTCCATAGAACATTTTAGCAAAACAGCATGTTCTATAGGATTTTCCGTGTTTTCTGTAGGAATTAGCTAGAAACCTATAGAGCATCTCTATGGAAAAGAAAGTCCTATAAGATTATTGTTGTTCTATAAGACCTATGTATAGAACACCCTAGTAGAAAAACCTGTTCTACAGGACTTTGATGGTCTTTAGGACCTTCTAATTGAACAAATGCTTAATGGGAAAGACATCTTACATAAGGGTTAAATTTTAAAAAATCTTATGAATCCTTTCTATGCTCTGTTGAAGGGTCAATTTCCCTTATGCATACCTGGGTTCTAGGAGTGAGAAACCGGACTAATGGTATTAAAATATACAATATGCAGTGATATCCATGATACTGAAGTAGCAAGGAAATTATGTCCCTTTTAACTTAAAGGTGTGCTTAAGCACATGAGGTACCAGGCACATACCAACTCATTGATTCTGTGTTGTGATTCTGTTTTTCCCATGCCATGTGTTCTGATTCTGCCATGTGTTCTGATTCTCCCATGTGTTCTGATTCTGCCATGCCTTATGATGATGATTCTGCTTTGCCATGTTTCTGACTGACAATTGTGTATTTGGATTATTTGCTTATGTCTGACCACTCTCTAGATTATGTTTTGTGATTTGGATATTTTAGTATTCATGCTTTGTTATTTTCCATGTTTTAGTTTTGACCACAGTTTATTCCATGCCATGTCTGATTTTCCATGCATTGCACTTCGTTTCCCCCTGTCTTGTCATTAGTCTTGCTCACAGCCCCAGTATGCGTCTCACTCCTTCGGGTGATTTAATGGTTTCTGGGTTTCAATCTTCCCTCTCAATCTCATGTTCTTCCTTCTCCTTGCTTTTGCTATATCACTAACACCTACTAACAGTTTGTTATTTTCGCTAATTTACTAACCAACACTAACATTGTATATTTGACTAACTTACTAACGAGCACTCGGGATTGTATAGCTGCACTTACTAATTGACTTACGACCTCTCAGCATTCGCCCTATTCTAGTCTCCGCCTCTTGCTTTCGCTCATTCTACTTTGCTGTGTTTCTTGCAGACTCTCTGCACCTGTCTTATCTCTGTTCTGCCTCTCACTCTGCGCACTTAGAAATCCCTCACCGGATCCGTAGTTCTGTCTATAGGCTGTCCCCTGATCCTTGTCCGCGTTTTAGCTTTTGCCAATTTCATGTGATTAGTTTCCACCCAATGTGTCTCTTCCTTGTTATTCAGTCTCGTTGCTTGCACCTGTGTTCCATTACAATGTGACCTCCCGGAAATGTATATCAGATGTCTGTTCTCAGCACTTCCTTGTCAGATCGTTCTCCTTTGCTTATCTGTGCCACGTTCATTCCGCCTTGTACCCATTGTGATTGTCTTTCTGACTGGACCGTCCTTGACTACCGAGTTTTGCCTACTCCCTGTACTTTGCCGCCTTCGTGTGTTTGAACCTTTATTTGTCTGACCGTGATTGGTGCCCTGTTTATGATTCTGGATTTCGCCCCTTGGATTCTGATTTTGGATTGTGGACTTTGTACCGTTGCCTGCTCTGTTGGGGGGTCTTCCCCTTCAGAAATAAAGCCTCCCTCTTGTATTTTACTGGTTCTTGCACTTCATTCATTCGTAAAACCTCACTTTCTCTGATCAGACGATTGATTGAATGACTGACCACACAACTTAGCAGTATTTCAGTAACGGAAGACCTCTTTCCATTTCCTCGGCAGCAATTTAAAAATATAAATGTAAGACATTACAACTTCATTATGCTATAATGGAAAACACGTGCTCCTCTTTTGCTTACGAAGACAGAATTAAATTGAGAGTCTGACCTTTTGAACTTTTCACCTTAATTTAAAAATTCAACCAAATTATTCCTTTCTATTCACATGCATGTGATTGCAGATTATATACAGATTTAGAACGAATTTGAATGGTTAAAGCACCGCATTGCAGCGCAGAAGTGTCTGGGTTCGAGCCCTGGTCAGAGTAGCACACTCATTGTGCTACAGGAATGCAAGTTGGGAAAGAATTTCTGGGAAATGTAAAATAAAATGGTTGCTTTGTTTGTGGTTGCCATCCCAATTCAGGTGGGATTGAAGATGCTAAACTGGAGGATTTTCTGTGGAACTATTTTCTGTAGGACTTGAGGTACTAAAGGTCTATAGAATTCTATTGAACTGTCCTATAGGATTTCTATAGGACATTTTTGTATCAACCATTGTCTGACATTGAGAATGCTGTGAAACTGGCTAGAATTGCTCACTGGAAGGGAGCAGACCCCACACAGGGTCCACAACGCTTCTGGTGCGAGTAAAATAATGCAGTGTTTCTGAGGAGTGACAAACTCCACACCAGGAGGTCCACTGTTTCTGCTGGTTTGTAGTGCGTGTTGCTAAAAGTGATCATACAAGTCAATTATTATCTGAAAAGTCCAGTCACCTCATTCTCAAGGCAATAACCTTTCCAACTGAGAGGAAGCCGCTAAAGTCTGCAGACGCTGCTGCCCTGCGAGACGAGAACTTCATTCCTGTAGTGTAAATATAATGCAATTAATTAAGGAATTAACTGTATATCAGATGTTGGATTACAAAACCGTTCTCAGAATGAACAGATGAATGGAGATTTAACAAGCACCACTTGGTCTTTGGATTAATTGAAGTCTGAGATCAGTGGTTTCCAAACTTGGTCCTGAACCCCCCCCCACCCCCCCACCCCCCCCCGTATGCTGTTGTTTGTACCCAACTAAGGGGCAGAGGGCCATTGTCGTCCCCTTCACAGACAGGCGGGCGAACAGGCGGGTAAATTTTGTCCGGACCATTTCTCTGTCACCACATGGGGTAGGAACTCGATTTTGCATATGTGGACTTGGCTTGGTGGATAGGCGTGCCTAGTTGAGGTTTCATATCCGAATGACCTTTGACCTTGGCTCAGTGACCGTCACCTTTAAAGCACAGTCTGAGCCATTTTTCTCAAACCGCTTGGGTTAGAAACTTGATTTTGCATATCTGGACTTGCAGTGGTGGGTATACACGCCTCGTCCAGGTTTTGTACCACAATGACCTTTCACTCTGGCTCAAACACCTTCACCTTTGATTCAGTGTGTTTTTATTTATTTTTATTTTGCTATTCAGGATCTTGACGAGCTGTTAATTCATCTGAATTTGGTACATTTATATTTAGAGCGGTAATTTATTTTCTTAAGACATACAGTATGCATACATGCGGTGAAGAATAAATTCCATATCCACTTTGTGATATATTAGTAATATGCATAAACAGAAGAGAAACAAATTGCCCAATGTAAACTATCAATGGATTCCTAATTGGTGAAACTGGACACATGGTTACAAAACGAACAATTTATCATACAACTAAATGATGAACTTGTCAAACCTGTTTTGTGTTGTTCTTGTCAGACCCCTTAGCACCTGTTTTCGGCAACCTAATGTGGTGCTTACTGATTTTCTCGGTGTCAAATTTAATTTGTTTAAAACTGTTATCTGAAATTGCTTGCTACATAGGAAAAAAATATGTTCAAGATGGGTATTCTTCACGGCACACGAGGATATTTCCATTAAAATTTGGCTTAAGACAGCTTTAAACACAAAATGCACCTAACGAGGACAAATTAACTGCTTATTAAAATCCTACGATGGTCATTATGGTAGGGACGAAAACTTGCGTACACAGGGAGGCCCCAGGGCCGAGGTCGGGAACCCTGTTCCGGATCACTGAGTTATTTTAAAAACAGGACTCCAAGAAAATCTTTGAAGGGTCATTGATGACAGAGGACAGAGGCTGAGTGTAAGTCTCGAGTTGGGGATCATAGGTGCCGTTCCATGCAGGATATTCCCATACTCAACGGCTTCTGAAGTCACCACTCCTGCTCCATTCAGACTCTCCGGATCCCACCACAGACTCATCCCTCTCTCAGCCAAATCGTATCTACCCTGCAGACTGAATCCCTGTCATTACAGCCAGCAGGGCCCCAAGCAAACGCACTCCCGTTCCCACTTATAATCACCTTAACGCTCCACTTTCCACGTCAAAAGCACCTCCTGTCTGCAGCTCTATTTCTCTGTTGGTTTTTCCACGCAAACCCTCCTGTGCTAAATGTGTTTTGCATTATTTGCATGTACGGCAGAATCATTACCCAGTGTGATGCTAATTTATTCAAACCCATTATATGCGGTGTCAAGAAAAAAAAAAACCCTTCTTATTTCCCCCATTTTCCCTTATTTTTTTTAACAAAAAAAAAAAAAAAACAACATGAGTAGGGGCAAATACTTTCTTATGCCACACGTGTGCAAATGTTTGATGGGCAGATGCATATTAACAATACACTTCATTTTGATCAGGCGGAACGTGATGTAATATATAATTAAAGCTGATCTATGCATGGGAAGTTATATTCTATAAGATTATCAATGGCAAATAATTCTTGTAAAGTCACTGTGAAGAATCAGTGAATATTCCAGTACAGATATGAAGAATTCAGAAAAACATGTTAAGCAACAGTGACTGCGCAGTTGCTTAAGTATATAATCACTAAATCTAATTGTTGGCTGCAGATTGATTTTGTTTTCTTTTTCCTTTTGTTACTGCAGTGATGACAAGTGACTTTTCAGGTAAGAATTATAAAACTATGCCAGTCGAGGCTGCACTGATCCTGTTTTTGTCGCTTCATTGAGTCCGCTGTGCAAGAGAAACTGCTGCATTTTGTTCGGCTTTTTTCAACAATATAATACCATTATGGAATGTGTCCTACAAGAATTTCAGCACAACATTCTCATGCAGCATTTTTGCATTTATATTCATGTGACTGTGTACTTCTTATGCGCTGTTCTGTGATTCAATTAAAATTGTATGGTGCTTTTCCCATCTGTTTTGACTTATAGTTTTGAGTGAGATCACTTACTTACAAACTTTGTAATCATAACACTGGCAGGGCTGTAGCTAAGGATTTGGGGCCCCATTGAAAAGTAATGCTCTCGGATCCCCATCCAATTGAATTTTTTGAGGGGGGGTCCCCAGCTATGGGGCCTCTAGAATGCTTCCCCTTCACCCCCGTTAGAGAGGCCGCAGTAGCTATACCTCTATAGAATATTTCACTGTTTTTGTCACATGACGCAGTTTGCATCTCTTGCTGAACGTGACTCAGCCACAGGGAGCACAACGCTGGAGGAGGAGGCGAGGCCTCGGGGAGGGCACTGCAACGAATCGGCTCTACTGGTCCAGATGGATCACTGCGCCAACCAATTCCAGGCCGACATGGCGCAGATCGACCCGCAGGACTGGTGCAACATCACGCATTTCATTAGGTAAATTCGACAGGTTTTCACCCAGCACTAAACGCAACACAGCTCTGTACGGTGGCGAGACAGATCGGCATTCTCCTCCAACTGATCGCGTGCAGCGGTCTCACGGCGCTTCGAGTAAATCGACTGCTTCTGGCCTATTTCTCACGGTCGACTCGGGATGGGCGATTGCTGATTGGCATTTTCATTTGATGCCGCAGGGGATTTCTGGACTCTTATCTGAATTTCCGGCGCTATTCTGAGTAATCAGGTATCTAAGGACCTCCAGCATTACGTGATTCATGATCCCAGAGGCACAGCTACTGCTGTGGATGTTTAGCGCCTCCTCCAGGGCATGGATTTGACCCTTTACTGATTACAAACTACCCCTGCACTCCCCCCTCCCCTCCCCCCAAAAAAAGCACTATAAATAGAGAATAGAAATTCTCAGCAGTGCGTAAATTTCAACATAAAGCCATCATAGCTAATTACACCGAGGGCCAGTGTTAAGGAATGGGTCAGGTGGACACCAGGGGCGGGATCCAGGAGGTTTATTTGGGAACCCAGACACGGGAAAATGCGGCACACAGGCCGAAAAGAAACACCGCGCACATGCGCTGAACCAAGAGAACTTAGGTACTCTGCCCAGGGCAGGGAAAAAACTGAAATACACACTCAACGAGTGGCTCGAAATAAATAACAAAACAAGCTGGCGAAAATGACGGACTAAGACAAAGGAGAACACCGAGCTTGAAAAACAACAGAAATGCTTGGGGTGCTCGGGAACAGAGATTCTCGATGTCGCTCAGGTTCAGATAACGCTTGTGTGTCTGAAGCGAAGTCCGGTCTGACATCTCTACCCTCTTCCCAGAATAAATACACCAGGGAGGAGGTGGGGAAAGGCAGGCATCCTCAAGGGGAAACAGAAACACATGGGATTAATAAACAAATTCACGAGGACCGGGTAACAATAAAGACTCGAGACAAGACGCCAAGACGATCAATCAAACTAGACAGTTTAGATTAAGGTAATCTAAACGTGACAAGTCAAAAGAACCACAAGAACAGCAAAGAAAAGAATAGCTTTAAACATAGTTAATCAGGGAAAGCTTCAGGCAGAATCTACTTAAAGCCAGAAACGCACACACTCGCTACTGAGTTAATTAGGTTAGTAACTACGCGATGAAATATTTAGACACCCTTAAGTGCTGGTTAGTACGGTTAGTAATGGCCCTATCAGAGAAAGCATTCTCTCAGAGTTTTCAGAGAACACGTTCACTCAGAGTTTTGCGAGACCCAGAATTAAGCACAGGTGGAAGCAATGAATGAAATACCAAAGCCGAAACCGAAAGAGGAAACGTGATTGGACAATGAGACTCAGGGATGCAGGCTCGACATCAGAGGAACCAGGCAAGGGGGAATAGGGGGTCAGGCCGCGGGAATGGAGCTGAAACACAAACCAAGAGAGACACGGGGAAAAACGCACCAGCACACAGGACAGAATCATAACAGCCGGATTCACTAGGATCCAGGAACACGGCCAACAGATAATCAGGGTGTGGATTTTGTGCGGAACATTGCCCGTGCTATCGGTTTTGCGTGTGTGTTTTTGCATTTATTATAGGGTTTTGCATGTGCAAGAAGTCTTCGCAAATCTGGTCCAAGTGTGAACAAGTCTGACACCAAACATAAGAAGGAATGAGATGCTGCAGAAAGCGAGCGCAATGCTAATATTTTCTCAGAAAAGTGGGGTCGTTTGGCTTCAGCGCACAGTAGAACCCTGCTTGACTCTTTATTGTACTGTCGATAGCAGGCAACAACGGTAGCAGAAGGAGGCATTTTGCATAACAAAGAACTCTTGAACTAAGTATGGTGCCTCTGTGGAATTGTAGGATTTCTTTCTGAAACATTTTTTTTTATGTGAGAGACTGTTCAGGTGAATTAGCTGTTTTCACATGCCTGGCTTAGTGTACTGGTTCTATAAATACACTGTATTATTCCTAATAGGCCAACTGGGAATACATGTGATAAATACATCAAAATTGAATCTGGAGGGGAACTGGAATGAAGCCTTACCATTTGCTCCAGTAATAAGGAATTTCATTGGCCGTATCCATACAGCTACACTCATACAGCATGACACTCACAGCTGAAACCGATGTGTTCCCAGGCTATAAAAATGCGCTGAATTTCCCAAAAAGCCTACTTTTTCAACTGATAAGTTATCTTTGCATCTGTTGAATATCCTGCCTCCCCTGGTATGAAGAGTTTATGCTCTGCTATTCAGTTTCATAGATACAGAACTTTAGATAATGTCGAGAGGGTATTTACACTGTTGTAAAATATTGCTGCCATTATTCTATGCTTCTTAAGTTATGTATTCCTTTCTTTTGATCTAAAGTAAACATGCTGCCAAGATATTAATTTACAAAGATAAGGATCCAGCCTCTTCCAAATAGCCAAGCATGCTTCATATTCCACTGTGTTGTTTAATGTTCATTTTTAACTCACATCCTATTTTCCATGAACTCCCCACACGTGAAGCCCATCGTTTGTTTCGTTGTACATTGTTTGAAACACGTCCTTGCAATTCAGCAGGATACATATGGGACCGTTGGAAACCTTGGGATCTCCTCTAGATTTTAAAATTGGCGTGAAGTTCCAAAGGATTGTATACAGCAGCTGCATTTGATGGACCTGGTTTCATGGGGTAAACAAAATAACTTCTCATTTCTTAAAAAAACATGCCAAAAGATGTATCTCATGGACGTTGAAAAGGTGTTACAGCGTTTCAAGAGGGGGAAATTATTGGCCAGCACCAAGCAGAGAAAACAGAGTAGAAGATTGCTGAAATCTCTGGAATTGGGTCATAAACTGTCCAAAAAATGTATTCAAACCTGGAAGGATAGCTGTGTACTGTCAACTTCATTAAAAGAAATGGGTTGGAGAAAAATCATTGCTGATCCAGAGTGGAGATCATTAAAATGCTTAGTGAAGTCTCACCTTAAAAAAAAAAAATAAAAAATTGTACGGTAGAACTCACGGCTATGCTTAATTATGAAGGTAAGAGCATTTCCACAGTCACAATACAACAAGAACTTGGAAGATTTGGGCTACAGCTGCCTGGCCACAAGGAAGCCACGTGTTAGTGAGGCTAATTGTGGAAAAATGAGTTCAGTTTGCGAGGGAGCAATAAGATTTGACTGAGGAGCAATGGGAAACGGTCATGAGGTTTATTGAGTCCAGATTTACCGTGTTCTAGAGCGATGGGTACATCAGGGCTAGAAAGGAAGCCCATAAAGCGATGGACCCATCACGAATAGTGCCCATTGTACAAGCTCTGGAGGCAGTGTTACGATCTGGGGTTGCTCCTGTTGGTCAGGTCAAGGATCAGCAGTGTTCTGCAGCAATACAATTAATTCAGCAGATTACCTGCATATACTGAATGACCAGGAAACAATCAATTAGCCCTTTATTTCCTGATGATGTCAGAGGCATATTCTAAGCTGTCAATGCCGAGATTCATTCGGCTCAAATGGTAAAAGAGTGGTTCACTGAGTACTCGAGTACGAGGAATCATTTTTATGCCCCCGCCCACTAAAGAGGAAAGGGGGCGTTATGTCGACACCATGTCCGTCCGTCGTCCATCCGTCATCCGTCCGTCGTCCGTAAACTTTTCGTTTCCGTGAGATAACTATAGAATCCCTCATCCGATTGATGCCATTTCTTAATGGCATATTGGGAGTGGCTAAAGGAAGGTTCCTTTCGAAAACCAGCGGGGTGCGATATTCAATATGGCCGCCACAGCAGTCATCTCGATATGCCCTTGATCAACATACAGGCGGGGGCATATGCCACGCTCTGCCTTGCTCTTGTCACACATGAATTGACCACCTCAGAGTCCAGACCTTAACCAACTGAAAGTCTTTGGGATGTGCTGGAGAGAACTTAACAGAGTGGTTTCACTCACTCATCATTGATACAATCTCTCAACCCAAAATGAATGCAAATCTGGTCAGAAATAAATGTTTTAACATTGATAAGGAGTGAGAAAACAGTACCATTACAAATGTGCGCTGTGATCAAAGCTGAAAGAGATTCAGCAAAAAATTACAGTGCGCAACGTTTTTTTTTTGAAGAGACACTGTATTTGGCATTCAATGCGGGTTTGCATTTATCCAATTCCCAACCAATTTTTTTAAATTCCCAATTAAACACAGCCACTGGCAAATATAAATGCAAACCCCACTGCCAATTTATGAGAGTAAACAATGATTGAAAAAAAATGTTGCTGAGAAATTTTCAGAAATATGATTATTATTTTCGTCAACTTTGAGATGAGCTCCCTAACGGACAGAGGTGGTTTGCCAGGCTTTAGAAGGAAGTTCAACCATATAGCAACATATGATATTGTTTAAAGTCAATATTTCTTAGCTGATTATACTTCTTAAACCAACCAACAGCACACTCATCAATTTTAAAATTTGAACCTTGAACTGTTCCCAAAGAACGGAGGAAAACATCACTATGGTCTGAGAAAACCAATTTATACATACAAAAAAACAAAAAACGATTGTCTCAATCCATGTTTGCAAATTATCACTGAAACATGGTTGGAGGTTATGACATCACATTATGGTGGGGGAGTGGTTGGGCACCATCAGTTCATGGAATAAGACTTCAATGGTTTCCTGCTGAGTCATCCGGAGTGATACCAGAGATGCCTCTGCCTCATCGGCTCCATCCAAACCGTTTATCTTTTACCCTTAGCTTGGGTTGTGTGATCGCATACTATCAATTTGAAAGTTCTACACTGAATATTTTATTAATGTTGTAACGACCTCTGCAGGCGATTATAACTGCTGGAACTCTAGAAAATTCACTAAGAAACATGCCAAGCTGTCAACAAACCTTCTCTGCAAGGGATTAATTAAGACAAGAGAGAAGATTTAGTGTTAGGTACCAGACATTGTTCAGTAAATGCTTTTTAAGGACCTGCACTTTGATGTCTGCTTTGTGCGTCTGATTAGATTCTGCCTGAGAAAGTGTGTGGCACTGTTGCTGAATGGTTGAACGAAACTATTGCAGTAAAGTTGAGCTTGTTCTGATTTATGAGTTAAAGTAATGATAACAGTTGGAGGTGAATCCATGAGTTGACTCATGACATTTGATAAAATGCAGAGCTTTGCAGTATTAATTTAGGTTCATTCCTTTATTCGGCAACACTAATTTTATAAGTTTATTTAACTTATTTTATTTTATAAAGTATTCTTATTGTATTCTATAAAATTAGGTAAAGTGTACAGAATTATTCTATAAACTTAGAAATGTATTACGCTTTCGACGATCCCTGAGGGTATGATTGAAAATCTGTTGGACGACCAAGAAGAGCTGCGCTTGCGGTAATGAAATTAAGCTTGACAATGGGGATGGCTGGATGATTCTGGATCGCTGTGTGACAGAGCAGCCAGCAGCTCGTGTTTCAAATCTTGATTGCGGCAGAGCCAACCGCGGATGACAGGCCAGTTAATGTTTTCCTATAGGAAGGCCAGGATTTGTCATGCGAGAACATCTCCAGCTTGGCACAGCGAGTTAATCATGAAGCTAGCTTATTGTGAGCTCTGAAAAAAATATAAAGTCCAGAGGCATTTTGTTCAGTTGCAGAATATTGAGGTTAATATACAGTACAGTACGTATGGAAATGAACATCAGCATTGTTTGGATCCAGCTTCGGTACGCCTGAATTTGAATAGCAAATGTGTCGCAAATCTCCTTCAATGAATACATTTTCATTTTTACTTCATATCCTACTGGTGTGTCGATAATGCCATTTTCATATCTGCATAATTGGATCTCTGTGTGGGCATTTCCAGAAAAAAGGAAGAAATTAAGAGAATATGA
Organism: Gymnothorax reevesii; assembly: GCA_029721435.1. Lineage (NCBI taxonomy): Eukaryota > Metazoa > Chordata > Actinopteri > Anguilliformes > Muraenidae > Gymnothorax > Gymnothorax reevesii. Next base: position 22,568,223 of record CM056577.1, on the reverse strand, counting down.
GCAAAAATGAGCCTTTTCTTAGTCAATGGTAATTGAAGTCAAAAATCATTTTTGTCCGCATCTAAATTTTGATTATTCCATAACTGCTGAGCTTCCTTAGAATTTTGTCCTGTTCTATGATTAACAGTTTTATTATAATGTTTTCCACGTGTTTAAATAGAACTACACTGACAGATTATTAGCTGTGCTCCCTGCTATGTTATTACTCTGGATAAATCCAGCCACTGCGATTTGTCTTCATGCTAATGAGATGATGTACGGCAGTGAGATGGGATTCAGTGTGTTGGCATCCACAGTCAGCGGAGTTATTGAACCAATTTGATTTTATGGTAATACCGCAGCTTGGGGCTGCAGAGCTGCTGGACGGACTGTGGAGTAAAGTCTGGCACGGTTTTCATGAATACTGCTTAAGGAATGTATCACCCTGACCTATTTGCCCTCCCTGCTGAACAGGCATCCATCTTGTAGGTCGAAGTTGGAGTTCCCACATGAAAGCAAGGCCGAACTGTACTCTCTAACTGATGAATGAGTATGAAAGGGAGTGAGCGGGCTAGAGGCTTCACAAGGGGAAAACTAATTTATGGGAGACTTTAGGAGAGCATTTCCTAAGGAAAGAGTACAGTCTGGACCTTTTGTGTTTTCCTCTCTCTTATTTTGAAATTGGGGCAACCAGAGAGGGTTAGTTGACCAATGAAGCTTCAGAAAGTTTAACTCCATCCCAGTATTTTCTTCTGATCGATCTGGATCTGCTACAAGCCAGGCTTAATTTGTTTGTCAGGAACCAGAGCTTGATTGACTTGTGAGAAACAATCATGACTTCTGGAGTTCAAACCCTGGTTAATTTCAGATCGACATGGGGGCAGAGCTTGGAAAGTTCCATGGTGGGGGATCATATCCCTGAACACACCAGTTATATGTGGGTTTTATTCATTGCCTGAATTTAGCCATCCCTATTTACTGAACTATACTGTCCTCACCAACCGAACGTTTTAAACTAGCTCTTTTCTTATCTGTGGGGCCAGCTGTTTTTAGCACTATCCCAAACAAGGCAAATTTCATGAATCCTTGGTTGGTCCTGCTGATTGACGGGCATTATACATTTTGGCCCTGGAAAAATAAACATACATGTGAATTGTAAAGTATTGGAAAGTTGAACTAGAGTTGTCTATCAGCCGGTGGTTCCCAAACGCAGTTCTTAGGATCACTCTGCATGCAGGTTTTTACTCCAACCACTATTGCAAACCAAAATTTACAAAGCGGTTTATTTTTCTCAATTATTAGCTTTTCAGATGAGAGGGAGGTTTCGTCGTCTTAACCATGTTTTGGCAGAAACGGTTATCAATTCCATGATGTTTGAAACCCCAGTGTTCATATTATGTTTATGTTTTGATATTTCGAGTAACTGCATTGGTAGTGGCTCCATGGCTGTTTCTCAAAATGTAGGCCGCATTTCTAGGCTGCTTTGTCATTGCTGCCTGTTCCATTGTGAATGCACCTTTGAACACAGCCAAGAAATACAACCTGATATCAAAAAGAATTGCCAAATCATTTACTTTCCTTTTCCTTTTTAGTAATTCCGTCAAGGCAAGATGAAGGCTGCATTTCTTGGCTGTATACGACGGCGCCCTCACGATGGTACAGTCTGTGACGATGTTGCAGCCAAGAAATGCAGCCTTCGCTTTGAGAAGCCGCCTATGTTTTAACTGAACAAATTCAAGTCTGTGGTGGAGCCACAAGCTGCTAATGAGGTATGTGAACACAGGTGTTTCAGATACCTGTATGTATTTTACACTAAACAGGTTTGACTCATTATAATTAGCTTTATCTCTCAATCCTTTATTACTTAATAAAAATTTCTTTTTGTGTCTATGAGTCCACAATGTCATCAATAACAAATTCCCCTCTCTTATACTGTGTCATTTCTAATTCAACATAATAAATCTGGACTTACAGCGCCCTCCATAATTATTGGCACGCCTGGTTAAGATGTGCTAAAAGCCTTAAAATTAATTACATTTTTATTGAAGCATACTCACACTGAAAATTGTAACCTTCAACTCAAGTGAATTTTAAGGGGGAAAAAAAAAATCCCTAAGAAATAATTTTTTTTCATAAAATCACCTATTCCACAATTATTGGCACCCCTAACAATAACAATAATATATGTAACTGAAGTATTTCTGTCATTTCTACAGTAGTTTACAAAGTTGATCAGAGTATCTGGGAACATTTAATTAGTAAATCACCACTTCCTGTTTCCCTGGGGTATAAATATGATGTGACACAGAGGCCATTTCTCTTATCCACTCTTCAACATGGGAAAGACAAAGGAACACACCAGTCAAGTAAGGCAGATGTGTGTCGACCTTCACAAGTCAGGTCTATCTACTGTCAGAGGAATCATTAAGTTAATAACAACTGGAACAGTGGTAAACAAGCCTGGACGAGGAGGCAAGTGTGATGTAACGCTCAGGAACCAGTCGCGAGAACCAAGCAATGCAGAAGATGGGATTTTATTAACTGAGGGGGTAAACCCCTGCTGGGCAGAAGGCAACAGTACAAAGTTTACAATCCAAAAATCACAATCCAGTAGGGCAGAATCCGAGTCGTAAACCAGGGAAGCAATCGCAGTACTCGTAGTCAGGCAGAAAAAGGGTTTGATAAAAAGATGCAGACAGAATTCCAAAACAGAGCCAAAAATCGAAAATCAGCGACTGTCCAGTCAGAAAAGAATCACAAAGAATATGAGGCGAAAACAAGCATGGCACAGGCAAACCAAGAGAAATGTTCTGACAAGAAACTGCTGTGAGAAGACTGCTAAAAAACACACACGGGAAGTCACATGCCGTACATAAATCAGGGGTAGAGAATCAGACTAATTACAAAGGAGCAAACATGAGGAAGAACCTAATCACATGAAATAGGAAAAAGCCAAAACGCGGACAGGGATCATGAGACAGCCTATTGACAAAACATACAGCTACAGTTAGGGATTTCTCACGTGCTCAGATAATGAGAGGAAGAACAGAGTTGAGCAGGTGCGGAGGATCCGCTGAAACGCAGCAAAGAAAAATAAATGAAGGCAAGAGGCGGAGACTAGAACAGGGCGAGTGCTGAGAGCTTGTTAATCAATTAGTAAGGTGCAGCTATACAATCCCTAGTGCTCGTTAGTAAGTTAGAATTATGTACAATGTTTGTCTATGTCAGTAACTTTAACGAAAACAACAAACTGCTAGTATTGGTTAGTAATATAGAAAAGCAAGGGGAAGGAAGCAAACAAGATAGAAGTAATGGTTGGAAACCCAGAAACCATGAAATCACCTAAACATGTGACACGCAGTACTTGGGAAAAGAGCTGTAGCTCAACACAAGACCAGACAGGGGGAGACAAAGTGCAATGCAGGGCAAGAGCAAAAACATGGACCGGAAAGATAACAGAAATGTGGATACTGGCAGAAATACAACACATGGTAACAACAAAAACATGGCATGGAACTAGACTAAGGCAAAACATGAGCAGAACATGACAGAATCATAACAGCAAGGTTATTTTGCCACCACACACAGTGAGGAAGATGGTAAAAGAAATAAAAAGTTCTCCAAAGCTCACTGTTAAAGAATTGCAACAAATGGTAGCATCTTGGGGTCACAAAGTCTCCAAAACCACCATCAGGCGCTATGTACATGCCAACAAGCTTTTTAGGAGGCATGCACGGAAAAAACCTTTTCTCACTCACAGTCATAAACACAAACATCTGGAGTTTGCTAAGCGGTACTGGGACTTCAACTGGGACCGTGTGCTTTGGTCAGATAGGACCAAGATAGAGCTTTTGGCAACAAACACTCCAAGTGGGTCTGGCGGAACACAAAAGATGAGTATGCAGAACAGCACCTCATGCCCACTGTGAAGTATGGGGGAGGATCGGTGATGCTGTGGGCCTGTTTCTCTTCCAGAGGCCCTGGGAACCTTGTTAGGGCGCATGGCATCATGAACGCTTTGAAATACCAAGACATTTTAAATCCAAATCTGGTGGCCTCTGCCCAAAAACTGAAGATGGGTCATCACTGGGTCTTTCAGCAAAATAATGACCCTAAACATGTGACCAAATCTACACAGAAATGGTTCACCAGACACAGGATCAAGCTCCTCCCATGGCCATCTCAATCCCCAGACCTCAACCCCATTGAAAACCTGTGGAGTGAGCTGAAGAGGAGAGTGCAGAGGAGAGGACCCAGGTCGCTGGATGATTTAGAGAGATTGTGCAATGAATGGTTGAAGATCCCTCTTTCTGTATTCTCCCATCTTGTGAAACAGTATAGAAGAAGATTAGGTTCTGTTTTGTTGGAAAAAGGGGGTTGTACAAAGTTTTCACATCAGGGGTGCTAATAATTGTGGAACACATGATTTGATGTAAAACAATTATTTCTTGATGTGGGATTTTTTTCCCCACTGAATAAATGCACTTGAATTAAAGGTTGGATTTTCCTCTTTTTTCATCGTGGTCCGATATTATTTAAAGAAAAAACTGAATTTATTAGAAGCTAAAGAACACATCTTAACCAGGGGTGCCAATAATTATGGAGGGCGCTGTATACACTTTATGGCATGCATAGCTTTTTCTAACATGTTGCGTAAAAGGGTGATTCCCATAAATGTGATTTGTGTGATTAGAAACAATTTACTACTCATTAGAATTCTGAGGTTGTTATTGTTGCGGCTGGAACAAAAACCAACATTCACAGTGGACCCTCAGGACCGAGTTTGAGAACCACTCATTTAAGCCACACCATCTCGTCCCTCTCCTGACTTAATTCCTTGTCACATCCTGCCCCTGCAGTAATTACTTTCCCCCTCGGTCTGGCAGTCAGTGTCAGTTTTCTTCATTGGGTCTTGTTTTTCAATTACTGTCTAGGGCTGCACTCCTCTCTTTGTGCTCACCCTCTTGCCTCGCCCTCATTATATCCCCGAACGCTGAACGGCGTTTCGGGGATATTATGTTTTTGGTCCAACCGCCGCGCCGCCCTACGTGTTGACGCGATAACTTCAGTAATATTTCATTTAGAAATTTTATGTTTTGCATATAAGTAAGTAACATAAAGAGAAAGAACTGATTCGATTTTGGACAATTTACAATGTCTAGATTGGCCACCAGGGGCCAAAAACTGAAAAATCACTGTTTTTATCATATCTCTGGAAATATTTGTCTGATTGACCTCAAATCAACTGCAAATGAAAGGTCATGACCTGAGGATGTGTCCCACAATTACATTTTACCTGTTTGGTTCAAAATTTTGACACAAGATGGAGCTTTGTCACATAAAATTCACATTTTTGCCATTTCTTTGGAACCATTTGTCCAACTGGCATGAAACTATGTGCAACTGCAAGGTCATGACCTCACAATGTGTCACCTGATGACATCATACCTGTATGGTTCAAAAATTTGCCACCAGCTGGCACTTTGTGATGGAAAATTTCCATTTTTGCCATATCTTCAGAACCATTTGTCCAATTGACCTGAAATTAAGTTCAAATGAAAGTCTATTCAAGATCTATTCAATGATTGGGGAATTGGAGGATTGGAGGCGTTCGGGGATGTAACCCAAGCCTTCGCCTCCGAGGGCACAAGCCTAGTTGTCAATTGTTGTTTATGTGTATTTAAAGTTTTAATTGGTAAGATTTGAATTGGTTTGTTTATATTGACATCTTTGGCAGTACGCTGTAATTGCAGGTGCGCTTCTGGACCTCATGTCCCATAAGTCTTGTCGAGACCCAACAGAGTCGCCTGTATGACATTGGTAATTTGACTGCTCTTACCAGTTCCACGCCGCCTCAACTCTCATGCAGACGGGAAAGATACTCTGACACGGCAATTGAACTCAATAAAAGTAAAAATTATGTGACTTTAGTCATGCATTAGAGTCATGTCATTCCAGTACCATGTTAGACTACTGTGATAATTCGATTAACTTAAAGGGCTGCCAACTCTCACGCATTCGCTGTGAGAATCTGTGCTTCATTCACGTTCCTGTGCTGTAGTCAGTAATTATTCAATCAACGAAATGCGTGTGTTTCACGATCGTTCAAATTGTTTAAATGAAATGAGACCATTTTAAACATTTTTATGCAGTTCCACTGCTTCCAACCCCTGAGTGAAGAAACACGTGAGAATTCTGGAATCATAATTGTTCTCATATTACTAGTGGCGAAATCTGCCATAACACATTTGGAACTTCAATGCACAAGGACTTCAAAAGTAACGTTATAACTTTTTTTTTAATAAAAATAATTTGTCGAGTCAGTTAACGCAGCTTTTCCCCTGTTTGCTTCCTGAAATTACGTTATAATTTTAGTTTCAGTAGTAGCCTCAACAGAGACTCAGCTAACGTTAGTTTCTATTGTGCACAATATAGCTACACAGTATGGTATTTGCCGACGTCAGAAGGGATCCAGTAGCGGTACTTTTCGCTTCTTGGAAGGCTGCATTTTTAATGGTCCTCCCTTAATTCCATACGTAAAACTGACATATAGTTTAATGGACAAGTTAGATTTATGGTTAGGGGATAGAGCCAAGGTTCAGGTTAGGGAAAGTATCGCTGCTGGATCCCTTCTGACTTCTACCTTTCCATTGCTTCTCCCAGGGTTCCTTACTTCCTTCAAGCTAAGTTGCGGCTCCTCCTTCCTTCTGGACAAACCAAACACTGCTTACACACGTAAAAAGCGTCACGAGATATGCACCTGTATTTGAATATAGCGCAGGAATATCCACAAACACACTGCTTTACCTGGCAAAGAATGAAATGCAAGTGCTTTCGTCAGAGTATCATGGGCCCAATCACCGTTGTTTTATCTCCCCTCTCTGATGGGCACTGACATAACAGACAGTAACCAGACGGAAATCTTACGGATTACCACTTTGAGTTCCTGGTTGTCATCTTCCCCTTGACAGAGTGGTCATACCTTCTGCGCGGTGCTTGTGCAATTCCTGTAATAAAAAAGCTTTTCCTTGTCAGAATGCTGCATGCGCCATGCCATACCACCTGCGGTCAGTTTCAACATCCTTAGCTGGAGTTTGAGCCTCACAATAAAATCCCTAGACCACAGAACTCCATTAAAACTGGAATAGCTCGACAGATCATGAATCAAACATAAGTCATCCCAGTTATAATGCAGTATTGTGGTCATTGGGGTTTAACCTCTTCCACCTGGGACTTGCTATTGGACGGATTATAGTCAGGCTTTTACCTTGCCTTAAAGCGCATTACTTCTCGAAACCCATTGCAATTCACGTTTCCTAATTAACTAAGTGTTAATTCGCTCAGTTGCGAGGATCAATCGGTAGAATTATCGTCCATTGCACCTAAGCTTGCATTTTTCTTCAAAGCGAAGCATTTTTCTATTCACATTAATGGTGAAGTAAAATGTCAATTCTTCTGAGTCCCTGTAGCTCACAAAAAGGTATATATTTTTTTCTGCGTCAGTGTCTGATTGACTTGATACGCTAAAGACAATGTTTTTAAAACATGCGGTTTTTCCAAGTCAAGTCCACATTTAAATTTTTGAAGCTAAAATTAAACCTTGTCTTCCATCCAGTGACATTGCGATAATGTAGGTTAATTCTCAACCTGTTTCCGATTAAGAATCGGCCAATTAATTGAATTCATTTACTTTGCCAGTAGGATGCCAGTTAGTTTATTGCCATTAATGATTAAGACATATTGCTTTGTGTCAAAGAGGAAGGCTACAATATGAGATTACATGGACGGTAATTAACGGAAATTTCTCAAAATTCCATCTTGAACTGGAATGTTGTGTCGTAAATACTGTGGAAGATGGTCGGCTATTTAGATAATTTATAGACTTAATTTGATTAACTAGATAATTGCAGTTCATATGTAATTTTATGGCCCTCCTACAGCTTTCCCAGAAGCTGGACTATAAAGACCTTACCAATGACTTTGCTACCATGAAAGTTTGATGCATGGCATGCATTTGATTATTTTAGATGCTTGCCATATATGTCAAACTTTCATGATGCACTAATAACTAATTTTCTAAACTATTCAATTACCAACACTTTGATGTAAGAAGCTTTGTTAATTAGATATATTAATATCACATCGCGGCAACCAGTGCGCAACTGCGCTCATATGCGAATTTGCCAATTCTTTTGAAGGCTGAAAACATTGATTAATTACAAAATAAATTAGGTTGCACTCCTGAAAACAAAAAATAGCTAAAACAGGAGATGGAATTCAGAAGTATTAAATAGATTTTTTTTTCTCCCCCCATCCCGACAATATCACTATTAAGTACATCGTCAGTCTGGCACATCTGTGATCTGTCATTTAATACATTCTTAATTACTGGCATCTATGTTAGCCTTGATTATTCAGCAAATTGTGAGGGTGCGTTCCAGAACCACACGCGAGTACCAGAAAGTGCAGAAAAATTGGTTTTTATTGAATTTAGGGGTGAAAACCCCGGCAGGATTGTAGGCAAAGGTACAAAGTCCAGAATCCAAAAACACAATCCAGAGGGCCAGAAACGGTTCGTTACCAGGGCAGCAATCACAAGTCTCGAGGTCAGGCAAAGCAGGTTCGGTACACAGGCAAACTATAATCACAGGCAGAGGCGGAATCAAAATCTGGGACGTTCCAGTCAGAAGTATAACACTATGAATACAGGGCATTAACAGAGTAGCACGAGCAGACAAGAGAAAATGTTCTGACAAGGGCTGGCTGTGATCTGACTGCTTAAATACACATACGGGAAGTCACATGCTATAATAGGGAACAGGTGAGCTTGATCAGACCAATTAACAAAGAAATGAACAAGAGGAAATTCCTAACCACATGCAATTGGTGAAAGCCAAAACGCAGCCAGGGATTACACAGACAGCCTTTGACAAACAAACGGCTCCGGTTAGGGAGTTCTAAAGTGCACAGAGAGTGAGAGGCTGAACAGTGTTTAACAGGGTGCGGAGAATCCGCTGAATTGCAGCAAAGTAAGGTGAGTGAAGGCAAGGGGTGGAGATAAGAGCAGAGCGAGTGCTGAGAGCTCATTAGTCAATTAGTAATGTGCAGCTATACAATCCCTTAGAGCTCTTTAGTAAGTTAGTACTGTAAACAATGTTATAGTTAGTAATCCAAAATAATTAATTGTTAGTATTTATTAGTAAAGATAGAACAGCAAGGCGAAGGAAGCAAAGGAGATTGGAAGGAATAATTGGAAACCCAGAAACCACGAAATCACCTGAAACTGTGGCACACAAGACTTGGGAATAAAACTTGGGAATAAATCACATCACATAAGACCAGAGTGTGGAGACAATGTGCAATGCAGGGCGTGGAGAAATACATAAACCAGAATGATATCTAAACTGTGAATATGGGTAATGGCAGGTAAAAGACATGGCAAGGCAAGACAGGCAAAATACAAAACATGACATGGACTAAATCAAAACATGGCTTGGTAAAAGGAGAGTCATGACAAAAACGTGGCCTAATAACAACAGAATCATAACACAAATAAATTGTGTGTGTGTTAATCTAGCGATCTTAAACAAGAACAGCTTGAAAGCAAGGGTCAGGAGCTCACCGCAGGCCACTGAAAATCCTGTAACACCAGCATTACTGTTATGGGGTTGTGGGGCTTTAGGATATTAAATCTGAGATTTAGAATACAGCAGTTAATCATGCTGAGACTAATCCTGGTAGCTCTAGTTTCCCTTGAGTAGTACAACAGTCTTTGTGTGGATAATGCTTATTGGACATGTTACAGGGAATTATAAGCCAAGTTTTTAATGATTAAAATCTTTACTGCAAATTTGAAAATGAGTTTTGGAGCAGTGCTTAATTTCCGAAGATTCCTAAAGATTCTTGTCAGAAACAAACCTTTGTTCCAGTACTTCAAAAGAGTTCTCTGTCTAATCTGTGAAAACATGCATACGTGTGAGTCATTAATAATGAGCCAAAAATAATAAAGCGGGCAACAATTCTTTCACCGGTCCATCTGGCATAAGCAGTGTTCTTTTACTTAAAGCCAGAAAAAACATTCCATAAATGGCCACTTGAGATTTCCCGAGTGAAGTAGTCATCTGTGAGCCTCACAGCCATCACGTAGAATACAGACTTATTTCTGAGAATGAAAATGCATTCAACCTAATGAAAATAAGTAGCACTTGCACTCAGAGAATGCCTGAGCTCTGTGTAGGAATATCTCCTGGGAGATTTTTTTTTTTTTTTGAAACAGCAGTGAAATTAAAATTTCTCTTGAATTCTGACAGGGCAATGATTCAGCACCTAGTACATTCCAATGCAACAATATAACTTGAACTAGCCACCTGTATTTTATTCTTTTTTTCTTTTTTTTTGGTCATCACTAAACATATTATGTTGTTTCATTTACCCTGTTTTGTAATATGGGGCTGTTCTACTCAAGGGTTTATAAAGAACGACAGCAGCCTGACTGGCAGGTTTTGAAAAATACTGATAGTGAATCTCATAATATGATAAACTCTGCAAGTGTTTTTTACAACATGAAGTAAATGCATTCTTGCCAGTAACTGAGGAATGAGGAACAAGAGAAAGGTTACTTGGGTGAAAGTTATTTGTTTTTCGTTCAATTTATGGAAGGCATCAGGACTGGTAGGCCTTAATGAGCACTATCAATGGTAAATGCAATGCCTTATTCAGTGTCAGAGGTCATCACAGTGGCAGAAGAATTTAATGGGATAAATTAATTATTATCACATCGAGGCAAACAGTGTGCAACTGTGCTTCTTTGCAATCATTGCCAATTCTTTTGAAGGCTGAAAACATTTTGATGAATTACTATCTTAAAATAAATTAGGTTGCACTCCTGAAAAAAAAGCAGCTAAAATAGGAGATGGAATTCAGGAAAGAGTATTAAATTAATTGATTTTTTTCCATACTTACAAGTATCACTTTTAAGAACATTGTCTGGCACATCAGTGATCTCTTTCATTTCTTAATAAATTCTTAATAATTACTGGCTTCTGTGTTAGCCTTGATTATTCAGCAAATAAATTCCCAGATAGCAAGCACCTCCACTCCGGATCTGCCCCGGCTCTGAGCCGGATCAGCTGGAGTCGGCACAGAGCCGGGGCAGATCCGCAGAGGAGATGCTTGCTATCTGGGTTGTGTGCTTGTTAATCTGACAATCTTAAGCTACAACATCTTGAAAGCAAGCGTCAGGAGCTCGCCGCAGACCACTGAAAATCCCGTAACCCCAGCATTACCGTTATGGGGCTGTTGGGCTTTAGGATATTGAATCCGAAATGTCGGTGGTGAAAAAACGGTCATGATTGAGCTGAATTTCAGTATATTTTTAACTAAATAATTTTGGATAAATCTGTCTTTGTCTCTCTCTTCTTCCTGTTCCTATCGCACAGGGAGTACAACGACTTCTCTGCCTGTACGGAGATAGAGTCGATGCTCATGGGCTGCTATTGGCCCAGCCCGCTGGTGGAGAGCTACATTATCGAGGTGCACCGACAGTTCTTCTCCAACTGTACAGTGGAGCGCGCGGTGCTGGTGGACCCGCCTGAGGACACGCTCGTCTTCCTCATCGCCGTGCCCGTGCTGCTCACGCTCGTCATGATCACTGTGGTGGTGTGGCGGAGCAAACGCGGCGACATCATGGGCTGAGCCTGCATGTGTGTGTGTGTGTGTGTGTGTAGAGGTTTGTGTGTGTGTCTGTGTGTGTTCTTGTACAAAATGAGAACCAGAAAATGTTTTTTTTTCCCCCTGCAAAGTGGGAACATTATTGGGAAGTGAGGACATTTTCACCTGTCCTCACAACTACTACAATGTCAAACTGTCACTTATTAGATGAGCCCCTTAGAACAAGAGTGGTCCAACTCATTTTTTTCATTTTTCATTTTGGACATCTATTGCACTGAGCACTTCATGCATTAATTCTTAAAGGGTAGAAAATATGCCCCAGGCAGTACTAGAACTACACTGAGTTAATCCATTATTGCACTAAACAGATTGACTAGGAATCATTTTAAGATTAGAACTTTGAAAAAGAAAAATATGAAGTTAGACTACTTTTGTTCTCAGGGGCTCAGTTAAGGGCAGGTGTGAGGTTAGAATTAGGGATAAGTTAAGGTTAGGGTAAGGGTTGGGGTCAGACGTACATTGTTAATTGTAAAGATTGGGGAAAGGATGAATGGAAGTCAATGCAATGTCCCCACAAAGATTGAAGTACACAGATGTGTGTTCAAGTGCGTGTGCATGTGTGTTTGTGCATCTGTTTGTTGTTGATTGTGTATTTATATATGTATATGATTGTGTGTGTGTGTGTATGTGTGTGTTTGTATACACTCCTGTGCAAAAAAAAAAAAAATGAACAAAAAAATTGAAAAGTAAATAAATAAATGAAAATAAGACAGTAAATAAATAAATATCAATAATAATGGGCTGAGTCCAAAATGGTGAAATACACTGCCTGTCCAAAAAAAGTTGCGCACTCAAATATTTAGTTGTAACCCCTGTAGGCTTGATTGCAGAGCAAATTCTTTTCGTCATTTTTTCACAAGCAAATGCAATGTCAGAGCATTTATTTTCAATCAGAGTTGCATTCATTTTTGGCCGAGATCTTGTATCGTCAGCAGGGTAGTTGAGCCACTCTGCAGTCATCTCCTGCACGAGTGCGCTTCAGGTCAGGACTCCCTGGTGGCCACACGTGTGAAAATGAGCCCTCGAGCTTCTGCACATTCTTTGTTTTCTTAGCTTGATGCAGGCCAATATTTTGCCGTGTCTAAAACACTGTTACATCTTTTTCGCCATATATACGTCTTCTTACATAATTTTTTTTAGAAAACGAGAAGCTACAAGCTTCATTAGTTAGAGTTAAAATAATTGTTGCCTGATAAAACACATTAATTGCTGCAATAATGATCCAATCATATATTTTCTGATTTAAATCCAACTGGTGACTTTTTTTTTTGAACAGGCAGTGCATTAGAATTTGTCTTAACAACTAATCTCCGGTCTGGAAATGAGAATTTAACAAATAAATTAAGCAAATTAGCGTGAAATAGCTTTGATGCCTTTAAATGTTTAAGCCTTTTAGGTAAACTTGCTGGCTGCTTTTTACCGAATCAAGAGTCAAACAATAACATCTGATTGTTCCTCTATGGAAAACAGCTTTTGAATTGAGGGAAGCAAGATCTTCTGAAAAATTCTCTACACTACAAAGCATTAATTAACTATTCATTGTGAATCACCTCAGCTTCTCATTGAAGCAGTTTCCTGCTTTTTCCCAGAACAGTTCAATGCTGCAAAAGTTAACAAGCAAATGGTGGCACAGGAGATTTCAGGGGTGCATTTGTTTAATCCTGGGTAATTTTGTGAGCAGTGATTTGGTATGTCTTTTAACCCTTAGAGCGCCAAAATAAATTTTATGCAATATAAATTTAATAATCTTGTGCTATTCAAAACCTATCATATGGTGACTTGTTTAAAAGAGCTCCCCTGCGGGAGCTCTTTTAAACAAGTTGCTACACCATAGGTTTTCAACAGCTTTGATTATGATATCTTACATCACTGAGCAACAATAGCTGCATTTAGCACTCTAAGGGTCAAAACAAAGCTTAATATTTTTGGTGAGGCCTTTTTTTGTGCAGGAGTGCATGTGTGTGTGTGAGTGTGTTCTTGCCAGAGGTAATAATCTAAAGTATTTTATAGAGATGGGCACTTGCTCAGTAAGTTTATTTTTCAAAGGTAGGGCCACCCCATCTGGGATTTTTATCTACAATGTTGTGAGTTTAAAAATCAGTGCTTCTCAACGGCTGCGCCGATGCTCCGGGAACCAGAATTTTCCAGTATGTTCTTGACTGTAACGGACCTAGAACTTTACTGTGGTCACCCTCATAAATATAGTTTTTGCCATTCTAGTATGCTGGAGTGATACTGTCCCTATATAGTCACAGAAACTGCTATCTATTGTACAGTGTATGTACTCAGTATTCATCAGTAGTGAACTGGAGTAACATAAAATAGCCACCATTGAGTTCATGTCTTGTTTGATGTGGTTTGCAACAGCATGTTCTGTATAGCTATTTAATGATGCTATTATATGTTCTCAATAACTTTATGAATCGTGGTCAAGCTTACTGGGGAGGAGTCCCACCAATCAGAAGCACTGTTCTGTCACTCTCTTTCACCTGAATATGAATGTATACTCCAGTGTTGTTTTTGTCGCAAACCTTTCACTGTCACAAACTCTTGGGCTGAGACTGTGCAAGGAAAGATCAACCAGAGGTAGGAGTCGACCAGATGAGCAAGACAGAACTAGTTCTTTCCACTTTAAAAGAACAGCATGGTCTACATTGTGGGTCAAGATGCACAATGGCTTTTACTTTTAAAATTTAACCAAACGTTTCCGAGACACAAGAATCTCTGACGGTGTACATGACTAACAGTAGAAAAGACCTACAGTTCTTGCAAAACAGCTGTTGCAAAAAAGATGTGTGCAATTGACCAAAGCTCTAAAATCAAAAGTGACATAATTTTTTCTCAGTTTTTAATGAAATTGGCCTCTGGGCATGAATCCATATCACACTTGCTGTGAGAATATTATTTAGGTCTATTCACGTAATGTATCAGACATCACTGAGATACCCTGCATAGTGAATGAATATTGCACAGCAGGGTTGTTGGTCTACTCCTTGTTGTGATTATATATATATATTTTTTGTTTTTTTTTTCCACTGCGCTAATGGGCCTAACATTTTGATGTACTGTTTCTAAAACAATGTTTGAACAATTTGTACATACCGTGGGCTCTAAATTCGTAGACCAGGCGCAGGCGCGGCACAGGCACGGCGAAAGGGGGGGAGTACCGCGCCAACAGAGTGTATTCAGGCGTATTTTGCAATTTCATGCCTAGTGCAGCCCGGCGCAAGTACTCCTCTGTCCCGCCTCTGTCCCTCCTGCTGGCACAAGTGGCAAAGAGGGAGGAGAGAAGGCGTAAGTGGGTTTAACACAGCCGAGTCAAATCTTCACCAATCAAATGAGCTCCTCTCCTCACCTTTAATGTATTGGAATATAGAAGCCTCTGTCCTGTATCTGCATGATGCGTTAATGTTGCATTTTACTTTGCTGCTTCAGGCATGTTTTCTGCACTGCTTAGGTCTATATTAAGCATTACGAATATGATTACTACCATTAGCAAACTTGAATGGAATTTCAAAACGAAACTACGTCAGATCATTCAAACTTAAGAAGTTGGAATGAAATACGACAGCTGCTCATTTATTTCTTCTGCCTGAATCATTGGGAAGAGAAACGATGGATAGCGTGTTCCAATTATTACACCCTTTTGCTGCTTAAAATTTTAGGATTAACATGCATGGACAACAATGCAAGATACGTTACACATTTACTTTCAATATGTGATCTTAACTCAGTATGAGATCATAGCAATCAGGCTGTATTCCTCTCCCCCACTAAAAACGATAAAACCTAAGTGACAATAATAGAATTAAGTCCCTTGCACACTGGATGCAAAACAAATTTTTTGCACGACAGATAACATTCAAAGTCAATTCAGAGACACGAATACACACGTGTATTCGCGTCTTTACATTGACTTTGAATGTATTTAGTCGTACAAAAATTTGTTTTGCGTCCTGTGTGAAAGCAGCTGAAGGATACGTACCCACATAGCCTGCACTCATGGGCCCACATGCACACATTCTCTCTCTCTCTCTCTCTCTCTCTATCTCTCTTTAGTCTGACATCAGGACAATCGATATAGATACTATAATTTATGGGCTGATTCAGATAGTTACATTAAATAGTGGTTGCTGTAATTATTTATTGCATTGAAATGTGCCTGACATTCTGGAAACCTGCCTGTGAGGTTGCGGTGACACTTGTGCACTGTGCACCGGTCAGCCAAATTACCACTGCACAGAAATTGAACCAGGTTGGAGCTGAAGAGCTCTCTGCGCACTTTCGGCGGGGCCTTTATCCACGAAATTGTCACTGCGTCATCATGAATATGTGACACCTCCCCCTACTACGCCGCCACGCCCATTTCAGCGCACGTCCGTCTACCAAATTGCCAAAGTGGCTGCGCACCGTACAAAATTACCACTGTGCAGGCTGCACCGGACAAAATTACCACCGCGCGGGCTACACCACGCTGAACCACCCTGCGCTGCGCCAAGAAATTAGAGCCCCGTATGTTGACTGAGTTAAACTCATATTGTACATAAACTATGTATTGTTACACCTTATTCTGTCACAGCTTTGAGATATGTCGACACAAGATGGAGTGGAGATGTGTATATAGCCTCGATAGTCATAAAGACGCATCTGAACTGCACCTTTTCTGGCCAGACCTTCAGATTTCACTATCAGTAACATCGCATCAGTATAATCCTGGTGTACAGTTAAAACATGGCACTATTCCTAAGGCAGAGTTAACAGATGGGGACTGTAGGGAAATGGCACCAGCAGTGAAGGTGGTTACATTCATCTGTGGCTAAACTGCACGATTAATCACCAGTAAAAATGCATGTAAATATTTGTGTTTGCAGCCAAAATCAAAGCTTTGTATCAAAGTGAAATATTCAGTATTGAGAAACAGTGTATTTACATTTGACTATATTTCATCAAATATGAAATAAAATGAAAATTTGTGAACATCAATCTCCAAATAATTAATTACTGGTGTAAATTATACTAAATACAAGTGACTCCTTATTATTCATGCTGTAGAAGCAAATAAAATCTACCAACCTTGTGAAAGCTATTGATTCCTCCAAAAATTTATCAAGCACTTCTGTTGCACACTGTCTGTCACACAGGAATCTTTCCAACTTCTTGGGGTTTAATGGCACTGTCTCAAAGGAACTGATGGATGAACTCCAACTGCCCTCATTGGTCCCAGTCTTCATAATATGTCCCTAAGTCCCTGAAAATATGGGCATTATTTATTGCTGGAGAAATGTCTGGTTGGTGTAAACATTGCAGAGATAGAAGCAGGCAGTAACAGTCTCTGGAGTGGGGCCCTTGAATGACGCCGTGGGGCCCCACTGGAGTAGAGAGCCGGCTGCAGGAAGGATGCAGGGCTTTTTCCCAGAGCGGGGGAAGAATTACTGGAAATGGGCTGTCTGAGCAGAGAATCGCCTGCCCTCCGCTAGCAGGAGTGACAGCTCTGTGCTGGTGCTGCTTGCAAACACAGGTGGCTCAGTAAGCACTCTTAGGTCTCAAAGAATGTGGTCATCGATTCTATGCAGGAGTGTGTCTCTCTTTTTGTGTGTATGTGGGAATGTGTGTAAATTATGTGTGTGTGTGCAAACTTGCGCATGTAGGCGAATGATGTGTGTGTGCGCGTGTGTGTGTGTGTGATTGTGTGTGTGTTCTTGTACTTGCTACAAAGTGAGAACCAAAAAACTTTTTTTTTTCTAACAGAGAGAGAACATTTTTGGGAAGTGAAGACACCTTCATGTGTCTTTGAGATAACAAAGGCAAATTGTGAGTTATTACTGAAGGTTAGGGGTAAGGTTATAATTAGGGATAGATTAAGGTTAGGGTAAGCGTTTGGATGAAGCATGCATTGCTTATTGTTAAGATTGGGGAAAGGCTGTAGAGACACACAAAGAATGAGTGGAAGTCAATGTAATGTCCTCATAAAGATAGAAGTACTATAACCTGCAAACAGGCTCTCGGCTGATCTTTATAGCGGTGTTTATTCTCGAATTCGGAATTCCTGTAGTGCGCGGTCAAAAGTTAGGAGACTGAGGTGGGTGAGCGAGGAGCACGAGAGCGCGCAACGGTTTTTGTAAGATTTGAGTACCTATGTTCAGATCTGAACGTAAAATACTGATTGGTCGATTTAGAGCACGTGACCGTGAGCCTTCTCTAGTACTTGAATACGTTTATAAATGATCTCAGAGTGCTGTCCTTTGTTCTTAAAGGAACTCCCTTGGCGTTTGTAAGATTTTGTTGGGGTAGTTGAGCTACTTCAAATGTAACGAAGGCACAAGTAGTCAGAAGTTGCAGTGTTTTTGCAACGTCTTGGTTGAGTGAGCAGTAGCTCACTTCTGCTAAGTCCTGATTTTCTGATTCCATTTTGATGATTTGGCAGTTTTTTGACAGATAACTCAAGCAGAAGGGAGGGCAGAACTCAAACAACAAAAAGATCATTGCAGGCACTAGCCTCACAAGCTCAGCTAGAAATTCTCTTGCGTCCTCGTAAACTCGCAAAAATTGCCTTCAGCGACCAGTAGCACCTGTTCGCAGGCTAGAAGTACAAGGATGTGTGTGTTTGTGTGTGCGTGTTTGTGCATGCAGGTGGAGGGCTGAAGGCAGTGTGTGGTCTTCCACACACACACGCACACACACACCTCACATGCCTGCACTCTGCACAGCACTGCACGAGCTCTCCTGTGATCAGGAAAAACCTAGTACATATGTCACTTTTGGGAGAAACTGAGTTTGACCCTCTTTTGCAGAAATTAAGAATGTTGAAAATCTTAAAACACTAGCTATTAGTGTTTTTTGAACTGTCTAGATCAAGTTTCTATTATCATAATAATAATTTTTTTTTTTGGTTCTGAGAAGTCCAGAATCCAAAGGTTTTTGTTCAGTTGCAAGAATCCTTTCCAATGATAAATTCACTAGGTTTTTCCAGATCACAGGAGAGCACCTCACCACCAGAACCCAAATCCAGTGATGAACCTGTTTTCTGTTCCTCTCCAAATGCAGATCCAGTGTGTCACTGCAGAGTCTCCAGTTAAATGCAGCTCTGCCTGACAAAGTTTTAGTCTAGATCTCAGGACCTGCTATGTGGGTGATTAGTTTTCAAAAGCCTGAAGGACAAATGTTAAAATGAATTATTTATACGTTAAATCCAAACATCCCCTTTGAAAGTGTACCCCAGCTGAGTTGAATTACGAGTGTTTATTCAGCATAGTAAACTTTATCTCATTTCCAGAGAAAATCACACTAACCATTTCAACTCTGGTTTTCACTTGAATTTCCCCTTAAGTCAGTTCAAAGTACGAAAAAAAGCATATTTTTTTCTCCATAATGTATGGAGAGTGTCCCATACATATTCTGTATCTGCTGGTTGCAGTGCTTGACTTAAACTTCATTACTTTTCTATTAAGGGAAATATTCAAACCCTGGATACCATGTTATTATGGCCACAGCATTACATCAAATGGAAAATATCTAGATTTTACACATCAGTTGATACACATTTCCCGGTAATTCAGAAGAACAAATTTGGTTATATTGAAACATTGGTTGTTTAAAATAGGCTTGAAGTTCCACAGGTTTGAATCAAGGACTGTTGAATAAAGAAGCCGCACTTGATGAACGCACGTACGGAATCGCAAAGTTGATTAAAGGTTAATGAAATCATAAAAAAACCATTTGGATTAAAAAAAAACAAAAAAACACCAAGCCTTCACCACAGTCGAATCAAAATTTAATCAGAACCTTGTGACTTATCGGCAGGTTACTCAAAGTTTAGCTCGCAATAGGTGACCTTTGCCTCAGGTTATGGCTGCAGCAGCAGCTCTTTTTACTGTCTCTGTCCTAGTTCCTCCTGTCCCTGCGGAAAACGAGACCAGATTTGTGTCTGGTTTCGTTGTTGCTCAGACGTACGTTTGAGCTGGGTATTGTTGGGTGACTTCGGCACGGCAGACGGCGAGACGTTGCGTTATTTATGGACCCCGCACCTCTCGGAGACTCCGTTGGGTGGCGCATCCGGCTTTGCCCGGTGCAAAAGAGACTAAAATCAAAGGAGAGTTTTTGCTCCCTTGAAGAAAACCCTCTGCTACTTCATCCTGTTTACTCAAAGATTCGTTATCTGCTGATGTCAGGTCATACAGAGATTCCCCAGTGGGCGCACAACGTTGAAACAATGTCGAAACAACGCTGTTGGGGTTGCTTCAATGTTATATCAACGTTGAATCAACGTCGTGTGCCCACTGGGTCAGTTCGTCCTCTAACTACCATGGATGTAATTTTACTGTTGCAATTCTGGGTACATTCTGGATAATAATTGAGACTAAATTCATGGAACCATTCTGAGATATAATTTGGACTGCGACATTAATTATTTTGTCAGTTCAGTTTATTCAGCATAATTAATTTTCTGGATTAATGTTTGCCAATGCATTTTTTTAATTAAAAAATAATTCAGCACTTCTCACACATCAGCCAAATATAAATGATTAGGCTGGCATCTCAAAATGAGGACCTCTGATGAACTCCAAAAAAGAAGAGGGAAGGAAAAAGAAACTGGTCTCAGAAGTCCTTCCTCTGAGGGGTCAATTGTTTCCACAGGATGACCTCTGTCGGGCTTTGAACGGCTCTCCTACTGCCCGTCTCCACCCCATCGCTCACACAGATGGTCCCACTGGTGGAAGTGACAGACCGTGGGGTCCGCCAGGGTGTTTAATCTCTGAAATGACAATCTTTAATTTAACACACTTTCTGGCAGATTGCTATGTAGATGCACCACAGTTAACCGGGGAAGCTAATTTTCATTCAAAGACATTAGAATACAGATTAATGCTTGGGAAAAAATGAGTTACCTGAAAGGAACCCATGTAAAATACAAGGGAACATGCAGATGCCCCTGAGAGATGATTTGAACCTCGTGAGAGCCAGAGCAGTTTTGCTGACCTCTGCGCTACCAGATCAGATCATTAGGAGCTTTTTGTCGTTAATTGGGTGGGATGGTTTAGAAACAGGAAGAATGACAGGTGAGAGAAAGAGGCAGAGATAGGTCAGTGTCCAGATTCAAACTACTGACAGTGCTGCTCGTAATGAGCATGTGGAAAGTGCTTTTACACGACGAGCCAACAAGAATTTTTCTCCTTCATAATAATAATAATAATAATTAAACCGCAAGTGGTGTTATGGCCCTTGCCCTCCCGTACAGTCACCTCCCATGTGCACGGTGGAGCCAATCAACAATGGGATGATAGCATATCTTGTTTTTCAGTGCACAATTTGCAATTGCCAATTTATTTTTTTTTGACTGTGTCAAAATAATTGTTTTCCTCCCATTCCAAAAATATAGGGGGCACAGGAGAACCATTTTCATATCAGTGTGTTCAGATTGTCATTCTGCACAAATGTTACATTGGGTTCAACTAAATCCGTCACTGTATGCGTGAGATTGACATACTTTTATACTTCTAAAAATGGCCGCTTCGTTAAGCTCATCACAGCCACGCCAAACATTTTATCAGAAATGTAAATAGTAACTCTTGACCACAAATGTTTCTAGGTGAGTTTCACCAAGCTTGATGCAAATTGGATGAAAACCCTTGGAGGAGATGTTGAAAGTATGAGGGGTGTGATTTTATATGTCCACGCTTCCGCCCAACATGGCCGACTTCCTGTTGGGTTTAGGGTGGGGCCATAATGTAATTTTTAACTTGTCCCGACATGGGCTATGTCTCTAACAAGTTTCATTTTTCAATGAAATTATTTTTTGGTGAAATAAAATTGACTTTCCGTTAATGTTCAAGAGGTCAAATTTGCGCTCAAAGTGCGGAAAGGATAATCATAAAAATAATTAAAACCGCAAGCGGTGTTATGGCCCTTGCCCTCCCGTGCAGTCACCTCCCATGCGCACGGTGGAGCCAAACAACAATGAGAGGACAGCATATCTTGTCTTTCAGTGCACATTTCTGATGTCTTTTCGTGTTTAGGGTGGAGTCATAATGCAATTTTTAACTTGTTCCAACATGGGCTATGTCTCTACCAAGTTTCATTCTTCTACGTGGAAAAAAGTTTGGGGTGGGCTCCCATTAGCGTAATGTATTTTGATTTTCGACAGGGCGGGGACATATATAATAATAATAGGCTCGGGCCTAATAATAATAACGGAACCATACAGTTTTAATAGCCCCTCGCTGGCTTCGGCCAGGCTCGGGCCTAATAATAACATTAATAATCCATCCATTATCTTTACCGCATCTTCCTCACTTGGGTCGAGGATGAGCTGGAGCCTATCCCAGTTGACTGTGGTCGAAAGGCAGTGACCCACTTTGGACAGCTTGCCGATCCATTGCTGGGTGCACACAACCTGTTCCTATGGGCAAATAAGAGTCTCTGATTAGCTTGACATGCAAGTCTTTGGGCTGTGGGGGGGGAAACCAGAGCGCTTGGAGAAAACCCACACGATCAGGAAGAGAACATGTAAACTCCACACAGAAAGGTCCAGATCAGATTCAAACCCTTTTGCGATGCGCTAAGCGCTACTAGGACAGCTTGAAGGTGTCACTGAAAGCCTTGAGTATAGATACAGAGTCATGGGAGCAGCTAGCTCAAAATAGACATCTATGGCGCACACCCTCATCAACAATGGGGCAAAACTCTCTGAAGGGATACGCATTAAGACAACTGAATCAAAACATCAACTCCGTAAAACTCGGTCAGCCAGCACCTCTGTGAATGTCACAGACCACATGTGCACTACATGTGGCCGCTAATTTTGTGCCCATATTGGCCTTATCAGCCATCTACGGACACACCGGACCCAAAACAATTAAGCAACAGCTAAACAGCAGTTATCCTCCTGACAACCAGTAGTTCAAATTTGTCCTCTGTGGAGGACATTTGTAAACCTGAATATTTCCCACTCACTACATACTACTGAATTAACTCCTTTTGTCATCTAAAGAGGACATTTAGAGCTTTTCAATGGTACCAACTATGAAGGGGTGGGGCTTTGGTTCCTTTCTCTTTCTCAGCAAGGAAGATGGCGTCCATTAGTGCGAGCACATTTTATGGAAAGAGGAGAAGTAAGTGCATAAAACTTTTTATTGAGCAAATTTTGTTTTAAAATGTTTTTGGCATATTTTATATGAATCTCTTTGGAACACATTAGAACATTTTCTGAATTACTTCAACTGTATTTTGGCATAATATTCACGTGTTTTAAAAATGTCCTCCGTTGTGGACATTTGTAGTTATTTCCTCCATTTTCTTCTGTTTTTTTCAAATGACAAGAAAGGGATTCGCTCTCAGTAGCAGAGAGACTATTACTACGAATTGTTGATGGAAACTCAGATATTGAGTTGTCTGACGAGGAAGATGAAGATGCAGTGTTTGAGGTAGAAGCAGAGGAAGACGATTCAGAGAGCTCTGAGGATGAAATTCAGGCAGAGCAAGCAGACGCAGTTCAGTCAGAGCAAGCAGAACATTCTAAGTCCAATCGGTGCACACTGCGGAGCAAGATCACAAAGTAAGATATGACAAGATAAAATAAAATAAGATAAATCTTTATTGTCATTGTCATTTTGTAAAAACACACCAAAGAAATTGACAAGTACACCTTGAATTTGTGTTTTTTAAAAAAAAAACAATAATTTTTTATTGTATTTCAAACAATAAGGGACTTATTCTATTTTTCTTCTCCCTTTATTGCCTTTCTTAAGATTCAAATTCCAGCTGGATGCTCCTCCCATTATTCAGAACAATGATGCAATGACACGGCAAAACTGGACCCCGATGAATTATTTTAAGCAGTACATCGATGACTCCATGTTTGAAGAAATGGCTATGTGCACAAATCAGCGTGAAGTCCTTGTGTCTGGAGCAACACCAAATACCACTCCTGAAGAGCTGAAGACATTTTTTGGGAATTCTATTTACATGGGCTGTCTAGGATACCCAAACATTCAAATGTATTGGGCCTCAAATACCAGAGTTCAAATTGTGGCAGAATCTATGACCAGAAATCGGTTTTACAAGCTAAGAAATTCCATTAAGATCGTCAAAGACCTTGATGTTTCAGACGATGAAAAAAGAAGTGATCTCTTATGGAGAATCAGGCCCCTCCCAACCAAGGTAAGGCAAGGATGTCTGAGTCTGCCTAGAACAGGAAAATTGTGCATTGACGAGCAAATGGTTCCATTTACTGATCGCTGCCCAGTACCCCAGTATGTACCGAGCAAACCATACCCAACTGGATTGAAGGTGTTTGTCTTGGCCGCACCAACTGGTCTGGTCTTAGACTTTGTGGTCTACCAAGGCAAGACTACCTTTAGAGCTACAGCAGGACAGGGCATGGGAGAACAAGCTGTTCTTCATTTAGCTGAGTATGTTCCCAAAGGAACCCACCTGTTCTTTGACAGGTTCTTTACAACTATCAGCCTCCTCGACACCCTGATGACAAAAGGGCTGACAGGGACTGGAACCCTCATGAAAAACGGGGTTCCAAAGGAGTGCGAGATCATAGGGGATGAGCCTCTCAAAAAAAAGCAAGGGGGGCATCTGACGAAGCCCTCCTGAACTTGCTGTTATAAAGTGGTTGGACAACAAGCCAGTTGTCAGGCTTCCTCTGCCTATGGCATTGAACCTCAGGACACACGCAGAAGATGGTCTAAGAAAGACAAAAAGGTTTGTTCAGGTGTCAAGGCCACTGGCAATTGCTGAGCACAACACCAACATGGGTGGCGTGGACTTGGTTGACCGAATGTTGAGTTTCTACAGGATGGCCTCTCGCACTCGGAAGTGGACAGTGCGTGCAGTTTTTCACTTTTTTGATCTGGCAATCGCCAACTCATGGCTTCAGTATAAGAGTGACTGCCAGTTTTTCGGAAAGAAACCACTGAAGTTCCTTGACTTCAAACTGCTCCTTGGTGAACAGTTGATTACTCGGGCCCAAGTAGGAATTGCTAGTGACAGCGAGGATGACTACACTGTCCCATGTCAAAAGTGTAAACCTGCGGCCAAATGCAGCTCTGAGACACTACGGCCCCGTCCATCTTCCAGAGATGGTAGACGAAACTCATGCATCAAGATGTCGCCTATCTGGTTGCAAGAGCAAAACATATGTGATGTGCAAGAAGTGCAAGGTATTCCTTTGTGTTTCAAAGAGGGGGGGGAATTGCCTTTTGAAGCATCATACCAAATAAGCACAATAAAACAGTGATGGAGTTTCATTCAAAGGGTTTTTGTTTACTTTTTTGTATGTTCATACACTACAAAACAAAAATGAGGAAGTTAAACTCAGTCTTATTTGGACTTTTTGTTTTTGTCTTTGCCACTAACTGATACCTATCAACGCTCAGTTTCACAATTATCACGTTCCGATGTCCACTGAAGTGGACGCATGATATTTCTAGAAGAAAAAAGTTTTTTCAAAAAAAAAAATGTTTTCAGTCATCTAATTACCTTATAAAGATTGGGGAAGTTGAAAAAAATTGTGATTGGGCAATATTTTTTTCCCTAGAAGTCTGGATTATGGTCCTCATCGATCAACGACGGACGAACAACATAGTGCTGCCCACTGCGCCACAGCACCACTATAATAACATTACGCTTGTGAATGCAAATACAAGGACACACATTTTTCTGGCTAATTCCTGCTCTGGCAGCATCTTACAAAGGAGACAAATAAAGTTGCCAAAATTCAAATCAGTCATAAAAATCTCCATAAAACACTTTGGTCAAACAAGACCATACACAGGCCATATACAGGAAAGTGGTATAAATAAAATGTTTGCTGAAAGCTTGTATCCCCCCTGGAATTAAGAATAAGAGAACGTTTGGAGTCATCAGCATCATCGTGCAGGCTAACGACACCCTGGTGCCTTCAGTGGAAAGAAAAAAAAAAAAACCCGACATCGCAGGAATTAACCCGAGTCTCATCAGATGGAGAAAGAGACGAAAGACTGAGGAAGTGCTGGAAACTTTAGACCTCCAGGGATCAAACTTAAACTTTGAGGAATGACAGAAACTTTATTAAGATAGAGAGCAAAATAGAATACCAATTAGACGAAACTCAGGCGATGCTCTGTGTGATGCAATGTGGCAACTGTTCTGTTCATTGCCTGAAGGGACATTTTTCATTTTAGAAACGGTATCATTACCTACCAGGTATATAACTACCTCAGGCAAACTTGAGACACAAGTAAACTAGGTGGAAAAAACCCATGCGAGTGAACAGCAACAGTATAAAATGGAATATGTCCATATTAATATCACTTCATGTTAACTTCTCAATGTCAGACTAGCATAACAATTATAGACGTGACAGAATGGCTGCGGCAAAATGAGATGAATGTTCAAGTCAGTTTTTGTCCCGTGACATTTCATTATTTTTTTGGAAAGTTTAATGTAAATTTTTACGGCCAAAATATTTACCATTAAATCCAATGATAGTGTCACATCATTTGACAGGAGCTGCAGCCTCCCGTTTTGACATCTTGCTACATTTCTGCCTGATGTATAAGTACTGCCTGTTTTGTTATGCAATTATGCCATGTTATTATTCAAAAATAATACATATTCACTCCAGTTTAAGAGAAAGTTCTCATGCTCATAGAACACAACAACATAGAGCTGGGGAAGGAGACAAAATACTAACATTAAATTTCAGATCAAACTTTCATTACTCGGATCCAGGTTTGCTTTCTTATAATCTAGTGCTTGTTAATGAAAATGCACTCAGATTCACCCCTCCACACACTCTCAAGACTAGAAGAAACTGTGCCTCTATACTGTACTGTGGTACCCTTTTGGTGAACTAAGACAGATGTTATTGGTTTTCTGACCTGATAAATGTCAGTCAGGATGACTGACATTTTGTAAATCAGTAAATCCACACCCTTCCACTATATATTGGATGACAGATAGGATGTTCATTTTTTTCTGCCATAATTACTGATGGCATCCTTGCAAACTTTCACCCTGTTGCTTGAGCTTGCATTTCAGCAAAGTGATGTCATCCGTTCGTGATAGACACTGGTAGTGTGCTACATGCCTGTATAAAAGCGTAGTGCTTCATCTGAATCATTAGACAGTGTTATGATCCGGACAAATGGAACCAAAATGCAGATTCGGGGTGTAATTCAGAAGGAGCTGTTTATCAACAGGAATACGATAATGGTAGAAGGAGAGGCCATAGCCTCGAACAGAAGAGAGGGCTATTCAGCTAAGTGGGTAATCACTGGGAAGGGTAGGGGCGTGTCCGTACACGAGCCAGCGGCCATCCTGGGGCAGATGCCAAGTGGTGAAATCCCCTCGCTGAAGCAAAACTGCTTGACAGTTTAACCGAAGGGTTGAGCAGGAATGCAGTCCGAATCCTGGAGACTGATGAAGGCTTGGAAGGTGTTCCTAATAAACTGGCTCAGAGGAACAGGCAGGTGCAATGGATGAAAAAGAATATCGTCCCAATTCTGGGGAATAATATAAAGGCTTGGAAGCTTGTTCCCATTCATAAGACTCCGAAGAGTAATTATGTCTTTCTTTATCATTAGTTTGCCTAAAACACATGTAAGAGGAACTTAGCTACTCCAAGAAACAAACTAACTGGAAGATGCAGTTGGGCATCAAGCATGACAATCCAGCAACGATACTGAAACCATTGTGAGCTTTTACAGACAAGACACTTTCCAAAGGGGTGAGGCACACAGATGACAACACCTTTAACTTAAGCAAGGGAGGATTTGAGACAATAAATCAATCAAAAAAGACAAAATCACAAAACATACGCAACCTGCTGCAACAGGGGAGGAATCAATTAAAAAAACATGAGGGCTGTGAAAAGAAAGTAAATACAAGCAGAGAGAGCTAATACATGGCATCTAATGACAAAATCATTTCCAGTGGTTCTCAAGCTCAGTCCTGGGGGACCACCGTGTGTGCAGGATTTCATTCCAACCACAAATGCAATCCTAGAATTTTAATGAGTCGCTAATTTTTCTTCATTACCCTTTTAAGCTATAATGTCAAAAATAGCTATGCATGCTATGAAAAATTAAAGTTTTATATTCACATTATGCAATATGCGAAACAGCAAGTTAATAAGAGAGAAATTCATTCAGTGAGAAAATGGCACTTTTTGAAGATGACCCCCCTGGAATTGAATGAAACTTGGCACATAGGTAGATAGGGTGTCTCACAGAAAAAGCCAGATTTTTAGGTCCATATCTCACTTTGCCTGCCGGTAGCACCACCTGGAAGCCACTAAAGTGGCTCAGTTTTGCTGTTGACATCATATTTTATATGAACTATCATGACTTAAGGGCACACAGTACCAAATATTTTATAATTTTATCATGAACTTGACACTTCAAGTCTGGTAAGACATCGGTACCGCATCAGTGCCAAGCTGGGTGACTGCGTTATTGAGCCAGAATTATTTGAAAAATAACAATAAACATTAAAACTGGAAATGGGAATAAAACAACATCCCAGACATATACCAATCTACAATGCTTTATTATGTGTTTACTCACAACAAGTATTGATGCATGGTCACTAAATTTAGAAGAAGAACCCTGGTGAAGGCAGTTGTCCAGCCAAAACATAGTATGAATGCTTTTACAAATGTCTTGATTTATAGTAATTATCATAAATGTTTTGTATCAGAGCTCAATTTCACCATTTATTTTATAAGTAGGAGTTGAAAGACAAAGCTTTGTTTTTGTTTATATTGTGAAAAAAACAATAAGTGCGTGTGCAGCAATCTATAGGAGCTCAATAATTAAATTTTGTACGCCTAGAATTAGTATATACTGTATATATATTAGAACTTGTGCAGTAACTTGTATTGCAGCATTTTAAACACTATGGATGTGGGGCTTTCATTTCCCATGGCAGGCATAGCATTTCTCTCATGGTAGTAATGGTAATGAAGTTTAAGGATAAAAAAAAATCCAATTAATTAAGACGAATCAACGGCTTAATAGATTTCTGGAATTGCAATTGTGGTTGCAATGAAAACCAGCATAAACAGTGGTCCCTGAGGACTGAGAATGAGAACCACTGTTTTAAACGGTTCTAAGGCTTGATAGTAAGTTGATAATATGGACACTTCGAGATGGGTAATTCATCACTTGAGATGTTTTTGTTTTCCTGTGGCAAAGAGAAATTTACTAACAAAACATTCAGCTGGACAGTAATGTATTCAAAAATATGAATAAGCAAAAAAATGAAACTTCAAGATGAATATAAATTCAGGGAGTAAAAAAAGAGCCTTTCAGTAATGCTTCATGGCATATTTCAATGTGACAGCATAAGAAATAAAGAAGAAAGCGAAAAAAAAAATTTAAAAAAACTAGAGGCTTCCAAGAGTGCAAACCTCCGCCAAGGCAGCGCAGTCCAAATCTTGGTGAATGGGAGCAAAGTTCAGTCATCAAATGTCATACGATTTCAAGATGGCTGCCGCGGCGGCCATATTGTTTGACTGATCATGGTCTAAATCAATGGGGTCCATACCTGATGTAATAGTGACCCACTCACAAAATTTCAGAGATATCCGATGATTACTTTTGGAATTACCTTGTTAAGAAACGAACAGACAAATGGCACCGATCACATAACCTCCTGCCAACTTCGTTTGGAAGATGTAAATATTTAAAAACGTGAGGTTTTCACCAGTCTAGTGAACAATGAAGCTTGAGAATGGTGTGAAGGGAAAACAATGGCAGGATTGGCTGAGGTGGACAGGTTGGCTCAGATGTTACTGCTTGTTAGACGGTGATGGATGTAGCAGACGTGGCAACCACGGGCAGGGCTTGCAGACTCCGCGGCTCTGGCTGACGTCGTTTCCTCTCCTTTCTTGTGCTTGGGAAAGTTGAAAGCTCTGGGCAGCTGCTTTTATCACATTCTGTCTAGCATAGTACTGAGCGCGTGCAGTTCCCACGAGCTCATCCGCAGCGAAGGCCAAAGGTCGGTCAAAAAATGTTTCTAGTTGTGGGACGTCTCAGAGGGGAGGCGAGAATGGGCCACTCCAGGCCGAAAGTGCCTCAGGGTCCACTGGCCTTTCATCTGTCTTCGACCTTAATTTTTTAATGGAAGCCATTTTTAGTCCTGGCGCATCTCGGTCAGGGTTTGAAAGGTGATACATGGCGGAATCCAAGCCAATGTGGACAAGAAACAGCTGCATCTGCCTCAGGGCAAGTACGATGGATCTAATGCAAAATCTCATCAAAATATTTTGTAGAAGTGGGATTTTTTTTTCCATCCGGTGGGATTAAAATAAAACACTGTTTACTTAAGTGAAAGAGTTGGCATGCATTGTAAAAATGTCATGCCTGACAGCTTTTGGGGCTCCGAGACTCAATTCACATTAGTTTTGGGCTTAGATCATCTGAAGCACATCTGGTGTTATGCCCAAAATTGCTCAAATGAAAATAAGTACATTTAAAAAAATGAGATTATAGAAGTATAATTATATGCGTGTAAATGCTGGGTCACTGTGTAGTAGTGATAGTAGCGCAGTGCCTGGTGTAACCATCAGGGTGTTCATTTACAGGTTAAATGCTCAATTTAACAGGCTAAGAAAATGTTCATGCTGGATTCTTGTCACAAGACATCCTTCAGTTAGGCTGAATAGGGCATATTACTGTAAAAAAAAAAAAACGATTTCATTTGCAGAAGAAACTTGACTCATATTTTGAAATTAGTGTTCTGATCTTGTGGAATGATATCATACCATATCTTGACTGTGTTATTTTATGGTTTAGAATGAGGCCTTAAAATGCTGCATGTCACAATTGCTGCTGAAATGTTTTATATGATCTTTAACCTTTGACAGCTAGATCCTTGACTTTCCCTGAGCAAAATCCAGGGGCATGTTCAAGATCGCGGGATCAAGCGAGAGCCCGCGAGTTCTTGCATCTTGAACGACTAAGCTACCTTTGGGCTTGCGAGAACATCGGCGAACAGTCTCACTCTGCTTTTCATGATGGCATCCAGTATTCTCTCAGCTTGTTCAACAGAGTTTGAGGTAAGCCTTAGTTGTCAGCCATGTTGAAAAACGCTTGAGAACTCAAGAGTCGCTCAAAACTTACCTTGCGTGGCCAAGGTCTGAGACCCTTCAATCTTGACATTTTGAACATGCCCCTGGATTATGGTAGTGTCACAAACCACGGGTCTGCTTAACCGGTTCTTCCCCTGTTCCAGCAGTTTAGCAGGTTCTTCCTGGTACCTGACTGATTGGCTTGTTATTCCTGTAGTATGATCAGCTGTAGACATGACTGTGCTGTGTATACAGGGTGCTGGTTGGGCCCCAGTTAGGGTGCATATTCTTACTAGAAGGGGTCACTCAATTCTCTTACTTTAATTTCTAATTTACTCCCTGGTGTCTCTGCTAGTGAGCCAAATCATTAGTGAGCAAATTATTAGGTACAGCAGGTTTTCCAAGTGTTTTTCCACTGCTCCTCTTCCTTTGCATCATAAACGCACCCTAGTGGTTCATCGTTCATCCTGCAATTGGCCCTCTCTCTCTCTGCCCACTGGGTAACACTGAAGAATAAACACAATCATATCGCTCTATTCATCCATGAAAAATCCAGGGGATATTAATGCTGTATTTCAGAATTTTTATACTATTGAGCAAACTATGATCAATCTTCCTTCGGGAAAATTTTATCACACAATATTTTTTTTTCGCACATACCATAAATTATGCTGGAAATTGCCACTCAGTTGAAAAAAAAGGCATATGGTGTCCCAAGTGGACAGCTCTGAGACCAAAAATAAAATCGTATTCATTTATTTATTTCAAGGGTGTCAGTGTGATGTATCGTTCAGGAGCCAATCGCGAGAACCAAGCAGTGCAGTAAAACTGGATTTTATTAAGGAAGGGGGAGAACACCCGCAGAGCAGGAGGCAACAATCCAGAGTCCACAATCCAAAAGTCAAAATCCAGAGGGCGAAATCCGAGTCGTATTCAGGGCACCAATCACAGCACTCGAATATCAAAGGTAAAGCCAAAATCATTTCCAGTCAGAAGTATAACACTAAGAGTACAAGGCATAAACGATCGCAGCACAGGGAAAACATTCTGACAAGAGCTGTGAATGAAATGACTGCTTAAATACACATAGGGGAAGTCACATGCTACAAAGGGGAGGCAGGTGATATGTATCAGACTAATTACAAAGGAATGAACATGAGGAGGTTCCTGATTACAAGAAATTGGCAAAAGCCAAAAACGTGGACAGGGATCACGAAGACAGCCAACTGACAGACATACGGCTCCGGTTAGAAAGTTCTATAGTGCACAGAAAAGGAGAGAGAACAGTTTAACAAGCACGGAGGTTCTGCTGAAAAGCAAAGTAGATTGAGTAAAGACAAGAGGGGGAGACTAGAATAGGGCGAATGCTGAGAGGTCGTTAGTCAATTAGTAAAGTGAAGCTATACAATCCCTAGTGCTCGTTAGTCAGTTAGTACTACAA
The DNA here is from genome assembly GCA_029721435.1 of Gymnothorax reevesii. Classification (NCBI taxonomy): domain Eukaryota; kingdom Metazoa; phylum Chordata; class Actinopteri; order Anguilliformes; family Muraenidae; genus Gymnothorax; species Gymnothorax reevesii. The sequence goes on along the minus strand of CM056577.1, from coordinate 22,536,013 downwards.
ACAATGTTAGTTTTGGTTAGTAAGTTTAACTACAACAACAAACTGTTAGTATTGTTAGTAATGTAGAAAAGCAAGGAGAAGGAAGTAAATGAGATTGGAAGGAATTATTGAAATCCCAGAAACCATGAAATCACCCGAAAGTGTGATTACTCAGCCCATTGCGTGCCACAAGACATGAGACCAGACAGGGGAAGACAAGGTGCAATGCATGGTGAAAAACAAAACATGGACCGGAGTAAAACTGCAAAGATGGAATATGGAAACAAACAGTGACAAGGCAAAAACAAAACATGGCCAGGCATCTAAATCACAATACAAAATACAGATCATGGTCAGAATCAAAAGTAAACATGGCAACAAGGCAGAATCATATCCAAAACATGTTCAGGCAGGATCAGGATCATAACAGTCAGTCTCATCTGCTCAACAATTGGAGAGAAACTTTTGTGTAATTGTTGTGTCCTAGGAAATATTTGCTGTGGGATTAATTTTTAAGGTTCGCAGGCCCCTAAGAATAATTTAGCAGGAAACTTCGGAAGTAAATCAGTCACTATTCCCAGGGTTTCTGCTCTGGTGTCAAATTATGATCTCAGCGTAAACTATAATCGGTTTCCTTTCACTAAATCAACCTAAACCTCCAGTGCTATAATGGAGGCAAAGGCATGCTTCACCCATCTTGACCTGAAACAGTCCAGTTTGTGTGACATATCCTGAGAAACCATGGCAATCGCAGAAAAGTAAACACACTAAAATTAGGGTCATTGCCCTGCTGAACAGAGGTTACAGCAGCCCTGACATTTTCACTAATAGGAAAGCTATATACATCTATGGTAACAAATGAGCAATGTAGAACATTGAGTTTTTAAAACACACACACACACACACACACATGCAACACCTGATTACCAAATCATTGTGATATTTAATCTGGCTAACTGCACAGTCAATGTTTCTTAAAAAGTATTATTTATTAATTTGATAATACTGAAGATTTAAGCAGTACAAAGCCTGGCACGCTAAAACTGTCACAGAGAATTTTATTGAGCCTATTAACAGAGTTTTGCACAGTCATTGACCCCAGCCGAGACATGCACATCCAAGGAAAATAAATACGATGACATGTCAGCCCAAACTCCTTATTACTGCTCTCGCCCTCTGAAATAGGAGCAGAGCTTCTGTTATCACAGGGCTTCACTGACTCCAGTCCCAGCTGGACGGGGGATAAGCTTCACTGTTCAGACCGCAAGGAAGTTTCACAACCAAAAGACCACAGAGATATGCTCAGAAATGTTTCTGAATTACCACTAACTAAGTTTACACTAACTTCAGTGTGTTCACATGCCTTTCATAGAGGGGAGGCTGAATCCTGGGCTCTCCTGTGAATGGTTGAAACATCATAGCATTTCAGCCAATCACAAATGACATTGCTTGCAAAGTGGAAAGCAATGCGCACAATATCTTAAATAAATCAATGAATCAGATGAACTGCGTAGTCAGCCTAAAACTGCTCCGGGAATAATGATGTAAAGACGATCTGATGTTGATGACATATGTATGTAGACAAAAGTACTGGGACACATGCTTAATCATTAACTTCTGATTAAATTTAAGTGTTTCATTCAGACCCATTGACATAGGTGTATAAAATCAAGCACCTAGCCATGCAGTCTGCATTAACAAACATCTGTGAAAGAATGGATTGTTTTGTAGAGCTCAGAGACTTCAAGTGTGGTACTGTCATTGGATGCCACCTTTACAATAATCCAGCTTGTGAAATTTCTTCCCTGCAAGATATTCCATGGTCTACTGTTAAAGTGATACAATTGAAAAGCGGAAGTGGTAAGGAAGAGCAGCAACTCAGCCACAAAAGTGGCAGACCTCATTAAATCACAGCACGAGGTCACCAACTGCTGAGGTGCAGGGTGCATTAAAATGGCACAGCTCCAAACTTCCTCTGGCTTTAGCTTTAACACAAAAACTGTGCACTGGGAGCTTCATGGATTGGGTTTCCATGGTTGAGCACACTGCTATACTCTTCCAAAAAAGAAACTATACATTGTTTTTAGCGTCAATTTATTATACATGAAATGTTTTGACAAATGTGGAAAACATATTGAAATACATTCTTCCCAAAAAGAAACTATACAAATATTGATATTGATCACACTTTCTTTTCAATATGTTTTCCACATTTGTCAAAACATTTCATGTATAATAAATTGATGCTAAAAACAATGTTTGGTTTCTTTTTTGGAAGAGTATATAAACTTGCATCTTTTTTGCCAGTTAATTTAACTAGCACCTTTTTTGACAGTTATTCTGTCATTTTACAATAAGTTTACAACAGAGTTTCCTCTATGTTAAGTGTAAACCACAGTTAAATGCGTGCAGGACTTCATCTACAGTTAAGATAACCAGGAAACAATGCGTTAATTTAACTGTTAAATTCAGTCAGTTTACTACAGTGCAGCTGAATGCAAGCCTTACACCAACAAGCACACTGCCAAGTGTTGGGCGGAGTGACTTAAACCGCACTGCCAGCAGACTGTAGAGCAGTGGAAATGTGTTCTACAGAGTGTCGAATGACACTTCTCTGTCTGGCAGTCTGATGGCTGAGTCTGGGTTTGGCGGATGCCGGGAGAGCGTTACCTGCCTGCCAGTCATTGCGCCAACTGTAAAGTTTGGTGGAGGAGGGATAATGGTATGAGGTTGTTTTTCAGGGATTTGGGCTTGGCCCCTTATTTTCAGTGAAGGGAAATCTTCATGCTTCAGCATATCAAGATATTTTGGACAGTTCTCTGATTCTAACTCAGTGGGAATAGTTCGAGGGAAGTCTCTTTTCGGTTCCCGCACGACTGTTCCCCAGTGCACAATGCAAGGTCTATAAAGACACGGTCCGGTGAGTTTGCTGTGGAAGAACTTGACACGCCTGCACAGAGCTCTGACTTCAAGCCCATCAGACACCGTTGGGATGAGCGAGAATGAAGACTGCGAGCCAGGCGTTCTCGTCCAACATCAGGGCTTGACCTCACAAATGGGTAAAAATTCCCACAGACACACTCAAAAAGCTTGTGGAAGCAGTTCTAGTTGCAACTCTTTATTAATCCCGAAGGATTTAAAATAAGATGTCATAAAAATTTCTGTAGGCGTACTGGCCAGGAATATTATGTTTATGATGCTGTGAAATTAATTTTGAAAAATACAGTTGCTCATAAGTTTGGGCTCACAGAGTTTCTGCTGAGTAAGTATTTATATTTTGTGTTGTTGTTGTACTGCCACCCATATTTTATTCTGTTTAATCTACCAGAAAAATAATGTACTGTAAAGTGATTCCAAACATTAGAGCAGCTGTGTATTAGGAAAAAATCATGTTTGTTTATTTATTTAATTAAAGGTCCCCAATGATGTCACCAGGCGCACAGCTAACTACTTATAACAAGCCATTCAAAATCTTTTCCCTCTTGACATCACTTGGGGAAATAACCAACCAGAGGCAAGAAGAACTGATCACCTTCAGCCAAGCAGTCAATCCGATTTCATTATTCTGGGTGGTCACTCCCCATTGTGATGTCAGGTAGAGGAGACTTTGAAGTGGCTCAAAATGGCTAATTAGCTGTGCACCTGGTGGCATAATAGGGGACCTTTAAATTGTTCTGTGAGATTTTGTCTTTTGCGTCCTTAGGAAATATTCATGCTTTGAAGAATGGGGGGGGGTTCTATCCCTTAAAACATTTATTTATTTGTTTTAAGGGATAGAAGAGCTTGGTGCTTCTTCGAAAAGAAGAGAGTGCGTCCCGATTTCGTTGTTGGATGGGCTTGGTGTGACAAACTTTTAATTAAAATCTTTTAACTACTACACTAGTGTGGCACAATTACATCCAGATACTGGGACTCTATATCCGTAATCTTCTCCTTACGGGTGTTAGTGGCTTTCAACTGCGAGTGCATGCAAGATGCCACCTAAAAGAGGTGGAGTTAATGATGAGGAAATGGAGGAGATAAAGAAGTCACTGAATTTTATGTCCGAGGAAATATCAAAAATCCTAAAACAGCAGAAACTGATTATGGACTTAATGGCGGACATTAAAGATTTTCGGAGGCATAACGAGGAGAAGGATAAAAAAATCGCTGTCTTGGAATGCCGGGTGTCAGAATTGGAGCAATACTCCAGAATGACTGACGTCATTATCAACGAACTGGACACCACACACCGGTCGTATGCTACGGCAACAGCAGCAAATCGTGATCCGTCTGATCAAGAGCTCCTCTCCTTAAAACAACAGGTTATAGCTTTCTTTGATAGCAGGGATATAAATGTTGAGGGTAAGGAAATAGAGGGGTGTCACGTTCTCCCAAGGAAAAATATAACTGAGAAACCTGCCATTATTATTCGCTTTGTAAACAGAAAACAAAGGAATGAACTGCTTAAACAGGGACGAAAGCTGAAAGGAACAAATGTTTATGTCAATGAACGCCTCACAAAGAAAAATGCCGAATTGCAAGGCTGGCGAGACTATTAAAGAAGCAGAAAAAAATTCAGTCGAAATGGACATCAAATTGTAAGGTGTTCATCAAGCTGAATGGGACTCCAGAGCAGGCAAGAGTTTTAGTCATCAGACAGCAATCAGAACTAGAAAAATACCAGTAATGCACTGATTTGTGATACCAATGACTGTTATTTAGTGTATTGGATGATGTATGATGTATTGTTGATGTGACTGTAAATTTTATAACACTGATGTTTGATAGATTGCATATTAATACCTGTGATGACACCGATCACAGGCTAGTAGAGCATGAAAATAACATTGACCCAGACAAAAATCTCTTTAATAACCTGACAAATGACTGCACTTATTACACAGATGATCGCTTTGGTAGGGAGATAAAGGTAGAAGATGGCCCAACAATGATTCACTTCAACAGTAGAAGTTTATGTGCGAATTTTGAAACCATTAAGGAATATCTGAGACAGTTTAAAAGAACATTCAATGTAATAGCCATAACAGAAACATGGATAACTCCTGAAAAGAGTGGAGACTTTGAATTGAATGGGTATGAATTCCTTCATTTAGATAGGAAAAACAAAAAAGGAGGTGGGGTGGGACTATGTATTGATAAAGACCTAAACTATAAAAGAGTTGAAAAGATGACAACCATTATTGATGATGTGATGGAATGTATAACGATTGAAATCTGTATGGAAAAAAGAAAAACATAATCTTCAGTTGTATATATAGAACTCCAGGATCCAATATTGACATTTTTACTAACTGCATGGAGGAATTATTTACAAACTTATACCACAAAGGGCTGTTTACTTGTGGAGACTTTAATATAGACTTACTAAATCCAAATCATAACAAAAGTGTAGATGAATTTATAGATGCCATGTTCAGAATGGGGTTATTTCCCCTAATAACAAGACCAAGTAGAGTCACAACACATAGTGCCACTTTAATAGATAACATATTTACAAATATAATGGATGATAACATTAAAAGTGGGTTATTAATCAATGATATCAGTGATCATCTACCAGTTTTTGCTGCTTATGATTGTAATTGCAAGGGCAACAGAATCAAGAGTAACATTATGTATAAAAGAATCCGTACAGAGAAGACATTAAATATCTTTAAAAATGAGTTTCTAAAGCAAAATTGGAATATCATATATGAAGAGACTGATGTTAACAAAGCATATGAAACATTTTTACAGAAATTTAAAAAACTATATGATAAACACTGTCCAGTAGTACAATGTAACATGAAACGAAACTACACAGGAAGACCATGGATGACTAAAGGGCTACAAAATTCCTGCAAAAAAAAGAATGCCTTATATCGAGAATTTATTAAGCATAGAACTATTGAAGCAGAAAATAAATATAAAAAATATAAAAATAAGTTAACCAATTTAATGAGAACGTGTAAAAAAAAAGAGTACTTTAGTAATAAATTAGAATATAATAAAAATAACACAAAAGCGTTATGGAGTACACTAAACAGTGTAATTAAAAATGGAAAAAAACATGATCAATATCCTCAGTATTCTATAGTTGAAGGAAGCTGTGTTAAGAAAATGAAGGATGTAGCAGATGGATTCAACTCATTTTTTGTAAATATTGGACCAAAACTGTCAGAGGAAATAATGGTGGAGGGAACAGAAATTGATCCTACAGACTATGTTGAGAGGAATAATAGTTCAATGTTTTTAACAGCTGTAGAAGAAAAAGAAATTTATGATGTAGTCAAAGAATTTAAGAACAAAAACAGTATAGATTGTGATGATATTGACATGTTGACTGTGAAGAATGTTATTCATGGTATTACTAAGCCACTTACGTATATTTTTAACCTGTCTTTTCAAAATGGGTTATTTACAAGTAAGATGAAAGTAGCAAAAGTTGTTCCCATTTACAAAGCAGGCGATAAACATTACTTCACTAATTATAGGCCGATATCAGTGCTTTCCCAATTTTCAAAAATATTAGAAAAAGTATTCATAAAATGATTTGATGGTTTTGTTGAGAAACACAAGTTGTTAATAGACAGTCAGTATGGATTTAGAAATAATAGATCGACAGCCATGACACTGTTTGAATTGGTAGAAGAAATAACACACTGTATCGATACAAAGAAGTACGCAATGGGAGTGTTTTTAGATCTCAAGAAAGCATTTGACACAGTCAATCATGACATATTGATTAGAAAATTGGAGAAATATGGTTTCCGAGGTCATGTTTTGGATTGGCCGAAGAGTTATTTACTAAACAGACAGCAATTTGTACAAATAAATCAGAATACATCAAGTTTTATGAATATTACATGCGGGGTGCCTCAAGGATCTGTTTTAGGACCAAAACTTTATTATGTATATTAATGATATTTGCAGGGTATCTAATGTATTAAGATTTGTGTTATTTGCAGATGACACAAATATTTTTTGTTCAGATGTGGAATTACAGCAGCTTTTGGAAGTGATTACAAAGGAAATGAATACCTTAAAAAGGTGGTTTGATGCTAATAAATTGTCTTTAAATCTGAACAAAACTAAATTCATGTTTTTCGGTCATAAGAGATATATAGATGTAAAATTAAACATTGACAATATTGGCATAGAAAGAGTAAATGAGAGCTGCCGGGTGGCTCACACGGTTAAGGCACTGCGCTGCAGTGCAGAGGTGATCACCACGTCGCGGGTTCGAACCTCGGCGTACCCACCGGCAGGGGTCGGCAGCTTTTTCAGAGTAGCGCACAATTGGCTATCGCGCTACAGGGTTACAAATTGGGAAGGGACTGTCGGATTTGGGTAAACGATAACAGCTTTGTTCGTTGCTCCAGCGCCTCCTGTTGGCCAGACGGGCGCTCGTCAGGAAGACTCCGGCTTGGTTCATGTCCGGGTATCCTCCGCCCTCGCTCTGAACTTGCGAAGATTCAACCAGCGAGTGTATAAGAATCAGTGGCTGACAGGCACGTGCTTCGGAGGACAGTCGTGAACTGTCTTCACTATCCTGAGTTGGCAGCAAGGGGTCGCATACGAGCAAGCTTTGTACATAGTTCCCCAATTGGGCATTCCAGATTCGGGTGGGATTGGAGATGCCAAATTTATTAAAAAAAAAAAAATAAATAAAAAAAAAAAGAAAGAGTAAATGAAATTAAATTCCTTGGTGTAATTCTAGACCGCAAAATCTGCTGGAAACCACATATTAAATATGTTCGGGGGAAGCTGGCACGGGTCATTGCCGTCCTGGGAAAAGCAAGGCAGATCTTCAACTTGAAAGCTCTATATATTTTATATTGGGCATTAATTTTACCTTATCTGACCTATTGTGTAGAGCAGGGGTTCCCAAACTTTTCCAAATCAGGGCCCACTTGAAAATCTAAAAAATGTCCGCGGCCCACCTTTGTCCTATAAACAGTACATAGACGAAATTATGCATTCTCAGAACACTTAACAGCAAAAATAATTGTTGTGGTTGTTGTTGTTAAGAAAATAAAATAAATAAAAAACAACAACAATAATTGTTGTTGTTGTTTTTTATTTATTATTATTATTATTATTATTTATTATTATTATTAATATTATAAAGATTCAGGATTGAAATAAAAGCATGGGGGATAAAGGAAGCCCAAGCTTTTAATCTGTGGTGTACACAAAAGAAGACAGAATTAATTATTGAACACAGTCCGTGCTCCTCCGATTATGATACCCGGTCATGATGACCAGAAAGCTATGTTCCGATCATAAACTATATAAGGTTCCTAAAATATTGTGAGGTCAATAACATTCAATAGGTTATTACTTCTAAATATTTTTTTTTAATCGTGCAATAAACATTTTACAATAAAAATCATAAAAAATCATATTTGCAAAAATGAATAATATTTTTAATGACCTCTCACGGCCCACCTGCAGTACCACCACGGCCCACACTTTGGGAATCACTGGTGTAGAGGTATGGGGAAACACATATAAAAGTAATCTTCAAACAATAAATATAATGCAGAAAAGGGCTATCAGATTCATCCACAATGTAGGATTTAGAGACCACACAAATAGACTTTTCTTAAAACTGCAAGCTCTAAAATTTCAAGATCTGATTCAGTTTAAAACAGCACAAATAATGTTTAAAGCAAAAAATAACTTACTCCCAGGCAACATAAATAAACTGTTCTCAGAGAGAGAAGGAGGCTATAATCTAAGAGGGGAACTGAACTTAAAAATAATTCGTGTCAGAACTACCTTGAAAAGCATGTGCGTCTCAGTCTCTGGGGTCAAATTATGGAACAGTTTAACAGATGAATTAAGGAAATGTAAAACCATTGGAAAGTTTAAAAAAACATATAAAATACAAATTTTAAATAAATATAAGGATGAGGAACAGCAGTTTGACCCAGGACGGTAATGGCAGGGTTTGGAAAAATGTGGATACATTGTCTTGTTATGTCTTCTTTTGTGTGTGCGCAGGGGGTTCTAGAAGTATAGAAATTCAGTATTATATACAGGTGCAATATTCTGTGTATATTTGTATATAAGTAGCTTATTGAATATTATAGTCAATAAATTGTAAGTACCATTGGTTCTTGAATAGACGGTGAATGTTGTAAATATAATAATAGAAAATTTAATAACTTGACTGTAGAATGCGGTAATACAAGGGGTAGGATTAAATAAGTTCTTACTTCTTCCTACTCCTTTTCGAGCATATAAATCTTGCTGCTCATGCAGGACAGTTATCAACAGTTTGCTTTTTGTTTTTGTTTTGGTATTGGCATGGTGGCCATTTGTTTTGGTGATTATCTCCGTTTTATCTTTTAACATGTTCGAAATAAAGAATTTCTACTCTATTCTATTCTATTTATTTATTGCATAAATTCATCATTTTAGTAAACCTTCTGACTACTGACTTTGCTTTGTTATTTTGTTATAAACAAAAGTATGTTTGGATGCAGCGGCAAAGCCCGGCAACGTGTTTCCTCTTGTTCACAATGGTTGGTGTAAAGGTTTTCTCTGAGCACCGTTTGAAAGTGCACAGAAAACAGGAAGCATGGAGCTGGACTCAGATGCAAAGCTGAATTAGGATCTATAACGCCTTCACCGCAATGCAGGACGGCAGCGAAGGTAAAGTACAAAGGACCAAGGAAACGAGGTTCCTGGGTGAATTATGCTCTTAATACACTGTGCTGTGACTACAGTAACAGTGCTTTAGTATTACAAAAATAATAAACCAGGACGCGAGGTAATAAGCTGTGCTGCACATAAACAACAAGTGCAGTGCTTGAGTTTGGGTTAAATATATTACACGCGAATACGCATGATCTATTCAAGACTATAGCTGAACAACAGGCTTGTGAGACTTACGAGACTTTGCACCGAATGAATGCGAAGCTCCCTATTATATAGACAAAACCAAGGCAATGATGCAAAGGGTAACAGATGTGGGTGATCATACTGGAGCATGGAATGTGGTTCAGGTCCTAATAGGCTGGTGACTTAGAGGATTGGAGGGGTGGCGTTACATTTGGAGTCTGTAAATGATTTGTAGTTTACCATAGCAAATATAGCATATGTCTACAACACGAGTGTCGCACATTGGAGCATTTCCTCTTCTCCCAAAGTGCTGAACTGACCAGTAAAAAAAGTAGAACACTGAACTGTCACATGCTCTGATCACAAAGGGACCGACCCAGACCAGACAACCAAACAAGAAATGTGAAGGTGTGGGTCATAGGATCGCTGGTAGTGTTGAGAGTGGTTCCCATAGCGATAACAGCAGTGGACATCTACATGCATTTTTTGGCAGTGAGAGAGGGAGGAGAAAAGCAGACCTAATATGAGAACGATGGCACATCCTTTAGTGGCTACAAGATTAGTGATCAACACCATAGAATAAATGGAACTAAAGATTTATGCTACAGACTGTCACATCCCTAATTGGTTTTCCCTGCAATCTAGCTGTTTGCATCAGTTTCAATTCTCTATTGTTAATTGAATCTTATCATTTACTTATTGTCTTGTTTGTTTCTCCTCCTCGTGTGTTTAATTCCCATGCATTTGTACATCCATTCTCTATCTGTTAATTATTGCGTTGTGTTTTTAAATTCCTAGTCTGCATTTTCCATTTGCTAGATTGTAGTATAGCTTTGTCTTGGTGCTTCGCGTCAACTGTCTTCAGATGATAATTGCTAAAAAAAAAAAAAGAATTAATTCATTAATTACACGATTAATTAATCATTTTTTGGGGCAAATTCCTTCACGATTCCCGCAGTCTCGTCCAGTCTTCATTTCTGCTTGAAGAGGTCCATGCACCCACTCATGAGCCTTGGTCAAACTGGCTTACTAACCCGGCACTGACCTCTGTTCAGCCTTTTCCATTTCCTCCGTAAATCTGCGGCTACTGGCTGACTGTGGACTTCAGCCTGCTAAATCATTTTTTGTTGACGTTCTATTGGTTAATAAAGGCCAATTACAAAAGAACCTGTGATTCTGCATTTCACGCATTCCAAAAAATTCATAACCAAACAATCCAGGCAAGAATGGAGCCAGCAGGTCACCCTTTTTGCATTTGCATCCTTCCTGCCAATTTGTAAGAAAACAAAAAACAAAATTTTGTTTTTTATGAAGTATGCATCCACCAGAGGCTTTTTACTTAATTTTAAAGGGGACCTAATATGCTATTTTTCCAAGTTTATATTTTGGTCTTTGACTCCCCTGGAGTACTTCTTTACGCAAAGTAAGTAAAGGGTACTAAGTTCGCTCATACTGCCATCCTCAAAAAACCCCATTTGTAGTCCATAGTAGTCTTTGCCTGAAACGCCTCATTGGGATGGCTCTTCCGCTATCGCCCCCACTCCCCGTGCGCCCACTTTCTTCTGACTGGCCAGCTCTGTGGAGGCCGGATCTAGGCGGGACGAGGCAGCAAAAAGATTGAAACTGACGGGAATCGACAGGCATATTCTGCAATCTAACGCAGTACATGTGTATAGATCTAATGAAATTAACATGTTCTAATAAATGCAACGGCAAAAGTGGAGGACAAAGTGCGAAAGTCTGGCAGCTCAAGCACAAATTTGCTATCGGCTACAGTTTGCTACAGTAACAGTTAGTGAGTACAGCCGTTTTACTACTCCTTAGCTCGGATGCAGGGAAAGCTAGAATCCACCCCATATAGACACATTTGTAGAACGGGTCGACATGCCCAAGTGTGGACCGGAGACCGTAGAAATCTAGTGGGTCTGAGTTTAGAGGGAAACATGAACAGTGAGGAGCAGCTAAAAATGGACCAACAGCTTATGGACTGCTTCGGTGTGTGTAAGTGCATAGCTGTGGTGTGTTGTTAGTGTTATGAAACGAACAGCTTCCGCGCAGGTATATGACGAACGGGCAAAAGCTCCAAGCTAAATGGCCTTTTCGGAAAAATTGCCTGTGGTCATGGTTTACTTATTGCTTTGGAATGACCAGCTTTTCCTCGCAGAAACTGGGCGCATTACAGAAAGCGTGCGAGAGCTAGACAGAGCTCTGGTTTTGTCATGAAAATAATACAGGTTTTACAGACCGCAAGTTCCGTCTGCATGAACCGTTGCTTACGTGGAGCTAGCGAATAGATCAATTTTACAGAAAAGAATTAAATTTTCAATCGATGGCAATGCAGTGTTTGTTATACTGGACCGTTATAGCCTGTGTGCTTCCCTATTGCTTTCACCGGTAGTATCAGAAAGCTTGCTTAGACACTGGAGACGTATCAGGCTGACCCCGGTCATGGATAAGTAAAGCGATCGTTTCTTATGCACCCAGAAACGCACCCCATGCTCTGCCACATCTACGTCTGATCTAACTTCAGCCCAAATCGGCAGACACATACAGCACCTCTCAGGTTAGCTTCAAGTGTAGTGGCTACAATCAGGCAACGTTATGATGAAACTATCACATTGATGCTAACCGAAGTAACACAAGCATACCAATCATAATTGCTGCATATAAGTTAACCAGAAGCATTTTTAATTAGCAAACCACGCAAACTAACATGCAGTAGCTGATAAGCGGTCATGACTTTTAATGTAATCTGTCGTGTGAAAAATTCGTTTTGCGTCCGGTGTGAAAGCTGCTTAACGCGCCCATACCGCCTGTATTCGCGTCTTTGCATTGACTTTGAATGTAGCTAATCTGTCGCGCGAAAAATTTGTTTCGCGTTCGGTGTGAAAGCTGCATAAGGCACCCATAACACCTGTATTCACGTCTTTGCATTGACTTTGAATGTAGCAAATCTGTCACATGAAAAAATTTCGCATTCGGTGTGAAAGCAGCTTGACGAGCCCATAACGTGTATCGCTTCTTTGCATTGACTTTGGATGTAGGCTAATCTGTCCGGTGAAAAATTCATTTCGTGTCTGATGTGAAAGCAGCTTTATGGATAGCACGCAACAGCTAGAGAGAGCTTGGTTACGTTATGAACATAATACAGGTTTTGCAGACCGTAGGTTCCGTTAGCGCTGACAAGTTGCTTATGTGGAGCTAGCGAATTGATCACTTCTTCAAATGAAAGAATTACCAATTTAATCTCCACCTTTTTTGGCTTTTTATTAGCCACAACAATTTCTAAAGGGGGATGAAATTATGTCAACTTGGTGCAGAGAAATCATTTGTAAGCCGGTAGAGTTTCTGCGTTTCGCATTGAGAGCTTGCTCAGACATTTATGAAGTATCCGGCTGATCCCAGTCATGGATAAGTGAAGCAATCACTAACTGTAGTGGCTAAAATCGGGCAACGTTATGATGAAACTGCCAAATTGATGCTTACCGAAGTAACACACGCATACTGATCAGAATTACTGCATACAAGTTAACCAGGAGCATTTTTTATTAGCATGACATGCAAACTAACATGCAGTAGCTGGTAACTGAGCGGTCATAACCACAGAAACAAACCCTTGCAATAAAGGTTTTACAGACAGCAAGTTTTGTTACTGTTCAGTTGAACCAAGCATCCAAATTACAAACAAGTATTAAAAGTTAGCTTCAAATGAGGTTTATGTTACCACACCTTCAGTAGAATTTCCCCTGATATCACTCTTGCATTTTTAGGACACAAACATTCACAACAATAACTTGGCTATGTTAGCCGCTGTACTACAGCCACAATCAACTGGCTATCACGTCAGTTTGGCTTATGCAGTAAAAGCAACTTGCAGCTTCAGTGTCTGTGATTCACGGACAGTCGTGACCGATACAGGCTTTATCTTCAGATATTATACAAAGCCTGCGTTTGAGGCCAGTTGTTAGTGCTACCTCTAGCAGTCCTGCTAGCCATCCGTAACACGTTAGCTTCACTTATATTATTTGGTGTTATACGGTTACTTACAGCTTGTGGCTCCAAGCGCTTGATCGATGCAACTGCTTCAGGTTTGAGAAGCAGCTGAAACGCATATCCTGTGTTGAATTATCCTTTATTAACAAAGCTGTCTTTGGTGAAATGCTGAGCACAAACAGCTAATGTTCCCTTTGGCTGTGGCTGTTTGCTGCCAGCAAACAAAAAAAGCTACCCACTGATTTTTGGTGGCATTGTCTTTTGGAAGAGAAATATTTGTTTTTCTTCACGTCCAAAAGTAAATGGACAAGTAGCTTTGGGAGAGATACTGACAAAATTGTACCTCAAATGATCTGCAGTTCTTCTTTTGTATTTCCAAAAGTGTAGACGCTACTAAGGCATAGTGTGATCTGCCGTTGTTAGTGCCTGCTTGAATAGTTCCCGGTGTGGGCAGGTCCAGCGCAGTGGTTGGCTCTGGCTAAGTCTGTACTAATTGGATAGCAACACCTGACATCAGGTTTGCCCAGATCTCGAGAATATCTCGGGAGGAGCTGTTCAGAGAGGAAATCATGCTCACGAAATCACGTTCTTGGATTATGGCAAAATCCCTGTATCTTATGTTTAGGAATTTTCAGAGGTTGAGCATGGACAACCAACATTATAACATTACTAATATGTATTAAAAGAAGGATTAGTATGTTAGGCCCCCTTTAAATGTATTCTGAAAAAGGTGAATCTGTCATTAAAAATCTACCCCTCAGGGCTGTGTAGAGTCCAATGACCAATGAACTCGCACTCAATAACCTTCACTTGATGGTTATCATGAATTCTTGTGACATCCAATGAAGCTGGTAAACTGATTAATTTCCTAACAAAACCATAAACATTCAAATTTAAAATCCATGTACAATGTATTGTATGTTTTGGATAAACATCTGTATATTCATTGTTATAAACTACTCAAGCATAATCAAGGCTATTATTTAGGGGCATCATTGGGGCCATGTTCTTCATCCTTTCCCAAAAGAATGCCACTGTTGTTTCAATCATGAATATTTGGGGGAGGGGTTATTCAGCATTGACAACCTGTGAACAAAAATATTTTTTCAGAATAAACTCTTACAACTCTTGTGTGTCCTCAATTAGCTCCTCCCTGTTTCAGTAGTCTGAATGCATTTTTCCAGTTTAACTCCATTAAAAGATTTATTGTTTGTCTCCTCCCTTCCTTCCAGGTATTATTGTTTGTATGCCTCGCCCCTTTTGTGAATATTCCATCTACATAAGTTCATTGTGGTGTCAGGTTGCTAGACTGTCATGGTTCATACTCTACTAAGCCTTCCAGTCAGTTTGCGTCATCTAGTACTGAGGTAAGCTCTTCTTTCGTAAGCTTTCTGTTAATTAAGATAGAAGAGTCCTTTAACATTATTTATAGGAACAAGTGCCTGAGCCTTTAAATTGATCACCAGGATTGGGACTACGTTCTTGTTAATCCATTGTTTCTGCCTATTCTTCTGAGTCAGCTTATTAGGATCACTTCCCAAGCCATCATTGGTCTCCAGGATGGGGACTGCATTGCTGCTAAACCCTTCGGTTCCATTGTCAAGCAGTCCTGCTTCTGTGAGGGGGGATTCACTATCTGGCTTCTAAACCGGGACGGCCACTGGCCTGGGCACAGACACGCCCCTACCCTCTCCAGTAATTAGCTGGGCAGCACCCTCCTTTGCTCTGAGCTACAGCCCTTCCCTCTTCCCTCTTCTATTACCGTATTCCTATTAATAGATACTCTCTAATAGATTGTACCCTGAATGGGTGGCACGGTGGAGCAGTGGGTATCAATGCCATCTCACAGCATAAAGTTTGTTGATTTGAATCTGGCCTGGGACATTTCTGTTTGGAGTTTGCACGTCATACCACTGTTTGCATCGGTTTACTCCCTGTTACCTCCCCCTCTCAGCCTTTAAAAGGAATGGATGAGTGAGTGAATGCTGTGTGAACGACATGCTTGCCCTGTAAAGGATGGGTGAGTTATCATGGGTATTTCCCTGCCCT
This sequence comes from Gymnothorax reevesii, assembly GCA_029721435.1. Classification (NCBI taxonomy): domain Eukaryota; kingdom Metazoa; phylum Chordata; class Actinopteri; order Anguilliformes; family Muraenidae; genus Gymnothorax; species Gymnothorax reevesii. The sequence goes on along the minus strand of CM056577.1, from coordinate 22,520,158 downwards.
TTTCCCCATAGTCCACTTCAATAGGCACCAGCTCCCCCACATCTCAAGTGAAGAAGAAGAGGTTTAGATAATGGATAAATAAATAAATTAATAAATAAACCTTGGCTACTCATCAAGGGAAAAAAAACTTGTGACAATCATCTCAAAAATGCAATATTAAACAACAAGAAAGATCAATAGAAGATAGTTTTTGTAGTCAACAGCCAATAGTAAATACTAAATTCTGGCCAAATCTTTCTGCCTTATGTACTTATAGCTATGAAAAAAAATAATGTTCCCTTATCAGGGTTTTATGCAAATTAAAATGCCTGTTACTGGGCCATGAGAATTTCATAATACGCTTGCAAAAATGAAGTCATCACTTCAGTCTTTTTCATCGCCGAAAAATAATCTCTTCCCATCGTTTAGCTAGGTTTTAACTTCTTACTTTCATTTTACTCTCATTTTATGATACATTACTCTTTGTGTAAATCAGCAGGAGAAGCCATTTCCAGCGAAAGCCATTGTCCTTATCCTCCTCAGGTACATGGTCTGTGTGTCCATTTGAACAAAGGCGACAATCCATCAAAAAACCACAACAGCAGAATTTGAGGACAGAGTTTATCTGAGGTCTGGTTGTCTCAAAATGTCGACAGCTTGGGCAATGGGTCTCACTGCAACAGAGACAAGACTGAGGACGTACCAGCAGGCCCACGGAGAAGCCATGCACTTGGAGCAAGTGGTGCGTTTTCCTGTAATACTGCAGAATCATTGCCTGCACTAAAAAGTAATTGCCTCTTGAGTTTCAGAGTATTACTCAAATACTGAGTGCTGTTGCCCAACTAAAACAGGAAGCACTAGCTAAATCTCATGACCATTGGCTGCCACTGTTGCGCCCACGACTCACTATGATCAAGCCCTTTGCGGTGAAAATATGTAGCACATTAGAATAAGTTTAATCTAAGACTTAAAATATTATAAATAGTACAAAGTCATTTTAGATGACCTCAAACGACTGCTGTGCTGTCAATCCCTGCTACCTGTGGCCATTAAATTGGAATATCCTTGAACTAGTTGGATGGATTTTGACAAATGAGGTGTCATCATGTTCATGATCTTCGGCTCCATTGAGAAAAATGATTATTATAGTCTTCAGAGAATTTTGAAGACAAAATTTCCCAAATGCCTAAACCCAGTAATCTGATTGTTTTTACACCTCTCACTTGCAGTGATGGTTAATGACTTGTTATTGATAGTTTTCTTTGATTAATGAGATGCTCATTCCTAGAACATTCAACACTCCCAGGTGTAGCCATTTATCTTGCTTAAGGTGATATGGAAAATAAAATTATTTGGAAGCAAAATTGTTCACATTTTAATCTTTTTTCCCCTCTGTTTTTATTTAAACAATCGTCTAGTGCAGGCTTTTAGCCTGTATTGCAGGATGTGCAAAAAGTTAACACAGAAGTTTCTGTGTTTTTTCAGCGTAAATTTATTTATTTATTTTTTGGTAAATAAATAAATAATACCTTGTGTTTAACATCACTATATCTTGTTTAAAAGCACTACTTTGGTAAAACTTAGTTCTTAGGCTAGTAAATGAAATGTTTTTCTTGAATTAATCATTTAATTGCCTTTAAAATGAACCTGCTTGTTTATCTGCATCATTGGAAAACTTGAAAATGACTGAAAACTGATCAAGACTTATCAGTTTGAAGGAATGTATAAAACCCTCTCAGAGATATATCTGGTATTGTTAAATGCAGCTGCTTTATTCAAACCTGTGTAATGTTTGTGCAAGTTTATATTCTGTCAGCAAGCCTGAGATTTCCAAATATTCCATATATGTTCCACTGAATGACAGGGAAACATGCATTAAATGACACACAAGATCTAGATTTTTTTTCCCCATTCATTGCTGCAGCCACAAAAACATGACATCCTGGAAGTGAAATGTACCTTCAGTGAATTGCTGCAACCAGCTAATACAGAATTTGTATGTGACATTGTCTTACAATTGAGGGAAGAAGGCACCTACTACAGGGGAAATGCAGGAAAAATAAAAGTTATGGAGTAAACCTTCTGTTTCCTTCTCAAGAACCACCAGCGCTCACTTGGTTTGCTCATGATACATTTAGAATTTCTGAGAGGTTTTCAGCAGTGTTTAATTTTCCTCTTAATTCTTTGGAGTAAATGGCTGTGTGTGTGCTTGGTAAGTCCACGGGGACACTTTTCATTACTCAAGTGCTGACTTGTTCCTCAGAGCCAGTGTCCACTAAATAGGCATGGCCACAGTCCACTTTGCATTTTATTGTACATCGAGCACCGTAAGACCTGCTACACATCGATAGTGTAGGCCTACAACTACTTTGGCCTGAACAATTTCTTTGATGTAATTATTATTATTATTATTATTATTCCGTTTAAAAGACGCATTTTTCAGGTACATGTCAGAAAGGTCAAACCTTTAGTTTGAAGGGTCACAACATTACTGCAGATATGGATGGTTATCGTTTACCGAATGCGGCAGATGCGCTGGTCATGCGCAGAAAGATTCGCATGAAATAAATTGGGTTTGATTGGCATCACCTGCGACCATAGCCAGAAGATCCCCTAGTAAAAAAATAAAGTCGCTCGCAGGAGTAGAGCAAAATTTATTTCAATTTACGTTCTAGTTTCTTGTTTCACAGGATGGAAATAACAGCTGAAACTACTACTGGGGTGCAAGTTAGAGATGACCTGGCTGAAAAGTGTCAGAAACTTTTTATCGAGTTTTTGGAGGAGTAAGTACTCTTGTTCGACTGCGCGGCGTACAGAATAAAAGAAATACCCCCTCACCAAACAATCGCGTCAGTATAAACGACAATCATTTGCAAATTACAATATATTTCTAATTTACTCCTTCAGATTTCTGAGCAAAACTGGAGAGATACTCTATCTACCAGATGCAGAGGAGTTAATCCGACCCGAAAGAAACACCCTCACAGTGAACTTCACTAACATTGAGCACTACAATCAGCAGCTTGCAACAACGATTCAAGAAGAATATTACAGGTAATGATAATCTAACCAGTCGTTACGACACAAGGCGGAAATATTCGTTATAGTTGATAGAAATATGGAATTGAGCAAAGGCGGCTCAACGACTGTTTTCCCAACGCGACATGACATGAGATAAACATTGTTGCTGTAGCTAGGTTTTCATTTCCATGTGTTTATTTATAACGGTGCCGGGCCACCTTTTTAATTTTCTTTAAATTGTATCCAACTGATGCAATGCCTTGAGTTTTAATTCACAAATTAAGAATCATGTTATAGTTTTGTATCAGAAATTGTTACGTTTGGCGGACACTGACCAAGTTTTAATCTCTAACGACGTTGCTTTTGTCAGGGTCTATCCTTACCTCTGCCGAGCTGTGCGTCAGTATGCACGCGATCATGGAAACATTCCGCCGTCCAAAGAGTTCTACGTGGCCTTCTCCGAGTTCCCCTCAAGACAAAAGTAAGCTTGCCTGAAGGGGCGAACACATGAATCTTCCATTATCTTTTGTATTAGTCATCATACACTTAGTGCTCTCAACACCGTTTTTGGTCCCAATAGATGCGATTCTTTTTTTCTGAGTCTTGATTTGTGCATATACGTATTGGACGTTCTTGTACGTTCTTGTTTGGTTTTGTTCCCAGGTCAATGTGAGTGAGAGATTTTAATGATTCAAATTGTTGATGTCCAGATAACTCCTGCAGCCCCTTATAGGGTTGCACTAGGTCCCTTCCTTGCCGGTGAATGTGATGTACTATTTCTGTCAGTGTTTAAGTGACATGTCAGTCACACTCATCGAGCCAGTGGTACCCAAACCTCTCACTGGGAACCTCCTCACTGGATTTTATATGCCCAGCCTTGACCGCGTATGAAAAGCACTCTCATTTCCCCAGACTTGGCAAAGTGTGCGTGGATAGTTGCAGACATTGATATTTTGTTATGTGGATCGCTAATTTGCATTTTGTGTGCGAGTATGTATCAGTTGTACCATTGTGTTGAATATTGGGGGAGGTGAGGCGCCGGGGATGGGACATTCCAAACATCTACATCAGTCACTTCAGGTGAGCTAGAGGTGAGGCAAGCTCTCCTCGGAAAGGTTTAGTGGCCACCGCTCTAAGCGCACAAATTACACTTTTGTTAAACCTGACCAGGATCAGGGAGCTGTCCACGGCTCGGATCGGCACGCTGCTGCGGATCAGCGGGCAGGTGGTGCGGACTCATCCGGTGCACCCGGAGCTGGTGAGCGGCACCTTCCTGTGCCTGGACTGCCAGTCCGTCATCAAGGACGTGGAGCAGCAATTTAAGTACACGCAACCCGCCATCTGTAAGAACCCCGTCTGCGCCAACCGCCGCCGATTCATGCTGGACACCAACAAGTCCCGCTTTGTGGACTTCCAGAAGGTAGCTGAGCGATGCTCCCCAATCAGACACGAAATGTTCTTGCTGTGTTACGAGAATGTCCTGGCAATGTCGTAGAGCATGTGGCAGCAACATTGACAACAGTTTATCTTGGGCAGAGGTAGAAAGTGCTGGGATCAGGCAGTAGAAATCCTGTTAGATATACTTATAAAAAAGTTCAGGACTGCTGAGTTTTTTTCTGTTCTGTTTTCCCTTGATCTGAGCTTCTCAAGACACTGTCAAGCTGTGGTGAGACCATGTGATGGTAACTCAAGACATTGAAACGATATTGGACATTGTTTGACTTTTTGATTTAATAGTCTGGACTTGGTGTGATTCTGGTCAGCCCCATAGATGCCTTGTCACCTGGATTCTCCACTTCTGCTGTCGGCGGGGCTGCAGCTTTGGCCCTGGTGCCGAAGCAGCTCGCTGATTTGACAGCTCTTCTGACAGGTGCGTATCCAGGAGACGCAGGCGGAGCTGCCGCGGGGCTCCATCCCCCGCAGTCTGGAGGTGATCCTGCGGGCGGAGGCGGTGGAGGCAGCCCAGGCGGGGGATCGCTGCGATTTCACCGGAACGCTCATCGTCGTGCCTGATGTGTCTGCGCTCGCTGTCGCAGGTCCGGCAAGGCTTTTGCATTTGTGCGTCGCAACAGGGGAAATACCCCGTGTAGCACGGTGTGATTTTTAGCAGTTACCCACTACTATACCATGTGATGTCTGAGGACTATCCCAAGTAAATACAATTCAATGCCTCTGTACTTTACTCAGGTATTTAGAATGAGATGCCTCTGTGCTAATATTGGTATATACCACGTGACATTTCAGAGCTAATATGGGTATATACTGTGTGTTGTCTTTTGGTTTACCCAGGTGTATATGTTGTCTCAGTGCTTACCCAGGTTTATAGCGGCCCTGCGCCGCTGCTGAATGAATATAGGGGAAACACTGTGATGTTTTCACAAAACTGACATGAGTATACTGTACATGATATGATATTGCTGTTATCAAGCTTTCCCTCAATGTCTGATTAAAGTGTACACCAGTAGTTTGCAATGAAAGCAATATCTGTTCCTGGCTTTCACAACCAACCAACCTCAGGGCTCTAATAACCTAATCGGCTCAAGGCTTAATGAAATCTGAAATTTTGTCACTATTTCGAAAAGCTATTGATAGACTGGTAATGGTTGTACTTGCGTCCCAAAATGAAACCATTTACTGTGATCCAGTCTATAGGTAAACCCATGTCGATGTTCAGTTTAAGTGCTGGAAACAAAAGCATCCAAACACACAGGGCGTGCTGGAATGGAATTACCCTTCTCTGGTAAATGCTATGTTCTGGTTGTAACCTTACTCTCTGTGATTCGTTGGTCATTTGCTTTATGGTGTCTCTGGTAACTGACAGCGATTTAATTAAAGAACACGACATAAAGACCCTGATGTTAAACTCCTATCATATTTCCAGAAATGCGTTCCAGCAGTTTTCCATTGAACTACAGCGTGTTTCAGTAATCTAAGCACAGGACTTTTTTTTTTTTTTTTTTTTTTTCTTCCCGTAGGGAATGGATTTGGACACTTTCCAATTTTACAGGGTGCCTGGTCTCTCATTTGCTTTGATGGCCAACTTGACACTACAAATTGGTTTCTGGAGAGCTCTGCATTTTAAACCGCAGTGAGCGTTGGGTTTCAGCGTCTTCTTGCACACAAGTCTGTCTCCCAAAGTGTCAGTTTTTAAAATGAAAGCTCATTGGTGGCGCGTGTATGTGTCAGAGACTTAAGTGGATTGTCCTGTGGTTATTGGGTGGGTTGATTTGCTGATTAAATTTAGTTGCCCCACGTTAGAGAAGCATTTGCATCTTCCCCACATGTTTTATTATTTATCTGTCTGTTTATCAAAACTTAATTTATTCACTCCGCACCCCACTACCCCCAGGCACCCGGGCAGAGACCAGCAGCCGCGTGACGGGGAGAGACGGGTTCGAGAAGGATGGGATTCAGGGCCTGAAGGCTCTGGGAGTGAGAGAACTGTCCTACAGACTGGCTTTCCTGGCCTGTCATGTTGCCCCCACTAACCCTCGGGTGAGCCCCAGACCGCCTCCCCCCCCACAGCCTCCCCAGTATGCGACACTGTGTTTCTGATACTTGCTTATGTAAGAGCAGTCTGCTTAGGAATCTCCAGCAGTTCTTCTGTTGAAGAAATTTAACACTCTTGGTGACTTATTTAAATGCAGCGTTTCAAGCTACTCTCCGAATTCAGTGGTGCATGTCAAAGAGAAATCTTTGCCCTTTAATGTTATAAATTACAAAATAGAATTATGGAATTAGGTCTAGATGGGGAATTCTAATGCTTATAATGTATTGCAACTAGTGAATGAAGTCAATGTAGATGTAGAACTGACTTAGCATTTTGAAAAAAAAAATTAAAGATCTACTTTTCAAAAGTTATTTACTTGCTGCTTGATTTCTATATACCCTTTGTGCATAACTTTCTTTTCAACTGACTTTAAAGTTCAAAATGCCTCTTTTTTTTTTTTGAAGCTTGAGTGACCTCGAAGCTTTAGAAGGATCACTGTATAAACGCTTTCAATGATTATTATAGGGGCGAGAGACTTTGAGGATCCCTACCTTGGCCTCAAGGGCGTCATTAAAGTAACATGACTGTTGGAGGCAAGACCTAGGTGAATACAAAGTGTTAGTTGCTAGGCAGTGTGTGCTCAGACAAATGCAGTGTTACGTGTTACAATAAGGTGTACAAAATTTGAGTAGTTGCCAGGGAACAAATGAATGAGGACTTAACTGTGAGTAAGCCCTCCATTCAGAAGCAGTTATTGAGTAACCGCTAATCACTGTTTATTTCGTAACTAATGGCTATTAATTGAGGAGTGAAAGAGAGACTAACAGCCAGTTAACCACTTTCTGTCCCTTATTGTTAAGTATCATTGCAGTTTGTTCCAGATTCGTTCCTCATTTGTTTGTCAAATCACTGGCCATTAGCTGTATATAAACTTGGATCAAGTCATTCAAGAACTGCACATGAATGAATTCTTTGCTGGCACTTCTTAATTTGTTTTCTTTGTTCCTCAATTAACTAATCATTAGCTACTTTATAGAATTTGATTAGAGGTTACTCAAGAAATGCCTGTTGACCAGTCTTTGCTAGCAGTTAGTTTCTCATTCGTTCCTTATTTGTTCCGTCCCCAGGGAACTTCTCAAATTTTCTGCTCCGTGTTGTAAAGTGCTGCTGGATACTGTGCTGGGGGGGCGCGTGTGTAGCCACATTGTTCTGGATGTTTCTTTGATAGTTTGGAGGAACCGAGCTGCGGCAGGAGGACCAGACCGCGGAGAGCGTGAAAAATCAGATGACCGTGCAAGAGTGGGAGAAGGTCTTTGAGATGAGCCAGGACAAGAACCTCTATCACAACCTCTGCACCAGCCTGTTCCCCACAATACACGGTACGGCCAGGCCTCTGCACCAGCCTGTTCCCCACAATACACAGTACCGCCAGACCTCTGCACCAGCCTGTTCCCCACAATACGCGGTGCGGCCAGACCTCTGCACCAGCCTGTTCCCCACAATACACGGTACGGCCAGACCTCTGCACCAGCCTGTTCCCCACAATACACGGTACGGCCAGACCTCTGCACCAGCCTGTTCCCCACAATACACGGTACGGCCAGACCTCTGCACCAGCCTGTTCCCCACAATACACAGTACCGCCAGAGTTCTGCACCAGCCTTTTCCCCACAATACACAGTACCGCCAGAGTTCTGCACCAGCCTGTTCCCCACAATACACGGTACCGCCAGAGTTCTGCACCAGCCTGTTCCCCACAATGCGCGGTACCGCCAGAGTTCTGCACCAGCCTGTTCCCCACAATACACGGTGCGGCCAGACCTCTGCACCAGCCTGTTCCCCACAATACACGGTGCGGCCAGACCTCTGCACCAGCCTGTTCCCCACAATACGCGGTGCGGCCAGACCTCTGCACCAGCCTGTTCCCCACAATACACGGTACGGCCAGACCTCTGCACCAGCCTGTTCCCCACAATACACGGTACCGCCAGAGTTCTGCACCAGCCTTTTCCCCACAATACACGGTACGGCCAGACCTCTGCACCAGCCTGTTCCCCACAATACACGGTACCGCCAGAGTTCTGCACCAGCCTTTTCCCCACAATACACGGTACCGCCAGACCTCTGCACCAGCCTGTTCCCCACAATACACGGTACCGCCAGAGTTCTGCACCAGCCTTTTCCCCACAATACACGGTACCGCCAGAGTTCTGCACCAGCCTTTTCCCCACAATACACGGTACCGCCAGAGTTCTGCACCAGCCTTTTCCCCACAATACACGGTACCGCCAGAGTTCTGCACCAGCCTTTTCCCCACAATACACGGTACCGCCAGAGTTCTGCACCAGCCTTTTCCCCACAATACACGGTACCGCCAGACCTCTGCACCAGCCTTTTCCCCACAATACACGGTACCGCCAGAGTTCTGCACCAGCCTTTTCCCCACAATACACGGTACCGCCAGACCTCTGCACCAGCCTGTTCCCCACAATACACGGTACTGCCAGACCTCTGCACCAGCCTGTTCCCCACAATACACGGTACCGCCAGAGTTCTGCACCAGCCTGTTCCCCACAATACACGGTACCGCCAGAGTTCTGCACCAGCCTGTTCCCCACAATACACGGTACCGCCAGAGTTCTGCACCAGCCTTTTCCCCACAATACACGGTACCGCCAGAGTTCTGCACCAGCCTGTTCCCCACAATACACGGTGCGGCCAGACCTCTGCACCAGCCTGTTCCCCCACAATACGCGGTGCGGCCAGACCTCTGCACCAGCCTGTTCCCCTCAATTTTACAGCAAGGGTGGACCTGCTCTTTACACCCATGAACTGACTTCTGTCAGTGGGTCAGGAATAATCTTTTGCCATGCAATGTTTTGTAAAAATGTTCCATAAAAATATCCAGCTTAATGCATACGAAGGCTGCTTCACTGACAATACAAAAAGCAAAAACCAGGCCACATGCAAGCCCTAAGGAAGGGAATGGCAAATAAAAGGAAATTATTTCTGGATATCTATGGAGGGCTGGGTCTATCAAATCTTTTTAATTAATTTCTGTTGTCTTTGTTTGACAACTAGGTGGTTGTTCATACAGTTGTGCAGTATAATGCTACTGGAACAGCCGATGATGTTCTGAATCTTTCTTTGGTGGCTCATCCGTGACCATGGAGTGAACACTGAGGAATGTTGTAGATTCAACTGCTGATTTTTCTTCTGTAATTTTCACTGTCCGTGATTGTGATCACAGGTAATGACGAGATAAAGAGGGGCATTCTGCTCATGCTGTTTGGAGGTGTTGCCAAGACGACCATGGAAGGCACTTCCTTGAGGGGCGACATTAACGTTTGCATTGTGGGAGATCCTAGCACCTCCAAGAGCCAGTTTCTCAAGTATGACACTGATCCTTGACCAGTCCAACCAAAACACTTTTGATCAAGGTTTAATTTCGCCAGTTTCTCAAGCATGGCACTGATCCTGGATCAGTCAAAGCTAAAACCTATCATCTTGGTACAGTTTAATGTTTGGGCTGGAAGATGAAGCAATTTTAAATCATACTAAAGATGTTGATTCTATTGAGAATTTATGTTCAGAAATCCAATCTCATTTTTTAAATATTCTCAGTTAACTCCAGCCTGCCTCAACATGTCCACCCTAAGCAAAGGGGAGAATGTTTGTAAATTAGGGTTTTCAGTCCTCCTTGACAGAATGGAGGAAAGTGAGAATGGATTGCCTGTGCTGAAAAATGTACATTTGAGTTTTTTGCCTGGTTGTAACAAATGCACAGTGAACAGCTTGAGTTTATTTCCATTTGGCCTTGAAATAAACCCCTTCTGTTGGTCAGAGAGAACTTGTATGACTTTTAGGCCTTAAGATGTTATTGTTGCAGAAAGATTGTGTTTGGAGTGACGTTTGGCCATCAGTAGACACCAAGGGGCTTTGTTCAGAGACTCAAAGCACTGCAGGGGACGAGAATCGACAGTGGTCCCAGAATTTGGCTTGCAATAGCAGAAATTTTCCAATGCGTTTACATGCCAAAAATCCTTCAGCAATATGCAAACTTTAGTTCTTGAGTGCTGCTGGTTTCCCTTTGCTTGTGATTGGATGCAAATTAAAGCAAGCCAGCTGCTGCTTGCAGTATCAAATCGAGTAATGCAGTAACACTGGAAAGAGTTCTACGTGGAGTAATGTCTTGTGACATCAAGATGGGGGTGATTAGATATTTTTAAGTCCGAGTTTAATTATCACTGTGTGCGATCCCTGTTAGTGTGTAGCTTTGTAGTTATTTGAATGGTAGCACAGGCTTAAACTTGCTGGCATATTGGCCAGGTCATCCCATGGAGAGTAGATAAAGCATTCAAAATGTATAAATTCATAAATGATGTCCTTTTGACTTAAGACAACATGTAGTCATTTGCTGATGAAAATGAGAGTTGCATGAGGTGGGGATAATTTATGAATTGATGACCGGAATATGAAATGTATATATGGAAAAAAATTTATATAATAAAAAAAAATATACATGTAAAATTTATATATATAAAAAACAGACAGTATATGAATTCCCTGAGTTAGGCTCTGTTCTTTTTAATGGTTGCTAGGGGTGTCTGGTAATTTTCTGAACTTTTCTTAATCACCAAAGCAGCAGTACCAGCAGGCTACACTAGACTATTTTACTCAGTCTCTGTTTCATGCAATCCCTCCTCTTTGTCTCAGGCATGTAGAGGACTTTGCACCTCGGGCCGTGTACACTAGCGGGAAGGCTAGCAGTGCCGCGGGGCTAACGGCCGCTGTGGTGAAGGATGAGGAGTCGCATGAGTTTGTGATCGAGGCCGGAGCCCTCATGCTTGCTGACAATGTAAATACAGGGCTGTTGCGCTGAGCTTGGCCGGAGTTTGGGGTCTTTCTCCCGAGCATTGGCTGACATTTAAAGGCCCCCTGTTATGTTACCTGGGCCACAGCCAATTAGCCATTACAAGCCATTTCAAAATCTGTCCTTTCTGACATTGCAAAAGTGGGAACACCCAGAATAATGAAGGAACTGTATAACTGGTTGAATCCTTCCTACCCCTGAGCAGTCACACATGTAACAGAGGCACATTTCGAAATGGCTTGCGATGACTAACAACCGGGGACATGATAGAGGACCTTTTAAGAGAAAATCGAGAATCAAAATGTGAAACTCTTGTTCCCAATCTAGTATGGCATAACCTTCCTAACCTTGTACCTTTTTGCTACAACTGCCCAATTCAATCATTTCAGGGAGTCTGCTGCATCGACGAGTTTGATAAGATGGATATCAAGGATCAGGTGGCTATTCACGAGGCCATGGAGCAGCAAACCATCTCCATTACTAAGGCTGGGGTCAAGGTGCGTCAGTGAATTATCCTCAAGAGATTGGGGGTTTAAAGTAATTCTTACCTTTCTGGCATTTTTACACTTTTCTTTTGTAATCTTAAAATGCTCCTAATAAGCATATGGCAAACTAAAATGTAAAAGAAATCCACCAGGTGGTGAAACTCATCAATATTCAATTCTCATATTTCTGATAAAAGTCTGACCAATTATTTTCTTCAGTCCGAATAAAATGATTTGCCGAGCTTCCTGTCTGTCATCCGTTGCCGTGCCTGTCTGGCAGAGCAGCAGAGCGGTAGAGACAAAACAGAGTTAGCCTGCAAATGAAACCGCTGCAACTGCTCCTAATTTAATGACTAACGTTACAGGGACAATTCAGGTGAGGTAACCGCTGCTTTGTAAGAAAATATGTATGAATTCTGCTGAAAAACGAGGCATCTGACTGCAAACAAACAGGGGCTAAAATGCTATAATTACTATAATAACTTTAATGGTAGTTCGTCAGACATTATGAGGGCATTTTATTTTATGCCACGTATAGAACTGAATAATATTGGTTTGTTTTCACTAACCGGTGCCTCTGAATCTGACTCCATTGCCCTGTTTCAAGATGCTTTCACACCGGACGCGAAACAAATTTTTCGTTCGGCAGATTGCATTCAAAGTCAATGCGAGACAATACGCGTAAGATTTGCGTTTCGCATTGACTTTGAGTATAATCTGTCGCACAAAAAAATTGGTGTGAAAGCAGCTTTATTCGTGTTGCTCACTTTCTCACCGCACGCGTCTGGGGAGGGGAGAGCCTCAGAGGTCAGGCAGGGGGAAGAGGGTGGGACTTTGGAGGGAGGCGGAGTTGTTCATGTTCAAATTTTTACTAAGTGCTGTGCCGCATGCCAGAAAGGTAAGAAGCTTTAAGAAGCGTCACCACAGCCTAGTTGCTGTTTTTGGTTGATTAACTGGAGTTGGAAATGCTGTGGTTCCACTCTGAAAGTATGGGTAACCCAGTCAAAAGCAGTCTCCCCATTGTTGCTGCATCTGTGAGGAGCCGATTCTATTTATGTTTAATTGATGCGTATTCCCCTGTTTAAGGTGGTGTGAAACTGATTAGTTTTTGGATTAGTTCCCTGCTTATCGCTGTATTTTGAGAAAGCCGCTGTCTGGAACAACTTATTGCCTGATGCGTCCCAGTTTTTCTGACAGACATAATGGAATTTTTGAACCAACTTTATTGATCAGGTTGCTTGTCTCTCAAAGGTGAATGAGAACTTAATGATTAGAAAAATAAAGGGGTAGTTCAGAATTTTGGACATAGGACCTCATTTCCAAGTCAGCCAGTGTGCTATTTCAGTGGAGACCATTTTCAACTCTTTTCATTCAGTCCTTTATAGTTGCAGAGTTCGCTGGTGCTAGACTAGCGCAAGTCAACGGTTTCTGCTAGCCTGCCAATAAAAACAGTCTTGCCCACTCCACAGTACACCCGAGACAAATAAATTATGAGGCCTGACTATCGGTGTAAATGTATGCGTTGATAGAATAATGTGAAATAAAACTATCCTTGCATGGGAATGATCGCATTACATTTTGAGGGACTAGTTTCTCAGCAGCGGCGGAATTTTACTTTGCTCCGGTTATTATCCCCCGCCAGCACGAAGTGGGAGGGGGATATAGGTTTGAACTCCGTCCGTGCGAGCGTCCGTCCATCCGTTCGAGAGAAAGGGGACAACTTTTCTCAGAAACTATTACAGATGGGACAACCAGATTTGGTGTGTAGCTTCAGACCATAAAGGCCTTGATGGAGTTCGAAAATAAGAAGCACACGATTGGCGTGGGATGTTGTTGACCATGTCGACTTGTTTGTGTAGTAATAAAGCTGCGCCTGCGCGGAAAAGTAAACAGAGAAGCGCACTCCAGTTGGGACACCTAGTAGTAGCCTAGGTGATATCAGTCCGCCGCTGCCGTAGATACCAACCACTGACCTAGAACACTCCAACTACAGGGAACAAAGTATAAACTACGCTGCTGCTGAGACAGCAACACTTATCCCTTGCAATGCGATGAGTCACGATGAGTCACTACTAGTCAACCCCAAGAGTCTTTGCTAAAGAGCTTGATAAGTAGTATCAGGTGTGTAAGTGCTTGGCTGGAATGAGAGTCAGCGCCCACACCGACCCTTGCAGGATAATGTGGAATAGCCCTGATATAGAAGATATGCTCCTCTTACTGTTCACCTGCATCTCCCAAGACCTTGTCTGCCATGTCCCAGCCAAACCCTGAGGTTTGACAGATGTGTGCGGGTTGGGCTGTAAATGTGTTAACCCTGCGTTATCCAGGCAACGCTGAACGCTCGCACATCCATCTTGGCTGCGGCTAACCCCATCGATGGGAGGTACAACCGCTCCAAGTCCTTGAAGCAGAACGTCAACATGTCCGCCCCCATCATGTCCAGGTTCGACCTCTTCTTCATTTTGGTGGATGAGTGCAATGAGGTGAGGATGAAATTTTTCTTTTAACTTTTTTGCTTCACTTTGGATTTACTGAAGCTGGTTGAAAACAAATTTTTCAGTTTTTAAACGGATCTTTGAACTCATCAGTTGTCTATGATCCTGCAGTGGCCTTTGATGATTCTTTAATCATTTTTATTGCATTTTGTGTTAAAGCCATAGTTGGCCTTGCTAATGCTGAACAGCATAATAACTCATTATTGCAGGTATAGCGGTCTGGACAGTGTCAGAATTAGGTCAAGCTTTTTTCATATAGTTTGCCTTTGTGGTAGTTTTTTTTTTTTTTTTTTTTTTAATTGTGTCGTTCATTCAAGAGTTTTTTTCATTTATTTGTTCTTGTAAATTTAATCTTACCTGTTAATGCAATTTCCTTCTCTCTTTGCTTGCTGTCATTAAGATTGACAACATAATTTTGTTAATAAACTGTACAACTTTAAAGTGGTTTTTAATTCTCTCTTAAATGATATTCTATCTGAACACCCCAGCCAGGAGTCTGCTTCATAAAAATTACCCATGCGGATCTACAAAATATAAATGTTTTATTCATTTTCCCCCACCACAAAGTGCGATGGGGGATATTGGATTGGAGTCTGTCAGTCCTTATGTCCGACCGGGCCACAATGGAGACGAGATTTCTCTGAAACTAATACACCAAGATGCGTGAAATTTTGTATGCTTAATAAGCTACTCATGATCTACGTTGAGTTTGAAGATGGATGTCAAAGCATATTTTTTGAGTTATAGCCCTTGATAGTGTCATCACTATCCTCCAGCACTATCATCTTGTTTTCTTTATGTATCCAGTTATTTCCTTAATATAGGTAATTATCAGATCAGAATGGGGGTTCAGGTTTACATATTAGCCCTACTCCAAGACCTTTAATTCAATTTGACTTATTGCCTGTTTAATCAAAACCTTTGAAATAGTGGAATCTGACTTTGTTGTGCTGGGTATTTTAAAAGAACTGGAAGCACTCCACTTTTTTGGATAAGACTCCTGCTATCATAAATCTTTTGTAAAAGCTGCAAAAGCTCCATGAAAATCAGCCTCCCAGCAGAACAGAAAAGAGGTCAGGCTTGATCTCACTTCCCTCTGTGTAACAGGCCTGCCAGCTCCACCCAGGCTGTTTGATGGTGCAATGTTCTCTCTGTTCCTCTAAAGCCGCTTTCGCACTGGACGTTTCGTGTGTGTTCGCGTCTTTGCATTGATTTTGAATGTAATCTGTCTTGCGAAAAATTTTTCGCGTCCGGTGTTGGAGCAGCTTTTGAACAACTGTCTCCACGGATCTCTTTGGTGGTCTGAGCATTCATCTCTTCAGAAAGCTCCTGACCCAGGTCCTGCAATGTTCTCACTCACCCCCCCCAAAAAAAAAAAAAAGCCATCAGAGAAGATCAGCACTTGCCACTGAATTATCAAATTATAATTCAATGGTGGTTTTTGTTCATTATGATTAAACAGATGGAAGCTTAGCTGTAAATACGACTGAGTAAACTTCTTTGTGCTGTTTAGTTTTTACTTTACCATCCATGACTACACTTACTGACTTAAATTTTCCTTGGACCTATAGTGTGCTCTGTTGATGTTGTTTGAATGAGCTTCTGTTTTCATGTATTTTATGTCACTTTGAATGATGGTGTCTGCCAAATGAATCGTGATGTGTGAGATTGAGGTCATCTGATATTCAAATCCCACCTGTCCCATTGAGGGCTTGACATCCTTTGAAAAATTCAAGACTCCTGTCATCACTTTCTTTGAAAAGATTGACCTTGAAGGCACCGATTAATTTTTTTTCTCTCCTCTTGGAAAACATTTTGAAACCCTGGGCCATTAAATCTGGGAATCTTGACTAAAAATTGTTTCGACTATTTATTTTTTATTTTTTTTTCATGACTAGGTTACAGATTACGCCATCGCCCGACGTATAGTCGACCTGCACTCCAGAAATGTGGAATCCATTGAGCGCGTCTATGCTACGGATGAGATACAGCGATACATACTGTTCGCCCGTCAGTTTCAGCCAAAAGTGAGTGCACTTTGTTTTAGTCAACGAGGAGAGTAATCATGTGCCACACTGACCTCTGCTGGCCAAATACACGTAAGAAAAACGTCAGTCTGCATTGTGAACAGCTGCAGCAGTGAATTTGTGTTCACTGGGACGTCGCCCCTGTCCCCTTGTCATGTTATGAAAGCCTCCAGCTGTGCTTGTGCGGACTGGAGTCAGAGAAAGACTGCTAGGGTCTCAAACGAAGGCTGAATGGCTGTTGTATCTCCTGGTTTGTTGGTTTGTTCCAGCACTTAAGAGCTTAATGAAAGTCACAAATTGGCAGTGGAGGCCACGGGCTTTATGAGCCTTTATTTGGCAACTAATTGAATGGGAAACCCAAAAGCTTGTGGGCCCTTGGACTGGAGTTTGAGACCTCTACATCAGAGGGAGTGAGTTTATTAATATGGCACAGCAGTGAGAAACTCCTAAACTGGCCTTTGAGACCAACAGCACTGCTTGCTTCATTATTTACATATGCTCATGGGAAATGTAGGCCAGGGAAGGTATCTCGAAAAGCAGTTGTTAGCTGAATAACTGCACTGGTATCCACATCCCTTCCCAAATGCAAAGTATGAATTGAAGGAAGAAGAGGGGGTTTTGCCACTGTATAACCATTCAGGTAAATCTGCTATGCCTGTTCGTGAAATACTGACAATGTGTTTCATTTCCCACCTGTTACTGCTGTTGTTAGCTATCAAGCAGAAGGTCAAAATTGAGGTTTGTCATATCGAGGGCTGACTGCAATAAACAGTTGTGTCCAATATCTAACATCTGGACATAACTCTTTATTGCAGTCAGCTCTCGCTATGTTCAAATGGCGTAACTTGGGTATCTCTGGGTGAGGAAATGAAGTGGTTTTGTCACTGCAACTTTAAAACCCATGTTAGGACAGGATTAAGGGGCCGGGGGCTGGTTCAATTGGCTTTTTTCCCCTCACACTTTAAGTAGGATTAACTTTAAGGGATAAGAGCCTAAAGCACTGACTGATTTTGCGCTGGCTGTGGTAGATGATAAAATGGCTACTTGGCACTTGGTTGGGACACCATAAAAGAACCCAGGAAGGGTTCTTCCATCTGGCCTATTTTTCTTTAACCCTTTCACCCCCAGTAGTGCCATATGACGCTCTTATGCTTCTTTTAACAATCGGGAATAAGAACAGAGAGCCAGAAATTTAGTTAGAATGTCAACAAAGGCTATAGGGAGAAATAGAACTGAGACCTGGGCACTGGTGGGGGTGAAAGGGTTCAGTTTAAATTAACGATTGGGAAGGGGGAGTAACAGCCTGCGGGACCCTGTGTGAGTGCGGCCAATCGCGGCAGCACTGAGTCTCCCCTGGTCTGGGCCCAGATTACGCAGGAAGCGGCAGAGTTCGTGGTGGATCAGTACAAGCGCCTGCGGCAGAGGGACAGCAGCGGGGCGATGAAGTCGGCCTGGAGGATCACCGTGCGGCAGCTGGAGAGCATGCTCAGACTGTCTGAGGCCATGGCCCGCATGTACTGCTCCGACGAGGTGGGAGAATGGGGACTTGTGCTGAGCTGAATGGCGTGTTCTCCTCCTCTCTGAAATTTCACGTTACGAAATTAAGCACAGCCAATTATCCACTACAAGCCATTTCAGTCTGTCCTTTGTGATGTCACTATTAGGAGAGGTCTCCCAGGATTATGTAGAAACTGCTTAGTACTGGCTGAAGTTGCTCAGTCTTCCTTGTCTTTGGATGGTCACTTCGCGATGTGGTGTCACAATAAATATATTGTGAAATGTCTTTTTCATGGATAATTGGCTGTGCACCTGGTGAATATGATAGGGGACCTTTAATTTGGGTTATTCGTGTTATGCATGACACCATGCAGAGCAGTAAAGAACAAGAAATGAATATTCATATTCAGCACGGCATCAATGATTAAATGCTTACCCAGAAATATACGTTTACAGTGCTATAATAGCAGGCAAAGGACAAAGTGTATATCCAAAACAAGAGCTGAACCTCTGTGATTAATTGGAAATTCATTGTAGTTCAATAGGAGGTGGCCATCGCTTGTAGTCTGGCAATTAAGGGTAATGTCTTTTCTATTTTGTGTAACAGGATTGTTCTTAGTGGCATGTCTTGAACTTGCTGTTGTTGAACTTATTGAATGGCTTTTCAGACCCAATTAAATTGATTATTACCTTAATGCTTAAGGTTCACCCCAAGCATGTTAAGGAGGCTTTCCGTCTGTTAAACAAATCCATCATACGAGTTGACTCTCCGGACATCAACTTCGACCAGCAAGATGACGTGGAGGACCTAAACGGTGAAAACTCCAAGCTGCAGCTTTAATGTCATTCATTTAACACTGTTTGCCCACTGGTGTGGAAGTGTAGTTATTTTATATTTCACTAGTGATGCTCATGAAATCATAGTATTCATAAAGCTACTTTAGATTTGTCCAAACAAGGGAACTTTAAGTGTAGCATCTGTATTACACTGTTATTTCTGTTTGTTTATTATTTCAAATGGTACAGGGATGAGATTGCTCCTTATTGGTGTAGGAATAACTGAATACCATTTCAGCTGTCTGAATGCAAATGTGTGTGCTGAAGCTGTTAGGCCTTGCTACAAGCTTGATGGTTGCACTGATTGTATAATTGCCCGAACTGCCCCCACTGCCCCTGTTCTCAGATCAGGATGGCGTGCTGGGTGAGGAGCGGACTGAGGCTAACGGACACGCAGAAACGCCCCTGATGGATAAGCAGCCGGGGAACGGGGTGGAGAAACCTGCCGCAAAGCCTTTGTTCCGCATGTCCTTCGCCGAATATAAGAAAGTCTCCAACCTGCTGGTCCTGCACATGCAGAAGATGGAGGACAGTGAGTACAGCTACACAATGACTGACTCATTTCCCAATCTGTCATTCCCACTGTGGATATAAAAATATACACGCTCTTACTGAAATGTTAAGACTAAAGTAACTGTGGCATGAATGTCATGAATGACTTTTCCTTCTTTGTGACTTTCCAATTAACACAAATCAGGATGGGGGATGGAGGGGAAACAAATGATTGAGGAAAAACGTATGATAGCCTGGTTTCATGAGAATGCATACTCCCTGAATAACACTTTGCAGAAGCACCTTTGTCATTTCCTGTGAAAGGATTTCTTCGGTAATCAGTCCCTTAATTTTAGGTGTACTGCATTTTGACAGAAACCAGATTTTTACATGAAACAGGATTTTATAAAGTATCATCATAGGAATGAAGTTCTGTTTTTTTGAAATTTTTTTGTAAACAGGCATGCAAGTTGTAGCTTTTGACTGTGTGGTCAAAATCATGACTTTTATAAATTGGGCAGGTGTGCGCACACACACACACACACACAGAGACACAGAGACACAGACACACACACGAAAAAGTATTTGCCCCCTTCCTTGATTTCTTTTCTCATTTTTTTGCATATTTTTCACACTTAAATGTTTCAGATCATCAAACAAATTTTAGTATTTGACGAAGATAACCCGAGTAAATGCAAAATCCAGTTTTTAAATTATGATTTCATTTATTAAGGAGACAAACCTATCCAAACCTACCTGGCTCGTTGTGAAAAATCTAAACCTATTAACTGGTTGGGCCACCATCGGTGACAACTGCAATCAAACATTTGCGACAAGGGCTGCTCCAGTGGCTCATCGATGTGCACCACATAAGGCTGAGTCCTTCCCGCGGTGGCCTGGGTTTGATTCCGGCTCAGGCCATTTGCCGCATGTCATACCCACTCTTATCCCACCTTTGCTATCTCTCTACACTGAATACTAATAAAGGGGAAATGACACCCCCCCCCCAAAAAAAAAAAAAAATCTTTAAAACAGAAAACTTTTTTTTTTTGATAATTGGCAATGAGTCTTTCACATCCTTGTGGAGGAATTTTGGCCCACTCTTCTTTGCGCTTGAACTCGAGATCACAATCTGATGGTTGGACATTCTCCTTCGGGATTTTCCGGTAGAGAGCAGAATTCATAGTTCCATCGATAACGGCAAATCGTCCAGGCCCTGAAGCAGCAAAGCAGCCCTAAACATCACACTACCACTGCCATGCTCGACTTTTGGTATGATGTTCTTTTTATGAAATGCTGAGTTGGTTCGAATCATGAACACTTACTTTAACTGAGGCAGGTTCTTTTGTGACCTCCTGGATGAGTTGTCGATGCCCTCTTTGAGTAATTTTGGTTGGCCAGCCACTTCTGGGAAGGTTCAGCACTGTTCCAAGCTTTCTCCATTTGTGGATAATGCCCGTCTTCATGGTTTGCTGGAGCCCCAAAGCCATAGAAATGGCTTTGTTACCCTTTCCAGACTGATAAATGTCAATTACTTTGTTTCTCATCAGTTCTTGAATTTGTTTATTTTGCAGCATGATGTGTTGCTTTTTGAGATCTTTTTGCCTACTTCACTTTGTCAGACAGGTTCTATTAAAGTGATTTCTTGTGTCAACAGGTCTGACAATAATCAGGCCTGGGTGTGGCTAGTGAAATTGAACTCAACAAATGTGGTTAATCACAGTTAATTCATGATTTGACAAGCAGGGGCAATTACTTTTTCACATAGGGCCAGGTAGGTTTGGATAGCTTTTTTCCCTTAATAAACTAGGCTTATGCCGTCGGAGGCGAAGGCTTGAGGTATATCCCCCGAACACCTCCAATTCCCCCATCCTTGAATAGACCCAATACAATATAAAGCCCCTCAGGTCATGACCTTTCATTTGAACGTAATTTCAGGTCAATCGGACAAATGGTTGTGAAGATATGGCCAAAATGGTACTTTACCATCTCACCGCTCCACCTAGTGGCAAAATATTGAACCATACAGGTATGATGTCATCATGTGATATGTTGTGAGGTCATGACCTTGCAGTTGCACAGAGTTTCATGTCAATTGGACAAATGGTTGTGAAGATATGGCAAAAATGGTGAATTTTATGTGACAAAGCTCCGCCTTGTGTCAATTTTGAACCAAATTGGTATAATGTCATTGAGGGACACATCCTCAGGTCATGATCTTCCATTTGCACTTGATTTGAGGCCAATCGGACGAATATTTCCAGAGATGTAAAAACGGTGATTTTTCAGTTTTTGGCCCCTGGTGGCCAATCTAGAAATTGTAAATTGTCCAAAATCGAATCAGTTCTTCCTCTTTATGATACTTATGCAAAACTTGAAATTTCTAATTGAAATATTACTGAAGTTATCGTGTTAACACGTAGGGCGGCGGTGGTCGGACCAGAAACATAATATCCCCGAAACGCCATTCGGAGTTCGGGGATATAATTAAATCATTTAAAAACTGCATTTTGTATTTAATCAGGTTATCTTTGTCCAATTTTAAAATTCGTTTGATGACCTGAAACATTTAAATGTGGCAAATATGCAAAAAAATAAATCAGGAAGGGGCCAAATATTTTTCATGGCCGTGTGTGTGTGTGTGTGTGTGTGTGTGTGTGTGTGTGTGTGTGTGTGTGTGTGTGTATACACTCAAACACACACACACACACTTGGCGACATTAAAAATGCAATGGTGAGGTATGTACTGTATTTGTGGGAAATTGAAGAATTGATTATTGCTTTTCCAGTGAGGCATGAGTTGAAATAAACAAAAGCGCCAGGTATTGTAATCCTGTCACACGCCATGTGAACGTGCCACATGTTACCAGCATCTGGTGAAAATTTTATGTCAATAGCCCCATTAGAAATGTATTTACTGAGAAAAATGTTGACGCATTCAATACTTATTTTCCTCACTATATGAATTATATTTTCTTTTTTACAGTTGATGAAGAATCCTCCCTAAAGAAAAGTGAATTGATCAACTGGTACTTGAAGGAGATGGAGAGTGAGATTGAAACAGAAGCTGAACTGATTGCCAAGAAAAACCTGATTGAAAAAGTGCTTCACAGACTGATTCATTTTGTAAGTCTGACTTAAACTTAAATTGATGGCCTGAGAGTCTGGTGCTTTGCGGGAGTACTGTACTTATAAGTGACAGAAGCACCAAAATATACAAATGTGCATTTGAAATGTTTTTGATTTCTCCTCCTCATGTATGATGCCTATCTGAATACTCAAGAATTCTGGAATGAGTCCAACTAAAGCTTTTTTCATGAATTGTTGTTTGTCCTTGTGAGAGACGGAAAGATGGAGAAATGGGGGCAGGGAATGTTCATGGTTGGACACCAAAGCTCATTTCTGTTTGGTGCATTAGGCGCACAGCACCTGCATCTTGTGGAGCTGTAGATAATGGAAGCTGGCGTTAGTTCTGTGAAGAAAAGCAGTAAACATTGTGCTACCGTCCCATCTCACGGTCACAGTTACAGTGCAGCCCATTAGTATTGAGCAGCCACTGTGAGCAACTGGTCGTAATTCCGAGGATCACCTGATATTGATTTGTTCAAATTAAGCTGGCACTTGTGGTCACTTTCCTTCTATTATATTTCATTTATTTATCAATGTTTTATCTTAAACAATGTATTGTTTATTATTAATGTATTTGTGTATTTGTATATATTCATGGCAAGGCTGGACTGGTAATCTGGTTCCGGACAATGCCCCGTGAGCCGACGCACATTTTGGGCCGATGCAATGATAGTTTATAAAACTGTAAAAACATCAATAATTCTGAAGGATCGCGCCGGCTTTTAAAACACGGAAAGCGGCCCATTGGTTCATTTTCTACACTGACACAGGGCTGGCCCAATGAAATCTGAGCCCTCCCTCCTCAGGGACATAAAAACGCAACTGCGTACGGCCCGTTGGTAACCAGTGGCCCATATTAAAGGCGAGCAAACAGCAGGATGTTTTCAGCTAATTCGGAGTGGAATCTCATACAGAGAAAATAAATATATAAGTACTATCTATCTCTCTTTACGTTACGTTACTTAGAGCGCTTTCCCTAAGATTTTTCTTGCATTTCATTTAGTTCGTGACACATGCTTTATGTGGGCTACCACTTTTTACCCAATCCCGTGCATTGCACCCTTATTTTTATTCTTCTACTTCACTATACCGGTTTTCTTGCATCTTGGCAATTTTCCAGTATCTATTTATATAGGCTATTTGTTTTTTGCAATAAATAAAGAAATACATAAAAAACGATGCAAAGGTTTAAGCTATGTACAGTTTATTTGATGTTTTCGTCCTAAAAGTTTAAGAAGGCAGGCTTACTGGGAAATGTTTGACCAATGGCCTTGCTTGTCTCCAGTTGCGTTAAGTCTGAAATGCGTTTCAACGACGACGAGATCAGACGAAAATGTCAAAGCAGTGGAGAGGCGGAAAAGCTTCGAGAATTAAGTAAACAGACATTAGAGCCTCAGGCCTTCAAACGCTAAAAAAATTGATCAGCTGTTTGGCCACGATGATCCTCATGTAGCAAGCAGTTTTCATTTGGAGGGGGACACGGAAAGCGGTAAGACTGACGTTAAATTAATAGGCTATCGCAAGTATGTGTTCGGTTAAAATTTGCTTCAGCTTACATAACGACCCTCCTACAAGTTATTAGCCTACTATTTGATGCATAATGATTAATTGTTTTACGGAGGCAAATAAAATTTGTCATGGAATACAGCGAGGAGGACTTTCAAAATATTTAAAACCTGTCTTGACGTTCAGAATCATCTGCCAATGAACTTGCAACCAGCGAGTACTGCGGTTCTGAAGCTAGTGAGCTGTTCTATGCCCTGTTGAGTCTGTAAGATACGTAACGTTATTTTAAAAGGTTATTTATGAATCAATCCAAATAGTGCGATAGTCTTACTGAAAAATTATAAATGGCCCTAAAGTCACATTTTTCCCCACATTCATTAATGTAAATATATTAATAATAATAATAATTACTACTACTTTTTCATGGTGGTGCAGTGATTAGCACTGCCACCGCACAGCAAGAAGGTTGGGGATTTGATCCCGACCTGGGGCCTTTCAGTGTGGAGTTCCAGGGCATGTAGGCTATGACTCAGCTTAATTTTAACTTTCAGTAACCGCAAAGTGTGCCCGTGTGGTGGGCCGTCACGTCATGATCAGGTTGGGTCGCCATGGCCGAAAATGCTCGGGCCGTTTTTTTTTTTTGTTTTTTTTTGTTTTTGTTTGTCCCAGCCAGCCCAGATTCATGGCATAGTGAATCTTAAATGTTCCCTATTTTTATCAGTCCTTTGAAGCAGAGCTAAATCAAAAGTGAAATTGTTCCATTGTCAGAATATTTGGACTTACAGACTTTAGTTAGTTCTGTTAATAAATGATGCGGCCCTACAGTGTGACTGAAGTTGGATGTCTGCTATTTTGCCTAAATCTGCATAAATCTCCTCCGTCCCCAGGACCACATCCTGATAGAGCTCACCCAGACGGGCCTGAAGAAGGGAGCTGCTTTTGGAGAGGACCCTGTAGCAGAGGAAGACCCTTTCATTGTTGTGAATCCAAACTATGTGCTTGAAGACTGATTCTCGGTTTATAATGGATCACAATATATAATGGATCTTTTTTAGGATTGTGTCACTTCACTCCGTATGTATAGGTCGAGCAGAATATCACTGGTAAAGTAATTGAGTCATTATGAATTGAATTTAATACTTGGTTTCAGGTGTAGGGAATGTATTTATTAAATCATTTTTTGCATAACAAGGTGTCATTAATATTTTAACCGATTACAATAAATCAACACAGGACGTCTAAGTTGTTTGGTGGCACTATGGGCGCGTGCTTCTTATGTTCGCCAGTCATTTATTTGTCCATATTACCTCAGCTGTCACGCAACCTACCTCAGACATTTTTCCTTTACGACATCGGGGGAGTTAATTTTTCACCCCGTGAAACAATTAATTTGTGATACCGCCGATTATCCACCAGATGGTGCAAATGAATTGTAGTAGCTTATACAAAAGTTGAAGAATTTCTGTTATTAAATTACTGGGGATTTACAACATTATTTTTGCTGTCTGCTTGGAGGAACGGGCTGCTTTTGTGTTTCGGGATTACGGGATTACCGTCGCAAAGAATATCTGATGAAGGCTGATGTAGTAATTCTAGATGTTAAATATTTAAATGCGCAGAATGCCTAACTATTGTTAGCAAAAACTTGGTTGCCCCATGCAAGCCAAATTGGCTTCAAACCATGATGAGCAATTTGGTTCTCGAAATGACTGGTCCAAACACAGTGGGCTCTTTTTCAAACTCAGCGAAAGGACAGGAAACTAAAGCGATACTTAAATATATCAGTCTTTACCCGACCATTCCAAATACGCTCCAAAAAAAGGGGTTCTAGAGTGGCCATCACAGTCTCCTGACCTCAATATCATCGAGCTGCTTTGGGGAGATCTCAACCGTACAGTTCATGCAAGATGACCAAAGAATTTGCAGGAGCTGGAGGTATTTTGCAAGGAAGAATGAGCAGCGAAACCACCTGACAGAATTAGAGGCCTCATTGACAACTAACAAAAACACTGCACAGTTATTGATGCTATGAGGGGGCAATGCACAGTACTAAAAGCTCAGGGTATGAATACTTTTGAATAGGGTCCATTTCATTTTTTCCTTTATTGCCATGTTTTAATTGATGATTGTGCTATTCAACATGACCTATGGTTAGATATTAATCCAATAACAAATGAGATGTATTTTGCCTGGCCATTCATGTTCTTTTAAAAAAAGTTATCTATTTTATAAATTCAGCTAGTGTATGCAAACTTTTGAGCACTAATACACACGAAATTAATTAGTTATTTCCGAATTGCCTTGGTATTGGCCTTGGGGTCGCTGAATTCCGCGACTCAAAGGTCAATACCAAGGCAATGCGAAAATAAACAATTTATAATATTTTTTTTATTAATAGGTTAAATATGTTGTGCTATCATGACAATATGACTTCTCAAGGACGCAACTTCAAGACTCGGCCAATACAGGATATATTGGCAGGGCGTTTTTACTGTATGCGAGCAAGGACATATTTAACATTAGGCCTATATATACATACGCGCACACACACAGGCCTACGTATGGGGTGTTTCAAGAAAACTTGCCATCAGTGTTAACCAGAGGGAAAGAAATTTCAACCACAATGAAATTGTCCATATTAGGCCTAGTTAAAATTGTTTAACTTTGTACCAAGGAATTGACAAACAATGGTTTTCAAATACTCTTCTTTATTTAGAAATGGTGGGAGTTCAAAAAATTCAATTTGCCGCAGTTATGTAGGCTACTGGACAAACCCTGAAGGTCGCCCTGTGATGGTGATGAAAGTGGTGAAACCTATCCTCATAACCGACTGCCAGACTCAGTCTATTGAGAAGGCTATCAACCAACAATTTTAAGAATTTGTTCAACTGCAGTGGCTTGCTTACTTCGAGATCAGGCAATAATCATTAATCCAAATTTTTGAAAGAGGTAATAAATAGCCTTGGTTGATAGGCTAAGTAGATAGGCTAAAATGGGTAATGGCCTTTTTAGGCGCACAGTTGGCACTCGCTCCTGGACACCGCTCACATTTGTACTTCCGTATAGTTAAACGGTAGTAAGAAAAGTTACTTCGTTTTCTTTATAATTCTGCCCTGTGCCTCTCCGGTATTTCTACTTAAAGATTGTGTGCGAACACAACAGCAAGTTCTCGCAATTTCCTTTTTGACTTGAACAACTCTCAGAGGCTCAGAGACTTGGATATTTTTACGGCAGGCGCGCATCAGGATGCAGCTGGAGTTTTCTACGCGGGCGGATACTCAACGCCTAGCATTTTTTCCCCCAAAAAGCGCAACAGATCTGATAATGCATTAATATTTTGATGACATCTTGTAATTATTTAATACATGACCACGTGGGTAAAAAATTGCCTATCAAAGAATACATGACGATTGTGTTGATTCTACAGATTGGTACACCATGTTCAACAGCATCATCACCCTAATTTTATTGGAGGCGACATACATGACTTTACGTTAGAGAGTGAATGAATATACAGGAATAATCAGTCTACATCATCGGGAGCCTGTTTACTAAACTTCTGAACATTTGGCGATGGGAAGAATTTGATCGCGTGAATTAATTCAGTGAATAAATGCAAATTTTATTAAATTGCGGCAAATTAATTGAATGCTAAATGCAACTTCGAACTGAAAACGAGTTAGTTAAACTTTTTTTTTTCTCCCGGAGACCCCCCCCTTGGAGGTCAGCTTTATTATTTAGCCTATTATTGTTGTTTACATCTAGCTATAGGAATAATTATTTCATAAGTCATAATGAAACCTCTCATCAGATGAACGGTATAAACAAAACAAAAACACGAGCACAGAGAAACACATTCGGACATAATAACCGCCTTCAATTGTTATTAATCCATCCAGATGCTGGGATTGTCTGTGAAATGTATTTTATATGTCTGTCTGTATCTACGTTGTCCAGCCCAATTTATTTTGTTTGTTATTTGTTGGTAACTGGGCCCCCTATTATAAGCTTTAAATGGCTTCCTTGGGGTGACCCTTTTCACATGTCAAACTCCAACTGTAAATGCCTTGAGAATATGTATTGTACATAATGATGATGTGTGAATAAACTGAAACAATGTAAGAGGCACGAACAAGACACGCACACACACACACACACACACACACGCACACACACACGCCACCACCACCACTAAAGGGCATATTGATGATTCCTAACATTGACATTAAACCCAAATACTGACTAATACAGCCATTTTAACTTAATCTTAAATCATGAGTCGTCTGTCCACGCTGACCGCAAAGTTTCCCGCTGGCGAAACCTATGAACTCTGAATATCTGAATTAATGCATATCTAAATGACGCTTTTTAAAACTCATAACCCGAGTGATTTGTTTCCAACGAGCGGATTTTATATTTGCTCAATGTCCAAACCTCCCTTGGCATCCATAAAACGTACACGATAAACAACAATTTGTTCATAGGCAGCCATCAAAAATGGTGCGCGTTTGATATAATCCTGCGCATTTCCAGACTACGCTAACCTGCCTTCCTTGATGAACTTGCTGCGGTGTCAACGACGGCTCCAAATCCCCGTAAAATACGGCTGGTTCAGCGGCAGCAAGCAGCGGCACTTACCGGCTCGCCACCGGGGCATCGCTTCTCACAGGAGAATAAATCGCGACGCAGCAATTGTCATTCCGTAAAGATTCTCTCTCTCTCTCTCTCTCTCTCTCTCTCTCTCTCTCTCTCTCTCTCGTGTGTGTGTGTGTGTGCGTGCGCGTATGAGATGTTTGTGTGGCTCAGAGAATCGCGTGCGAAGAGCTGGCCTGTCATTCAGTGAAATCCGCCACCTGAAACAGAAGGAAGTGAGCGCGGCCGAATTCGGGTCTATAAGAAGGAAACCTCTCTACCTACTGTTTGCTGGCTGCTGAATTATTCCATATTGACAATTTTACAAGTCAGACATGCTTTATATCTTTTTTACTATACTCATGGGAAGTACAGTTCTAAAACAGCTCTGACCACTTTTTGCAACATAATAAAGTCCACTGTAGGCATTGTTTCGGAATTATACTGTACATTCGCTAAGCCTCAAGGTAAGTGCATCGCTGTTTTTATCTTTTCTGGAAAGTATCGAGTCTTAGAAATTTCGCAAATATGAGAAGACTGAATAATGTTGGAATGTGATCATTATTATAGAAAATTACTATATGTTTTAGCCTAGCGTCGCTTGCTTTCATGGATCGGTTTACTTTAGGTTTATCAGCAATGTGTTTATTGTTTAGACTACTCTTCTTTCAAGGCTTGTTCTTTTTGTCAGTTGTTTTTTGCGCTCAGTCACATCTCCATCGTCTCATTATGAGGTTGGTCATTTACGCAGAGGGTGAGATGTGCGCGCAATGTGCACGCAATGTGCACGCAATGTTCTACTATTTCATACCTCAGATTCCTTATTCACGCGCACCTGTTACAGCTCCAGAGGCGCGTGATCATGATTCCACCTGGGGATTGCATGTATGCCAGCCGGAAGAGACGGAAGCCCGTGCAGAAACAGTTAAGTGTCCCGCTGTTTCCTTCGCTGCCCGCAGGTGGAAGATTCTATTTTTTTTTTTTTTTTTGACATTGTCATTGTTATAAAATATGACATTAATCTTTCCCTCAGATTTGTGTGGACAGTTGGTTACTGAGTACATCATAATTAATTCTTCATATGGTTGTTAGTTGCCTCATCTAGATCTGCAGAATCTGTGGACTTCATTCAAGGGCTGTCTCAAGCTGCTTAGCATTTTGGTGGCAAGATTGAGTAGAATACTGTGACAACAATTTTGCATGTTCAGGAGTGAAAGAAATTCTCTGTATGAATGATGTACATTCACTTTAACCCCTTTGCACAGATTACAAATAATGCCAAATTTTTCCTTTGATGCATGATCCCTATTTGTGCTTTATAACTCAGTATTTGTGTCACAAAGACTCTTGAAAATTATTAGAGTGACACAAGACATTTTAAAATTCAATTGCAGAATTATTTAGGAATTAAATTTTGGAAATTATGGATGTCGGCATCTATATCTATGCAAAGGAGCCTTCCTGCAGCTGAAAATGGTGAAGTCTCACCAGATATTAACCTACGAGAAATATGGTGTCTTTTGGTTTACTCTAAGGAAGCTACAACTACTGCATACTGTGCTCTTCTATGGAAGACTTTGTCTTTGTCTTGTGTTTCTGCTGGTGCTTAGCCATATTTGGCAAAAATTATTCATTCTTTTTTTTTTTTTTGCCATGTTCAGAGAAAATAGTTCTTCTAGTGCTTTAATTGTGGCTTCCTGTAACACAGAACCAGGTCTGCAGACTTTGGTTGTGCAAAATAAGAGACCTTCAACTCATTATGTATCACACCTCAAGTGTCGTAAATGTCTAACATGGGATGGATAAATTGTACAGACTGATTTCGTCTCACCTTCAATTCACTACATGTACACATTTTTATGATTTTAAGAGCTTTGCATGACAACAAAACTTTTTTTCTGGAATAACTTTTGAAAAGAATAAAAAACCTAAAACTTAGAACTCAGATCATGGCCTGATTGAAAGATTCCATTTTTCCTCTGACTTCATCACAGAAACAAAAACAGTTTTCCCATAAGATTTGACCAACCAACCAGGACTGTTGCCTTTGGACTAAAAGATGGTGATAATGCCAGTTGTCCACTGCACTTTAAAGGATTAACATAAAAGAGGGCCCACAAAAATTTCAGCAAGATTTAAAAGGCTCCTGCCGGTGCATGTGAGTGTATGCCAACTTGATTTCTTCTCACTGTATGCATGTGGAGGAACTCGCCAAAGTTAGTCTGGGGGCCTCCCAGCTCAAACCTAGTCCCTGTGCCTGTCCACAACTGCCATTTGTCTCACATTTTAGAAAGCTGAGGACAGGAGCATTAATAGATGGGGGGTGCTACGCCATAGGGCTATGGTTTGGCTTGTTCTCCCCTAAAACAGGCATAGCAAAGCCCTTAGCTGAAGGCATATTGATTTCACCATTGACAGGAAACCGGCCGCAGCCAATCAGAAATCAAACCCATCCAAGAGGCACCGGGACCGTCTGAATGCTGAGCTGGACAGGCTGGCCAGTCTTCTGCCTTTCCCACCAGATGTCATCTCCAAACTGGACAAGCTATCCGTACTCAGGCTCAGTGTCAGCTACCTCCGCGTCAAGAGTTTCTTCCAAGGTAAGACCCCCTCTAATGAAGGGGTGTGGTTTGTTTACATGGTCTGCCAGTCACAGTCTGGGGGTAGGAAGGGGGGAGCTTTGTTTTCATGGGCAGCCAATCACAATTTGAGGGAGGGGAGGGCTGAAGATTTGTTTTCATGCTCTGCAAATCAGAGGGCAGGGGTGTGGTGAGGTTGAGGAGTTCCTTTTTGAGCTTCCTTGGTGAAACCTCTCACTGGGTGACTTCTGACTCATTCCATGGTTGGCCGAAGAAAGCTTCTCGTGGTCTTGTGTATTTGCATTGTCATAATCATTGGGCAATGTTTGATAATTTCTCCTGTTATAAAATGTGATATTCGAGTTATTACTTCATGATTTCTCAAATCCGTCAAACTTCTGTGGTCCTCGGGAGAATATTTAGTGATGAGCATTGGCAGCTGCTCAGCTGAGATCAGAAGAGGAACAAAACATCTCTTTTAAACAATGATTATTCCTGACATGTTCTCAGTCATTTTCATTGACCAACGCATTTTTCCGATGATCAGAATAATCCATCGACATTCAAACGCACAGCTTCCTACATAACGCAGTGTTACAGAGATGGTGGTTAAATGGTAAATTCAGTTCAGAAAAATGCTTTATGTTCTGTTGACTTTTGTTTGCCTTTAACACATTCTACATTGCAAACTGTCTTACTTGTGTTTCACAATTGTTCAAATCACAATGAAGAAAAATTAAGATCAGCACCATGTATCCACAATTTTGAACAATGCTAATTGAAAGATAATTTTGCCTACAAATGATGTATTTTAATCTCTGGTTTTGCCTTCATTTGGATAAATGACCTCATCTGGTGTTGTTAAGTGTTTTTAGAGTTACATATCAGGACTAATCAATATTTGAACGGGTTGTATTGTAGCCCTCTTTAGTTTTAGCTCAGCAGCCGCCTCTGGAGTCAATAATCTTTTAAGCCGTTACCTTTTTCTTGGAGAAACATCCCTGGTGCATTAATGTGAAGGAGAATTGGTACAGTGTTGCCTATGCATAAGCAAGGCTGACACTCGCACGATTCTGTGGCAGGCCGTGGCACGAGTCGTGCCAGTGCGCAAACTAGTCATAAACTGGCGTGAAATGTGCGTAAACCCGTCGTGACTGAGTGCCATGTCGGGACGAGAATTTTGAAATGTTCAAAATTTTGGTCACAAAAAAATTTTGCGACCGGGTCGTGAACTATGTGCAAACTATGCGTGAACTCGTCGTGCCAGTTCGTGTCAATGTGGACACTGATGGGCACGCATTTTGTGAACTATTCGTGAACTATGCGTGAACTAGTCGTGAACAGTGCGGAAGCCTCCCAGTTCGTGCCCCAAAATGGCTCGACTTGCCACGCCAAAAGTCGTGCAAGTGTCAGCCTTGCAATACTTAGTCAATATCACTGAGTGACATGCTGCACTTTAAGCACAATGTTGGTGGTCTTCTCACCTCATTGCCCAGCTTTCCTGTGCTTAGTCACCTATAATGGGCTTCAGGGGACAGAAAGGTCCCAAAAGAGACCAAACACAGACTTCAAAAAGAAATTGGATCAGACGGCAAATAGGGCATGTATGTCGATAAAATATTGCTTTCTTTATAGTATTTTTTAAAAGAAGATAGATGGGTTTTGATGGAAAATGACGCCAGTAGAAAGGACTTCTTAAACAGAGTGAATCCTCTGCTTGGCTGCGCTGCCCCATTTTTTTGAGCACCGGTTGGCCTACTCTACTAAATCTCTCACTCCACAGGCTGCCTGTTGCAGCTCACATGGAGTTTGACCCCGTGAATCATGCAGACCCATCAAATGCAGCTGCTGTATTCAGACCTATGAAATATTAGGCCCCTTTTAAATGTTAGTGGAGAACCCCATCTTTCCAGCAATCCCAAAATATATCCTGCTGCATCAAAGTGAAATGTACGCACACAGTGCTCAAGATCTAGTTATTTTCCGTTCTATGTAATGCCGTGGCCTTAAAAATGTGACGTCCTGGGTTTAAATATTTCACGCAATATAAGTGTGATGTAACCTCAATAGAGTGCTGCAACCAGCTAGTACGGAATATGTCATATATAATGAAAAAATGTTTTCTTCTGACTTTGACTTTACTTAAGGGGGAATTTCAGTAAAACTCAGCGTTTAAGGGGTTAACTACTTTTAAGCCTTTATGCTTTAAGTTGTTGGATCACAACTACGCAATTAGATGTTCATAAATCAATATTCTAATCCCAATGTAGCAATCACTCTGGGTGAGAATGGGGTGATTGAAAGTAGACGAGCAGCAGAACTCTGACTTAAGAAAAAAAAAAAAAAAAACAACTACTGAAAGTGTTTTTTTTTCTTTTTGTTTTTGTTTTTGCTCACAGTTTAGTGAGCGAGAGGGTGGAACAACTCCTCCACTCCACAGTCAGATCTGTCTCAAACCTCACGGTCACTGCACCCCCTTTATTGTTTCTTCTGCCTGTCATGACGCTTAACTGCATTGCTGTATCAGTCCCAAAAGTGGCAAAAGAGCTTCCTAAAGGCTCAGGACTGCTTGATCAACTGCATCACCGGCATCCAAGGGCAAAGGCCCACACTAACAGTATAGCCTGCAAACCACCCCCTCCACTCACCGCCCATTTTGTTCTTATTTAGCTAATGCTAACTTATATTGTTATTTTATTTTATTATTCTAATAGAATGCTATGGATTTTCTGTATATATTTAAAATGTGTCCTCTTGTTCCAGGTTAATGCACTGCAAAAAAAAAGAAAAAAAAAAAGAAAATTGATTCTATCTTACCAAGCATTATAATCATGTATTTAGACTTGAAACACTTATTTCTATTTCCTTTTTTCTTAATAAGACAAACATTTTGCCAATGAGGTGAGATAACTTTGATTCATTTCTACATTTGGAAATAGGATAAAATTTCACTTGTTAAGTAAATGGTTTCTTAAAATAAGTTAATATCCTCCATTCGAGAGAGAAAAAAAAAGGAATTAATATTTCATAAGAAGAATAAAAGACCTGCTAAGACAGACACTTTTATCAGTGCGCATTGAATTTGCACCACTGCTTTAGGGATGATATTTGTTCTGCTTGTGAGCATATTTTTTGACAGGCCCAATGCTACTGCTCACCACAGGCATGTATTACCAGTTGCTCAGAACAACAGCATCTGATTAAATGAATACAAGGCAATATATCTTACTGTGGAATTTTACAAAAACAACTCAGAGTGCCAGCATCTGTTTTGTCCCTCCTAGTGACCCGCCTTACTGATTCTGTCTGGACAGTACAAGCTTACTCAAGGTTAACACAGGTCTTTTTGAAAGGGAACTGGATGACTAATGCATCCGTAACTCATTGTTGTCAAGGGAACAGTGGGTGGAATTAAGGCATGTTGATGTCGGTACCAGGCTCGCAATTTGTGGGCTTTGATCTCGGCTGATTGTACACCCTGTACCTCCCTGTTGTAGCGCTCTTTAGTAAGGTACTTAGATGTTCGACTGAGATGGGCAGTTATTTTAAACTTTGAGTCCCCCAGCCTCCCTGCTGATTGGCTGAGTGGGCATTCTTTGAATGACAGGTTAAGAAGGCTATAGGCTGTATACTGTGACGTCACAGGGGACCTGTAAGGATTTTGTCAAAACATCCTTTCCACTAACTTTACCATAGTGGTGCAGGCCTAGATATGTCTTCTCCAAAAACTGACTTGTTCATATGTGCTCATGCTACCTGCAGGCTGCCCACTCACTCACCTGCAAATACACGCGTGTTCACTATTACCATTTGTAATTATAAACTGTATTATTATTACAAATATAGCGTTTTAAATGAGATGCGCAATATTACCATACTAATTACCAATAGCAGTTAACCAAAAGAAATTAATTGGGACCATCAAATTGGAAGAAAAGCAAAAATAAATAAATAAATGAAATACAGTATTCTGTCTGTGTATAAACTCTGTGGACCAGTTTCTCAAGTGCAGATTAAGACTAGTCTTGGATTAAATTGAAATTTTCATGGAAATTGCACATGTAGAACTCAAATTAATCATGGACTAAATTCAGTCTAAGTCTGTGAAGCATTTCCAGAAATCACAGATAAAAACTTGCATAGTTGAAACCATTGACTGTGAATGGATGAACTATGTAAGCTGCTAACCTAGCGATCAAGCTTTCGGGAAACGCACCCCAGGCTGTCGCAGTCTGCTGTTGTGCACCAAATGAAATATTAGATGTATGAGCACTGCATTTTTCTCTCTGGCCACTAGAGGGACAGGGTATGGGGCTGACCTGCCGCTCACTCCGGCTGAGAGCTAAACTGAGTTTTCAGTACTGTGTGATGCCTGTAGCCTGAACTTTTTTTCAGACCGATTGAGCATAATAATTTACGGAGTTACCATGTGAATAATTATTCATGAGGGGGGAAAAAAATCAGTTGTGTCATCAAAGTCCAATTTGCACATTGTTGTGAATGTACCTTCACATCAACAAACAAAAGAGAGAGAGAGAGAGGTTCATTATTTGGAAAAAATAAATAAAAAGCCTACATTCCCCGGTTGTGGCAATCTGAATAAATAGCAAAAAAGGAAAATCAGTGAAGTAGCTCAGTCAGAGCCCAGATCTTAATGTAATCAAAAGCCAGGGTAATACTCAAAGATAGCTGTACCAAGAAGATCCACTAGAAAACTGAAGAAAATCAAACTGTTTTTCAGGGAGGAATGTGATTTAAGTCTAAGTAAATAGAGGCTCATTAACAAAGACTTTCGACTGTAGTAAATGC
This sequence comes from Gymnothorax reevesii, assembly GCA_029721435.1. Lineage (NCBI taxonomy): Eukaryota > Metazoa > Chordata > Actinopteri > Anguilliformes > Muraenidae > Gymnothorax > Gymnothorax reevesii. Next base: position 22,484,307 of record CM056577.1, on the reverse strand, counting down.
AAAAAAAAAAAAAAAAAAAAAGTGCTTTCAGGACATCACTATCTCTGTTTATACGTCAAAATACTGCTATTTCAATAAGAGGTTTTGGACAGTTTATATCCACTGTTGAATACCCTGAAATGTTTTCCAGAGCTGTAGATCTATTGGCCCTGTAGGTTTTTGCAGACAAAGCGATCCTTATACAAAGAGACTGCACAGGACTCAGGAGATAGAGATCAATTTGAGCTGCTCCGTAGGTGTGGCACCACTTCTCTATGGGCGTTTGCTCCACCACTCGGGGTACAATGTTCTGCATTGTTTTGGATTCAGATGTTTGCTGCCGTACCCACAGTTTTCGGCTCACTTCCCCTTTCTCGCCGGCCACAGCCGTGACCCAGCTGTACCTCTGCTTCCTCCTAGTGCCCTTCTCCAACTTCCGGCTGGAAAGATTTTTTTTTTCCTTCTCTAAATGTGATTTAAAACCTGAGTTTTAAAAATAGGCTCAAGTTTCTAACTGCATCATTTGGACCTTCCAGGCTCTCTGTGTTCAGCCCAGGAAAATTGACTGCAGTAATAAATATCACATTTAATGCATTTTATCTTGACAACATTACACAGATTATACTGGTACAGAGAGCTGATGGACCCGTTTGAACAGTTTGTGGTTTTAATGAAGTAAATCGGGCAGCGCTGCCGAGATGTACTTCCCCAAGCATGGGACAGTAATATACTCAACAAATAAAGTTGAGGAATTCTGTATTTTAACCCGAGTATGTGAAATGTAAAAACTGAACATAAATCGTGTTTATGTCACTGGTGTTAATCCAAGACACAAGACTGCAACAAAACATTTGATTGGATGACATAATTACATTAAAACAGGGTATCCACGGGGTGGACCAGAGTCACACCAAGTTTCAACCATTAAGTAAAAGTTTCGAACAACTTCCAAGAGCATCTCACTGCTTGACAGCGTCTTGGGAAGCTCAGAACAAGGGAAAATACTAAAGAAAAAACTCAGTGATACATAACATTTTTTGGTGAGATTATGTATCTGATGTGCAGACCATTTCCAGTTGCACACCTGGAGCATTGCACCATAAACTCAGCTGCTGGCCCTATTCTTTCTCCACAGCAGTGTCACCAATGTGAAGTCCAATAAGTTCAATAAGCTTGGCCAGTTCTCCACAGGCACATTACTGTTCACTTTAGGAGCAAAATTGCTGATGTTCTATTACGGATCTATTCTGAGTTATTGCCTGAGTTATTGCTCTGTGTCACAGGTCTCAATCCTCACTGTCAGAGCAGCAGATTTCGCTAAAAAAAGGGAGGGGGTTATGCTTTGCAAAAGTAATCCTTCACAAATTACGGCAAGAATCCATCCACTAACAGTCTCTTTTGGATTAATCATGGAAAATGGGTTGAATGCTTGAATGGGTTGACTGGGTTTGAGTGCTTGTTATATTTAGTTCTGACATAGGCATACCTGAATAATCTATTAAAAAATATGAAGGAGAGTGCCCAAATATTCTTTATTACAATGAAACATTGGCACCGCTCTGCAGTAATAGTTCATCATTACCCGCTGTAACAGATGCCTGAAATAATGCCCCATGATTCTGATCACATCATATTGCCTAGATTCTAATTCCCTCCACAACATTGTCGCAATGGTTCCTTCTGGTATTTGACCATAAATATATATATATATATATATATATATATATATATTTTTTTTTTTTTTTTTTTTTGGAGAATTGCTTATCATCATTGCGGCAAAATTAATGTCAAACTGAACGCTCAATCCAGTCGTGGAGTGAGAGCCTGTGAAAATGAAGATGAGCTCATTACTGCCACTCCGGGCCCGTGAAACGGATGTCAGTTGCGTTCATATCACAGGCCTCTCGTGCAAATGTGGCCGTATCTCGGTGAGTAGTCAATCGTTAATAATTGCATAGATTGGTTCTATGTCGCAAAGGCCATAAGGTAATAACCCCCCCTGGAGACGCCTGGTCTAGACACAGGGCATTGTGTCTAAACAGGGCCAAGCTGCGTACGCAGCGTGTGGACGTGTCGCTCAGCTCACATCACAGCAGAATCCTTTGTTGATCCAACACTGCTGCCGGACTCTTTTGTCCCGGACAATTAAGATCAAACTCGGCACCCGGAGTGCTGACGTTGCGACCGCCAATGGCGTGAGTGTTCGCGCTTGGAAAACGGTCACGCAGGTCCGAAACCGAGTCGAGCGGAATCGAAAGCTTTGGTTGAAGACTTGAGCAGCTCTGCGCACGAGAGCGTGATGGGTCTTGTGGCCTTTTTGCCATCACCGTTAATCGCGCAGTGAACACCCGCCGTGCGAAAATGAACTGCTCTTGAAAAGAAACGGCACTTGTATCAAGGAGGCATCTGGGTTAATCACTGTGTTTTTCATGTAGCTACCATTCAGATATGCACATTTCGCTCTGTGTTGGTTGCGAAAGTGGTCCTCAACATCGGTCCAGGCAGGGGGCCCACTGCGTAAGCTGGTATTTGTTCCAACCGTTACAGCAAACGTTGGATTTTAACAAGCAGTTGATTTGTCTGAAGTTGTTGCATTTCTTGTTTCAAGCAGTTCTTTACCATCTTATGCCAATTTTTCACTGATATATCCATGTATGCAGTGGAGATTCAATAAAAATTCCTTATCCACATTGTGATTTTGAATATTTGAAAAACTGCTTAAAATGAGCAAAAAATGTGACCAATCAAATTAGCAGTGCATTTCTAATTGATGAAAACTAACCACATAATTTAATGTATGACCATTTATTATCAGCAAATGTTGAGGGGTTAAACAGGTTTTGTATGATGCTATTTAGTTCAAAGTATTTTGAAAGAACTTCTATCACTTGCAGATGATTTCCTGAACAAATTCAATTATTATAATTGGGAACTTGGTATATGTTTGAGTTAAAACAGCTTGAATGCCAGATAGAAATTTTTGCTAATTTATTTTTGTACACATTGATACAATATGCAATACAATGCGACTGAAAATATTTATTCCATGAAAATTACTTCTTAGAATTAGTAACAATTTACAAACTAGCAGGTTAACAAGCCTGGGACCACAAATACAGTGTCATAATTTCAAAGACGGTGATAAAAATAAATATTTGGCCTTGTTATCTAGTCAATGCAAGGGACCAGTGATTCTCCACACCAATGAACCTCATCCGGAGCATTTAGCTACACCACATACATGCTGCCTTTTAATGGCTTGTGTACAATGAGCATACAGAGGAGATAATGGGGTCTGTCTGTTCTCTGTGACCTCAATTAAGACAAAGGTCAGGTGGTTTGCTGCATTGCAATGGGTTCCTCAGTTTGTGAGAAGCAGACTCACAAAGACCTGGGTAGCATGCTGCTTGCTTTGCTGCGAAGAGATTCACACACAGGATGAAATTCCTCTTGGGATTACCCAATTTGCATCAGGCAGAAAAGTTCCATCAGCTGGTTCTTTACAACTGAGTTAAGTTGCTGCCAATAAATTTGATTAATTAATGTGGCCTAGTATCTAAGAAGTAAAGTCAAAGTTACATGAAATAGTTGTGGGGAACCAGATGACCTGATGGCATGTTTTTGTAAGTCTAACATTTTATCATATTTGTTGTAAGATGGGGGTGTTGGGGGGGGGGTTTGATTTCAGACCGTTGCAAGACTGGTGCCCTCAAAAGATTTTATAGCGAGGTAGAGTCTGATATGAGGTCTTTTTGTTGCCTTAAATCCAAAGGTGAAGAGGTGGGATATTTCAGGCACCAGGATTAGGGCTGGGGGTTAACATAAACCAGAAAATAGTCAGTCCGTCCTATCAGTATTTTACATTGGTCCTGGCATTTCAACAGCAATTTGGTTACTGTTGTTTCTGAGTAAAGCTGTCCCCTTTATCTCAGACGGACGGACAGACGGACGGACAGAGGTCAAACCTATATCCCCCTCCCACTTCATGCTGGCGGGGGATAATAATACCTGCAGGATACTATTTTGTGACGTTTTCAGATAATTTACTGCAAATCAGTGGCTTTTTCGGATGGTGGAGTACATTGTTAGCTGTAAGTATCCTATTGTCCGCCGGATAACTAGATCAGAATTCTCTTTTAAAATGTTAAGTAATTGTGAAACGTCATTGAGTTGTGTGACTGAACAGTGAATTAATGCAGCGCAAAATTTCAACGTAAAATAATGAGGAAACTATAAGGTGGGCGTGGCAGTGAATTGAGCATTTTGTCTGCGCGGAAGGAATTCGGTCAATTTGAATGAGAGAAGACAGTGAACGGCCGTGGATGGCGAATGCTCCGTTTACTCGCAGCTGCGATAGCGTGACTGAGCCCCGGCAGGACCACGGTGCCCCTGGGTATATGCGCGCATCACCGCGAGAGGGAAAGGCGTGTTCCCGGAGCGCTTTTACTGTAAACAACGGCTCTCTGCACACGTGCAGCTGCCGGGTTTTGTAGAGCACGGGCTCTGAGGAGATCCTCAGGTTTGTGCTCAGCAAGACAACTCAATAAATAAATAAATAAATAAATTTTTAAAAGAAAACATTCATTTGGCGGTTTTGAGCTTCTGTTCACCTATGTGTTTGGCGGTAGCATGATTTGCATTGGGGAAAAATCAGCTGCATAATTTGATTGTACAAAATAAATATGCAAATAAATTTAAGAAAGATGTTCTGCTGAGTGATTCATATGTGCATATAAATTTATCTTCATGACAGCTGAAGATATCTCCCCATCTGATGATTCAGGGTTTAATCATTTATATGCAAGAGCAAGCACATTCTAAAAAGCTTCAAAGATTTGGTTTTTTTTTTCTTAGAAGTGAAATAATGTGATGTACATGTGACAGTCATCAAAAAAATCTCATTGTTGACAAATGATCAGAGGTCTACTGCACCAGAACCTCTATTTTCAGACAGTTTCAATTGTAACAAATTCGAAAACTGAAAATATTTTGTTTCGGCTCTTAAACTATTGGTCTAAAACCAGTGTCACGCTTCAATAAATAAATAAATAAATAGGGGAGGAATCAGTTACTCTTCACAAAAGAACCTCGCTCATTGTCAATTTGATGTACAAAGAATAAAAACCAAAAACACCTTTTTTCCCACATTTTGACTCGATCAGTTTCAACATATGATTAAAGTAATCTTTTCTGTTGATATATGTAATATTGCTAATCAACCTCAACTTATGATAAACAATTATTCAATACAAACCTGTAATGTACAAAATAAAATAAAAAAAGAAATATTGGTAAAGATAGCCTATTTTTAAAATCATCCTCAAAGTCCAGTGCTGTAAATGGATAGTGATGCTGGATTGAAACATTCTACATATTAACCTTTTCTCTCATTGATGTTTAATATTGGAATTGACACCCTCTGTCCATGTCCTGATGTCAAACTGCACCGAGTCTCTGATAATAATGTTTTAATACACCCTCTCCAGCTGTCTTTGGATGAAGTTCAGTTCATGATTTGAGCAGCCTTGCCAGCTGGATGTGGGACCAACAGATGCTGCGGCTTTCAAGGCTGTTAGATCATGGGGTCCCTCCATGCTGGGAGGGTTTGGCCGTTTCCTCCATGTTCCTTTGACTTGTTTTCTGAGGAGATGCTGAATTGTGAGGTTCTGTCACTGAAGTTAATGACTGCGTATTTGTGAGATATCAGACTGCTGCTTTTAAGTTATTCATCATTCCAATTTCCCTCTCAAATTTCATCTTTTTATTCCATCTCATCTCTTATTTTGTGGCACATCCATGATGTGAATTCGTTTCAGGTCAGTGGTCTTCGAATGTCATGTCAGGCATTTTATTTTGCATCTGAAACACTAAACTACGTTGTGCATTTTCATGGAAAAAAGTCAACATTGACAAAAATGTCAGTGTTGCCCGAGTAGGTCTTTAAATGTGAGCATAGATAGGCATGGGAATACTTTGTTTTTTAAACAGAAATAAAAGAGAACTATTTAGGCACACACTAATGCTGACACTAAGGCAGAGGGATTTTAATCAATTTGCTGTGACCGCACTGATCTACATGTGCTGCAGAGGCGTAAGCCGCACTGTTCCTCCATGGTTAGATGTGTGATATTCCTTTGTTATTTCATTTACAATATACAAATAAAAAGTGGAGAGTTAACTTCAAGTTTTGCATTTGCATTTGAAATCTTTGCCCTTTAACTCTTAATTTGAAGCCCAGAAATTTCTCACTGCTAGTGAAACAAGCCATCTAAAAGCTGAAAAATCCAAATACGTCCATCAAGGAGAAATAGCACGCCACATCAGGCATGGCCAAATTGACCATTTATTGTATTCTTAATTAGAAAGAATACATTGGTGAGCTCAGGAACTCCAAAAGGCCCAGAATACCATGGATAACAGCTGAGGCGGATGACAGGAATTATTTCCCTGATGATTAAAAACTTCTTCAAAACATTTGGCCTGATCAAGAACAGCCGTCAAGAGGAAGGCATATTAGAATCAAAGGCAAAAATCAAGACAAAAGCTCACCAGGGTTTACCTTAAGGGCTAAACCATTGATAAGCCTCAAATAGTGGACATTAGCCAAAGCATATTTAAAAGCACATACAGTTCTAGAATGACATCTTACAGATAGATTAGATAAAGCGTGTCTTGTACCAGATTGATGGGAAGAGAAGGAACTGCCTATGATTTGAAGTATACCACCTCATCTGTGAACCATGGTCATTGTGGGTATGAATAGTAACCAATGAAACTGATGATTTTACTGATCAGAAATACATCAGGATGAATTCTGAAATGAAGAGGGTAAAATTATCTGCTCTCATTCAGCCTAATTCTTCAAAATTTATCGGGCGCCAGTTTACAGTGCTGACGGACGTAACTTGTCGTATGATGGAGACCTGAGATCTTTTTAGGGCCGTCTTTAATCCTCCTTTGATGTTAGCATGTCACTGCACGTCTTTGTGTACTGACGTAACCAAGCAATGCCGTCCAATGGGGATTTCCTACTGTAAACCTTGTACAAATGATAAAGGCAGTGTTGTATAATTCTTAATGTGTTAGTGCAATTTAAAAAAAATGAAACAGAAAGAAAGGAAACATTGTTTCTGGCTCCACCAGGTTTCCCCACCAGGTTAATCAGCCTTTCCTGCTGTTCTGCCATTAATTTAACAGCAGTTTTCTAATAATGGACTTTTGATAATTTTGTATTGTAGTATGAATTTTGTGCCAGAAGTTGAGCACTTTAGGAAGGCCAATATCCCTGCAATCCTCAATATGATATCACAGCGATGTGTATACGGAAAGGGCACCATAGACCATCAACTTCTCCGCACTGGGGCACACATTTCTATGCATTTATACATGCATTGAAAGCAGGCCAAAGACATTGAATGTTCTGTAATGGCCGTGTCAATTGAATACGATTGAGCATGTGTGCTACTTGCTGAAAGAATATTGGCCAACAGCAAGCAGGAAGTAAAGAGAGGTGTAGTGAAGGTCTGGCAGAGCATCACCAGGGTATAAATCCAGCGCCTGGTAATATCTGTGCCTTTCAAGACTTCAGGCAGTCATTGAACTCAAAGGATTTTCAACAAAGTATTAAAAAATAATTTTATTTATGACAATGTTCATTTGTCCAATTACTTTGGAGCCCCATGAAATTGGAGGTGGGGGTCTATATATAAAAAATGTGATCGGACTTTGTAACAGATATTATAATTTTTTTGGACAAACTTAGGTTAGATCCTGATTATTTTACAGTATTTCAAACAGATTGTGGGGGTGTATTGAGACAAAATGAAAATGTTTTCACTGTCCACATACTTACGAACCTGACTGTTCATCTCAGCAGTGTTCATTTTCGAACTCTCACTCCTTATGCCTTCATGAAATGCATTCCTGTTGCTACCCTGTTGGTTTAAACGAATGTTTCATAATGCTTACATTTCCCCCTGGGGTTGCATTAGTCATACTGTGGCTTAGCATGTGTGCCACGCTAAATTAAGTCCATTATGGAACACTCCCTCGCCATCTTCTCTCTTTGTTATCACTAGAAACAATGAATTCTGGTCAGGGATCTTTTGGGCATTTTTTAAATATTTTTGTGTCCTTTCAGCAAAGCTTACAGAGATTCAGAGTTAGCTAGTTGCTGATCAAAAGCCCATGTCGTCCTGGTTTACCTGAGGCCTATTGATCCTAAAAAAAAAAAAAAAACTGACCCAACTGCTTTCAGTATGTGGCCTGAGCCAAATGCGAGCCATCTTAGCTGAGATATGGTGACAATCCATATTTGCTATGGAAATACAGCAAGTAATGCTGGTATCTAGAGAGGGCTACATGAAAGAGCCTATCAAACAGATTTGTTCTTTATCAGGGCCTTTGAGTAATGCATTGTATTTTCTCAAAACTTGACAAATTCTGGATTTTTTTTTCTTTTTTTATCAAGCAGAGGCAATGTCTCATGCTTGTTTGATGTTGCCCTTTTATAGGTCTTGTCTGAGCATCATTTCCCTCAACACTGACAAGGCAGATTTTATGTGTTCTCAATTTCTGATGTCTCCAGTGATGAGCCTTTTTTAATTAAAAGTGATAAAATTAAGGCGAAAGTTTTCATAACTTGACTCGTCTGTTGCGTGAAGATGGCATTATGGGCAAGTTTGCTGTGAATGTTTGTTTGGTTTTACAATTACGGTGTCATTGTTTCTGCTGATCAGTCCAGAACTGTTTTGTTTTGACCGGTTTAACAGTTGATCGTGTTCTATTTGAACTTTTATGAAGAATTAATGCCAAAACTTGTAAACTAAAAATGGAACCTCATACCATGAATTACTTGACAGTGAAATACATGGATTGTGTTTAGTTTAAGCCCAAGGCTAAAGCTAAAATGAAGCAGTCTGTTTTGCATGTAGCCGACTGTAAAGTCATTTGGGGTTCTTTCTCGCTAATGATTTTCACTTGCTCCTTTCATGTTAAATTTTATATGTGTTGAGTTCTCTACTCGCTAACATACGCTCAGTCCACACATGACATTAATTCACTCGCGGCGGCCGGCATCAAAGTCAACGAGTACTGCGTGACACTGCTGTTGACTGTAAAACGGAGTCAGACAAAATGTAATTACTGTATGTGGATTGTGGATCACAGGCCGACTGAAGTCGCATTATCCCCATTAATGTGCAAAATAAGCATGTCCTCCACTGCCTGGTCCAATCACAGCCTGCATTCACTGCGAGTTGGGCCCTGGCTTTGTTGACGATTGGGTTATAAAGGGCACCAGCTTTGGTCGCACGCAATGCCGTTTGTATACAGAAAATGACCCCAATATGCCATTAATGAGATTAGCATAAACTCAGCCCTGCCCCATGCACACAGCACCCGTTTTGCACGCAATGTTTCCAAACAAAGAATTTATTTATTTTATTTTGTGTTTAGCTGACACTTGGAGGAGGTTTTGCCCCATCAAAGTGCAAAGAACTCAGGGAAAGTGTTTGGTTGGTCATACTGTGTTAGAAGGCTTCCTGACCAACTACATACTTTCTCCATTTCAGAATGCACAAGAAAAATAGTCATATTTCAAGTGACAAACTTATCCGAGAAGAGCCCTGAATAGTTGAATAGTTTTCACATTTCAAATAATTATCTTTCCTCAGAATCTATCCAGATTTGCATAACAAAGCTATAATAATAACGATAATAATAACATTTTATACATAATAATATAACATTGTATTATTATTATCATTATTACTATTATTATTTATAACAATAATAATAATTGTAGTAAACAATATTTAATAATAAGAAGAAATTAAAAATGATAATAATGTATTTTTTACTATATATTTGACCAATACAGTGAAGCAATTGGTAGTGGTCATGGGTTTGTGGGTTTTGTGTCCAACCCCAATTCCGAAATAGTTGGGACGAAGTGTAAATTGTGAATAAAATCGAAATGCAATGACTTTTAGATCACATGAGCCATTATGTTAGTTACAATGGAACATTGATAACATTTCAAATGTTGAAACTGAGACATTTTACATTTTTATCCACAAAATATGCTTATTTCAAATTTTCTGGCTGTGGCACGTCTCAAGAAAGTTGGAACACAAGCAAAAAAGGGCTGAAAAAGCAATTAATATAAGAATCAGCAGAAAGAAAATTTAGCAAGTAATTCAGTTAACTGGCATCAGGTGTGTAACATGATTGGCTATAAAACTGATGTCTCCAACCTGTGAAGGCTTGCGTAAGAAAATTGTGGAATAATTTAGAAACAATGTTCCTAAACATCAAATTGCAAAATGTCTTTGAAGGTCTGATCATTTACAGTGCATGACATCATCAAAAGAGTTAGAGACACTGGAAAAATCTCTGTGCGTAAGGTACAAGGCCAAAGACCTTTATTGGATGCCCGTGATTTGGGCCCTCAGATACCACTGCCTCACTCACTGGGATGATTCTGTCATTGACATTATTAAATGAGCCCAGGAATGCTTCAAGAAACCACTGTCAGTAAACACAGTCCGCCGTGCCATCCACTGATGCCACCTAAAACTTTATCATGCAAAAAAAAAAGCCATTATTGGGCATGATCCGGAAGGGCCGCCGTGTTCTGTGGGCCAAGGCTCATTTAAAATGGACTGCAAAAGTGGCAAAGTGTCCTGTGGTCAGCCAAGTCCAAATTTGACATTCTTGTTGGAAAATCATGGGCGTTGTGTCCTCCAGGCTAAACAGGAGAAAGGCCACCCCTCCTGTTATCAGCGTTCAGTTCAAAAGCCAGCATTGCTGATGGTATGGGGATGCATTAGTACATATGGTGTGGGACACATGCATGTTTTAATAAGCACCATGAATGCTGAAAGTTGTATAAAGGTTTTAGAGCAACATATGCTCCCCTCCAAATGACATCTACTCCAGGGAAGGCCTTGTGTATTTCAGCAGGGCAATGCAAAACCACATACTGCAGCTATTACAACAGCATGGCTTCGTTGTAGAAGAGTCCGTGTGCTGAACTGGCCTGCCTGCTGTCCTGATCTTTCACCGATTGAGAACATTTGACACATAATTAAACAAAAAGTCCATCAAAGGCAGAGGTGGACATTCCAGGGGTCAGAAAGTAAAAGTCCAACCATATTTTACTTCCACCCATCAGCTCAACCAGCTGATTTTCTTGACTAGTCCAACCTCTGGTCTGAAGGGCTGTTTTATTTAGTAAATTCAGGAGGTCGGAACTAAATACTGGGGTGGACTTTTACTTTCTGAACCTGGATTGTCCACCTCTGATCAAAGGAGACCCAAAACTCTCCAGCAGCTGGAAGCCTGTATTATACAAGAGTGGGATCAAATTCCAATGGCTAAACTCAAGAAACTAGTCTCCTCAATGCCCAGATGCCTTCATTCTGTGTTAAAAAGAAGAGGGGCTGCTAAACCATGGTAAACAGGCCCCTGTCCCAACTTTTTTGAGTCCTGTAGCAGCCCTCAAATTTGAAATGAGCTCATTTTGTGGATAAAATTGTGAAATTTCTCAGTTTCAACATTTGTGATATTATCCCTGTTCTATTGTGAATAAAATACTGGCTGGTGTGATTTGAAAGTCATTGCGTTTTGATTTTATCCACAATTTACACTTTGTCACAACTGTTTCGGAATTGGGGTTGTTGATGGGTGGAGTTTGCTGGTGCAACCCGTGTTCCTGTGGGCTCCCTCCCAGTGCTGTGTTCTCTCTCATCCCCAAAGCCTGCATGTCAGGCCATTTGAAGGCTCTTAGTCGCCCACAGTTATGAGTGGCCCCTGAAATGTGCCCCTGCCTCTCACTCTATTCCATGCTTAGATAGGCCTGCATGACCCTGCTCAGGGATAAGTGTAATGAATAAAAGTTATCTTTAAAAGTCATTTGATTTGTCATTTGGTTGTAAATTAAAAATAAAGACATGCCTCAACAATCAAATATTTTATGTAGTGTTGAAATTATGCGTAAGAAGCTTACGCACTAAAGCAGGGATCATTAAATTACAGATCCTTGAGGTCCCCGGTCTGATGGTTTTCCACGCTCCCTTTACTTTGAAGTCAGGTGTACAGACAGTCCGGCAAAATCAGAGGCTTCGATTCTTCAGTTTTTTACTAAATTAGCTGAGAAGAAAACCAGGGCTTGATTTGGATTCGAGGTCCACATTTGGCGATCCCTGCACTCGAAAAGGGACTTGTGTTTTCTATCCTGACCTCTAAGCAGAGACATTTGAAGTTAGATTCCTTTTCTTTCTTTATGGTTATTTTCTTATACAAATACAAATGATCTGATATTAAGTCGGTATTAAATACCCAGTATGTTGCACCACCCTGATGTGACGGCTTCCACATTATGATTTGCCAACCTTTCTCTACTGTCTGAAGTATAACATTATTTATCTTTGCCTGCATGCTTTTTCAGGGTCATGTGACACAAGCGCATACAGAGAACAGAAGAGTTATTCTGCTGAACGGACTGCTATTGCCCTACGAGGAAAATTGGCCTGAATGAGCCATATATGCAGTCTCATTTCGTATTAAATTTTGTCATAACTTGCCATGCTGCCTAGTTCTGAAAATAATTACATCTCAATGTATGCTTTTGAAAAGCACTGCTGACTCTGGGAAATTGGATAATGATGTTTAATGGCTGTGGGAAAACACGCATCCCAGATCACCAAAAGAACACACCGTAGATCCCTTGAAGATACCATATAGGGGTTTGCAGTTAATTAAGGGACTTGATCTGGCCGCATGAGGCAATGTCACTCTAGTTTTTGACACCATAATGTAAAAATAAAGAATAAATAATTCTTTGACTTTCGCATTTGAGATACATTTGGCCTTAGTGCTCCATTTTCCTAAATATTACGATGAAAAAGATTGAATGATTTCATGATGAAGAAAATGTCCATTGGCAAGTTGAACTTGAACAGGCTAGATCTGGATACATAAAATAGGAATTGAAATTACAAGCACACATACTAGTGTTATTACAATAATAAACTGTTGTGAAGACACTTTCTTTGCAGTGTTGGCCTCTGAGCCTCTTATCATTAGTTGGGTGTGACCAATCAGACGCACTGATGTTGAAGGCAGCTCTACTGTCTATGTAGAACAGTGGTCTTTACTCCTGGAGCTGGAGAAACGCTGGGTCCTCTGGCTTCTGTTTTTGTCTTGATGTCAGCAGTAAATTCGGCCTCAAGCTACCAGGTGAGGTGAATTAACTGTAATTGATTAATTGTGTGCTTTAAATGATCAGTTACATGCTGAATCACAACAAAAACCAGAGGACAATGTGCCTCACCAAGACCGGGAGTGAAAATCACTGCTGCTGACAATGGTACTGCGTAAACTTATCTTTTTCATGATTGTAACCTGATCTGAGTCCATATAATCTCTTTAAATTGAAGCACTGATTGCTAAAACCCCACAAGTCAAGTCAAGTGTGACTTATGGGGTTTTAGTAATAGGTGCTTCAATTGTAATTAAGAAACAATACAATTTATTTGCAGTGAGTAGAGACTGCGCTTCTTACCCTGAAATTGAGCTATGCTGTAAGCCTGTGGTCTCGCACCCCCAAATTTTTTGTGTGGCCACCCCACTGAACATGCTAAGACGATGTTACTGGTTGTCGTCAGCATGGTTTCCCTTGAGATAGATGCTGCTGAATACAGGCTGTGAGGTCTTTGACTGTGAAAGCAGAATCAAGAAAGCAAAAAACCACAGTTCGTGCGAGACGGCGAGGAAATTAACTCACCACGGCAACCACAGAAAAGTAGCTTGCTGACTACCCCACTATCGCACCCCCACCCCCACTTCCATTTCTGACGTCAGACCGACGCTGTCTCTTTAAGAGGCTCTGCCGCGGAGTGGGCGGAGCTTGTGGTTGCGTGACTGGAGAGGTAGAGGGTCTGACCCTCCTGAGGTGATTGTGAAAATGATCTGCTGTTCGGAGGTGTGGGGGGGGGCGATCATGTTACCCCCCTGTCCCAGCACACCCCTCAGCCACCGTCCCGGCCCGCTCCCCCCAGGAGGTAATGCCCTCCCTGACACTCACACACTTACACATGCAGACAAAATAAGCAACCCACGCTTAATATCGCTCTCAAGCACATCCCAATCTGCAAAAAAATGTCCTTTTGTCTTATGGGACTTCGAATCTAATTCTTCCCTCTCATGTGCAGTGCATTATCTTTCATTAAATTACTCTGCTTGACAGGTGAATTTTTTATTTTCCTTACTGACTGGCAAATCATGAAAGCAATCAGAGTATTTCAGCTCATCATTTGTTGTCTTTATTGAGCAAAAAAAAAATGCAATAACGCTCAGATTTTTTGTTACATTTGAGATTAAAATACTTATTTAGATGGAAAAGTTATTATTTTTTTTTTTTATTTTTTGTATTGTACATCGGTGCGCAAACCCCATAAGCACACAAGAATCTGAACATCACATTTTTGCACACCACTGGTGATGTGGCTCTGTGGAGGGAACGATCTGCACGTCCATTTTCAGTCTGAGGAATGCAAATGCACTGGAATCCTGTTTAACCTCCTTCAGTGCTGCACATTACCTGTGAGGATCTCTAAGGGCTGTGTTCATTATGGCAGCCTGAGAGGAGGAGACTGTAAACCTCAGATTCACAAAGCACAGCAGACAGACTGAAGGCTCTTAATCTTCAGCTCGGGTTTATAAACTCCTCCGAAGATTTTATTCTAATTTGTATGTGTGTGTGGATTCGCGTGTGTGCGTGTGTGCGTGTGTGAGTGCGTGTGTCTGCGTGTGCGTGCGCGCGCGTGTGCATGTGCGTGCATATGTGTGTGTGAGAGAGTGTATTTGTGTGTGTGCATGTCCGAGTGTGTGTGTGTGTGTTCTAAGTCCATACATGAGCACAGCAGATGGTATATTTTTGCTTGCTTGGATTGTAATATAACAGCGAGAACCTCCTTACCCCTAAGAGTGTATTCCTCGAATGAAGACTGCACACCTGTCGTGTTTGCAAGGCAAATGTTATTTAAGATGTGCATTTAAATGAGTGACTTATGAGTCAATTCACAAATATGAGTGCTGTGTGATTTGACTATGGTAAGGATGAACATGAGCATTTGCAGAAGAGGGCCAGAACTTAGTCTCAAAGTGAGTCAGGAGGTTTGCGTGCAGAGCTTAATTCGCATGGAAACCATATCTTCTCCTCTTGCATAACTTCAGTATTCGACTTTTAAGAGCTTTTGTGTGACTGAAATGGTGCCCTTTCATAAAGTGTTGGGAACTTTATGAAATTTGAGAATAATTGATGCCACATTTTATCAGTTGAGTGTGAGTTTGTGTACCTAAATACTGTACTTTTGGAAAGCCAATTTAAAAGTCAGCTCTGAGAGCCGAGCAAGAAGAGATTACTTGAAGATAAAAAAGAAAACTTATAACGTGATTGTGTGTATAATGTGATCCTGTGATAAGGCTTGCGTTGAGTTGCACACGCATGCACACCTAAACGCACAGAGAAGGACTTTGTCATTTCTTAGGGTCTCTTTGCAGTGGCAAAGTTCTGACAATGGTCTAAAACCCAATCATTTCTATTTGCCAACGGTCATTAGAATAGCCAGTGAAGAACATTCTAATCACGCATTTGTTTTATCGCACTTGAATAAGCTTTCATCCTCTGTAGGCAGCTGGTGGTTGTGCACCACACTGCGCTCTCTGTCGGAGAACACGTTATGACTCCTTTCTCAGCGCGACAGGGACTGAACAGGGGGAGATTTAGATCTACTCATCCGCGCCCCCTTGTGGTTTCCCACGGTGACAATCCTCACTGCAAACTCCCGATTGGCCGCGCGCAGGACTGAGGCACTTCCTCTTTGCATCTCTTGAGTCCTGTCCTGCCTCTGTCTACAGTACTTTAAGGACTGATTTTCTGGCACCGCTCCTGTCGTTCTCTCACCGCACCGCTACGCTTTCTGAGAGGTAAATCTTTTCTCTTACCCTCGGAGAACGGAGCCAAACAGATTATTATAACGCTGTGCTATTCCAGCAAACTTTCTGAGCAGTCTTGACCCTCACAATCCAACGCTGTGTTCGTGTCTGGAGTGGGGCCAGTGCATTTGTCCACATCTGTATTAAAGGAAGGAGAGGAAAACATCTGGCTTTCATTCCTTCATGAGTAATTCCATCTCAGCTTACTCAGCCGGAAACATTTTGAGAAATGCGCGACACTGCACTGCTTCAAAGATACTCCTGTTGGTGAAGGCCCTCGATTGATATTATAAGGGATTTTTTTGGGGCTTTTTTTCCACTGAGGAAGGCAAGCAGCCTTTTGAAAATCATCTGCAGCAATAGTAGTTAAACAAATGAAACAATCACCAAGGCTCTGACCCACTAAGGACATTTATTCAATACTTATACATGCTAATTTAAGGGTGTTAATACGTCTTTGTGTTGAAGGCCCCTGGTTCGCTAGCTTTAAGCGGCATTCCCGCCAAACGCGAAACAAATTATTTGCGCCGCCAGATGACATTAAAAGTCAATGCAAAGACTCAAATGCACGCGAGAAGGCGCGAGTTCGCGTCAACTCACCTCTTTGTGTTGACTTTGCATATAATCTGGCCGCTCGAATAATTCTTTTGCGTTTGGTGGAAACGCAGCAATTCAGAAGATTAGGGATTATGAAGAATGCAGCTGTTTTACACATTATCGAAAGCAAAACTAAATGGCTTATATTACAGCTAGCCTGCGCTGCTCCCCATAAAGTTCGGTAAATGTGCACACCTTAATTTTGGTCCCAGAGAGTGAATTTGCTCAGCACATCTTCTGTGGGCATGGTGGGTTTGGGAACCAGCGCCTTCGTTTTGAACCGCAGACTGCCGGGGGTTCATGAGTGCCTTCAGGGGTCCCAAAACTTCATGTTTATGTTCACTCCCCCCAGATTATCTGGTCAACAATCACAGTTTCAAGTGCACGACGCCCTCTTTCCCTGGTCCAGCGCAGCCATTCTGGCTTGCAGTCTTTCTGAAGCCTCCTCAAAATATCAAACCCTATTTTTGAAAAATTGTGCTGAGTGCAACCTGGGTCAGATGGTCAGATGTAGTCCCTGGATCGAAGCCAATTTAAAAGCCAAAAACGTAAACCTGTTGTGCAGAGTTAAATATACAGGTATTCTGTGCATCGGCCAGGCATTGACTATACTGTGCAGAACCATGTGGTTGCTGGCTCACTCACAGTGTGTTTGAGGTGAGGCTGAGTGTGCAGTCGGATGTGTGATTAGGTGCTGGCACTAGGCCGCGCAGCCTACTGCCCCAACCTGCACGCGATGCCCGGGAGTTCATGCGGCTTCCGACTTTACGCATTAAGCTCAGAGAAACTTCCCATCACTGTTAGAGTGTACACACCAATTCACACCAATACATGCACACAAACACACATACAGATACATACACTCACACACACATACTCATTCATGCACACACACATGCGCGCACTTGCACATTCAAAGACATTCATACACTTTGACTCATACACATATGCACATGCACACAGACAAATATTCACGCATACATGCACACTCATCTCACACACGCACACATACAAACAGGCGCACAACGGTGTACGCACACTTGCTTGCACTCATACTGCATGCATAGACACACGCACGCATTCATACCTGCATGAACACTCACCTCACTCATGTTCACTTTTACAAATGCATATAAAAATACATACACACATGCATGCACACATACTGTACCCGCACACGCACACGCACACACACACGCATGCATGTCTGTCTGCATCAATGGAGAGTCACGCGACTGTGTGCAGAGTTTAATGTCTGAGATGTTCTGGCTGCATTATGTATGTGCTGTGCCAGACTGTCTGTCTGATCTCTGTCCTACGCAAGCTGAGTCTCCCCCTGCGTTTCTCAGTACATGACCGTCCTATCCTCAGAGACTGAGTCACATGGGTGTTTTTCACTGAGTTTGAATGCTTTATTGACTATCTGTCGATGCAAATGTAACAATTAGCTGAAGGTTTTTTTTACATTAAGTTTACATTATGTTGAGGCACCTTACTAAGTATGAATAAGACAGGTTTTACACAACATTTAAAAACAGACAGGTGTGCGTGCTTTTGGGCAGTGATTGGTGTTGTGTGCTTTCTATGTTCATATTCATGCGGTGTTAATGTGTATTTCTTGTATATTTATTGCATATTCACCTCCGCCACGGACGTTATGTTTTTGCCGGCGTTGGTTTGTCTGTCAGTCTCTTTGTGTACAAGATAACTCAAAAAGTATTAAACAGATATCACAGAAACTTGGTGGGTTGCTATTACATCAGGGACAGACCCTATTGATTTTGACCACAATCGGTCGAACAAGTGGCGTGGCGGACAAGTGGCGTCGCTCTACTGAGTGCCCCTCTAGTTACTGTATTACATATTCTGCACTGATGTTGATGAAAAGCACTTTGTAACCTGTGTTAAGAAAGGTCATATATGAATAGTATATGAATAAAAAGTTTGCTACTGTAACGTTGTGATTGGGAGTCCAATCCTTAGCTGTCTGGTTTGGCGCCCATGTCATCAACACACACACACACACACACATTTTTATGTGGCCCATCTAACGCAGGGGGGGCCATGCGTGCAGCCAGGGGAACTTGGATGCTTTTTACCCCCCCCCTGCTGAGTTTGCCCCCCTTGTATGTTCATCTGGCCTGCAGTATTACCTCAGATGAAATCTCAACTGGGGGGGTGATGTTCAGGAGTGGGGATTGGGGGGGATTTATGTGGGATTTATGAGTTTGAGAATCGAGTCCAAGCGCAGATGAATCCTTTCTCTGGCAGTGGGTGAAATCTGACTCACACCTGGTCATTTTGTAATCCTCCCAGCAGAAGGTCTTCATGGAGAAACAGGGTTTTATTGGCCAGCGCGAGTTCACTGAACTCCCATCTAGGTGTATCCATGTCTACCTCCTGATGTGAGCATTTCATGATGAGGATTCATTGTGGAAGCACAACAGACGCTTGCTGAGCTCATGCTGTGTATATATACATAAAAAAAGTTTATTTCGGGATCTCTTTCCTTGGGAAAACCAGAGATCAGTTTCCCAGGGCTGTTTGGTCTGGTGCAGTGCCTCAGAAAGTTTGTTCTTGGGCCTGATCTGCTAGCCAGGTCCAGGAGTTTCATCATCGAGGGCTTATTCAGCTGGAGGAGGTGGCTTTGAGGTAGAAGATATAAAAAAGCGGGGGGTTCCCGAGGAAAAGCTTTGGAAACGGCTGGCCTCATGCCCAGAGAAGCTCAACGACCTGTGACCAGATTTAAACTGTTCCACTGCCGACTGCTGAATCCAGCCCAGCAGGACCAGTCCTAGTGCCCCCCCCCACACACACACACACACGCACACACACACACACACATACACACACACACACACACACAAAATGGTTGGCTGGTTGCCTGTAGCTCTGTCAGTCTGTTCATGGGGGGTATTTCTGTGAGATATTTGCTGTAGCCCTATGAATGAAAACACAGTGCTATCATTGAAACATCCATATTTCACTTTTTTAACTGCTTAAGACCATTCCCTGCTGTCTTTAAAACAAGATTTTGAAGCTTGTTGCAAAAAAAAAGGGAGGGAGAAGAATAAATTCTGCCTCTGCAGCCAGTCTTCAGGTTGTTATTCTCTCCCCTCACAGACTTATGAACAATGGCGGTAACAACCAATAACTACCCATACTGGGCTGTGCTACTCAAATGAATCCCCCTGAGACATCAATTGGGGCGCGGAGTCAAAACTGGTACTGTAGTCCCAGCACATGATTTCTGAGGAGCAGCACTTCAGTACTAAGGCTGTACTAATGAACACGATGCAGCAGAGGGCAGAAACTCGCTCGCCCGTTCACAAACTGGCTGTAAACCTCTCACCGCTGTTCCAGATTCAGTAAGTGGATGGATCTTCTCCCAGTGGCCAATACACATTAAAATGCAAATTATTCTCCTGTCTCCTTGCCCTCCCTACGATTTTTCTGGTTTCTTTCGATGCCCGGGATTCCGTGACGTATCCAAAATTTGCCGCGGTCGCGCATCTGTTCCCACTCGTGCGTCTCTGCGCATCTACTCCCCGTGTTCGAGCGGCTCCCCGTAATCCATCACATATCGACCAGATTAGACGGAGGGAGAGCTCCTGCTTTCTGATGTAAGTGTAATTGCACTCAGTTTTATCTTTTATTTTGCCTGTCCCGGCATGGCACGTGAAGCAATTCTTTGGATTTACTCAATAATCAATGTTTATGACTAGTAGCATGCAGAGCATGTTTGGGGCGAGCGAATTTCGAGCGGTCGGTTGATGACAGGCACGCATACATACGTACGTACATACATACAAACATACAAACAGGGGGCGCATTGAGCTGACTAATAAGGGATTTATTAGTCAATTATTTGTCAGTGCGTCAAGCTTACTGATCCTGTTTTCTCATTCGCGGTCAGTGGTACGGTAGTTCACACGCTATAAAGACGGGAAACTAATGTGAGAATATGACCCTCTGAATGTTGGAACGTGACCCAAAAAGTGGTACTAATCTTCATGCTAATACTGAGAGGACATGTCCACATAATATCATATTTCTTTGCGAATTAGGCTTAAACACAAATCCCCAAAACATCTGTGCCCTGACAAGAAAGGGTCAAAATGACTGATGGATTCCAGTGAAGAGACCATTTTGAACAACATCTTTAGAAAATTGCCTGAAATGTCTGATGCACAGATAAGTGCCAGTCTGTTGTCTGCAAGGCCTACAGTACCGACAGTCTGAAGTTGTAATTAAGTTACTGTACCAATTCATTTCCTCATTCAACTCTTTGAAACTATATTTGGATCCTTAATACTGTTAGGGTCGACTTTAAATGCTGTTCAAAACCAACTTTTTGCAAACTGACATTAGGTCCAGCATGAAGGCAGGCCTCAACTTGAGTCTCATAGCTGACCGTGTGACTGGTCGCAGTGATGCCATTCTGAAAATGGGCTTTTTGTGTGACTTGGACAGAACCCCTTCTATGGACGGAATTTATATGGAATTCATAGAGGGTCAGGGGGTAACATGCACTTGGATACTATAAGACAAGATCCTATTTTTAAAAAAAATCAAAGACTTTTTTGTGGTATGGAATGATAATGCTCTCAGCTTGTATAGTGAACCAGAAAATTCTTTATTCTGCTCTCATACATATAACACCTTAGCACTGGCCAGGTGAATATTTATTTCCTGTCAAACCAGAAACACTTATACTTGTAAAGTGGTTCATGGTGTGGAAACATGAGCCTGCGTCAGCGGAACACGATCTTCTTTTTTATGTCAGTTTTGCCGCTAGAACATGAAATGGAATTTTTCGTGGAACTGAATTTTATCGGGAATAGCAAAAATGTGGGTTATCTAATTACGTCTTTTGAAGATACAGAAAGATTATTTTTATTTGCCAGAAAAAAAACCCCCACAATAGCAGACATTCAAATAAATGGATATTGTTTCATTCCTGCTGGCTGAAATGACATTTTTGCGGATGGATTAAATGGTGACACAGGAAAAATACTTTAAGAGTTGCAGAAACAACAGTTTGCCCATGTTGGCAGGTTGCTCCTCTTATGTTGAAGGAAATTGTGCCTTTCCCCGATAGCTAGTCCAGGCTCTTTTGATTGGACAGCTGGTGTACTTTGGGTGTGTCCTATTCATCATAATGTGTTCCTTAGCCGTTCTGTGCAAGTTCAGGGATATATGCATGCAAAATATGCAAGTTTTCATTGTGCACAGCCTATAAATGTTTATCTACATGCACTCACTGGATTTGCTGCAGAATATAGAAATTACGATATTGTCATGATATCTTAAAGCAAACAAAGCTGGCTTGTTATTGTGTACACATTTTATAAAGAGCTGGCCAATATCAAAGTTGCTGGCATAAGCTGATTCATATTTCAGTATTAAAGTACAGAGAAAGATGGCTATTGTTTTGCGCTACGGTCGCCTTCTTCGACAAAGCGGCGTAAATCATCAGCAGACTGACTCCCCATCGACTGTGATAGATTCTCCACATCGGCAGTGATATATTCTGCATTGTCACACATCAGTTTGCACTCAGATGCTCCACTTGTCCTGAGAATCTCGATTTGTGCTCCCTGACCCCTCGTCCTGCCCACCCAATCCCCAAACCCAACCCGATGGCAGATCCCTTACCCTCTTTCGTGTGTGTGTGTGTGTGTGTGTGTGTGTGTGTGTGTGGGTGGGTGGTTGCGACCCCCCCGACCCCAGACCTCTCCCCCCTCAGGCCTTCGTGACACGGCCTCCTGTTTTTGAGGCAGAGGGAAGAGCCCAATCTCACACAGGAGCCTGTAGTAATGAGATCATCGCATGGATTAGCGTGACTCGTGCCAGGCTCAACACAGAAAGCTGGGATCTCTCCCTCTCTCTTTTTCTCTCTCTTTCGCCGATCTCATGACAAACGGTTTGAGGATGACCCCACCCCCACGACCCGCCCACACACCAAACTTGAGCCAGTCCCCCCCTCCCCACCACCACCACCACCACCACCACTGCTAGCACATCTCTCAACTGACCGACCAATCAAAGCCATCACCTCTCTGTTGGGGGAAACTGGAAAAGAACATACACCCAAAATACCTGCTCATGGGTAGTGTAGTCCTAAACAGTGTGTGGAAAGTGACTCCTCAAAAAGTTTATGCTTTGCTTGGCTGATTCTGATAAACGAAAAGCCTTCTTGAACACATTTTGTCATTAATACGTGGGGGTCTGCATGATTTGGGGGTAGCTACCTCAGAAGGTCTTAGAGTGGGTGCCTGGGGGGGGGGGGTAAAAGTTCTTTTGGACCCGAGCCTGGAAATACTGCCTTGATTTGTGTGGAAAAGCCAACACAGCACCACACGCAATGCACCAGCTGCCACACATCTGATGACAGGTCTAAAACTGGTGTTATGATACCCATGTGTCATAATGGTCAAAAATCCTTAATATTGTTGGTTTTTTAATTTCACTGCTGTTCGGAATTATTTCCTGTTTTTTTTTTTTGTTGATGTTTGGCCATCAAACCCAGTTTCACACAATGCAAACTAGCCAAGGACAGAAGGGAGCAATGAGATTTCATAAAGACCGTCTTTTGAATGTAAAACAAAAGAAAAGGGTAACTAAATGAGAGAACAATACAATCAATTTGTGTATTCGTCTGTGTGTGTGTTTGTGTGTGTGTGTGTGTGTGCGGAATGGGGTAGAATATGATATAAGGCATCACTCATAGTGTAATGAGTTTACTTGACTGATGTAGAGATTTGGAGAATTTTTCAGTGTCGTTGCCGTTACTAAAGTACAGACTGTGGCGTGTGACGTGCGGCTGTCCCATATATATGGAAGAGGAACAGAGGAGAGTCCATTAAACCCACTCCATGCCCGACATCGTGTGCCTGTTCTAACCGTCTGAAGCACGAGAGCACTGTATATTTTCCATTTTATCTGCCACTCTTTACACGACCCAAATGCCGACATCCTACATCCCCTTCCCGGGGAACCTCGAGTGAAGTAAATCACAAAAGATAAGGTCTGGAACCCCACGCTTAGAGCCGATGTCACTGCCCTCTTTCCTCTAAACTCGCTGGATCTGCCTGGATATTCCTCAGGGAAGGGGCTCTCCTCCAATGGGATTTGTGTTTTTGTGCGTGACCACGGTCTCAGTTTGAGCGACAGGTTTCTCACTCAATGTTAGATGATCTGACTTGCGTGACCGCAATTCAGGTTTTGCGATGATTAACATTTTTGCCCTATATTTTTTTCTGATTTTATGGTTAAAGGTTTTTATAACTGCTGACGGTTATGTGTTGCTGGGCTGTGTGACGCACACACACATTGTACTGCTCTGAGGTTCCCGGCCCTTCAGTAAAATTTGACTTTTCTGCGGACGTGCTCAACGCAGATGAAACTGATGCCAACATTCATGGATAAGAATGTTTCTTCTTTCTTCTCTCCAATTTCACTGTTTATTTGTTGATTGCTTGTGGTATATTGTGTTGTGTTTCCTGGTTATGTGAACTGTACACGCACTGATGCTCTGCACAAATGAAGTTCCTAACGGATAAATAAAGTTCTTTGAAGTTTGAAGTTGAAGTTGAAGTAAGAGTTCATGCACATTTGCTTTCCTGCACACAAACATACACATAAATGTTCGCACACATATACACACTTGACAGTAAATGCCAACTTCAAAGTCAATTTCTGAAATCAAAAGTGAGTATAGTGAGAGATAAGTCAGTAATGCCCAAGAGTACCATGCCTTGCTCAGCTTAAAACAAATATTTTCTCATAATTATTAAAAACACCTCTGCAGTCTTTTATATGCCTCACTAGTGACTTTATCAAAGTAAAAACATGCCGCAGAAACCGAATTGAAACAAATGGCGCCATTCTCCCCTCCTGAAACCTGCGCGTGGAGCAGAATTAGTTTCCGTTACAGGAAGAGCTTAACCTTTGGCATGAGTGCTTTGCGCCGGGCGGCAGTGGCAGATATCCAGCAGCTGTTGTCATTATGAAATTCGTTATAAGCTAATGCGGCTCGCTCTCTCTCACGCGAGGGCTCGGTGTAGTGCCCGCGGCTGTCGGAGGCGGGGTCGGGGGGGGGTGAGTGACAGACGGACGGCTTGCGTGACCGGGGATACTTTGCGAGCCCTGTGCTGTTCTGTGTCGAGCTGTTCTCAGTCGCTACTGTGCTGGGTTTTTTTGTCAGGGGGGTTGTGTGGGGGTGGTCTATGTGGGGGAGGGGAATAGGGTAATGAGGTGGCCAGAGGCCAGTCGCCACTGTGTCCCCCCCCCACTACCTTAGCCCCGCCCCCACCCACACTCCCACCACTTCACTTCAGTGAAGATATGCTGTATGTGTGTTTGGTGCACGCAAGCCTGTTGTGTAGCACTGGTGTCTCGAATGAGCGCTGGCAGTTCCAAGTCTACTGTCTGCGCCAAAAGATACCGTCTCTTACAACCGCTGCCGATGACCTTTCACCCCCCCAGAGAAGTCCCATGACAGGAAAGCGATTTGCCTCTGTGGTTTCCCTGACACACAAACCGTACTGTCCCTCCAAACCCCTGCACTTCATAGCTCTCCATTAACGCACTGCAGAGGAGTTACAGTAGACCACTCTACCAGTGGGGGAGGGGGGGGCCGCATAAATTAATAAAGACAATGCACAAGTCAGTGAGAAGAAAAGTCTGGTTAAAAATAAGATCCAAAAACTCTTAATATTTTCAGTTTGGCCAACCTGCTGGTCCTTTAAGGAATAGAAGAGGAGCTGATCTCCTTTGCTGAAAGTTAAAACGTCGTCATCCTTTCAATTTCGTGTTTGTGCCGAATATCGCACTGTGAGTTTAACGCAGAGTGCAACTCATAATCAAAACTGAAGAGTCTTCTATTATTAATGAGTGAGCAAAGCTTTTACTCTGACTGCACCCAAGTGCCCAGGGCAGGCGGCAAGACAGACATATGAAAGTGTGTGGTTATTTTTACGACTTATCACGATGATAACACTTCTGTGTCAACACTTCAGCCAGGGCAACAAAGACAGAATTGTATTAATAGATGGAGAGTAAATGTGCGATTGGACAGGTCTGTTCTACTCGGACAGCCCAATCCCTGTCACCAGGGGCTGTGCTTAGTGCTAACTTTTCCTTGGGTAAAATATGACCCTCGTCAGCCATACTTGTCCAATGCGGCACAAACTGTGCAGAATCATTTGTCTCTACTGTTTTCAAAATCGTTTGACTCAAACTCATTTTGTTTTCAATGTGAAAACATTAGCTTGTTTAAAATGAGTTTGCTTGACCTGTGAAACTTCCATATACCATTGGCAAATCAAATAGTCTCACTTTAATGGAAATATTTTTTTTTTCATCTAGGTGATAATAGTAAGCTATGATTCATCATCTAGAATGCTCAATGTGTCTGACTTGTCTTTAGGCTTTTGCAGTATAGTTTGTTTTTAATACTTAATTCCATTAGGTGGAGGTGAGTCCTCTAACTGCTCTGTGGAGAACATGTTCCTCACAGGTGTGTATTTGAGTAGAACACCATTACATCGCTCTCCCTGATGCAGTCAGTCAAGTGCACAGTATTGCGGACACAGTTCGACGACTTGGACACGCAGCCAGAGAAGGGAGCCACACTGGGTTATGACTCCTGCTCTTCCAGTGTAATATAATGTACTGTCTGGTACAGGGCTTTTACAGTCTCTGCGGTTACTTTCGCTCTTTCGGTGTGAGCAGACGCAGTGAATTAGAAATGCCACCGATGTAGAAAAAAGAGCAGCCAGGCTGAACGGACCGGTGGACAACGATTTAATTTGTCCGAACTGAGCTTCTAACTGGTTTTTTTAGTGGCATGGATTGATACAAAAGGCAAGTACTGGTGTAGTTATATGAGTCTGTTGTGAAAGTATTGGCCTTGAAATGCAAATGTACCGTTTGTTACTTTGGATAAACGTGTCTCAAGAGGAGCATTTTTATGTTTGCTGAAGGGAAGCCCCCTAAATATTTTGGTGTGTTTATTTTCACTGTGGAAGTGGCTTTTTTGTGTAAAGCGTGGGATGATCTCGCCCTAAAAGCGAGCTGAACATTTCGAGAGACCAGGAAGAGAAAAGAAGCGGTCTGTGCTTGGGTACAATGGCGAAAAAAATAGGAGAAGTTGGCGAGATAGCTTGCGTGCTTTAGAAGCTACGATACGGAAAATTTCTGTCACAAAGGGAGTTTGCGGGGTGGATGGTGGATGGGAACTGGATGTTTAGGTGGGGGGGGGGTTGTTATTTGAAATGAGTGGTCAGTGTATGCGTGCGGTCCTGACCCCGCCCAGACCATGACATCAGGGGTGTGCCACTGCAAGCTTTGCGTGAGCCTCTCCCGGCTCGCGTGATGCATCCCTGCGTGTCTGTGGAGTTGCCGGAATCTTCCGTGCTCCTGCAGGATCCTGCTCATGATTCTGACTCCCCCCACGCCGCTCGCTCGTGGGGGTTCGTGCTGGCTCCCACAGTTATTACCCCCCTACACTCTCTCTCTCACACACACGCAGACGCACGCATATACACACACACGCGCACACCATGTCTTACGCTTCTCAACACACCCCTGACCCACACACATACTGATGTGCATCACTGCTCAGCTCGCACCCCTAAAAAAAGACACACACACCTCTGCTTTTCTCACACCTCGGACCCACTTGCATAAACCCACACTTCACTGCTCAACATATGCTCGACACACACTGTACTGCTAAGTACACCCCTTTATCCACACACACACACACACACACACACTACTGCTCTTCACACTCTGCTGACCTTCTCACACATCCCCAACTCCCTGCTCTGACCTATACATACCCTCAGAAGCGCAATGTACCTGCTCAAAGCACAATCCCAAACCATCCAAATCCACATTCTACTGTTGCAAGAACAGGACATCCAGAACAACACCACAGGGTGTTGCAGTTGTAATTCCTCTCTGTAATTCTCCTCACACAGCTCTGCCGGCAATTGCTTGCAGTTTACTGAACGCTTTGGGGTCTAATTCCTCCTGGCATATTGATCTGCTCTTAATTTGTGAGTCAGGCGGACAACAGAGCGAGCTCGCTGGCCCAAAGGAGCACTGCTGTCAGTTTGACTTCGGACCGCAGTTCAGACTGCATACTGCGTACGGAGTGAATTAAGACACTGAGATACTCGGAACTGCATCCCCTCAGCTCCGTGTTTCAAGAGTGACCGTGGCGGGTGGTTCCGCTATTGTCTGCTCCAGAACGTAAATTGAGGCCCATTTTCTTTTGAGTTTTTCATGCATTTGATGAGTTTGTGTCAACTGCACTGTTGCAAGGAAATGCAAGGAAATTATTAGCAACATTAGCTGCGTGTTTCCCTTTGAAACGTAATGGCACCATGGAACTTTCCGTTTTGATCACTAAGTTTGAAGCTGTACAAATATCAGTGTGTATATAATGGTGGTAGAGTTCATAATTCATTTCATTTGGGGGTGTTAATCTTTATCGCTCTACATTTTGCGATCTATTTTTAATTTTATATTTCAAAACTCAAAACGGACACGCTATACGAAACATCATCCTCTAAATCACACTCCTGTCAGTCTTTCTTGTTGATAAGTTTAAATTCACATGCTGTTTTTTAACAAATGAAACCATAGCCTTTTCGACTAATTTAATCTTCCAAATAACATTGTACTTCATATCAATGTTATCCAGATATTGATGTTTACATCATCTGCCCATTTCCAAGTACGATGTTTTGGATTGAACTCACTTTTATTGAATCAAATTTACTCTCACAATGTCCATTTGACCTCTCTCTCTCTCTCTTGCCCCCCCTCTCTCTCTCTCTCTCTCTCTTTCCACAGCAGTTATTCAAGATAAACCTCAGAAGCTCCTATGCTCCTCAGATAACCACAGCACAAACAGTCACACCCTCCCAGTGGGGTTTGGTGCTCTGGAGAGTGAGCTCTTACTCGAGGTGAGGATTTACCGCACCAGGCCAATTTCTCTCTTTTCCAGCAATGTCACGACATTGTCTGCATCCAGTGCCTCTGCCTAACTCAGTTACCCTCTCATTTCTATGCATATTTTCTGACTCAATTTAGAAACGAAAACACATTACTTTTGGGGATTAACTGGAAATGTTATTCTTCATGAAGATCAGGTCTCAAATTTTATGTCACCTCTTCTGATAAAAGTGTGACTTTGGAGTTGCAGTTGGGTTTAGGTTAAGGAGGTCAACAACCACCCACACCGTCAGTCATGCATGGAGACTCTCTCGTACAGAAGTAGTCACGCAAGTAACAGTTCAATGCACTTTCATCTGGAGAATAAAATAAGTTTTTTCCTGGTACGAACGACTGCCTGTGGATTTCATGGTTTAAATCCTGCTGAGCATTTATGGGAATCAGCCCGGCACTTAACTGATCCCCATCCAAAGCCATCGAGTCAGTTAGCATAAGTCTTTAATGATAAATGTCTTTCTCCTTCCTGCAGTCTCTGACTGGTTTCGCCCTGGTGGTGAGCACTGATGGAGTCATCTTCTATGCGTCCTCCTCCATCGTCGACTACCTGGGCTTCCACCAGGTGTGTTTACATCACAGACTCGTATCCTCTTTCAGACTATTTGTCACACTATAAATATCATATATTCATCATATAAGACTACTATCAGATTTATTTATTTACTTAACCGGGAATAAAAACTCTTGAGACTTAAAATATCTTTTTCGAGAGAGTCCTGGTCAAGATAGGCAGTAGTTCAGGTCAGCAAAAGTTAAACACATACACACTCCCTTTACAAATAATAAAAATACATCAAAAATATCCAAGGAATTAGATGTAAAACAATCTTAGACATTAACAGCTGATAAGATTCTTATAAAAACTAAGTCCTCAGAAATTTTAGTCGCCACAGTCATTGCAGGCCAAACAAGGACAGTACAGTCAATTAAAACATTTACAGACAGACTAATCTGCCTCTAATGAGTTCAACATATGGTTGAATTTGTTTAAAGGAACCAGTTCCTTCAGATTCAGATGATTTTGGAGCAGCAGAAAGAGCAGCATATTTAAATGCATTTTATGTATAAAATAGCTTTAGAAGAACAGAAATGTCATGAAGTTGTGTTATATGAGTCATAGTATTTGTGTCCCCCAGAAAAAAATTATTCAGCAAAAAATTATTCTTTCTTCTTTTTCCACAACCTCTCCTCTCTGCTCCCTCTCTCTCTCTCTCTTTTACTCAGTATTCTCCTGCCATTTTCCTTCTCCCTCCCTGATTCCTCACCTCTTCTCTTCCTCCCTCCATCTCTCCCCTTTTCCCCTCTTTCTCCCTTTATTACTTGGCTGTCACCTCTCCATTTCTGATTCAGCAGCTCTCTCAAGTTTGACTGAATTTAAGCTCTAAAGGTTCAGTGTTGTGAGGCTGTGAAGTAGCTAAATGGCCACCTCATCTCTGTTTATATACAGTGTTGATGGCATTAGCATAGAGGGCCAGTCCATTCCCATAAGCACATCGTCTCCAACTGTGAATTACAGTTCCATAAAAAAGTATTTGCCCCCTTCCTGATTTCTTTTTTTGTTCATATTTGTCACACTGAAATGTTTTAGATCATCAAAGAAATTTTAATATTAGACAACGATAACCCGCGTGAATACAAAATGCAGCTTTTAAATGATGATTTCATTTATTGAGGGAAAAAGCTATCCAGACCTACCTGGCCCTATGTGAAAAAGTAACTGCCCCCTAACCCTAATGACTGGTTGTGCCACCCTTGGCGACAACAGCTGCAAATCAACTGTTTGCGATAACTGGAAATCAGTCTTTCCCGTTGCTGTGGAGGAATGTTGGTCCACTCTTCTTTGCAGAAGTATTTTAATTCAGCCAAATCAGAGGGTTTTCAAGCTTGAACGACCTGTTTAAGGTCATGCCATAGCATCTCAATCGAATTTAAGTCCGGACTTTGACTATCCACTCCAAAAACTCTTCATTTTGTTTTTTTTTTTAAGCCACTCAGAGATGGACCAGCTGGTTTGTTTCAGATCATTGTCCTGCTGAATAATCCAAGTGCAATTGAGCTTGAGGTCACTCACTGATGATCAGAAATTCTCCTTCAGGATTTTCTGGTTGAGAGCAGAATTCATGAATCCATCATCAATTACGGTAAGTCGTCCAGGTCCTGAAGCAGAAAAGCAGTCCCAGAGCATCACACTATGACCACCATGTTTGACTGTTGATATGATGTTCTTCCTCTGAAATGCTGTACTAGTTTTACAACAGATGTAACAGGACGCACACCTTTCAAAAAGTTCACCTTTTGTCTCGTCAATCCACAGAATATTTTCCCAAAAGTCTTGGGGATCACCAAGATGTATTTTGGCAAATGTAAGATGAGCCTTTGTGTTCTATTTGGTCAGCGGTGGTTTTCGCCTCGGAACGCTCCCATGGATGCCATTTTTGCCCAGTCTCTTTCTTATTGTTGAATCATGAACACTGACTTTAACTGAGGCAAATAACGCCTGCAGTTCTTTAGATGTTGTTCTGGGTTCTTTTGTGACCACCTGGATGAGTCGTCGATGTCCTCTTGGAGTAATTTTGGTAGGCCCGCCACTCCTGGGAAGGTTCATCTCTATTCCAAGTTTTCTCCATTTGTGGACAATGGCTCTCACCGTGGTTCGCTGGAGTCCCAAAGCCTTAGAAATGGATGATAGATGTTAGATGATAGGCTGATAGATGTCAATTACTTTGTTTCTTTTCTGTTCTTGAAATTCTTCAGATTGCAGCAAGATGTTTTGCTTTTCGAGATCTTTTAGCTGACTTTACTTTGTCAGACAGGCTCTATTTAAGTCATTTCTTGATTCAACAGGTCTGGCAGTAATCCGGCCTGGGTGAGGCTGGTGAAATTAAACAAAAAAGCAATGCGGTTAATCACAGTTCATTCACGATTTAACAAAAAAGAAGGGGGGGGGGGGGGGGACCTTTTCACAAAGGGCAAGGTAGATTTGGATAGCTTTATTCCCTTAATAAATTAAATCATCATTTGAAAACTGCATTTTGTATTTACTCGGGTTATCCTTGTCTAAAGGAAATTAGTTAAAATTAGTTTGATGACCTAAAACATTTAAGTGTGACAAATTTGCAAAAAACTAATTAATCAGGAAGGGGGCAAATACTTTTTCAAGGCACTGTATGTGCTTCAGAACATTTTCCGAACTGTCTTTCAAGCAGTGATTCTTCATGACGGGGAAATTATCTCAGTTCACAACTTGCCTAGGACCTACAGGCAGTCCTGTCCAGTTACGTTTCTAGTAAGGTGAAATGACAGATGAGCAGTTAAATCTGCATTAGGAAGAATGGTCTTTTATGGGATTTGGTGAAACTCCATCTTTCAGCTTTCAACATTTTAACTTTCATGAAGACATTGGAGGATGTTTTTGTTATATATTCCAGAAAGCCTAAGTTTTATGAACCAATATTGTTTGATTTTTTTGTATCAGATTTTAACTGTCCTAATTTTCTAACTAAAAAAGTAAACTGTGTTTTGTTGGCCAGCATAAATTTCAATATTTCTGACAATCGAATATAAAGTGCCATGAAAAAGTATTTGCCCCCTTTCCTGATTTCTTACTTTTTGCATATTTTTCATGCTTAAATGTTTCAGATCATCAAAAAAAATTTAATATAAGAAAAAGATAACCCGAGTTAATACAAAATGCAGTTCTTAAATGATGATTTCATTTCCATTATTACTCCGAGAGCGCATCAACTACTCATCCAGGAGGTCACAAAAACCCATTGGAACATCTGAAGACCTGCAGGCCTCACTTGTCTCAGTTAAAGTCAGTGTTCATGATTCAACAATAAGTAGGGGACTAGGCAAAAAATGGCATCCATGGGAGAGTTCCAAGGCGAAAACCACTGCTGACCAAAAAGAACAGGAAGGCTCATCTCACATTTGCCAAAATACATTGTGATGATCCCCAAGACTTTTGGGAAAATATTCTGTGGACTGACGAGGTATAAGTTGAACTTTCTGGAAGGTGTGCATCCCATGTCATCAGGCGTAAAACTAACACATCATTTCATAAAAAGAACATCATAACAAAAATCAAACATGGAGGTGGTAGTGTGATGGTCTGGGGCTGCTTTGCTGCTTCAGGACCTGGACGACTTGCAGTAATTGACGGCACAATGAATTCTGCTCTCTACCGGAAAATCCTGAAGGAGAATGTCCGACCATCAGTTTGTGATCTCGAGCTCAAGTGCACTTGGGTTATGCAGCAGGACAATGATCTGAAACACACCAGCAAGTCCACCTCTGAATAGCTTAAAAAAAAAAAAAAGATTTTGGAATAGCCTTGTCAAAGTCTGGGCTTAAGTCCTATTGAGATGCTGTGGCATGACCTTAAAAGTCCGTTCATGCTCAAAACCCCTCCAATGTGGTTGAATTAAAACAATTCTGCAAAGAAGAGTGGGCTAAAATTCTTCCACAGTGATGTGAAAGACTCATTACCAGTTATTGCAAACATTTGATTGCAGTTGTTGTCACCGAGGGTGGCACAACCAGTTATTAGGATTTAGGGGGCAATTACTTTTTCTCATAGGGCCAGAAAGGTTTGGATAGATTTTTTCCCTTAAGAAATGAACTCATCATTTAAAAACTGCATTTTCTGTTTACTTGGGTTGTCTCTGTCTAATATAAAAATTTGTTTGATGATCTGAAACATTTAAGGGTGAAAAATATGCAAAAAAAAAAAAAAGAAATCAGGAAGGGGGCAAATACTTTTTCACGACACTACATTGTGCGTTTCTTTTTTGGTAGCTCTTTTGGGTGTGCTCGTTCAGTCTGTCCAATTTTGTTTGATTACATCTCTGAAAAAGTGACACATTTGATTGAGTGAAAGTGAATTAAGCTGACACAGTTTGATGGTGTCTGTGTGATTATTGTGGTTTTAATGGGCATATCAAGCTATGCAACTCCTTTTAGGGATATTTTCATTGTGACAAAAGTAAATAAAGCATAAAATGAAGACTTTTGGGGTGACACTGTTGACTACCATGCAGAATTAGTCACATAAACATCTGAATTTTCTGGACTGGTTCATTGGTTTACTGGTGGTTCATGCAAAGAGAATTGTAATAATTGTCTTAAAATTTTTGGCGTCATAGACACTGGACTTGTTCAGCACTATCGTGTGTTTAGCCGAGGAGCGCGGTTTTGCGAGGCGAGTGCTCGAAACCTTGCGTGTTTGGAGGAGGGGGCGGGAGCAAATATTTCAGAGAGGATCTGTCATTCATGACAGAGGGAGTGAGATGGGAATTACGGAAGCGAGGCTGGCCGCAAGCTTTTTCATCTGGGCTGGGTGGCATTGTTGGTCACGCCATGGCCGAACGTCACGCAACACTCGACGAAACGAGAGGCCCACACGTTTCAGCCATTAGATAATAATAACGGCGGCCATTTTCTCACATGCTGTGTCTCCCTCGCGTGCTCACATATTCAAAACCCCTCCATTAAAGGAGTGTGACAAAATTTCGGTTTACGGGCGTATCGTGCATGGCTTTAGCCTCCTTGTTGACATGGGGGCACCACATGCGATCTGCGGTTGAAAGTGTCGTTGAGGGGCCGGTCCTCTTGTCATGTTTTCGGGCTGAGTGAGGGGGCTGGAAGGAGAGGGAGGCGTTTGGGGTTCTGGAGAGCTGCTGTTGCTGCGACACCTGTGGTGTCGGCCCAGATACCTCCTGCGCATCGCCCCCGACCCGGAGCCTAATGAGGCGTGCGGGGGTTAAGTGGGAGAGGGCAGGGCCCTTCACAAATACAAAGGAGGCCCCTAATCAGCTCAGCCTCTGATCCGCCATCTCTCGCCCTCACAGACTGACGTGATGCACCAGAATGTCTTTGATTACATCCATGTGGACGACCGGCAGGAGCTACAGCGACAGCTCCATTGGGCCATGAATCCCACCCAGCAGGGGGTCGGGTCGGACCTCCCCTCGACCGCAGGACAGGGTGGGTACGAGGTGCACGGGCACAGCCACAGGGCGATGACAGAAGCGGGCAGTGGACTGCCTCTGATCCCTAAATTACACAAATGCTATCTTCTAGTCACACAGTTACTACATACAGCACATACTAATCATCAGGACATGCAGAACTGGAGACACCTTCACCTGAGGGGTTCCTAAGATTTCTGAGGGACTGACCCATTCAGTGGTGCAAGACACTAATTTGTGTAAGATGCCGTGTATGAGTGCTGGGCTTTTTGGCACCACAGTGGACTCAGAGGAAAGAAAGTAATTGGAATAATAATTACAACCTTCTTATGAGCAACTGAAATTGTGCCAAGAAATTTTTTATTTTAATAGTGCAATCAGAAATTGCATAATTTCACCTGAGGCTTAATAATCTACAAATCATCTGATAACGGCTAAGACTTGCCGGCTATAAGAGGAGTGTAGATCCTTGATCCTAACTGCCTCCACCGTCAGTCGTTAACTGTTAGATGTTCAGTGTTAAATCAACTCTTTCAGAATTGTCATTCTGGATACTGTTATTTTATTTTTTTGTTTTTTTGGGTTTTGTATGTACTGCACCATCCACTTGAGTTTAAACAAATTTTTTTTCTGATATTTTTATTATTTTTGATCTCGGTGTAACAGGCCCTTGAGAGTTGAATGAACTCTGGCTGCACATTTTACTGTGTGCTTTTGTTTATGGGCACAAAAAATGCTGAAAACTCCATGAAAAACAATGTTAACTTCTGTGTGATTGATATGATTTGTTGATGCTCATTGAACCTAGAGAAAAATGAATTGAAAAATGAATATTTCTTAAATAACACTCGCTGGTCAGGTTCACTGAACATGTCAACTGTGTTGAGGTATTTCAGCATTTAATCAGATTATCCCTAGCTATATGTTTTCATAGAGTGCAAAGATATTAATCTCTCCTAACACAGTGTGTGCTATTGTGTATGTGTGTGTGTGTGCGTGTGTGTGTGTGTGTGTGCGTGTGTGTGTGTGTGTGTGTGTGTGTGGGAACGCGCATGTGTGTACAGGAGACGATGTGATGGTCAGCAGTCTCTTCAGCTCTCAGGAGATGGACGGCGTTCCGCCCGAGCTGTCTCCATTCCTCACGCGCTGCTTCATCGCTCGAGCGCGGTGTCTCCTCGACAGCGCATCGGGCTTCCTGGTGAGCGAGAGGCGCCTCACCGCCCGCGAGCAGAGACGCGTGTGTCGTGTGCACCACCATCCATTTTCAGCCTGTTATGCTCGTTACCATTGTGATGGGTGAATTTTAATGGAATGTTTGGACGAGTCAGTTTTAACCCAGCGCAGAAAGACAGAGTGGTGAGAACAACCCAATCATCTCAGCTAAGCTCTCCACTTCACTGCAACCTTGGAGTGCCGTACAATTAAGACACTGAAGGACTTGTTAGTAGCCATCTAGCTCTGTATCATGGTTAGTTTTGAAAACCCCTGGAGTTCCTGTGTGTATTGTATGACTTCACAAGCTATTCCACTCTGTGACCACTCAGTTTAACCCTCTATTAACCAAACCCATTTCCAATTGTGTTAAAATTATTTCCCTGTGCAAAAATTTTTATTTTGGGCCACTATTTGAAAAACAGTGGACAAAACTTTTTTTGACACATTTGGCCCACCTTTCCAAATTGTAGAAAATCTACTACATTGGGTAATAATGCTAATAAAAAAAGTGACGGACCATTCAAATTATTCTCAAATGTTTATTTGGCAATAAGAAACAAAACCAACAGGGGGTCCAGGCTGTTAACCCTTTTGCTTCATGTAGCAGATATGCTATGCTGGTTAATAGAGGGTCAAGAGAAAACTGCCTTTTTAACCCCACTTGGCCTCGATTTCAGCCGGGCTTATGCTGGGGTTAGATGCCTTTGTCGTGGTGTGTCCATGCGTCTGTAGCTTTTCTGTCTTGTCAGCAACTCTAGCACCATCAGTTTTTCACGGATCCTTTTCATATTTTATATGCGTGCATGTGGGATGAAAATTTTGTTTAGTCATGCGGGCTCAGTGGCTTTGCCAGTATTTTTGAAAATAGTTTTCAAGAACTTAGTTGCCAGTAGTGATTCTTACGTCAGCACGCCCGTAAGGACGTTCAAACCATATATTTGTGACCTCATAAAAGGCTAATTACCTCCCCCGTCTGTTCTCCTCCCCAGACCATGCAGTTCCAGGGCCGTCTGAAGTTCCTGCAGGGCCAGAAGAGGAGGTCAGTCACGGGGGCCGTCCTGCCTCCTCAGCTGGCCCTCTTCTGTGTGGCTGTGCCTCTCCTGATGCCCTCCTCCAGCGAGGGGCGGAGCAAGGGCTGCACGGTGAGAAAACACAAGAGCAGCCTGGCCTCTGCGCTGGAGCTCAGGTGAGATTTCCCACAATGCACCCTGAGACCAGACTGCAGCAGGCAGGAGGTGGAACTTCATCCCCTGAAAGGGTCTGAGTGTGTTTTACAGAGCACCTGACTCTTTATAATTCTGTTCCCCATCGGGGACATCAGTCTCTGGTCTTAATCTTGAGTACCATGTTCCATGTAATGAAAATAATCTAAATAACAACTGAAAGTTAGTATTAAAAATACTGTTAGCTTTTTTTCAGAAATATTCATTTAAAAGTAATTTACTTAGTGTAAGATTTTATTTTTTATGTATGTATTACACCCTCATGAACACACTGCTATTCAAAACACCAGTGTTGTGTTGTTTTTTCAGAAATCTCAGGATTCTTAAACTTCGGTTATGTTTTCTGTCGAGAGAGTAAAAAGTTGAACTTAGCGGAGCTGAGTGAGGTTAAGGAGAGAGGAATCAGCTCTAAAGCACAGAGTGCGCCACAGTGGAGAACTCACAGGCAGGTTCACTGGGTTCTGCGCTAATGGAGGCTCTGGGAAATCAGTGTGCCACAGCGCTGTGTTGCAGATTTTCACACGCTTATCTGACTGATGGTTTCTCAGCCGTGGTCTTCATTTTTTTTTTTACTGGATTAGCTGTTTGTGGTGCTGCTGTGCTGGATCTTGCCAATGCCATAATGGGTACCGATTTAAAACTGATTAACGGCATTCAAAGGCCCAATGAGGGCACTTCTCATTGATTTTTTTAAACTTGTCTGAGAGAGGGACTGTTCCTATCACAAAGGCCACCCTTTCTTTGAGTAGACTGTTAATGGTCTTTTCATAGGTATAAAACTGTCCTTTAAAACCTGAGGAATAACTCAGAAATCTCAAATTTTAATACTGAGTACTTTTAGTTGGTATTCTTGCATGCGTTAGGAGTGGAAAGTGGACAATCTTTAATTATTATCTCCAGGGAGAAGTTAGTGTTACTTTGCTGCTTATCAGGGTTGGAACATCGGACTGCAGTCAGGGAAATTCCATTTTTGGAATTAAAGAATTGAACTAAGGGCGATGGGCTCCTTGAACACAATACTATGATCATTAAAATATCCTCTTAGTCTATGGCGAATCATTCAATGCAATCTTTTATCGCTCCACTGAAAGCCTGATCGAGAGCTACTGTGCTGTTTATTACAGTCGCTTGGGTTTTCTCACTCACCCAATTCAATTTTTGATGGAAGCAGCATAATATGGTCATTAGTCGATACATTAAACAGATATGGCATCATCACGGTATTTTTAGTGCAGTGTTTGAGTAGTGCTGTATCCGATATTATAATAATTATTACGCATTTAATTTATGTAACTTCTCATGAATTGTTTTAACGTTGCCTAATTAATTAATTATTTTTAAAAACTTGTGCGTAGAATCTGCAGATTACTTCCTTTCTTTGGGGCTCAGCCCCAGGCGTTTAAAATGTCCACACACCCCCCTGCTTTCTGAGCTCTGGACATTGTGATTGCCCACTGCCTTTCTGCTACATTGTAAAGTGTAATTGCGACAGGTCTTGAAAAGTGGTACAGAAATAAACTATAATTGAATCTGACTATGCGCCTCTGCTTTCCTTCCAACGCCGGACGATTTGATCTGACGTCCTTCTCCGTTTCTCCGCAGTGAAAAGCGATACCTGGGCTCAGGACGAATGGGAGACGAGGGCGACGCTCTGCTCCTTGGCTGCCCCGGTACCATGTCTCGCCAGCAGCTCTACTCGTGCCCCTGGACCCCCCTTTCCAAATTTCTTGGAGATGAATTCTACCCCCAGGAAGAACCCTTAAATTTCTGCAAATCCTCCTCCAATGGATCAAGGGGCTCCAACCTGGACAGTCCGTGGGCGGGGCGCGGCGTTTTGGGGGCCGGGAGGCCGGGGCATAGTGGGATGCTGCAGAAGACGGGACAGCACGTCAAGCCCGGGGTTTACAGAGTCCCGCACGGTTGCCATAGCGAGGGGAGCGAGGTCTGTTTAGGTAAGTTGTATGGCGGCCTGCAGGCCGCTGCCGGGGTGACAGGTTGCCTTAGCGTTAAGGCAGAGAACGGGTATGAGTGTTTCGACGGAAGGCGCCTGCCGCCGGACGCTGTGGTGAAGACGGAGCGTGACTCAGACTCGGAGAACGGCTGCGAGCTGTACGCTGGGCTGTGGCCGCGCAAGCCGGGCGGAGAGAGGCGGTACGGGACGGGGTACGGCGAGGGGCCTCCCCTGAAGACAGAGATGGGGTACTGTGAGCTCTACGCCGCCTGTCACCAGGGAAAACCCAGCCCCAGCCCCACTTTCAACCAAAACCTGCCTCTGGGCGCGGCACGGCCCCTCAAGTGCGTCCTGAGCAAAGACGTGCCCCTGTTCGGGCCCCATCGACCCCCCCAGCCCAATCCCCACTGCAGTGGCAATGGCAGCCCCTGCTTGGACGCTCCCCTGTATGGGAACGGGGTGGCGGAACACAAGGCCGTCCTGCAGCAGGACTATAAGTTGAGCTACGAGTTCAGGAGCCACAGTCTGACTCAATCCATCAAGCAGGAGCCTCTGGATTCGCCCACCTGGTCTGATGGCAGCCAGGATATTAGCCACGCCCCCTTACTGCGCAGCCTCATGCCAAACTGTGTCATGAGCTCGGCAGGGAACAAATCCATTCCTTACGGCTACATGCAGTGAGCATCGGGTGGCCTCACCGCTCAGGCAGGATTGCACAGTTCTGTAGCTGGAGATTGTAGTCTCCAGATCTGTAGCATCGTGTAGATTTCTGTCCAGCCCAAACAACACACACTTCATTCAGCAATTGGAGTAGGACTGCCCAGCCTTGTTCCTTGAGATCTAGTTAGCATCCTGTGAATTTTTACTCTCTGGCATGCATTGCAGGGGGATATAGTCGTCAATTATTCCGTTTGTCCGTCTATCTACCCGTCCATCTCTCTGTCTGTTAACATTTCGTTTAAAGAGCAGAACTCGAATTTGGTCCAATATTTTTTAACGAAACTTGCCGCGTGCGTCAATCAGGTACTAGACTGCTGCCTTTTGATATCATGGGATTTCTGAGATTACATTGCACTGGGGGGATATGTTTTTCAATCCCAACAAGGCACATCTCATTCAACAGCTAGAGATTCTAATGAGCTGCGGCCATGTCAGCCATGCTAAATTTGGCTTGAAATGTAAGACTACAGGACGGCAGGTCTTTTGAGAAAAGGGTTGGGCTGCCCTGAATGAGTGTTGTACACAGATGCACAAGAATTCAGTGTTGTTAAATGCAGAAAACAATCTCGCATTCAATCAGTTTTGTCATTACTTTGTGTTTTCAATAGTGTGGGTACTGTTGAATGTCAGGGCTATGCACAGTATGATATAGTGTCTACTTTGACATTTTTAAAATATATTCAACTTCCTCAACTCAACTGATTTTAAATTTACATCGAAATTGACTCATTTTTCTTATACAACACTTTAGATTGGTTTGTTAATAATTTTAATTAGCATCCTAGGTCTGTTTCAAAGTAGATGTGTGGGGGACCATTCTGTTGATATGTGGATTACTCAGGTTTCACAATAGTGTTGTAAATGTTAATGTCTGCCAGTGGTGAAAGTTGTATTTATGTCGAACATGTAGTTTTTATTGAAGCACTTTTAAAAAGAATAGCATCGAGGATGTTTAGAATCAATGTCACGCTTGTGTTTTATAGTGTCAGCATTGTCAGAATCTAAGTAATTTTATATTTAATGTATTTTGTCAAGGTTACATTGTTTGGATTCAGTTTTTATAATAGCATATGTAGTGATTTAGAGGGAGTGAGCAACAGAATTCCTTAGAATTTCATAAATTGATAGTATTTTACTGCTATTGTGTATAGGCATGGGCCGGTATGAGATTCTGAGGGTATGATAACCTTAAGCAAAAATATCACGGTTTCGCGGTATTGCAATTACAGCTCTAAAATGTATTATTTTGAAATATGTAGGTAAAAATGCAACTTTTTCCAATGAACACAATCCATTTTATTTTTCAACAACATATAGAACATTTGGTATATTAGTAAACGTCTACCATGTTAAGTTAAAATAAATAATAAATTAAATAAATAATTTAATTCTTCTAAATAAAATTAATATCGTAAAATTAAAATTATTTGATTTAACCTAAATCTGTAATGACAGTAAACTCTGCTGCAATGCGCTTTGGTAATATAGTACTGGATTAAACATAAATTTAAGCACAGTATTACGTGATCTAATTGATTTTATGTTAAAAAAAAAAAAACATAAACCACCACACTTACTACTACTACTACGAATAATATCAAATAATGCTACAATATTGATTCTATTATTTCATTTTTGATGCATACATGCACAGAGCGAGGTAGAGAATAAGTATGTCGACTGTTGTGTTTACTTTATGCACACACACAAACATGCTCTTTCTCCATACACAAACACAAATAGTTGTAAAACCCCAGGGAGCCTGCAGGATGTTTTAAAATATGTGGTGACTTTGAACAGATGTACACACTACACAGTGGTGGAAGACTTAAACAGAACTATAGACATGATACCAGCTAAGTTTAATTTTAGCACTACAGTAAAAGTACTTATTTCGCAGAAACGAGTAGCTACTTCTCTGCTCTTCTCCGCTGTGTGAAGTAACGTTAGAAAGGAAACTAGCTGATGTTAGCCATGATATCTGCCTCGTTAGCAAGTCTATTATTTATTTCGCCAATGCTAGACATGCTAACTCTCGTAGCTGGTTGCAAACGTTCATTTCAAGACAGCGTTAACGTTACCTTGAATTTGGATAAGAGTGATGGGTGGTGCTCCCGTAGATGTGAAATCAAATTTGAATTATTGCCTCCTCTGGCAGCCACTCTTCGCAAGCACGTTTAATGTCGGATATCCTTCCTCCTCCAAGCACTGGCCATCTGTGTATTTTCGTTACTCAAAAAATTCCCATATAGCCAGAGATGCTAAGTCTCACGTGTTCGGCGTAGGTCTTATGCATTCTTTTGGCTTATACACCGTAGTCCACAATTATTCAATGAGCGCTTATTAAGGAGATTCTCACGCAGAGTTAAAATCCTTATCCTTTGAAGTTTCAGTTTCACTTGCGTAAAGGTGGACCTCAACTCAAGTAACATGGAAAGTGACTCTGGACTTCTCGTGCTTCTTTTTACTCAGGGATTGGAAACAATACACGTGTTTCATGGTCGTTTAAATTGTTTAAATGAGATAAGCCCATTTGAAATGTCTTTATGCAATTCCATTACTTTCAATCCCTCAGTAAAGAAAAGTGTGAGAATTCCCGAGTCATAATGGATTTCCATGTCATTAGTGGGGAATTCCATCGCAACGCACGTGAAAAGGATGAGCTTAATGCAAAATGACTTCAATTCTGTAGGCAAGTAAGTTTCTTCAGTGCGCGTTGATAGACTGATTGCTGACTGCGCCACAGGGACGTGAATGCCACTAAGAGCAGACACTCACGCCGAATGCGTGAGACTTGGCATCTCTGTTCAACAACCGAATTTGTCCTTTTCGATGGGGGAAAAAGTTTGGGGGGTTCACCTCCTTTAGCCATCATGCACTGAGCTCACTGACTGCATGCACCAACAATCGAAGGGGGAGAGTGAGGGGGAGGGGTTGTGTGACTCTGCCTGTGGAATTCCTGACCTGCACTTTCTGTCTTTGATGACTCATAATAAACTTCTCATACCGCTGGAACGGTATGACGGCAAATTTTAGTGGTTTTGAAACCGTGACTTTTTCTAACCACGGTATACCGGTAACCGGCCCATGCCTAATTGTGTACTAAGTTTGATAAATTGTCCATTCATGAGCACTACCTCAAGGTTTCACAAGACCCCTGAGGAAAATAATAGAAGTGAAATTTAGCTGTTAAATAAATTCAAACTTTCAAATAATTCACGGTCCGAAAAAGGGGGACATAAGGGCATTACAAGGTGCCTTGACAGAGATTACAGAGCACATCATGCATTTTGAGTTTCACTAATATGAAAGATCTGAAGCTCCCATTAAAGTGACCCTGATTTAATGGGAGAGGCCCTTGATTCAAGTTATCTTCCCCTGCTCAGCGATTTAAAATGAGATTGACAATCAACTCCTGTAATTTGAGCTGTGAGCCTCATAAGTGCCTCCAGAAATTTCTGTGCGGAACTCAATAATAATAATATTAATAACAATAAATGCAACGAGGCTATGCTCTCTTATTTCCTGTCTCTCAAATTCTGCCTGTAATTTTCACCATAAGATCAGCAGTGAAAGAGACTACAATGTAGTTGTTTGTTAACAATTTTAACATTCACTAGATTTATACGAAACTGTTCCGTAGATAGCCATCTTAGAAAATCACTTGGTGATTGATCTTATCTTGGGAAAAAAATGCTTCTCATCTGCTTATTATTTTAAAAAATGTTTCAGTCACAAAAGTAAAATATATTCCCTGTTTTGATTTGTGTTT
This sequence comes from Gymnothorax reevesii, assembly GCA_029721435.1. Classification (NCBI taxonomy): domain Eukaryota; kingdom Metazoa; phylum Chordata; class Actinopteri; order Anguilliformes; family Muraenidae; genus Gymnothorax; species Gymnothorax reevesii. The sequence continues at coordinate 22,440,846 of CM056577.1, read as the reverse complement.
ATTTTTGTGAGTATTCTAGATTTATAAAGAATAGTTTTGTGTTTTGCTGCCAGTCATTTGTCTGAACAATTTGACTGGGCCTCGAGTGTTACTACTACCTGGATATAATATTAAGTATTGTTATGAACAACTGCAACCATTTTTCCTGCTGTGTTGTTTGTGATTTTTAAAGTTGTACTGCCAATTTTGTTATATTTATTCTCAATAATATCACAGGAATGTTAATTTAAATGGTTTTAACTTCGGCTTTTCACAAAAAAATAAAAAAGAAACAAAATGAAAAGGCATTCCTTACATTTTTAAATAAATTACCCAGTAAAACGCACACTAGCTTTTTGGCCGACATTGTAGCTGCAAAGCAGCATCTATTTGATGAACTATAGTATTTAGCATTTTAGCATGGAGCATTTTAGTATTTTTCTGTACTTTTCAAAATAAAAAAGTGTTTCTTCATTCACAGTTGTATGTGTGACATTTATTCTTGCATTTTCTGTCCCTGGTTTGTGCAGTTTATTGTGTGTCTCTGCTGCTTAACTGATTATCATTTTTTTCAGTGGAGTATGACCATTGAGATAAGATAAGCTTCAAAATCTCACTTAGATATGCCTTTTATATCAGCTGCTCACACTCACTGGTGCAGGTTTGAAAAATATGCACATAGATATTCTTGGCAGGTCAGGTGGGCATGTAATGTAGATTATGCTGAATGTGATTGTATGTTTATTTTTATACTGTTGACGAAAACTGTAGCTGATGAGAGACAGAAATGTGACGTGAATGTTACTGCTGTTAATGCTACAAAGCTTTCATGGGATATAACAAGAATGAACGTTTCCTTGCAAATCTAATCTGAATTTGTGAAAAGTTTTCCGAGTTATCTCCCAGGTATCTCCCATCTAAGCTTTTACGAAACTTTTTTGAGCATGAAAATAAAAGACATAGAACAGATCAGAAGATGTGCTGGCTAAATTGGCAATCAGGCAAAAATTCTAGCCAACAGTTTGTGTTCCATGACATTGGGCAATTGAAAATTGAATAATGAGATGTTTTAACTAAGAGAGGTGTTTTCGGAAATGCTTTAACTAAAAACAGAATGTGGGCTTGAACTCAAATTTCATATTGTTCAGTGTGATAAGATGATGGGAGACCAATGTTTTTTCAGTCACCACAGTGTACCATAGAAATCTATGAATGCATGAAGGGACCTCAGCACGATACCCTCTTTGGTGTGTTTCATTTACATTGACAAAGGCCTTTTTACTTAGGAAAACAAGAGGAAAAACAATTTGCCCTGTCTGAAAAAAAGAATTAAATGAGTGAGTGAAAGAATGAATGAATGAATAATAGTATTAGTACTGCTATAACCACCACTAATTATAATAATAACAACAATAAGAACAACAACAACAATGATGATACTGTGAATTGCAATGGAAATTAGTCCGACAGATATTTCGGATTTATATATTTGGCATTAGTCATCCCAGAATTTTATTCAGTTTATTTTTTTTGAGGAATTTTTCCATGTATTTATGTGTTTATTTTTGAGGCTGGCCACAGCCCCATAACATAGGCACAAAAGCATGGTCTCTCCACACATATATTTTGAGTCTGAGCTCATTTTCTTTCATTTTTACAATGGTTTGTTTCCAGTAGTGACTATTACCAAGGCCTTGAGCTAAGAAGCTGTAGGATTAATTTCTACAAAGGAATGGGCTGCCATTTCACTCGACAAACACATCTGTCTAATAAAAAAAGCTTGAAATGATAAAAACGGGATATTTATTTATTTATATATGCACACACACACAATAGTGTGCAGTGATGATTGTACATTTAATCAAAACCCAAGTACTATTCGAATATTTATTTCATGCAATATTGGATCATATACGTAGATGAAAATAAGTAAACAGATAACAGTATGTAGTAAAAACAAAAATAATGTCTTTTTGAAAGAAAATGTTAGTGTGGCCACCCTTTGATTCGATTATAGCATTTAATCTTTCAGGCATGGTGTTCACATATTTTTTTTATTTCCTCAATGAACCATTCCATATGGTTTGAAGTTCATTCCAAAGAGATTCTTTCAACGTTACAACAGAAATTTTTATCTTGGTATCAAGCCAATCCCAGATTCGCTCAGTTGGATTAAGACTTGGACTCTAAAACTGGACTTTGAGCAGGCCAAGTCATAAAATTTATGTCACCAGATGATTCTTTTCAACTGATATAATTCTTGCACAACTTAGAGGTGAGTTTAGGATTATGATCTTGTTGAAAATAAAATCCCCACCCAATCAATCTCTTTCCAGATGGTGATGTGTGCCTCAGAAGAATGCTGTGATACTTATTTTGATCTATAATTCCACTAATTTAGTATGAGATCACCAGCTCCTTTTGAGCAGACTGAACCCAGAACCATAATATCACCATCTTTGTGTTTTACTGAAGGGGTTAAACAGTGATTTTTGAAACATTCTCCAACCCTACGGTGGACATAAGTTCTTCGTTTGGTTGATAAAATTTCAAATTTTGATCCAGTCGGTCATTGTCCAATCCTTAAACATCTTGCAAACTCAAGTCTTTTTTTTAAGTTGCCTGCCCGAAGAAGTGGTTTTTTTGGCTGCAGACCGTTTTCACAGAAGTGTCTGGAAATAGAAGATCTTGATACTTTCATCTCTTCACTCTTGTTGCTATTAATATCACCATGAAGTTGTCGTACCGTCAACTGCATTTTTTTTTTTTTTACTTTTCATTCACAGATAATGAACATCAGAGGCACTAAACTTCCATTTTGCACCTCTATTGCCACTAGTCTTCAGCAAACTGGTCTCTTTGAAAGGCTTGATGATTTTACCAACAGTGCCGTGGCAGTATTTAACATCTTTAGAATTTTTTTTAAGTGACCAACCAGCATCATGTGAGGCCACAATGCAGCCAAGAATAAGAGAGCTACCTTCGTCGTGCCATCGTGTTTAACACTGTTAAAAGTTCATGTCACCTTAAAAACTGGAAAAACTGACCACTAGAGGAAATTTTGCAGAATAATGTTGCCTCAGACCAGTTTAAACACATTTATAGCATCAATAATCATGGAATGAGCCTTCAAACATGCATTCGTGCTATGCATGAGTCAAAAAAAATAAATAAATAAATTTCGACACCCTTCAATGGTTTATATATTTTGTAACTTACCCATATTTTCCCCGCAATATACTCGTAGGAATTATTATTATTATTTTTTTTTGTTCACATTGCCCTAAACATTATTTTTCAATATATTTTCACCAAAAAATTAGAGAAGTAGGCCTAATATAGCCTTTTAGAGCCCCCTTTTGACGAAAGTGGGGGTGTATAATCATCACTGCACGCTACTGCGTATTTCTATTAAAATATTGTCTGTGTGACATAGCATGTATACGTATTTATGATAAAAAGAGGCATAAGACCATGAACACGCTTATTTTTACCCTCTTTTTATTTCACGAGGAGAACCCCACAACCGTCAAAATTTCCAGCTATGAGCAACAAAGTCAGCAATCAAAAAGCGTTCTTAATCAAACATAAATGTTAGTTGCTATTCAGATATATTGCAAGTACTATGCTCACGAGTACATATTGTGCCCGAAGCATAAATCGCGGCATAAAACATGCATTGTAATGGAATGTGTTGTCAAAACTACAAGGCCCACAATGCAACGCGCCATCATTGCTTTGGAGGTCTAAGCTGCCCCGATTAACAAGAGAGCCATTACTAAGGAGGGATGCTTGGAATTCTCATGTAATGGGCATTTTACCTAATTATTCTTTTTAAAATGCTCCTTCACAGTGCCGACGAAAAATCTCAAATAGGTAAGAACATCCACGGTACAAATTTGATCAGAATAACCTAACGCTCAATGTAACGGTTTCGAGGTTAGTGTCCGCGTATAACACTCCCTTACTGTATGTAATGGAAATGAATAACGTCAGCTGCAGCCAGAATCGTAATCCGTTTGCTAGATGGGTGATTTTATATGAATAGGCTAGTGAAACTCGAGTGTCAGTGTTACTGATTCAATTTTCAAGGTTTGTAATACGATATCTACTCAGAACAAGCTTACAAGCTAATTGCAGCAGCAATAGCTGTGACAGGCAGTACCATGCAATGGGGTTAACGGATCCTTGCAAGCTGTCCTCCTAGGGAGGTGAACGGAATAATGATGATCTTCTGTAGCTCTTATTGCCTTCGCCCATAATGACTGTTTGTAGTACATTTCCAAACCATTCAACTTCACAATAGATTTCCCCTATCAATCCCCGCCAGTGGTGACTGCTGTTAGTTTATTTTACAATCGCGGTTTATAATTGGGGCTCTCAGCGGTATGAGCGCCGAATCTGAGAGCGTGTGAAGTGTCAGCTGTTTGGGTATGAGACGCCAGCGAGTGGTAACGTATGCAGTGATGACGATACGCCCTTATTGTTGCTTTTCTCTCTGAGACCTGGCTCCACCTTTACTGTTTCGAACAGCAATTAATTTGGTACCCTCGTTTCTGATATGCTTTTGAATAAAGTGATCATCCATACAGCTGTATGAGTACGAAATGATTCTCAAAGCTAGTTTGCTTATCTGTATTATTTTCCTCTTGCATTTTCACTGACACATTGCTCCTAGCCGCGTGACCCATGTCACAGATACATTGACGCAACTGCTATGGAAATAAATTCTGAAATTGTATCAAGTTACTGGTTTCAATTTTAATGCTTTGCTAAATCATTTAATTATAAGTATAATCAATACAAAGTGTATGTAATCCATTGAAAACTAGACAGTTTGGTCGCCCATGACCAATATGTGTATCCCCTGACGCTTGTATTACCTGATCACCCAAGCAATACTGAAAGATCACCATTTGGCCTTGAACCTAAAGTCAGGCCCAGGCCCAAGGTCAAAAGCTGATAAACCCTATACAGATTCCTATCTTTCCCCCAAACAGACCTCGGCCCTAAGTGTGATAGTGCATGACATATGGACCATTTTTTGTGGGTCTGTGTTATTGTAGCCTACCGATGAAGTCGGGCGGCTGCTTTGGACTCATGCTTGTCATCTCTGCCGCCGCGTCCGCGTTTGTAGACACCTTCTTTGTGGGCTCTGTACAAGCTGTAATTTTTCACCAAGTACTTTCATATTTGGTATGGACATGTGTCATCCTTTGATTTTGGTTGTCATGGGGACAGTATTGGCCAAATAATAGGGGAGAAGCGGTCTTTCAGGGGCTACACCCATGCGGTCGTAGCCGACCGGACAGTCCAGTTTACCCATACTTAATCAATTATTCCATTCAATACTGTCCAATACCAACCAAAATTAGCATTGTGACATTACCTCTTACTGTTGCCAATACTTAAGCCAACTATGAATGAAATCAAGTCAAAATTGTGACCTGCAGTTTGATGGGAAGACAACTGTATGGAACTGGCAGCAGAGGAGAACACAGAGGCCAGTGTAATGAATGTAAATTTGTGTTATCCCCAATTTTGTACAGGGATGCAATAATAAGAGAGATGCAGGTAATTTTCCCACAGGTGAAACCGAAGGTAATGGACTGATGCACATTATATGACTTTCTTTTTGTCCTTAATAGGAATCTAAGCTCTAAATGCAATAGTTGGTGAGATAAACGGCATTTTCTTGTTTGGTATTGAATGCAAGATCAAAGGTCAAATCCAAGGTCACAAACTGATTTGCAATGTATGACTTCCTCGCAGTCTCTAATACAAATCTAAGCCATAAATTGTCCGCAAGTGAGGTTAGGGCCATTATAATGCAATAATAAGTAAGATACAGGGCACTTTCCAGATTGACCTTGAACCCAAGGTCAAAAGTCAAATCCAAGGTCACAAACTGATTTGCATTGTATGACTTCCTCGCAGTCGCTAATACAAATCTAAGCCATAAATTGTCCGCAAGTGAGGTGTGGGCCATTATGATGCAATAGTAAGTAAGATGCAGAAAAACCTCTGGATGTGGTGGCAGACAGAAACATGTGGCATCGGCCCAAAAAAATTAAATTCATACGATGCCCTACTATGTTTAAGGATACAATCTTACCTTAATAAAATTTAATGCTTGCAATATATCAAAATTGAGACTACTGAAGAAGGTGTCCCCTAAATATCGACCGCACCTTTATCAGTTTCTGTGTATCCTCGACTGTAAGTACCATTATAAGTTTATTTTTTTCTATTAATGAAACACCAAAAAAAAAATGCTAGCTTTTCAATGCCTTTTAGGCGTTGTATCCAAAGTCAGTTTTCTCACAGGAATGAACGTGCATACTTTTCCAGTTACATACAGAATTTGGAGTCATGCCTGAGAATATCCTGTTATGAAAATTGCCTCCAGTGTGCTGTGTTTTTGAACGCTGAACCTCCAGCAGTCATGGAGGAGACGGATCGAGAGGCCTTCGCCACCTCGGTGCAGCGGGTCGCCGGGATGTTACAGCGGCCGGACCAGCTGGACAAGGTGGAGCAGTATCGCCGAAGAGAGGCGCGAAAGAAGGCTTCGGTGGAGGCCCGTCTGAAGGTAACACCACAGATACAGTTGCGATCAAAATTATTCGACCCCCATTGCAAATTGAATTTAACAGCAAAATTTACGAACTTTCAGCTGTTTGTGATAAACAGATTAAACAAGAACATTTGAAATAGCTCAACACAACTGATATTACATTTGGCTTTTCCAGATTTAACATAAAATGCCATTTTTAATGACTTATGCTGTCTCAAAATTATTCAACCCCCCAAATAGAATCCCTCGTAAGAGCATATTTGCCAAACAGGTGTTGTCTCAAGCACATCTAATGCAGCTAATCAAGAGCTGAATTAGTTGCATCAGGTTTGCTTGAGATAGAAAACATCAAATACTTGCACTCGCAAGGGGTTTGTTGTCAGTGACATTTGATTACATATTAGACATAAGGCTGTCAAAAGCATTGTCCAAAAAGCTAATAGAGGAGATCATTGCCTGGGACAAACAAGGAAAAGGATACAAAAAGGTAGCACGGGCACTGAATTTTCATAGAAATACAGTTGGAAGCATAATTTGCAAGTTCAGATTTAAAGGAAGAGCGGCTGCAGTACCAAGATGCGGCAGAAAGAGGAAGTTATCAATGGCTGTGTCACCAGATTTTCTGAGGAGACGGGGGGTCAAAAACCCTCGAGTGACTGCAGGAGACCCACAGCAAGACTTGGAGGCAGGAGGCACTGAGGTTTCAGTTTGCACAGAAGGGCGTATACTAAGCGTTGAAGGTCTCCCAAGACGTACACCACAGCTGATCCAAAAGCACAAGCTCCAACATGCCTGAAACCATATAAATAAGCCACAGAAGTTGGGGGATATTGTTTTGTGGAGTGATGCAACAAAACTGGAATATTTTGGGCTTATGAATCAGTGGTATCTCTGCAGGAGGAATAAAGAAGCATATGCTGAAAAGTACTCCCTGCCTACAGTGAAGAATTGTGGGGGCTTTTTGATGGTCTGCGGCTGCCTTGCTTCCTCTGGCACTGGAAACCTGCAAAGTGTGGAGGGCAAGATGGATTCAGTCAAGTACCAGGATATCCAAAGAAAAAATGACATGCCATCTGTATGGACGCTGACGTATGGGCATCATTGGACCTTCCAACAGGGCTATGATCCTAAGCATACCTCAACATCCAGCAAGGCTTGGTTTCAGAAGAAGTCAGGGAAGATTCTAGAGTGCCCATAACAGTTGCCTCACTGGAAACCCATTAAAAAAATCTCTGGTAGGATTTGAAGAACACAGTTGCATTAAGCAAATCCTAAAATATTAGTGAACTAGAGGCCATTGCCCATGAGGACTGGGCTAAGATTCCTTGCGAATGCTGCCAGAAGCTGACATCTGCCTATGCATCACATTTCCAGCAGGTCATAGCGGCAAAAGGGTGCTCTACTACGTATTAAAGATGCTTGTCATGAAGCGGTTGAATAATTTTGAGCCTGCAGTAGTCATTAAAAGTGGCATTTTGTGTTGAATTATGAGAAGCCACTTGTGATTTTTTTTGTGTTGAGCTATTAAAATTGTTCGTTTGATTTGTTCATTGCAAACAGCTGAAAGTTTGTAAATTTTGCCAGTAAACCTAATTTGAAATGGGGTTTGAATAATTTTGATTGCAACTGTAGCTATCCTTGCCCATTTGCTGCAAAATTGCAGTGCTCTTCCTCCATTTGAGAGTCGTTCATGAGCTGTTTTCTTTATCAGTGTCTCCCTAATTGTATTTTTCTTCGCCTCTTTGTCAGGCAGTGTCAAACGATTCTCAAATTTTCATTATTCATTTATTTATTTTTTATTTTAATGCTGGAAGACAGACTCTTCTAATGTGATACCAGTTCAATATATTTGAAGGCAGTGAGGGTTCAGTTGACCGTGACTTTAATATGATATCAAATTAAAGCTCAGCAAGACTCGTGCAACTGAGGAGATGATATACTCCAGTGTAATTTTGTGGGACATAGTTTTGACTGATTACCTCTGTACCTGCGAGTTAACCCAGTGCGCTGCTCTGCCATGCAAGGAGGATTAGCCCTAATAATTGCAGGGAATATATGCCATATGGTTTGAAATGAATAACATTAATCCTCGTTCACTTTGCATGTCCATCCTAAGAACTACCTTGGATTCCACCTCCTGCTTCTAATGAGCCATTGTAGGTACTTACTGATCAGATAATATTGATGCAGTTGGAAATCCAAGATCTTGAAATTACCCAATATTAGAAAGTCAGGGTTTGAGGGAGGGAAGAGTGCATTGGCTGGGATTCAGACTGAAAAACGATGTGTTTTTGCTCTCCATGCCTCCCCCCCTCTAGGCGGCGATCCAGTCCCAGCTGGACGGTGTGCGGACCGGGCTCACCCAACTCCACAGCGCCCTGGAGGATGTGAAGGAGATTCAGGGCTCCCTCGTAAATGTCAGCAAGGACTGGAGACAGAGCATCAACACCATTGAGAACCTGAGAGAGGTGAAGGATGCAGTGGTGCAGCACAGCCAGCTGGCCTCTGCTGTGGAGAACCTCAAGAACATCTTCTCAGGTACAGACCACCACACACCTCAAGAACATCTTCTCAGGTACAGACCACCACACACCTCAAGAACATCTTCTCAGGTACAGACCACCACACACCTCAAGAACATCTTCTCAGGTACAGACCACCACACACCTCAAGAACATCTTCTCAGGTACAGATCAACATACTCCTCGAGAACATATTCTCTTGTACAGTACACCACAGACCTCAAGAACATATTCTAAGGTGCAGACTACTGCACCCCTCAAGAACATAATGTCAGGCATGGAATACCATACACCTCAAAAACATATTCTCAGGTACAGACCACCGCACACCTCACAAACATTCTCAAAGATAGACTACCTCTCACCTCGAGAACTTACTCTCTGGTACTGACTACCACATAACTCAAAAACATATTTGCAGGTACGGACCACCACATACCACAAGAAGATATTCTCAGGTACAGACTACCAGACACCTCAAGAACATATTGTCAGGTACATAACACCACACGCTTCAAGAAAATATTCTCAAGTACAGACCACCACACATTTCAAGACCTTTGAAATTTGCACATCTCAAGAACACACTGTCAGAATACTGTCAAAAAAACATACCTTTTTTTGTACTGTCAGATACACACCTCACAGCTCAAGAGCATATTCTCATGTACAGACCACCACACAGTGCAGGAACATATTTGCAGGTACAGACCACCACACACCTCAAAAACGTATGAGCAGGCACAGAGCATCAGTTACCTCAAAAACATTTTCTCAGGTGCCGACCATCAGACACCTCATGAACATATTTGCAAGTGTGGACCACAACATACCTCAAGAGTATATTTCGAAGTGCGGACCACCACACACCTCATGAAAATACAGACCACCGCACCCTTCAAGAACATATTCTCATGCACAGAGCACGGCCAACCTCAAAAACATTTTCCTAGGTACAAAACACTACACCTCGAGAACATATTCTCCATTACAGATCATCGCACACCACAAGAACATATTCTCACGTACATACCACCGCACACCTCATGCAGACCTCCATGAATCTCCAGAACACACACTGCCCGTCCAGAAAAATTTGCACACTATAATATTTTGTTTAGCCACCTTTAGCTTTGATCAGCTTGCACATTCATTGCGGTATTGTTTTGACAATCTTATACAATGGTACGTTTATTTCCAAACAGATTTGTGTTTAATTTTGTCCAAGATATTGTATTGATGATGAGTGTATTAAACCATTCCATTAAGTTTTCTCCCGCACATCCCAAAGACTTTCTGTTGGTTAAGGTCCATATTCTGAGGTGGCCAATTTATGTGTGAAAATGATTTTTCATGCTCGACGTACCACTCTTTCACAATTTGTGCCTGATGAATCTTGGCAGTGTCATCCTGGAGTATGCCTGTGCCATCAGCAATTAAAAGGTTCATCGATGGGTTACTGGTCATTCAGTTTATTCAGGTCATCTGCTGAATAAACTTTATTGCTGTAGAACAGTGCTGAGCAGAGACCTGAACAATTGAAACAACCCCAGATCACAACACTGCTTCCACAGGCTTGTACAGTTGGCACTATATGATGCACCATGCAGAATTTCCGCTATATGTGATTGATCGTGGCGCACCACCGTGGCAAAATAAGAGCTGTCACGCCGAAAACGACTTTCCAAAAATCCTAAGGACAATCAGGTGCCCCCAGTTCTCCTTATTAAGTTAAAATGAGCACAAATAATTCTTGACCGGTTGTTTTCCAATGAATTAAAATTAGCCATCGGCAGTAAAACGCACTGCTTTCTTCTTAATGCAATGTGCGCAACGATTAGAGAAAACATATTTTGTTCACTTTGCAAAACGATAAACTACGATGTTAACTTCTGTGTTTGCTGCGAGCACAACCTGCTCTACCTAATTGTATCGTCATAACGTGCCCATCACTCTGGAACAGGGTAAAGCTGGACTCATTACACCACATGACCTTTTTTCCATTGCTCCGGAGTCCAGTCCTTATGATCCCTTGCAAATTGAAGTTGTTTTTTACCCAGTAAGTCTCAGTAACATTATGGCCAAGTAGCTGTTTAGTCCCGGTCCTCCCAAGTTCTTGTTGCATTGTGACTCTGGAAATGTTCTTACCTTCATAATTAAACACAGCCATAAGTTCTTCTGTTGATTTTTTTTTATATGAGAGCTCACCAAGCATTTGAGTGATGCTGATCAGAATCAGCTGTGATTTTTTTCCCAGCCCATTTCATCTGTGAAGTTGACAGTTCACCACTATCCTTCCAGGTTTTAATGAAAGCACTGAAGGTGCTGATGCCTCGGTGCTTACAGCAGTTACAAGTATGTCCATTAAAGAAGCTTATAAAATTCTGTGTGGACGTGTCAGAGTGCCCCAGCTCTGCATCTATGCTCGATATAAGTTATGTTTCCATCCACTTATCAATGAAATTATCTGAAGTTCACCAAAAACATTCATGCGAATGAAGGCGGTGAAAATGCATTTTCATCTAACAGCATTAAAGCGAATGAAAACTTGTGTGTAATGACGTCACTTGCCGCTATGCGAACAAATCGGAGTATCAGATAGATTTCTGACGGTTTCTATTCATTTTCGCACTGAATCGCTGGACCTTCGAGTGAACAGTATACACTCTCAAAAGAGATGTGTTGAAAATAACACAACGTGTTAATTTTTAACACACCTGCGTGTCTAGTTAAGGACAACACATTTCGTGTTGTTTTCAACACAATCAGTGTTGATTTTTAAAAAAAACTTTTTTACATATTTTATGTTGAAATCAACACAAAATGTGTTATGCATGTGATAACACATTTTTTGTGTTATTTTTCAACACATTCATTCTAAGAGTGTAGCGTGGTAGCCAACAAAATTAACTTGTTGGCAATAGTGGATCGCGTCTACCAACAAATGATGATAATTGCACAAATTGTAATAGTGCTTATGTGCCAGCTATTAGCAACATGCAAACCGTTATCAGACGGCATCGAAACACCGTCACGATGCAGTCGCAGATTTATTCGGCAAATATTGTTTCCATCAGCAGTTATCGCATGAACCTTTTACCGATCAAGAGAAAATCCGATGAGATCAACCGTATAAACTTAATGTCTATATCTCGAAAATCAAGTCAAATTTCACCGTTTCCATAGGGCATTTTTAATTCGATATGACTTAATTCGCATAAGAACGTGTGGATGGAAACATGGCTATTCTCAAGTATTTACCCACCAGTGGCAGTCTGATGAACATTAATGAACGGTTATGAAGGGAAACACCTTTCACACTATTGAGGGTCTATTTAACACTGACCAAAAATTAGCGCAATTCAGACTCTGTGGAAACAATAATAGGTTTTTGGAGGGAAGCACATTTCATACTATACATGCAGAGGTTGCGTTATCCCAATATCTTTCGTCTTTGGATTTTTTTAACAATGACGGAACATTTTGAAGGCCGTCCATCATTTTGACAGAATGTAATTCACACCCTTGTCCAACTGGTGATGGGTGTCCTATTGTCTCGAGTATTGTCTTTGATCTGAATGCTCCTGACTTCCTCATATTTTTGTAATATGATAATTTGCTCTTCATTTGTAAAATATGCTGCTCTGCTGCCGGTAGACGATTGGTCATATGCTAGAAACGGCGTCACTGTTATTTGAACAATCTTGGTCGGGAAAGCGCCGGTTGACATAACGAGTTGATAAGCAGCTTCGTGGGACCGCTTAGCGAGCCTGCGGTTGTTAGGCTTAGTGAAGCCCAGTGATAACTGAAAGCATTGTTCATTTACACACTGTCTCTGTGTGGGGGGATAAATCGTTTGTGATGTTTTATAAAGTTCATACAGCAGTAAGTTGTATGAACATCCACGCAGTGCCGTAGGCCTATAATTTGACACTGTGCGCAATGTGTGTCTGCATGAATCAGTGTCGGCATTGTGCTCCGTTTGTCAAGTGTTGCCATCAGCATTAGCTATTGCTGTGATATAAATCGAACTCACAAGTTATAAAGCGATCCACTGTGAAGAGCTTTTTCTTTGTTTAAGTTTTGATCGTTCGCAGCATCGTGTAATCAAATAGTGCTATAACTCGAAAACAAAGCTCTATCTCAAAAATCTGGCAAATTTAAATTCAAGAGATGATGGCATTTAACCCATAGAGCCATATTCTAGGACTTGATTTTGACCGGCGCAGCGGCTATCCCGGTGACAGACAGAATGACTGAGTGACACACAAATGAACTACCGTATGGCTCGCTTGCACATGCGCACCAAGGCATAATAAATTGTTGAACACTTCCTATCGTTAATGATTACCGCCCTTGATCATTACGGCCGCTAGAGGGCAGCCTGCATTGGAGCGGAACCGAACGGCTATATCATATAGGTTAGACACTTCCTGACTTGATTGATTTCAGCAATGTCCTCAGCTGTTTTCTTTGCTCGATGCTGGTCGATAATTTGCCCCTCTTGAAACTCAGTCACGTTTTTTCCAGGACCATGATATAGGTCTTCCAACATGGTTTCTTTAACAAATGAGAAGTTATGCACTAAATCAGTCAGGATTAAAAGTATTCTTGCCAGCTGAACATATGCATCACTGCAATAATAATCATAGACTCTTGAGTTTTTGCTTGTTTAAATCCAGTGACTTTTTTGGTCGGCCGCGGGCATATTCTCAGGTGTTGACTAATGCAGACATCAACATAGTATTCTGAAGTACAGACCACCACAGACTACTGGATCATATTCTCAGATACGGACCACCACAAACCTACGGAAATGTATTTTCTTTTTTACAGACAATGTGAATATCTAGAATATATTTTCAGGTACAAACCAACGCCATAAATTATTTGTACGAAGAAGTAATCTCACACCTGATGTGCTTATTAGTGTCACGTGACGTGTGCTTGTCTTTACATGTGTGGGAATTCTTTTGGATCCGGGATCAAGAATATTAATTAAATCTCCACTTAAATTTAATCACTTCCTCCTTTGGACACTTTACCTGGCAAAGGTAAAAACAAAAATCCATTCAGATGTTTAGCTGACTCAAAGCAAGTCTGACACCATTCAGTTCAATGCTGTAATCCTAGAACCAGTTACTGCATTTGGAAGAGGGGAAGAGTTTCAGTCTGAAGAGGCGAGTCAAACCGCACTCAGCGGTGCTCAGAGTCTCTGTTGTTCTCAGCTCTGCCGGAAGCAAGAAAAGACAAAAGACATTAGGGGAGAATCAGTCGATAATCAATCAATTCAACTGTTGGGCTATTGAGTTAGGCCGTTTGCCCCACATCAGTCCAGGGGGTATTGACTCTGACTTAGTGTAATGAATTGTAAGTTGCTTCGGGTATTAGTGTAATGTGTGTGTGTGTGTGTGTGTGTGTGTGTGTGTGTGTGTCAGTGCCTGAGATCGTGTTGGAGACGCGGGATCTGATCGAGCAGGGCGAGCTGCTGCAGGCTCACCGTAGGCTGATGGACCTGGAGAGCTCGCGCGACGACCTGATGTACGAGCAGTACCGCATGGACAGCCGCAATACGCACGACATGGGCCTGATCCGGGGCTACTTCGGCGAGGTGCAGGGTGTCTCTGAGGAGCTGGCCAAGCAGCTGTGGGTGGTGCTTCAGCGCTCGCTGGTCACCGTCCGCCGCGACCCCACCCTGCTGGTGTCTGCCGTGCGCATCATCGAAAGGGAAGAGCGGATTGACCGCCGCATGCTCGACCGCCAGCGCCAGACCGGCTTCCTGCCCCCGGGCCGACCCAAGCGCTGGCGGGAGCGCATGTTCCAGGTACTCACGACGATACTTTTGCTCACAATACGATAATATTGATAAAGGTGTCACGATAAAGTGTGATTCTGCTGTACATTTTATATTGTAAATTGCTGGTATATCTTACGCGATTCAATATCTGTGCGCTGTGTGATCGGAGACAAAAAAAATCCCTGCACTTATTTACCAAAGAGCAAGAATAAGTCATATACTACATTTATCCACTACATTTGGAAGTAGCCTCAGTTTCAAATGATTTTTAGACTAAATAGCATGCTGTGTAAAATGAAGAATTCACCCTCTGCAATTTTGACCCTTTGCCATCAATTGAAGGTAAAAGAGTTTTAAACTCTGTTGTGCATTATTACTGTAAAGCAGGGCTATTCAGCCTTATCCAGAAAGGGTCGGTGTGGGCGCAGGCTGTCATTCCAACCAAACACTTACACACCTGATGCTACTAATCAAGCTCTTTAGCAAAGACTCATGTGGCTGATTAGTGGTGTCGGGGATGTAAGTGTTTGGTTAGGATGAAAGCCTGCCCCCACACTGGCCCTTGCACTATAATGTTGAATAGCCCTGCTGTAAAGTTTCAATATAAACAAACTCTAAAGAATAGTGGTTTGTACGTTTAAAGCCATTAAACTTGGCACCTCTGCATCGACACTGCTTCACACCAAAAATACCGCAGTACTGCTGTGCAGTATTGATATTTCCTCCAACTTTGTGCCAGGTTCTGGAGGGAACAGTGAGTACGCGCATCGAGGGCTCACAGTCACATACGCGCGAGTCAGACCGCATGTGGCTGGTGCGGCTGCTGGAGATCACGCGGCGGAATGTTCTGGATGACCTGGTGGTGGTGAAGAACCTGATGGTGCAGTGCTTCCCTCCGCACTACAACACCTTCCACATCTTCTTCCACCTGTATCACAGCGCTCTGTCCGAACGTGTGCAGGAGCTGGCTGCTGAGGACCTGGAGGCCAACGAGATAGTCACCCTGCTCACCTGGGTCCTCCACACCTACAAGAGGTACCAGAGCTAGCATCCCCCCAGACTCACACTGGGCAGAACTACAATTCCCATGAATCAGTGGTTCCCAACTCTGTTCCTGGAGACCTTTCATCCTTGAGGCTAATATGCTGATTCTGATGATTGGTAGCTGCTTGAATTAGATCTCAGACAGTCGAATAAGACACGCTTTGCTGAGATTGGAGTAAAAACCTGTTGTTAGACAGATCTCCAGAAATAAGCTTGGGATCTATTGCCTAAAACAACCATTTTGAATTTAAACAATTCGAAAAATTTGATTTTTTCATTCCATTCAGTTCAAAGATTTGAGCATTTCAGTTCATAGTCCCACTGCCTCCATTCCTGATGTGTTTTCTCTAAAGTTATGCTACCTCGTTGTATTTTTGAAAATGATTTATACAGTTTTTATTAGAAATGTCACACATTTGCCTTCGTAGGAGTAAATGACACACACGCTATTGCTTGCAAATCATCATTCCCCTTGAGATTAAAGCCTATGATACAATCCAGGGAAATCTGTTTATTCAAGACCTTGTCATTATCAGAAGAGTAGTTTGTTGCCTTAATTCAGGTTATTGAATCCATTTTTTTAAATGACCTGAACGCTGAAATCTTGTGTGGGATTGAGAGAGAACTTTTGTGGTAAGGGAGAAGGGGTGAGAGCCTGTCATCAATTATTACTGTAGATTATTAGACTTAGATCCCTAATGGATTTGTTGGCTCGATACTCAGATGCTTGTTAAAATGATAAAATGGAAAAATAGCATGTAATCCAGTCTTTTATCCTCTCTTTCCCGCTGATAATAATGAATATCATCGTGGGCCTAAATTAGTAGCTTTTATTTAACTAATTTGCAATCCTCTTTGTCGACCTTGTTCTCGTTGTTGTTGACCCTGAGGTTTGTAGCTGAGATGGATAAAATGATTCATCATGTGAAAGTGAAGAGCAGTTTGACTGAAGCTACGAGAAGTTGCTGTGTTTTAAAGAGCTGCTGTGAGTCGCTGGAGATGTAGCTGTCCTCGGTAGTCGTGTGTTGATGTGCGTTGATGTGCGTTGATCGTAAAGAGCAGTGCATTATGGGGGCTGAGACGGTGCAGCCCAGATGGGAAATGTGTGTGGAGCGAGGCACGGGAGATGGCGGGAGTGCTAATGCGTTCATATCGTCCGTGTCGCGTTCTCGACTTCCCCTGTCTCGCGATGTGGTGTCAGATCCATAAAAGGGCAATTAAATCTGCGTACGAAGATAAACCGTCTCGTGCCAGGGCGGCGGATGGCTGAGCATGCGATCCCGAGCAGACTACTGCATCTAATCTGATAATTGCACACATAAATGCACATCGCGTGTTCTGGGATAGGAGTCTGCCGAGATTAATGTACAGATTAATACACAGCAGCCGTTTGCTGGCAGCAAGCTGTACTACTGCGGGCCCCTGTGCTTCATGTGCTGTGCGTTAGCGGTGAATGACATCAGACATTGAGTAAAAATGTCATAAGTGATGCTTCTGCACGCAAAATTTCCACACTTGAGTGCTCATTCACAAATAACTCTGCTACATCCCTTGAGCTGTGCTGTGCAGCCATTGGCTGATGGTCTCTGGTACTCATTCACAGGAATTGATGTGACAGGCACCTTGCTCAAGGTAGCATTAGCAGGACTCCCCGCGGCAGTTCTCTGTTCATAAGACTGGGATTGGCT
This sequence comes from Gymnothorax reevesii, assembly GCA_029721435.1. Classification (NCBI taxonomy): domain Eukaryota; kingdom Metazoa; phylum Chordata; class Actinopteri; order Anguilliformes; family Muraenidae; genus Gymnothorax; species Gymnothorax reevesii. The sequence continues at coordinate 22,423,242 of CM056577.1, read as the reverse complement.
AATTGTGTGGCTTCCCAGTGAGCTCTATTGAAACTGCATTGAATTGAATTGTGGGAGTTGTAGTCTGCCTGGGCTTCAGAGAAGTTGAAGATGGATATGTATGTGCTGAAGACAGCTGTATGGGTCTGACCTGTGTGTGTGTGTGTGTGTGTGTGTGTCTGTGTCTGTGTCTGTATGCACATGTGGGCAGGTCTGCTCTTGTGTACGCTTCCATGCGACTGAGTTTCTGTGCTAGTGCATGATTCTTCTCTCACAGCTTGTGTTGTCTCCTTTAACAGTGAAGAGATGATGGGGCATCCAGAACTTTCTGCCGAGTGCGACATCAACCTCCTGGATCCACTGCTGCCGGAGGAGATGATAGATGAGCTGCTGAGCAAATATGTCCAGATCTTCACAGTGAGTGGTGCCTTATGCTAGCATGCTAACATCCTCGCAGTGAATACTGTCTTATTCACATTCAGTAACCTCCTCAGAGTGACTTTCGCTTCATACTTACATGCTGACACCTTAGTACTACCATACCAGACTACCCTGGACATCAGCTATGATCTAAAATGAGTCCCAACACTTAATCTCTTTTTTGTTCTTTTTTTCTTGGTGGAGGCGTAGAATCTGTGAAAAGTGAGTTGCTCAGTGAACTGTGTGTGTGTGTGTGTGTGTGTGTGTGTGTGTGTGTGTGTGTTTATTTCAGTCTAACATCACTGGCTGGCTGCGTAAAGCCCTGGAAACAGACGGGAAGGACTGGTATAAGGACACAGAGCCAGAGTCGGATCAGGACGGATATTATCAGACCACGCTGCCCGCCATCGTCTTCCAGGTCCCTCCTTTCCTCCTCAGTCCATCTCTTCATGTTTCTCTCTGCTTCTTTCCTCCTCTGTCCCTCCCTCTGTCTCTCAATGTCCTTATTTCAGACAGATGTAGGTATTTAGGATTTTATCATTTGAATTAACTTGGTATCAACTTGGTATCAATCGCAGATTAGTTGTTAAATTTCAACTATCAACATGCATTTCCGTCAAAAGCACATGACACTCACAACAGTCTCTTCGTCTTCGTGATTTATGTCCATTCTCAGTTTTCCTAAGCTGAGTGAATTTATTTAGAAAATCACTTCTGCAGTATGGAGCATTTCATTGACTAATTATATCCCCGAGCGCCGAATGGTGTTCCGGGGATATTATGTTTTTGGTCCGACCGCCGCCGCCGCCGCACTACGTGTTAACGCGATAACTTCAGTAATATTTCAATCACAAATTACAAATTTTGCACATAAGTAAGTATCATAAAGAAGAAGAACTGACTCGATTTTGGACAATTTACGATGTCTAGATTGGCCACCAGGGGCCAAAAACTGATTTAGGTGTTCACGCGATAACTGCAGTAATATTTCAATTAGAAATTCCAAGTTTTGCATATAAGTAAGTATTGTAAAGAGGAAGAACTGATTCGATTTTGGACAATTTACAATTTCTAGATTGGCCACCAGGGGCCAAAAACAGAAAAAAAAATCACTGTTCCGCGATAACTTCAGTAAAATTTCAATTACAAATTTCAAGTTTTGCACATAAGTAAGTATCATAAAGAGGAAGAACTGACTCGATTTTGGACAATTTACGATCTTTAGATTGGCCACCAGGGGCCAAAAATTGATTTACGTGTTAACACGATAACTGCAGTAATATTTCAATTAGAAATAACAAGTTTTACATATAAGTAAGTATCATAAAGAGGAAGAACTGATTCGATTTTGGACAATTTGCAATTTCTAGATTGGCCACCAGGGGCCAAAAATGGAAAAAATCACAGTTTTTAATCATATCTCTGGAAATATTTGTCCGGTTGACCTCAAATCAAGTGCAAATGAAAGGTCATGACCTGAGGATGTGTCCCACGGTGACATTATGCCTGTTTGGTTCAAAATTTTGACACAAGCTGGAGCTTTGTCACATAAAATTCAACATTTTTGCTATATCTTTGGAACTATTTCTCCAGTTGACATGAAACTATGTGCAACTGCAAGGTCCTATGTGCAACTGACCTCACAACGTGTCACATGATGACATCATACCTGTATGGTTCAATATTTTGCCACCAGGTTGCGCTTTGTGATAGAAAATTACCATTTTGGCCATATCTTCAGAACCATTTGTCCGATTGACCTGAAATTAAGTTCAAATGCAAGTCTATTCAAGGTCTATTCAAGAATTGGGGAATTGGAGGATTGGGGGCATTCGGGGATATACCCCCAGATGTCGCCTCCGACGGCATAAGCCTAGTTAAGAGAGGCATTCAATATGCAATCTGTGAACCACTTCACCTCTTCACTGCACCCGAGTGTTTCATGTCTTGAGTAAAAGCCATGTGATATGTTTTTGGAAAAGCAGGTTATTTGCGTTAACAAGCGAGTTTACCTCATGAAGGTGTGCAAAATACTGCTATTATGTATAATATTTTGACAGTGTGTTACAGTGTTTGTTATTTTCAAAAGGTTTTTCAGAAACTGAACCTTTGTCTGCGCTGGGTGCTCATGGTCTCTCTTCTCTCTCAGATGTTTGAGCAGAATCTCCAGGTGGCCGCACAGATTGACGAGAGTTTCAAAGACCAGGCCCTACAGCTGTGCCTGAAACAGATGACCTCCTTCTTACACAGGTGAGCTGCACTCTGCCCGTTGCCGTAGCTTTCCAGATAATACAGGCTGAACTCGCCTGAACCGCACATCAAGGAGCACCCTCTGTGTTTCATCCCATAAAACTGCTTCACTCTTGAGTAAGATTTACAGCAGGGGCCCCCAATCTTTCTCAGAAAGGGCCGGTGTGGGTGCAGGCTTTCATTGCAACCAAGCAGCTACACTCCTGGTGCAACTAATCAAGCTTATTAGCAAAGAGCCCAGGGGTTGATTAGTAGTATCAGGTGTGTAGCTGCTTGGTTGCAATGAAAGCCTGCACCAACACTGGCCCTTTCAGGGGAAAGATTGGGGACCCCTGATTTACAGGGTTCTTACGGGTGCCGCAAGTTTTTGAAAATTTAATTTGAATTAATCAAATACACATCCAGATGAATGATTGTCATCTTACCTAATCGGGGAGAACAAGCAGCACCTGTTAAGTGTGGAGTGCTCTCGGAGTGAACCTTCTGTTAATCATGAAAATGACTGAGAACAGGTCAGGACTAATAATTGTTAAAAACGGATGTTTTGTCCACCCCAATTCTCAGTTCTACTGAATTTACCCCATGATTTCATCGCTTTTAGATCACACATGGAGAGAAACCGTGTCTTCAGTTGCCAATTACGATAATTGGAAAATGTATCAATAAAAGAAAATGATTGAGAACTAGCCAGGACTATCCTAAATGTCGTAAAGGGACGTGTCTGTGCCCCCCCAATTCCCAGTTCTAGAACCGCCACTGGGAAAAGGTATAGGAACCCTGTAATATACTCCTACATTATGTACAACCCTGTTGCCAAAAATGTTGGGATGCTGTTTAAAATTTAAATAAAAACAAACTGCAATGATTGAAAATCAATTTAACTCTATGTTTAATTGACAATAGTAGAAGGACATCAGATGTTGAGGCTGAAAATTTTTTATTTACTTAAAAAAAAATATCTGCTCATTTTGAATATGATGCCTTCAACACATTTCAAAGGAGTTTGGAAAGGGGCAAGAAAAGACTGCAAAAGTTGTGTGATGCTGAAAAATACACCTGGTCGAACAGCTAACAGCTAATTAGGTTAATTGGCAAGAGGTCAATCTCATGACTAGGTGTAAGCAGCGCATCCCAGAGAGACCGAATTTAAAAGAAGTAAAAATGACAAGAACTTCACCACTCTGTGACTACCTGTGAATAGCAATTTCTGAATAACCTTTCTTGATGAGAAATCTCTGTATGCAGGGGACATGGACAAAAACCAATATTCAATGGCCATGATCTTCAGGGCTACAGCCGGCACTGCATAAAAAACTGACAGGATTCTGAAGTGGAAATCATTGTATGGGCTCAGGAACATGTCTGGGAACTACTTTCAGTGAGCACTGTTAGTTGCTGCATCCACAAATGCAGGCTAAAACTAGTATGTAAAGATAAGACCATATATAAACGAGATCCAGACACGCTGACACCTTTCCTGGGCTTAAGCACATTATAAAATCGACTGAGACAAAGTGGAAAACTGTCCTGTGGTCTGATCAATCAAAATGTGAAATTCTTTCTGGAAATCATAGACACCGCATAGTCTGGACTAAAGAGCAGAGGGACCATCTGGCTTGTTATTGGGGCATAATTCAAAAGCCAGCATCCATGATAGAGGGGTGCATTTGCGCACATGGCATAGATAACTTGCACATCTGTCAAGACACCATTAATGCTGAATGATATATACAGGTGTTGGAGCAACAAATTCTGCCATTGAGATGTCTTTTTTCAGGGAAGGCCTTGCTTCTTTCAGCAAGACAATGCAAAACACAACACTCTGCACACATTACAGCAGCATGACTTCATAGTAAAAGAGTCTGGGTTATAAACTGACCTACCTGTAGTCCAGACCTGTCACCCACTGAAAATATTTGGCGCATGATGAAACAAAAATTATGACAAGGAAGGGCACGAAGGGTTTAACAGTTGAAATCCTAAATCAAGCAGGAATAGCGAAACTTTTTGTTTTCATAACTACAGCAGTTAGAATCTTCAGTTCCCAAACGCTTAAAGAGTGTTCTTATGAGAAGAGGAGATTCTGCACAGTGGTTAACATGCCTCCATCCCAACTTTGCTGAAAAGTGTTGATGGCACCAAATTCAAAATGTGCAGATATATTTCAAAAATCAATGGGATTACTCAGTTTCAACACCTAATATGTAGTCTTTGAACTATTTTCAATTGAATATAGAGTTTAAATGATTCTCAAATCATTGCATTCTGTTTTTATTTACATTTTATACAGTGTCCCAACTTTTTTGGAAACAGGGTTGTAAAAAGGGCCCTGTGTCAGGGTTGAGCAAGATGGGCAGAATGTGCAGGGTTAGCATCACGTCCGCGTAGAGGTTGCACGCCTTCTCAAAAATGTAAAATTGCGTTGTTAGCAACCTGTGGTCACATAATCCCTTCAGATAATAATTGGCTGTGTGGCGACTGGCTGTGACATACTGGTCACTCCTATTAAAAAAGTTATATTACAATTGATCAGCAATAAATTTTGTGGGTAGTCAAAGAGATTTGATGATAATGGCTGCATTTTCAAGACATTTAAAACTACATAATTTACACCAGAAATCTGATTATGTGATGTATACAACTTGTGCAATTTGAACATATAGTTATATAAATGCTTATCCTGTTCCCATGCGCAAAGTGCAAATCAGACAAACTACCAGATTACGCAGGAGTATAAAATAGCTTTTAGCTGGTTTCTCTAGCGCTTCAACTTTTCAGTTTATTTACTTTTAAGAGGTGGTGTTCATCACAGGTCTTTTTTTTTCCATGTTCATCTGCCTACCTTACCATCAAGCACATGTTGCTCCTAGATTCGATCTGTGCTTCTTTCAGCTGTTCAATTTCATTCCACTCTTTTTTTTTTACATTTCTTCTATCCTCCAGATAGAAATTTAGTTCAATCACGTCCTTCTTAACATAAATTTAATGTGAACTGCTAATATATGCTAATATATATTGGCTGGCACGGTGCATTTTCACAGCTGTAGAGTTACTGGTGTTGATACGCAGGTACAGAGAAGAGGCCGTGGCCTATAAGGAAGATCACCTGCGGGACCGGCAGCTGCCTCAGTGCTATGTGCAGTACATGATCGCCATCATCAACAACTGCCAGACCTTTAAGTGAGTCCCTCTCTGCTGCTTTTCCCAGGGTCTCTGCCACGTCCCACTGTTTATGCTGAATGCAGTTTTATTCAGGTCAGTCCACGCTGGTATATACAGCAAAGCCATAGCAGTGCCTATCGTCGCTACCGTTCTCAGTGCCAAAACCAATAGTTTCCACATTTATTGTCTCCATTTTGATATCCTCTACACAAAGAGCAAATAACCAGCGTAACAAAAAAGTAAGCCACCCGCTTTCTCGAACAGCAGTTTTAAAACAATATATTAATGTTTAGTCTTAAAGTATCATATCATTACTAATTGTCCCAGTAAGTCTCCTGTCTAAAAGCAATTATCAAAAGGAATTCTCTTGGGTAATGATAGAATCCTGTTGGCTGCCATGTTTCAAAGAGCAAGAAGAGCCTTTGGAAATGTCTCGATCTAAGCAGCATAGGATCAATCACAATGATGCTATGTATGAACTGGTGGCTATCGGCTCACTGAATGGCGAGAATTAGTTCGCAGGCTGACACGAAGAAGGCTGCTAGCATGCACTACAAAATGGTGAAGTATTTTGGAAAGAAACAAGATGCGAAATGAACGCAAGTAGCCTTTAAATAACAACACTTTCCAGATATGATTGAAGCAATTGATAAGATTATTTTGCTTTTGCGGCTTTTGTTATAATCCGCTTATCATGAAAAACGCACGCGAAATTTCAAAATTCAGCTGTGCGACTAATAGTGCAGCTATGCTATATGGAGTCTGTCTTTTGCTTGCGAGGACACAGTGCAAATCCTAAGGTTTATGACAGGAGAAGTGAGAAAATGTCTTTCCACTCACTGTCAATAATAAACGTACTATACAACACACAACAGGAGGTACATGTGCTGGCATGCTGTCTGTCAGGGTTTACTGCTGCAGAACAGAGTGCTGCTGTGGGTGTGGGGTTTGTTTTAGCGCTATAACCCCTGATAATGCTAATAATAATGGACCTTATTATTATCTCGATTCCTGGTTTTTGGCCGAAAAAAAATTTGCATGCATACCGGCTTTAAGGACAAGAGTTAACATATCTGCTTTCCAGCATTCAGCCGGTGTCAAGCCTAATGCTATAAGAGGTGCTCTTGATAGCAGAGGTGCATACAGTACTGTACACATTCATATGCAATGGTGATGAAAATCTTGTTGACTCAGGAAGTGTTTGACTCTGGTTTCAGGGAGTCGATAAACAGCTTGAAGAAGAAGTATTCACTCTCTATGGAGCCCACACAGAACGACGCCGCCATCGAGAAGATTCTGAGTGAGGTGGCCAAAGATGGCTGTCAGTACCTGCTGGACGAGGTCTTCCTGGACCTGGAGGTGAGTGTGAGAGGTGCTGGTCAGAGGTGGGAAATCCTGGTCCAGAAGGTAACGGTCTTGCCCAGTTTTTTGTTACTACCAACTGTGCTTGCGTATTGGCACTACAGCTGGGAGTCAGAAAAAATGACTGACAACGGACACTCATTAGGGACACGTCGCCTGCTAGAATCACCTGTAACACCTAGAAATTAACTTAAGCAAGCACTAGTGAATGCTTCATTCAGTTTGAATGGACACATTTACCTATGGGGAATAAAGTGCTTCAAAGAAGCTCCATATTGGCCACAGAAACTGAATAGACATAATGTATCATGGATAAGTTAGCTAATTATTTCCAGTTTTCATCAACAGAAGTAAGACCAAGGTGGGCTGGGGCTAAATTGACTGGAAAGTAAAAAAAACGCTGTTAGCAAACTGCAGCTCATCTGTGAGAAGTTCCACAGTGTGCACCTTCAGAACCTCCTGATATACTTCTCCTGTCTGTAGCATCATCTGAGCGAGCTGTTGACCAGGAAGTGGATGACGGGGTCTCATGCTGTGGAGACCATCTGCGTGACCGTGGAGGACTACTTCAGCGACTTTTCCAGGATTAAAGAACCCTACAACCTGGTGGGTTTGAGACAAGAACAGTGTCTAACTAGATAACTCAGTCGCCACATGGACCGAGTCATGTATCTCCCAGATCCCCAAATTTCATACAAAATGGCTGCCGGCAGCCATATTGGACGTCCAAAATTGCCAAAAATCGGTCTTGAGCATTGTCAAATAAATATCTTTCTCTGTGCAAAATTAGAAAAAATTCCTGTAATAATTGTCCATTTCAGAGCCTGGAACAGAAAATCCGGATCTTAACCATAGTATCTCCCGAGTGTTGTCAACGTGGAGATACAAAGATGAGAATAATGCACGTGTGTGTGTGTGTGTATTCAGTTTCGTCAGTATAGCTCTTTTTGCAGGACTGTTGAAAACAAGCATTGCAGTGCAGCAGAAGGACAGCACCTGGCCAAAATCCCTAAAATAGCATGAGGTTAAAAACTCCCTGTAGGCTGACAAACTCCGTAACTGTTAGGGTTTCTGTGTTTGTGTGTGTGTGTGTGTGTATGTGTGTCTCAGGAGATGAGCAGCGAGGCCCATCGCAGGGTGGTGGTGGAGTACGTGAAGGCGGTGATGCAGAAGAGAATCAGCTTCAGAAACGCGGAGGAGAGGAAGGAAGGGGCCGACCGGATGATCCGAGAGGCCCAGCAGTTCAAGCAGCTCTTCGGGAAGCTCTCTCCGGCAAGTACCTTCTGTCCATCACGCGAGGCCTACGGGTCACCCGGGGTCACAAGGCCTGCAGCATAGCGGTAGCTAACCCCTTAACGTCCTCACCAATGTAATAATTTTTGCATAAATGGAACTTTATAGGTAAAATTAGTAGAATTTATTTGTAAATGCAACATTCAAAGTTGGCCCCTCCTCCAAGCAGAATTTATTTGTAAAAACAATATTCAAAGTTGGCCGCTCCTACTAGGTTCAGCCACACCAGAAGAACACACCCCCTGATTGCAATTCGAGCTTTGCTCTGTGCTTGATAGACACTAACATCCTGTATTCATGGCTAGCGTAAATGCAATTTTTGTTAAGTAGTTCAAAATTACTTACTTGTGGTTCTAGACCAATGCTGTAAATGACAATACTCCAAAAATTGTTCTGCTACTTAAAAAAAAAAAGATTCACTGCCAATCGTAATGTTAGCTATCATCAGCTTGCCAGTATAAGTTCCCTGCTCATTACAAACACTTACCCCTGAGCCTCCCACGATCTACTCACTAGATACGCCGTGACCAGTGTGCGTAGGACTGAAAATTATTCAAAGATCAAACTTTGCGCTACATCTCTCGGGATATTTTTTCAACATGTAATGTTATTGGGACTTACCATGCGCTTAGACTACTTGCACGTATAGTTACACCGCTGGCTAGCTTGCTAGCTACTATTTTAGAAATGTAAAATTTGTGATGGAGGAAAAACAGACTCTTTAACAAGCTAACTTTGCTAAGCTCATTGCCTGCACTTACCTGTCCAACTGAAGACAGGCCAATTCTGTATCACTCGTAATTGCCATCATCTCCTTCAGTGTGTGCTGGGGTAAAAGCTAATCTCAATTTTACTCTGATTTAGATTGGGCTGTTTCCACTTGGCATTTCACAGTGCTTTATTTTCTTTTATCGGCGCTATGTTCATTGTTTTTTGCAGTTTCCTCTTGGGTCGCCAGCGAGCAATTATTGGTTGGGGGCTACACACCGACTGCTCAAAGCTTTACTCCCGGAAACGTTCCGTGTAAAGTAAAGTAACAAAATACAGGCAGACAGCAGGGCCTGTGGAGATACAGACATCCCCACACACTTCTAGAGGGTCATCAGTGATGATTGTTTTTGTAAGAGTCAACACTTAAAGTCAATAGTTAATTAAATATGATTAAATGTACGTACTCATATAGTGTGATGGATTACAATGGGTCTCATTTCAGGACTCATCTCTCCAACTCCTGTGACCTGTTTTGGGTCCCAAACCACAGTTGAAGAATCACTGGTCTGCACAGTTCAATTTCTCAGTATAAGGCAAACAAATACTTAGAGACTGTCTTGCAATGGGATCACGCCAGCCACTCTTCTTTTGTGCCTGCTTTTGGTGTTCTTGGTTGGACCACATCCACCCTCAAATTCGGCCTTCATTTTGATCTCAGCTACACGCCTGTAAGGTTGTGTGGCTGCAACTCGCAGGGTTGTGACTCTGTTGCTGCGACAAAATCTGTCCACGTACAAACAGGCATAAAGACCTGGCAAAGCACTCAGAACTGCATGTGTGTTAATTCCTGCTGCAGTGAGTGTCTCCAGGGCCACATTTTGCCATGATAGCACACAAACACACACACACACACACACACACTCGCAAGGTGGATGGGAAAAAAAAAAAAACTAGTCGTCATGGTGGGTAAAAATGGACCAAGTTTGATTTGTTCTTTTTAAGCTTAGAGTTGTACATTTTGATTTTGTTGAAGAACGCTTGCCGCTGTACTTCTCTATGAAGGATACAGGTGGGACCTCGCATTATGTGTCTCCTCTGTTTACTAGTATCTCTTTGTGTTGCATCATGTGTCAAAGAAGACTTACTTCCTGTTTCCTGCCTTTTAAATGGCGTATTCCTCTAGGACGAGGATACGGAGTGGCTGTGTGACTCCATTACAGCCATCGCCGAAGTCTTCAAACTCACCGACCCTTCCCTGCTCTACCTGGAGGTGTCTACCCTGGTGTCGAAGTACCCCGATATTCGGTCAGCACGGTACCTGCCCACTCACACACATAAGAGTAGAAAACAGTAAAATGTGGTTATTTAGTGTCTTGCCATTCAATCTCATGGTATAACCAACCTATGTATACCATTCCAATTTAGAAAAAGACGTTACATTTCTGCATATACATGTGCAGTATATAGCATTTATCCTGTGTTTTATGGGCATGCACGTGGTGGGTTAGCACTTGCTTGTGGAAGGTCACAAATATTTGGGTCAGATGTTTTCATTTGGCACAATTATTGACCAGTCCCTAACTTTTAATGAGAATTCTGACAGCATTTTTAAGAGAGCCAACCAGCGATTGTTTTTAATCAGGAAGCTTCGGAGCTTTGGTGTCAGCCAACACATACTTGAAATGGCATACAGGAGTCTGGTGGAAAGCATTTTATCATTTAATATTACTATTTGGTTTGGGAACCTGAGTGTAAAGAACAAAAACAAGCTCTTTAAAATTGTAAAAATTGCTGGGAAGGTGATTGGCAAGCCACAGACTCCCCTCTGCAATATTTTTGACAGGGCGGTACTCAGGAAGGCTAAAGGTATAATTGCGGACGGCTCACACCCACTGCACTCACAGTTTCAGTTGCTTCCGTCTGGCCGCAGATTTAGGGTGCCAAAGGCCAGTCGGAATATATATAAAAATTCCTTCATTCCTCATGCTGTTCTGGCACTGAATGCCAACTGACTGCATCTGGTTGGACCTGTGTGGTTTTCATTTCATAGTTTTTACTGTTAAGCACACGTGTATCTTGCTCTTGCTCTTGATGTTAGGGGCTTTGCAGTATGTTACATGTCATCTGCCTACTGCGGCTGGTCAGGCCACTGCCACTGCTTTATTTTGTCACTTTTTATCCTGTGTGTTTATCTGTTTGTTTTAATGATGTTTTGTCATCTGTACATATTTGTGAGAAGCCAAAGACAAATTTCCACTTTGGTGGACAATAAAGTCAATCAATCAATCAATCAATCAGTTTGACCGATGAGGCAAAAGCTGTGTGTTTCCCTTCTAACAGGAAGTTACCATTCTGTAGAGTACTGAGGTGACTACGTCACACTGGCGTCGGAAGTAAAAGTTCCCATTCATTTTACCCGTAGAGTTTTTAAAATTTTCTTTTTTGAAGTACTTCCCTTTGTTTTCAAGACTCCGTAGATTTTGAGATTTTGCGTCATATTTCCAAATGACTACAAATGTTGTTTTTCTGGACCGTAGTCAATTATAATTTAAAAATGTACATTTTGAGTCGACATGCTAATCTTCTTTGCAGTCTAAAAAACTACATGTCCCATGACCCTCCTTATTTCCGAATAGAACAAGTTCATAGGTATGTGTCAGAAATTACACCCCCCTGGATGTTCAAAAAAAAATTAGTGCTGATTTCCCTAAAAGGCCTTATATTGCCTAATTTCAGGATGCTGAGTTAAATATGCAAGCAAAATCTTTCTATCACAAAGTTTTTTTTTTTAGATTTTCCTTGTATCATAAATAGGTTTTTTCACAAAGTCTGTAATTTTCTGTCGCTGGTCGGGTGCAGTGAAACACCCACAGATGCTGCATAAAACATCTGGATTATGTTTTCCTCTGTCAGTGGCCATATTACTAAGCCTGAAATCAGGAACAGGGATAAAATAATGTCTTAAGAATCATTCATTCATGTGAAAATCAGCTGAGAATTTAACAAATAGTTCTCACCTGGCTAAGAGGGAGATGGGAAACGTCTTTGTGGCATTTATTCTGGTGATTAGGGGATGATAGAAGTCTTCTTAACCTTACAGGTAATTGTCCACAGTGACAATGCTACGAAATGCCTATCATACATTGTAAGGAAATGTAATGTGCGAGAGCAAGACAGACGCTATTTTCAGAATCAGCACCCTAAAGTTGATGAGAAATGAGAACTGGATTTTATTCAGCAAAAATGATGCAGGGCAGTGCTATCGCATGCCATATTTGATTGCTTAGGTGAGACTGTGCTAATTATTTCACTACTCGAAAGCTATTCTATTTACTTATGCTTACCTAGCTAGATATCAGTTTTTTTCAATTGGTGACAATCTACATTAATAGCCATGTATCTTTGGCTGAGGGTTGTTAGTGTAAAAACTTGGTAGCTAGTGAATGAGCTAATCAGCTTCATTAATGCGTAACTAACCCAGCTACATGGCTACATAGCTAGCTAAGATTACCTAGCTAGCTAGCTGGCCATTTTGCTCATTTAGCTAGTCATAGTTGGTTCATATAAATGCCCACTAGCTAGCTAAATGGCAAAATAATAGCTTTTCACCATTATGCATTGATTTCTATGCATCACATGCTAATTAATAGTAACCTGCTGTGTAATGACTTCGCTTGGTTGCAGGTTTATCGGTTTCCTGGAGATAACCAATGGTAATTTCTGTCAGTGTCCGGCTTCCATCAAGTTACGTTGTGAACCTTTTCCGAGACTGAAGTACTGAGGGCTCAAAATTACTAAAATTACTAGCACCCCTGACTGGCAATGCACAAATAATGCTTAAAAAAATTAAAAAATATATATTTATAGAGAAACTCTAACTAATGACACGTGAGAAATACTGTACAATATTAATGTTCCAGTGGAACCAACCAATATCATTTACTGATTTAATTAAAAATCTATTTCCTCCAAATCGAGGTTGGCACCCTTAAAGATTATTGTACAATAAATAACATTTATCGGAATTAAACCAGGTATTGAATTCCACTTATTTAAGTTTCATCTAAGTGTTAAGGAACTATATTGAGCCATTGCATCACTTCTGTTTCAAAAGTGTATAAAAATGAGGTTACACACATGAAATATCCCTTTGTCATCCAACATTGTGCAGTAAACAAAACAACTGTCAGTTTAAAAGAGGCAGATGGTTGCTGACCTTAATAAATCTGGTAATTGCTTAAGAAGATTCACAAACAATTGAATGTGCCTCTGAGCACTTGGTGCAGGACTTGGTGGCATCTTTGAGTCACCAGTCACCAGGTTTCAAAAAGTACCATCAGGCGCTACCTTCACAACCACAGGCTCTTTGGAAGGGTTGCCTTAAGAAAGTCTTTTTTTGACCACTAGACACTGAAGCATGCGCTTGGAGTTTGCCAAAAGTCATTGAAATTATGACTGGAACAAGGTGCCTTGGTCAGATGAGACCAAAATTGCACATTTCAGTCAGATAATACATTGGCATGTGAGGCGTCAGAACATAGATGCATGCAAGGAGAAGCACCTCATACCCACAGTGAAATATGATGGTGGGTCAGTCATGTATTGGGGCTGATTTAATTCAAGGGGTTCAAGGGCACTGGATATGATTATTGACATAATGAATCCCACCAATTGTCAGGATATTTTGGCTGACAATTTGGTTGCCTCCGCCAGAAGGCTGGGACTTTGCTGAAAGTGGACTTTCAAACAAGACAATGACCCAAAGCATACCTGAAGATCCACACAGAATTGGTCCTGTGACAACAAAATCAAAATTCTGCAATGGCCATCTCAGTCGCCAGACCTAAACCCGATTGAAAACCTGTGGGCTGAGTTAATGAGGGCAGTTGATAAGTGCAAATCCAAGAATGTGAACAATTTTGAAAGGAAGTGCTTCGAGGAATGGTCCAAAGTCCTCCTAAATGTGTGCCTTAACCATGTCAAAAATGACAGGAAAAACTCCATGCTGCTATCCTTGCTAGGGGTGGTTGCGCTAAGCAAATGAAGGGTGCCAATAATTAAGAAATCTTGATTTTGTTGAAATTTATTGTGTATTAAATGATTGTTATAATTTTGGTTGTTTCCATCAGAACATTAATAAAGTGAAGTATTTCATACATGTTGGTATATTCCATTTCTCTGTGATTGTGTTTTTTGCATTGTTAGTCAAGGGTGCCAGTGATTTCGGTACCCACATTGGCTGGGAACAAATCACGGGCTACTCATGCATTTGTAGAGTGGATATGTAGGTTGCAAAAGTGGTCTACAAGATGGACTACAAATGCAAAAGCATTAAATTTTAGACCAACTGAATTTGATGTGATCGCTTGCATCCGTGTACCCAGTGGGCTAATCTCAGAGTGAACAAGCTCATAAAATTAATTTAAGTTTGAGTGACGCTGGAAAGTGTCCAAACCCCATTACAAATTTCCATAGGGGTTTTATTTCCAACACCAGAAGCTAAGCAGCAGTGACATAGTCACCTCAGAACTCTATCTTAGCATGCGTTCAATTGTGCAACTTGTCACTCTGGTATCTCGGGCTGATCAATCAAACTGCCAGAATTTTGGACTCGGGTCACACTGTGACTCGACCTCGATGCTCTCCTCTTTTGGCACGGTTATTGTGATTCGAATGGAATAACATGGCGGTAACAGAGAACCTTTGGCTAATTTTGTTTATTTTTTTTGTTGTTAAAATACGTGTTCAAATGGTAGGAACCCCTAAGCAATTGATAGCGAATTAATTCTACAGTAACTTAAGATTGTATTGGCTTATATTGAGGTTTGTCATTGCAACTAATGTGTAGGAATGTCATGTGAAGTTGTGTCGGAAACTATTGGGGGGAAAAAAGGACCAATGGCCATGTAGCTAAAAAAAAAAAAAAAAATTAGCGAAATTTGTTTAACTGTCAATGACCATCTTGACCCGATGTTTACGCTCGGCGTTTGATTGTATACCGAAATACACATGCACCCTTATACATGCAATCGAACGCACTCTTACTGTTCTAGCCCCATTTGCATGTTGGGAATAGTAGTCTCTTGATATCTCTCTCTGTCTTTTCAGGGAAGAGCATGTTGCTGCCCTGTTAGCGGTGAGAGGCGACTCAAGCCGAGAGATGAGGCAGATGATCTTCGAGACGCTGAACCAGAACAAGTCCTCTCTTCCTGCCAGCACCCCACCCATATTCAGGGACATCACAGTCCCCACGCTGGCCTCCATGGCTGTTCCCAAACTACTGAAGTGACCACGGGATGACCTCGACGCCGAAACGCACTCGTTTTGCACTTTGTGATGTGTGTTGTGTTTTACCCAAATGACTGACAGATGGCACTGACGAGCACTAATTTAAAATGTGTGGCTGTGATTACTGTGATACTTGATCGACTCCTCTGAAAACACTTTACGCCCTCCAATGTGACTGTTACCCTTCAGGAGGCTTGAACATAGCTGTTTGGTGTGTACTTGCGCTTTAATGTAGTGCATGCAGCTGTGTAAGACCCGCCATATTGTATGGAGTGTCCTGCTTGGCCTTGTGTTTGTACACTGAGCTGTGTGTGTGTGTGTGAGTGTGTGTGTGTGTGTGTGCTTCTAGCTTGGTGTTTGCGCTCATTAATTGACGGCCATGGACAGAAGCTTAAATTAAACATATCACCTGCATTTTATTTGTCGTACTTGGTATACTTTATGTCTGCTTCCTCCGGAGGCGGATTACTGAGGTAGGTTAAAGGAGCAAGATATCATGTCCCCTTCTAGTGGCTGATATGGAGATTGCATGCACAGTCAAAGCAAAACTGGACTTGCTGTGGCTAGAAGTGCAGTACATGCCCCCTCTGGGAGGTAGCTGTCTACAGAACGCCCGGTTGCCCGGTTTAGTTGCTTGTCAGCTTGATGACTGCGGAGTCAAGGGACTGAAAATTTAACGTGACATATCCTATCCTATCCATATTTATATTACTCAAATTGTTGGTGTTTCAAGATTCAGATAACATCATGGTATTGTCAGCGAACGTTTTTTGATGGCTGATATTAGCTTGCTAGCTAATGAGTTTGCATGCATCTTAGCACAGGTTTCTATGGGAAAACTTTCTCTTTTTACACCAGTGATTCATATTACATGCCATTTTTCACCAATTGTACGTTGAGCCAGTCACGAGAATATTCATTTGTCCCACTATGGCATGATATTGGTCCCAGTGCGGTAAAGCGTGAATGTGTCCATGCCTTCTCTTATAAAATTTCACAGAAGGAGCGGAGCTGTACACGGTCCTTCAAATTCAGCCATGTCTGACGTCAACCTGGCAACCATCTGAACCTAATGTAGCAGAGACGCTCTGGCTGGGAGCGTTGTCAGAGGAGAAAAAAGCACGCTCAATTTCTGTCCTCCCGTAAAGTTTTATAATTAATTATTTATTAATTCATTGATATATGAATGACATCCTCAGCAAATTCGATGACCGAATTATAATTATTTTCCCAGGAAAATCTCTACTTCCTTCCTCCCAGAAGATCTAGAGGTGCATTATTTAAAAAAATGTAGCACATGTGACTTTTCATTACGAGCGCACTCGCATTGACACTGTGATTATGGACTGAGTGAATTTGGCCTGTGATGGTTGAAGTTAATTGAGGGCTAGCAGACATGCCAGTGAGAGAGACAAGTACTCGATGAGGGGTTAATCTCCGAGAGCGCTAAGGGACAGCGCGCCTTTCCGATTTGTGCTACCCACAGCCCAACAGTGCAGGTGTGTTGGAGGGCACTGAGTAGTGTACGCGTATGACAGAGCCCTGGGCATGTGTGCTGCACACAGCCAATTGATGGCCAAATTTCACTCTCGAATTAAATGGATGGTGGCCAGGTGGGATCTGACTGCTGTGTGTGTGTGTGTGTGTGTGTGTGTGTGTGTGTGTGTCTGTGTGTGTGGGTGGGGTGGGGGGGGGGGGGGGCTTGATCGGCACTTTGGATGATAATAACCCCTCCCTTCCACCCTTGCGTGACCATCAGCAATTATACTGCGGTACTGAGCTCATTTGGTGTTATTGTATTCACCGGTGATGTCAGTGACGACAGTGGGACGTGGGCCCAGTAAAGCCTGCCCCATATGCCACCAACGGAAGCCGCTCCGTCAGCCAATTGATTACTGTGCATGTAAGTGGGGGATGTGCAGAGGGTGGGATTTGGCATGCTAATCCTAATCACGACTGGATTGAGGTTTTTGCTCTGTTCTTGAACAGATTTTTATATCTGAGCAGGAGAACCGGGAGAGAGTGATGCGTGTAGCGTTGCGTGTGAGGCGGCTTTGTGGGCGGGGCTGAGGGTCCCTCTCTCACTCCGAGGCGGGGGAGGGGTGGGGGTGCAGGGATACAATCATACAAAGCACTGCGATTGGTAGTATGCGTCATGCGAGTCCATTCCCCCGACCTCTGGGGTTACATGCAGAAGACAGGGGGGTGGATAGTCCACCCGATGCAATACAAGCTCGCCCCCCTGTGGCTGTCTTTAGTATTGCCACTCCGGGCCTAGTTCACCGAAATCTGTTGCATTCGCCAGATCTTTTGCCGCTTATAACAGTCATTTCACGGGAAATGATTTGTGCAAAACAAATGTGTTGACCAATCATTTTTCATATCATTGGTTCTGCATGTATTAAAAGGTTGTTCAAATGCTTAACCTCTTACTAATGCTGGTCTGCCTCAGAACATTTGCTGCTATTCGCACAGGTGCTGCATAACTGTGGTCACGATTACCTTTTGAGTTATGTTCACACAAGAGGAACCGGGGATGAATCCTGAAAAAGCCATCTTAGCATTTCAATCCACAATTGGCGCAAACTGAAAGCATATTAGAACATAAAGGGGGAAAAAAAGGTAAATTCTGGTCCGGAACAGTTCGAGAAACAGGATACAGGACAAAAAGCAAGCCATGATCGGCAGTCAGCCAGTGGTCAATACCAGGAGGTGAATCCAAATGGCAGAGTCTGTTGGACTGTGCTCTCACTGGGACGCGAAGGCTTGAGAATACCAGGATCTGTCACGCCTCTGGAGAGCAGGGGGAGTGCGTCCCTAATAAATAGCCAGTTAATATAATTATTACCAGAGCCGGGAGAGTGAGAGACTCATCAGTAGGTATAGGCTAGAACAGCAATGAAGAGACAAGACAATCCACCGATGTACAACAGAGAGTAACTTATATACACACACACACACACACACAACACCAATCAACAACAGAGCACGAAGAACAGAGGAGTCGGAAGGGGCGGGGAGTAAAACAAGGCAATACTTAATTAAGAGAGGCGGTACCGCAAACTGACACAGACAGCGGGACTGATGGGAAACAATTGAGGAAATACTAAGGACGTGATACCACTGCCTCTCGGGAAATCTTCAAAGCAAGTTCACTTTAAAATTAAATCTGACTAACGCGTTACAGTGTTTAACAAAGGGGAATGTTTGGGTTAATGGCGATTGATCAAAAGGGCCAAATCCGGTTCCTGGAAATCTACTGTCCTGCGGGATTTCACTCTAAAACTTTATTAAACTGCTAGGGATCTGATCGATTTGCTGGCTTGAAGAATCCAATATGCCAAATTAGGCTTGCGTAAAAACCTACAGAACAGTGTGCATCTCCTGGAACGAGGTTGGTTACCTGTGTCACTTATCATATAGGC
Source organism: Gymnothorax reevesii (assembly GCA_029721435.1). Classification (NCBI taxonomy): domain Eukaryota; kingdom Metazoa; phylum Chordata; class Actinopteri; order Anguilliformes; family Muraenidae; genus Gymnothorax; species Gymnothorax reevesii. The sequence continues at coordinate 22,404,352 of CM056577.1, read as the reverse complement.
CAGTGGTTCCCAACTTGCTCTTGGGTTTTTGTTCCAATCATGACTGCAATCTTAGCATTTTTGTCTTAATTGGGTGCATTTATATTTGGAGCAGTATGTAATCCTTTAAAGCCACATTTTGCAAAAAAAAAAAAAAATCCCAGCATGCTGTGAAGATGAAAAAGTCCATATTCCCAGTGCAATTTAAGTAACTGCTTAAAAAAAAAAAGGAGGGGGGGGGGGGGGGGACTTCAACAAACCAAATTCATTCAATGGCTTGCTAAATGGTGGACAGTTGAGAAAACTAACCATCTACTTAGCAATAACATAAACATGATACCAAACAGGTTTAAGTTAAAGAAAATAATTTTGGAAGAACTCCATGTTCAGAAGCCTAATTTGGAGCATACTGACTTTCTCGGCATACAATTTTCTCCATCAAAAACTCTTGCCTGAAAACACCAGCAAAATAGAAAATTAAATACATGTTCAAAGGTCTTGTTTTTCACGGCACGTGGTATTTTTTTTGGAAATGTGGCTTAATCGGTAAGTAAATATATCACAAAAAAAAAAAAAAAAAACTCCTCCTCATTCAGACTAAATGACTGCCGCTAAGAGTCCCATTATTGCCACTGTGGCTGGGAAAAAAACAGTATACACAGGGGTCCCTGAAGTTTGGGAACCATTAGCTTAATAGCATGTTTTTGCATCCATATGTACAGTTTCACCACTTAGGAAATCATTGATTTAAATTGGTCTGTAAAAATATTCCCTCCGATTTTCTTGCTTTTGATATGACATATTCTGAATACAGAATTTGTATTCTACGTGGTATGTATAAATATCTCAGAAAGAATCTAATCGATACAAATTAACAGCCTGTTAAAACCCAAAGATTGCAATTATTGTAGGGGGCAAAAACGTAGGGCGGGCGCAGAAACCTGTTAGAGGACCACCGCTCCATTTCATAATTGAAGCGCGTTTTTCTGCGAACAGCGAGAAACCTTTAACAGCCCGGCTGCCCCATCATCAGGTCTCTGGAGATTTATTGAGCTTGAGCACCACCTACTGGCCAATACGTATGGAATTAATGAATTTATTAAACTTCGACAACAGTCAGGATGAGATCTCACAGGTGGCAAGGCACCTATAGTGAGTGATCCTACAAAAAAGTTGCACAGAAAGTTGCAAAAACAAAGGCAATTAGAGCGGAACAAGTACATTGGAGAGCACAGAGTAAAAAGTGGCCAATAGTTGAAATATATTATACGGCAGCGTGTACAATAACTCTTGCCAACCCATGTACGAGTTACGAGGAGAAAAACTATCTTAAACCTTACCTTAATAGGAATTTAATAACTTGGATTCAAAAGCAGCAGTGGTGTCAGAAGCTTGATAGAGATGAGTGGTGTTCCACAGGTAAAATATTCTGTTAAATTACTAATATTGGAAACTTTGTCTTAAATTTAGGAACTTTCATTGAATATGTAATAAAGTGATCCAACTCAGGAGTGTAAAGTACGGGTTCAGGAAGTAAAAATTCTCCCCAGAACTTTATTCCAACCACCTGGATTTACTTTTGACAGGAGATAGAACCAATAAGAGTGATCAGCTCATTCTGTGGGAGGGAGAAAAACCCGGCTGGATTTTTACTTTCTGACCCCTGGATTTTACAGCCCTGAAAATTAAAATGTTTACGCATCACATTTCAATGGAGCCTCTTCAGCAGAAAGACAAATGCCAAGTGAAAGCTAAGCCTTTTTAAGAATTGTTGCTGTAAAGCTCCCTGCTTCTTATAATAGGGAAAACATACTTGCGCTTTAAGTATTGGGCGCATTGGACAATGACTATGCCAGGTTCTGAAAGCTAGGATTCATCTCAAAATGAAGACTCACGGCGCAGCGGCCTCTGTGCGTCTGGGTATTTCATCATAAGAGGCGACTGGGACCCTTTTTTCTCATTGGCTGGAGCTGTAATGGCTGGACATGCCGCCAACAGTTGCGCAGACGCGCTGGCACAGAACGCAGACTGTCTCCGCAGGGCCTGACAGTGGCTCTATGAGAATATGATTAATCTTGTAGCTCTGACCCAGGGCAAAGGCTTTGGTTATCTATTTTATTTCCTGTTTGCATACGGGGTTCTTCACTGTGTTTGGTCGCCTACACGAGTCCAAAATGAAGGTCTGCACCATTCCTCGATTACATTTCTATCACGCTTCGCAAGTGCAGCAGAATATTTCCGTCTTTCGATGCATCAGTTCTCCGGAGTCACAGCAAGTAACGCTACAGCTTTTCTGACGCACGTGAAAGGGATGCCATCAGCCACTGTGCTGTACATACCAATGATAAATTTGGCAATTTTGAAAAATTTTATTGCTGTCAATTCAAAAAAAAAGGGAAAAAAAATCAATTTACATAAAATCCAAATCTGTTCTAGAAATATATTTGACCTTTTTTTCCAGTACAGAATAACATTTAGATATCAAAGAATACAGTAAACATAGCACTGGTGGTAGCTTCACACCCCCATATATACAGTACAGATCAGCATTTTAAACCTTAAAGGCGTCAAACAAACACGGCTGGCAGATGCAGGCATGTACAGAACAATCATTCTACAAGAGCACAACATCCACCGTCCACTCCGCACCGGTCACCAGCCCCGCTCCCCGAAATCTTCTCTCCTTTGATATTCCCTTGAATCCTCACAAAGCATAAATCGTTCAACTGCGAGAGTTCTCAATGAGTTGATCATTAAGAGTCGCATTATCCTGGCATCAGAGTGGGAGAAAACCAACGGGATGGTTGATCTCCAAGATCAGGGTTGGGGACGACTGACATCGAAGTATATCTGGTCCACTTTTTTTATTTTTAATGAAAATAAATTCCACATTACCTCACTTTCCCCCAAAACATCAACACCAATGATAAATGTTTATCTTGCATCACACAACGGAAAGGTTTGCACACCGTTATTCAGAGACCGAGGCCATTCAAGTGAAAATAAAATGAAAAAAAGTAAAATGATTAAAAATACTGTAAATCCAAACCCCTCGAAATTCAACTGATGTGGGCGACACGAAACGGCTTTACACAACATTTTGCGATCACATGCTCACAAATGCTATCCCACCGTCTCTCAATGCAAGCTTTGTAACGGTGGTTAAAATATGCAAACCGCCGAACACCCAAAACGAAGGGGGCCTGATTCGACCAACGGGACGGTCGGTCATCGCATTTGCTCAGGATGTCATTCATATCTTAATGAATTAATAAACATCCACTTCGGCCTGAATGCATATTAAAGCCTGCCTTGATTTGCGTGCGTGCAAGCGTAACACAGCTTAATCTCATGGCTGCAATAAGAGAGAACATATTGTTATCCAGGTGGACTTTTTTAAATAATACCGCACTGTGGACTAAAATTCCAGCTGCGGCAACACTTCCACCCAGATTAAACTCTTGAATAGGGAGAGAAGCGTCAGGAACACCGATGAAGAGGTTCCAAACTGCACCGGTGTCAGTAGGGAGCCCTGTCTCATTCCATAAGGAAGACCAAATTGACAGAACCATGAACGTGAACCCGTGAACGTTCGCTTTCATTCGTCATATCAGTGCACTTGAGGACGCCCGCCATAATAAAATAAAAATAAAAATAAAATTAAGTTTAAGAAAAAAAAAAAAAAAAAATCTGGCAGTAAATTCGCAGGAGCGTTAAAGTCCCGTAAAAGGTGGAAGCTTGTTTTCACTCCTGTTCAACTGTAGCAACTACGGCTGTGAGGAACACATCATGCATTACCTTCACCCTTCTCTCAGAGACTGGACAGCGAAATACCAGAGATGCACACATTTAGACGTACAGAGCTATACTTAATTGTATTCCATCAGTTTCCACAATTAGGGGATCAAGGGGTAGAGCCAAAATGGCATCAACAGGGCCTCCCAGGACTCACTTTACCTGCTGTAGTGCATATTTCTGACTTAGAACAAGAAACAGCAGCATACAGTGAAATGACCTGACACAGAAAAGAGGGATAACTTCTTGATTACTGGGCTTCACATTATATCACAAGGCAAATGCTTTTAAACTATTACACATCATTTTGTGTGACGGAGCCAAATTCCTCAAAAAAAAAAAAAATAGAATAAAAGGTTAAGGTACATTCAACACATCGCCCAGGAAAATAAAAATCCAGGATTTAAATACATACTTTTGAAAGGAAAAGAGGAACATTCAAAAATCTTTTCCTGTTTAAACCAAAACAACAGAAGTGAGATCGATGGAGTTTATGTACTTTTCAGTACAAACACAACATTCTTGAAATCACTCCTTTTTTCTGATTTAGAATAAATATTTAAAAATGCATTTCAACAATTAGCTACTCTAACAAAATACTTAAAACAATTTTGTTGGCTTCAAGAAAAAAAGAACCCTATGCATTTTTAAGTTCTAAAGCAGTTTCCTTCAACATTTTAAACCTTTGTTTCACCAAGGTTTAAAGTACTATAAACTTTTTTCTCCCCCCCACAAATAGGTTTTTATTTAACCAACTGTTGGCGAATCCTCCACAATAACGCAATTCCGTGGTGACTACTGGGGATTCCAATACAAAAGCAGAAATGCTCTTATAGAAACAAGAAGATAAGGAACCATAAATACAGAATGATAAACCCACAAAAAAAAAACCTCATAATCCCAGTCCTCACAGGTCCTTCCTTTATAACCAAGATCAAAAAAATCTCAAAACATCCATTAAAGATGCCTTACTTTTTTAAACAATTTAAGAAAATAAGTTAGTAAACACTAGGTGGCGCCAAAGCCTGTGTTCAGTGCAAAAAACATCAGAGGCCACAGGAGGAACTCTCCGCGGAAATGATGGGATTTCCCCCAGTCGAGAAAACAGGCGCAGCGTCCTCATTCGGCTCTGCCAGGCCCTTGAAGCACGTTCTAAAATGTAAAAGAAATTAAAAAAAAAAAACAGCCCCCGAAAGAAGCGGGCCTCTGGAATCTATTTTAGTCGAGAGAGAAAAAAGCTCTATGGTGGTCCCTCGCAGCCTCATTCCATCTTGTCGAGTCCTTCAGAAGCGTGAGGGGCGACGTACTTCAGCCGAAAACCGCCTGTAAAATATAGAGGTGGGAATTGAAGTGGGTCAGCGTTTCCCAAACCTCTCCTGGCGTACCCCTCGCCCTGCATGTTTTAGACCTCTCCTCCTGCCCAGAGATTCGAATAATTCGCTTATTATCAAGCAGCTTCTGGGGTTAATTATGACCTGATCATTTGAATCACCAGTGCTGTAGAGATCTAAAGCATGCGGGACAAGGGGTACGCCAGGAGAGGTTTGGGAAACACTGAAGCAGGTGTACCTGCGGAACCTCTAGCGGCCAAAACTCAATAGTTTAGACACATCCCGCTAATTTTCTTACTTAAGTTTATTATTTTTCCACTAGGACAAAAAGAAAATCCTTGCCACTCCCCAGGTGCAGGGAACTGCCTCTCGCTCTGTGGTGTTACCTTGGTGCGTGGCGTCGATGGACGGCTGCTTGCAGTCCTGGGCGATGTGGCCGCTGACCCCGCAGTTGTAGCAGGACACGCTTCCATTCTTCTTGGCTCCGCCCGCGCTCGCTCCGGAGACCACGCCCACCCCGGGCACCATGCCGACAGAGGAGGAGGAAGTGGAGGAGGAAGAGGAGGGGGGGAAGAGGGGTGGGTAGAAGCGGCCGAAGGCGGCCATTTGCTGCAGGCCGAAGCCCACGTGGGCGTCGCCAGGGGTGGGGCCAGGGGCTGGGTGGAGCAGGGGCGCGGCTGCAGTAGCGTAGGGAAAGAACGACAGCTGAGCAGGGGAACCGTTATTCTGTAGTGCCTGACTGAGGTAAGTGTTACCGCCACCTCCGCTGCTGCACAGAGAGCTCAGAGGGAAGAGGGGCTGGACCCCGAACACCTGCCGCGCCAGCTGGGGCGGGAAGTAGTACCCGGGCATGTGGCCACTCCCACAGCTGCCTCGGCAACCACAGGCTCCGCAGCCCATTGGCTGGTGTGGCGTCTGCTGCTGCTGCTGCTGTTGAGGTTGCTGTGGGGGCGGGGTACTGATGTAGGCGGAGTTATCGGCGCTGGTGGTGACGTGCGCAGTGCTGTGAGTGAAGGCGGGGCTAGGGGTTGGGGCGGGGCCAGGGGTATGGGTGGGGACGGCGAGGGGAGGAGCCTGCGCTAGTCCGGGGGCAGGCGCTGTGCTAGCACCTCCCAGGGGGAGGATGACAGGTGCAGGAGGGGCGGGGACAGAGAATGAGGGAGGAGGTAAGGGGCCGGGCTCTGTCGTGGGAGTGACTGAGGCTCCTGGCGGCTCGGAGGTGGGGTATCCCAGCTGAAGGGAGGGCAGGTAGGCAGGGCCGGGGGCTATGACACTAATGGCACCCATGGGAGGCGGGAGAGGGGTGGGGTTTCCTCCCTTAGCCCCAGCCTGTGGTGAGGGCCCGGTTTTAAATCTCTGTACGATGGGCTGAGGGGCGGGGCCGGGGCCCGGGAGAGAGGGGGTCAGGGCAGATGAGAGGGGGGCGGCCTCCGACGGTTTCTCCAGCTCGCCTGGTCCTGTGTGGGGCTCGCGGGGTAGGCCTGGGGCCGAGGCTGGCGGGAGGGCCCCAGGTAGTCTGCCCTCGGCTGGGGCCGGAGGGAGCACCCCGTTCTGAGACGCAAACGGCACCGGCTGCAGGACCGGCAGTGGCGGGAACTTCGGGGCGCCAGCTGGCATACAGTCCTGAGGGGCTCCGCCCAGCGCCTTACAGGACAGGAAGTCATCTGAGTTGCTGTCGGTGTCTGTAAAAGACCCACAATTTAGTGGACTGATTTTCAAGTGAGTAATGAGTTCCCATAAGCACTTTCACACTCCTTACACATCAAGGTATCGACCTCATCTTCTGGCCCAATTACTTCCGGAACCCCAAACCACTTGAAGTTGAAGGTAATTTGAGGGATCGCAATTAAATGTCAAAACCTTACCAAGGGCAGCACTAAGATATTTGTGCTTCAGCCATAGACTGTATACAGCCAATGTTTTCAGAAGCAAAACTGCTTTTCCTTCTCGATGTTCATTCTCCAGGCGAGTTTCCACTTTGAAACTGTTGAAGTATTTCTTTCTGGGGTCATACCTGTATACGATTACGTGAAACAAAACCTGTAGCTATACATCATACACTGACTTGGCCTTGCGTTGCAAGCAAAGACTGTCGGTTGTTGTATTTACTAGATGTGCACACTCCGACAAGTACTGACCTCCCCTAACCTCCAGCGCATCAGCCAACCACACGCAAGGATTTTGTGACAAAAGCAGTGGCGCCACCAGTGGCAAAGTTTGGAAATATAATTGCAATTCCTAAAATTATTATTTTTTTTTTTAAATAAATTTGGCATCTCCAATCCCACTCGAATCTGGAATGCCCAATTGGTGAACTATGTACAAAGCTTGCTCGTATGCAACCCCTTGCTGCCAACTCTGGATAGTGAAGACAGTTCATGGCTCTCCTCCGAAGCACGTGCCCATCAGCCACCGCTTCTTATACACTCATTGGTTGAATCTTCGCAAGTTCAGAAAGAGGGCGGAGGATACCAGGACATGAACAGGCTTAGAATCTTCCTGACGAGTGCCCGCCTGGCCAACAGGAGGCGCTTGAGCAATGAACAAAGCAATTTATTTTATTTCCCATTTCCGACAGTCCCTTCCCAATTTGAAACCCTGTAGCGCTATAGCCAATTGTGCGCTACGCTGAAAAAGCCGCTGACCACTGCCGGTTGGTACGACCGGGGCTCGAACCCGCAACGTTTATAGTCACTTCTGCACCACAACGCAGTGCCTTAACAGAGTGAGCTATCCGACAGCTTTTCTCAAATTTTACCCAAGCTTTCACATACTAACAAACACCTGAAAAAAAATGTGGAAAATACAAATGAATGAATAAATAAATAACAAATCAAAAGGGCCATGAATTGTTGGAAAATCCAGGGTCAGGAACAAAGTCCACCCCAGTGTTTCGATAATATATTTAATACCCCCTTAATGACACAGTAAAGTAACACAGTTCTGCCACCAGGAGGCAGAAATGCTTTGTTAACACCGAGCCAAGGTCATGACTGGAGGAAATGCAGGTCAGGACTCTGACTTCCTGTCCCCAGTGCTAAGCGAATCAGGACAGCAGAGCTGATGCTGACTGAACCCCAGCGGCTCCTCCTCTCACACGCTCACCCCGATCCCTGTCGTCCTCGTCCTCACTCTCCAGACTCTCCCGTCCCTCGTGCAGAGGGCTGGACGGTGAGCTGTAGCTCTCTGACGAGGTCTCTCCAAACGTGTCTGGTCCCGATCCCGCGTTCACAGGGCCGTCTGCGAGGGGCGCAGGGGTTAAAGGTCACGCTTACCTCACACACGTCACGCTCAAATCACACCCGTCAGCCACTGACACACGCAGAAACTAGTGCATAAACATGCTGCCGGAAATGTCATCATCACCATTGTTAAAATACGCGAACTACTTAAGGGGATTTGAATGCCGAAGGCGAAAAACCAAGCGTTTGAAAATCATAGAGTCAATAACATTTCAATTCACGTTTCTCGACGTGACAGTTTCAGACAACACCCTTGTTTGTCCCCAAGCAGTCTTATTTCTGCAAAATAAGCGACCGCGGGATCATCTTTTAGGAATAATGAGCACTTACTCTGCTGGCAGTAGCTGAAGTCTTTGTTTTGAGTAGAACTCTTGGCATTTGGAGTGTGAAAACAAACATCTGGCAACCCAAGATGCAGCTAAAACCTCCCGAAGAACATCAGAGCGAACACACATTTTGAAATTACGCAGGTACAGGCAACAGGAAGGTTGCGGGAGTAACTGAGCAGCGTGTTTCTGCCGAGGTACAGATGGCAGGACAGACACTCACCTTTCCCTGTCGGGGGTCTCAATTTCTGTGCCGAAAAGGGCGGCCTGAGCAGACCGTTGCAGACGGCACCCCCCCATCCATCGCCTCTCCTGCCCTTCTCCCTACAGAGAGAGAGAGAACCAAACCACAGCCGCCGGTCACAGACACGTCGCTTCTATGTCAATCACATCAGGTCATCCATAGTAGCTCAGTCAGTGTCACACTGATGTACGGCTGAGTGATGCGTGTGCCAATTTCTGCTGCCAAATTATGCTACAGAAAAAAAAAAAAAACTATTAAAAAAAAAGTTAAATGACCCAACAGGCATGATGTGTTGAGGAGGTAAAATTCACAACCATGAGCCTTTTACTTATTCCTGAGCATCAAAGGAGGCTCTCCCCTTTCAAACAGGTTCTTCAAAAGCAGTATTCTAACTGCGTTTACAGAGCTAACTGCATATCCACGACCTGAAATTGCTTCAGTTAAAATGAGCCCTCAGGCATTCCGGCTCACACAATAAAACACAGGGAGAGCGTAGTTATTGAGAGAGGATACTCACACTCGCATACTCGTAGACCCTTGCGCTCGCACACGCACACTCATGCACTCAAATACTCGGTGTCATACAATCCAGTCCACTCATACACCACCACTTGCTCTCACACACACAGACACACACACACACACACACACACACACACACACGTGCAGTCTCACACACTCAAACTCCTCCACTTGTACATTTGTGCACAAACTAACTCCCTCACAAGCTAGCGCACTCATGCCTTCACATACTCAAACTAGCAAACACGCATACATGGTAGCACACTCATTCACACACAAACATTAGCACACTGGCACATTCAAACTAGCGCACTCTCACGTTCATAAGCTAGTACACTAGCACACTAGCACTGGCATACTTATACACATGCACACTCATACACATCATCACTCTGGCACAAGCGAACAGTCAAATGCGAGCACACTCGCACACTAGCACAATCTTACACGCGCACATTAGCACACTCGCACACTTGTACACTCGAACTCGTACACTCGCGTGCGAGCACACAAGCACACTCATAAACTGGCACATTACAACACTAGCACACTCATATACTCGTGCACTTGAATGCTAGCACACTCGCACATCAACATATTGATACACTCGCGCACATATGCACGCTCGCATACTTGCACACTCATATACTAGCACACTCATACACTTGCACATTAGCACCATAGCAAACTCATATGCTCGTACTCTTGAATGCTTGCGCACACACACACTAGCACACTCTTAAACTTGCACATTTGCAAACACACTCATATGCGAGTAAACTCATACACTCCCACATTAGTTCACACGTACACCAACACACTTGCAACTCATACATTAGCACACTCGTACAAACCCATATTCGCAGACTTACACACTTGCATGCTAGTGCTCTTGTATACGAGCGTACACACATACGAGCGCACTGGCGCTCCTGCAATGACACACTCGCGCGCTTGCCAACTGGCTCATTCATACACTTGCAAGTTAGCCCACTATCACACTTGCACTCAGATAACCGCACTTGCACACTCGCGCATTCACAAACTCTTACACTTGCATGCTAGCGCACTCACACACAGAATCTTACACTCGCATGAAGCAAACTCTCACACTAGCACTCTCGGACACTAGTAAACTCAGACACATGCGCACACACACACACAAACACAAACACAAACACACACACAGTGTGGCTGTGCTATATCTGTCGACTGCTTCCAGACAGATCTACAGGAAGGATCTTCAGAGCTTCATCTCCAGCAGCACGTGTGCCATTTGATTTGATTTGATTTGTGTATTTGGTAAATAAATGTAAAACAAACATACATAAAACATGTAAATATTATTGATATTAAAAACCAGGATAACACATGAAAGCCGGAGCTCATTCCCACTGTCGTCCCACTGAAAAGGTCAGACCGCATTTCAGCTCATATTAGAGTAAACCTTGCAGTATACCGCTGTGCACGTGTGTGTGCGTGTGTATGTGCGTGTGCGAGTCAGTGCATCATACCTGTCTGTGGTCAGTGCTCTCCCCTTGCTCTTGCTTCCGTTCGGGCTGTTTCTCTTGTCATCTGCAGGATACTGTCACAGAAACGGCACTTTCAGCAAAACCACAGATCCCCTGACTACCCACCCCTCAGTCCCACACACCACCCTACACCCAGCAACACACCAAACTCACACCAGCTACCCAAGTCACAACAATGCTCTCATCAACCACCATTTTTAGGCAGGAGGGTCGCCAATTATGTAACTATAATGCCACTTAAAAATCTGTTCCTTCATGACATCACAGGAGGAATTTACAAGAGGATGGTCAACTGCAGCCAACAAGTTAATCAGTCCCTTCATAACTCCAGGTGCCTTACGTCAAGAAGGACTCATTTTGAAATGGCTTTTAATATCCAATTAGCTGTGAACCGGGTGACATGATAGACTTTACAAACTTGTCATATTTCCTTAAAACATGGAACAGAAGTACTCAAATATTTTACATGAGTGGTGTATATCTGCACTAGATAACAACAATGACCATTTAGGCAGCAATAATTTAATATTGCTAATGCAACAGCAAAAACCCTGCAGTAGGCCTAGTTAGGCCCAGTCGGTTAACGGATGCGGTACCAGCGTTTAGATCGACCGGTAAATCATGAAGAGCTCTTTCCACGCTCCATCATATCAACCTCCTTTTGTGTACAATCTCCCAGTCGAACAGAGTATGACTGTACAATAGGTGCGAGTTAATGAGTAAAAACAGCATGGCTGCCGTCCAGGAACGATGACATCATAAATCTACAGCCCAACCCCCTCTCGCCTCCCACATCCTCAGAACCCACGCAGCTCGTGCCGGCGGTTGACTCGCGGCCGATGCTCGGCGGAGCCCACAAACGCTCATGAGGAGCGCGTGGTCAGTGAATTGGGTTGCCATGAACACTGCCCCGCTTGCCCCCCCCCGCCCCCGCCTCCCCCCGCCCAGGACCAAGCGCTGGCGGTAACATCTACAGAGCTGGATGCTTTCAGAGACCGTGGGCAAAACTGGCTTTTTGTGGTTGGTGCTTGCCTACCTAGTGTTGTACAGATATTGCTACTGAGGGTCTAAGTACATGTGGTTAAGCCACTGCTTCTACATTAAGACGGCGGCAACTACAGTGTAAAAATGAAAAAATAAAAGCTATAGTGCCAATTAATTAAGCTTCAGCGCCATTTAGACAAATGGCCAGAACAGAAGCAGGCTCTCTCTCGCACTCTGAGCAGATGAATTGCAGTCAGTGCCACTACCGCACACGCTCTGGGTCAGAGGTGTGGTGGAGGGTATATGCAGGTATATAGTGTAAATAAAAGGCTTTGCCAGGCACGGGTCTACAAGTCTTCTGAGGGGCATTTGAAATTTGGTCTGGTTTTGAGCAGTGCGAGTTCTTGAGTTTCATGTCCAATTAGATTGTCACCTGTCTAAACCAGTCTACATTTTAACCCTGTTTAACAAGAGCCATCTGGCACTGGCACATCCCCCCGGCCCCTAAAGGCACAGCTCGACATCATGCTCAACATATCTGTGAAGTTTTGTGATGATTGAATGTATAGTTTCCCAGATATGGCCTGGACAAGGTTTGGTTACAGACGGACACCTGGCCGCCCGGACAGACGGACGGACAGGTGGACACGCTGATGACAATACACCCCCTGCATTAATGCTGCCGGGGGGATAAAAAGAAGATTTTCAGAAATCTGAAAATATCAGAAGGCGCCACTTCAGTATGTGGGTAATACCAACCACAGACCAAATCAAACTCGTTTCCATGGAAATGAAAAAAAAAGAAAAAGAAAAAAAAAATTCAGAAATCTGAAAGTATGAAAAGGCACCACTTCAGCATGTGGGTAACACACATGCAAAGTTTCAGAAAGATAAAATGAACGATTTTTGAGTTTGTTTCCAGGGCACAACCTATCTCTGCACAGAGTCCAAATGCAAGTGCTTTCCATTAAAATGGAGAAAAAAAAAAAAGATGATTTTCAGAAATCTGAGAATATCAAAAGGCACGACTTCAGTATGTGGGTAATACACATGCAAAGTTTCTGTACGATATACTGAACAGTTTTTGCGTTCTGCTCCGGAAAGGAACTAGGCCTGATGTGCACTAAGACCAAATTCGTTTCCATGGAAATGGCAAAAATGGTAATCCTGAAGTTTCCAAAGTAGCAAAAGGACAGATGGACAGACGGACGAGGCAATGCTATATCCCCCGCATTTTATGCCGGGGGGATAAAAATATATAAATTAAATTATCTTGTGCTGTTGAAAAACAAGTTACAACATCATAGGTTAAGTCACCACATGACAGGTTTTCAACAGCTTTGATTCTGATAACTTCCATCATTAAGCAACAATAGCTGCATTGAGCGCTCTAAGGGTTAAAATGCTCCATGAAAAGATGGATAGATCCACCTCTTATTCCATTAATTCACATCAATCAACCATCAGCCAAAGAGCCATTTAAGTACATGGAAGATTATACCCACTTTCTCCTTAGTGACCAACCCCTCTAGCCAGCAACAGTGTATACCAACTTCTACAAGCACCACTAGACCACAGCTCTGGGCCCAACAAGTACGAGAAGGCCTGGTCATGACGACATGGTTCACAAGTCTACAGCCCACAGTACTGCAGGTCGCGGCCAACACCATTTCCCGGGGATGAGACAATGCGCTACTGTAAGTACTGCTAACGAATTCCCTCTTTTCATCCCGACAGCGGTTACGAGTCTCGGGAGTGCAGCCGTTAGCCGGCGTCTGAGCTGGGCCCAGCCGACGCGGGGCAATATTCCGCTCATTAACGCGGCGGAGAAACGACGCCCGGGAGAAGGGTGCGGAGAGCCCGTAGATCGAGCCGCTGCTGGCAGAATCTTTATGAGAACAGACCGCTCGCTGCCTGTGAGATTTGAGAGAGCCTGGCTATATATGGGAACGATGTTTTAAAAAACTCAGTCTGGACCAAGGAAAGGGCTTCCCTTAACCTTGTCGTAACGCCCTGACCCAATGCCAGACCCCAAACAGGATATTGCATCGCTGCTACTTAGCTGAGGTTTGGTTTAAAAAGAGATCTTGTCAACGAGCCATCACAGGGGCCGGTCAAGGGCCCCTACAGCCATACGAATTTTAATCTCACAGGCCTAAGAGTTGGACCATCAACCTAGTGAGTTCCATTTTAAAGAAGTCGTGAAGGACACCAGTGGGCCGGCAGCCATTTTGTCCTTTCGGGCAGTGCGTGATTCGTATTCATGGTCCACATAAGATTTTTGGCGTAATACCCCAAGAACCACTACATATTCTGTACGGGCCGGCAACAAAACCCTAGATCTGGTAGCGTTTCCACAGCAAACCACACTCTCAAATTTGGGCAAGGCTGTTACAGCATGGAAATAGCTGAGTCATCCACGGAAGGGGCAGGTTTGTGTTTAGTCCTTGTTCAGCAAGAGTGACGATTTTGTCCAGACCAATCAATGCACTGCAGGCGTTTTTTGCTCAACCTTTTAGTACCAAATCTGTGAGCTCGGTTCCCCAGCTGAGGGGTAATGAAAAAATGTGATGGATTGGAACAGTTCTTTTGGTGTTATCCACAACTTTTGACAATGGAAACGGGGGGGAAAAAAAAAAAATTCTCTTCTGCGACAAATTGAACTGAGCTGAACTGCTCAGTGGAAGAGAGGCATTAGTGGGCCAGGGGTGGGGTGGGTCACATGCTTACCTGAGGTCCTGCGCTGTGGGGGTCCAGCAATCCCTTCCTCCAGTCTCCCGCCCCGTTGTGCTCTGGGCGCGGGGGCTTGCGGCTCTCTCCCTGGGAGCTCTTGGAGCAGGGCGTGCTGCACGGACAGGAGGAGGCGTGGTGTCGTTAAAGTACACATGCCCTGGCACCACACGTAATATACATGATTGCGGTTTCTGCCTATGGGGAAAATACACAGCCTCTAACACGACTATAATTCGCTTTCGCTTAGGAGGAAATACTCATTCGTGGTGGGGCTATAGGACATTAATTGAGAATGTCCTACTGTGATTTTGTAAGACATTGAGCATTTGAAGGGTAGGGTTTTTGGGGTTGTCCGTTTCATAAATGTTTAAGAGTTTGAGAGCTTGAAAGCTTTCCATTAGCAATAGCATTTTAGGTGGTTCAATTGAGGACAATCTCATCACACATTTGCGATGTCACACCTACGTAAGGTGACAAATGTAACACTTCGGCAGTTACACAGGAACACTTACTTGAGGCTCGGACTCTTGCTGCCGTGTCTCTTTCGTATGCTTGGAATGTACGTCTCCAGATCTGGAAGGACAGAGAGACGGTGAAGTGGGAGTTATGCAGAGAAAAAGCCCAAGGAGCTCTCTGCTGCCCTCCGCTGGGGTGGGGGAATGATGCACACAACCCTCCTCAAGCTCCTAGATCAGTAGCTCCCAAACTCAGTCCTAGAGCAGCCCTGTGTGACCTAGCTTTTGGTCCAATCAGATGCAATCCTTGGATTTTAACAAGCTATTAATTTGTATTGTATTAATTAGGGGAATTTATGTTCAAGAGCGGTTTTTTATCCTCTTCAACCATATTTTAACAGGCGTACTAGTGTATACCATGAGGAAGAGAAATTCCACATCCAGTTATATATTAAAAACAACTACATAAAAAAAAGAGAGAACCAAAAAAAAAAATTAGTGTTGTCGAATTTATATTGGGCTTGTTTTGGGTTTGTTTTTGAAGCTGCGGTCGTTGATTTGTTTTATCAGAGTTGGCAACCCTAATTAGCTCAGCGACAGTCGGCTGCTTTACGTCTTGGTAAAACATCAGGGTTTGTGTTTTTCAAAGTTGTTGCAAAAAAATGACCAGTTGGACTTCAGCTTCTTTAGGCTACCTACACGCAATTTGGAAATGCTAAAGCTCTGGCTAGTAGAAAATAGACCCGAACACTCAAGTGGAAGCATTGCGGCGTGCGGATCTTCGGGTTTGCAGTGCTCACTTCGCCACGGAAGACGTCCAGTTCAGAGGTTAGTAAGTCAAGCTACCGACGGCGAATGACGATAACAGGTAACCCCGGACTCAAAGGGGAACAACACGAGCGAATCATAACAAAACATTGGCGAAATGAATGAGTTTCGCGACAGATAATGCGGCATTAGAGCCTGCGCTTGCCGTGCCCCGTTCATTCCCATTATACGGATATACGCAGCTCTCTTTGGATCTAAATATCTTCTGAAGGACTGCTAGTGACATGAAAGTGAGTAAATGATAGTATTTCATGCCATAAATAATGTCAAATCTAAAATGCAAGCTTTAAGCAAGCTAATTTGAAGCTTTCAGATTTTGTCAGGGTCAAATTAATTCTGTTAAAAAATTTTGTTGCCTGTAATTGCTAGCAAAATATAAATGTAGAAAAATGAACATAATGGGCTCCAATTTCTGGGTGCAGCGCAGTGTGGTGCAGCCCACTCAGTGGTAATTTCCTCCGATGCAGCCCACGCAGTGGTAATTTAGTGCAGTGCAACACCGTGCGCAGCCACTTTGGACTTGCGCCGAGATGGGTGTGGCAGCGTTGTAGGAGGAGGTGTCACATATTCATCATGATGCAGTGACAATTCTGGGGATAAAGGCTCCGCAGAAAGTGTGCAGAGAGCTCGCCAGCTCCAACCTGGTTTACTTTCTGTGCAGCGGTAATTAGGCTGACCGGCGCACAGTGCGCAAGGTTTCAGGCAGGTTTCCTGAATATCATGCACATTTCAGAGCAATAAATAATTACAGCAACCACTGTTAATGTAATTATCTGAATCAACACATTAATTATAGTATCTATATTGATTGTCCTGATGTCAGATATGAGAGAGAGAGAGAGAGAGGTGTGTGTGCATGTGGGCGCGAGTGTGTGTGTGGGCAATTGTGGGTAAGTGTCCTTCAGCTGCTTTCACACTGGACGTGAAAAAAATTTTTTGCACGACTGATTACATTCAAAGTCAATGCAAAGACGCAAATACATGCGTGTATTCGCGTCTTTGCATTGACTATGAATGTACGCGTCCAGAGTGCAAGGGGTGTAAAACTATTATTGTCACTTACGTTTTATCGTTTTTAGGGGGGGAAAGGAATACAGCCTGATTGCTATGATCTCGTACTAAGTTAAGATCGCATATTGATGTGATGTGTAACGTATTTTGCATTGTTGTCCATGCATGTTAATCCCAAAATCTAAAACAGCAACAGGGTGTGATAATAGGAACATGCTATCCATCTTCCCAAAGAAAGAAGAAATAAATGAGCAACCGTCGTATTTTATTCCAACTTCATAAGTTTGAATGATCTGACATAGTGATGAAAGCATCATGCAGATACAGGACAGAGGCTTCTACATTCCAACACATTAAAGGTAAGGAGAGGAGCTCATTTGATTGGTGAAGATTTGACTCGGCTGTGTTAAATACGCCTTCTCTCCTCCCTCTTTGCCACTTCCACCGGCAGGAGGGACCGAGGCAGGACAGAGGATTACTTGCACCGGGCAGCGCCAGGCACGAAATTGCAAAATATGCCTGAATACACCCTGTTGGTGCGGAGCTACCCCCATTTACCACGCCCGGTCAACGAATTTAGAGCACAATGTGTTCAGCTGGTCTTTCATTCTTCATTTTATTCTTTATTTATGCATATTGTGCAAATAGTGGCTTTGAGCATGAAATAAACCCAATTCAGAGAAATTAACAACTCATTGAAATCCTGAAAAAGCAATTGCAGTTGAAACCAAAACCAGCAAACACAGGGGGCACCAGGACAGAGTCTGGACACCACTGCCTGATCAGGCAGGACCAAGAACACTGTAAAAGCAAAAAAAAAGTCTCAATTTCTGACCATTTTGGAAAGTTTCATTTCCACCAAAAGTGATAAAAGTCACAGTTTCAAGAAAGAAGCACAAGTTGGCAGTCTTAAAATTGACCGAAACAGAAAATTGCTCCGACCCCCAAGCTAAAAAGGGTCACAGTGAGGGTGCTGGCTTTCTTTCCAACCAATCAGAAACAGCCTGACACTACTAATCAAGGTCTCATGCAAAGACTCATGGGCAGGGGCACCCAATCTTATTCATAATGGGCCAGTGAGGTCGCCGATTTTTCTGACAGCCCAACACCAATATGCCAGATTCTAATTATCCAAGTCCTGATTGGACCTCCTGATCGCTTAATGAGTTGAATCAGCAGCTTTAACCCTGGCTGTAATAAAGACCTGCACCCACACGGGCCCTTCATGGGTAAGATTGGACACCCCAGCCCCAGGGGTTGGTTTGCAGAATCAGGGGTGTTCCGGTACAGCCGGAGTGAAAGCCTGCACCCGCACCGGCCCACGCAGGATGAGGTTGGAAACCCCAGCGGTACATATTCTCTCTCATCCCCACTGCTATCATTTCCCCCGCAGAAGCTGGGAGCTGGTGTCCCTAAGCCTCCAATAAAAATGTATGAAAGTACAATGAAGGGCCGGCGGGATTAAGCGCCTCAGCAGTGAAAGGAAGTTTTATTACAGTCATTTCAGATGCTGCACTGGAGCCGAGGCCCTTCAGATTTTCTCCACATCTCTCATTTCAGCCCGTCTCTCTCTCCCTCTATGCCGCATGTGTCATCGCTCCATTTCCATCTTTATCTCTCCCCGCTCTCTCCCTCCCTCCCTCCCTCCCTCCGTCCGTCTGCTCAGGGCTAGAGAGACCATGGCCAGGGCTCTCTGATTGTTACTCGGTCTGGAACACGGAGATGAAAACAGCACCTGTGCACGGCGCATCACAGCCAGCGATTCTCGCCGTCTATCTGTCCCAAGAGACTGTCGCCGGGCGCGAATGTGTGTCGGACGGAGCTCGGCTGGGTTCCCGTACCAATGAAAGAATAAGGGCTTCTACGTGAGCATGCCTTTCTTCAATCCGGCAGCCTCAGGGTCGCCAGATTTTCCACCCAAACCCAACAGCCAGCTCAGCTGAAAGCTTTGTTAAAAACTAGTGAGTGGAAGGCATTTAAGGCCAGAGCCAACTGTAGGGCATACATTTTCAGCAAACAAAACGGTCATTTTTTTTTCAATCAGTTATCCAGACTTAACAGTATATTTCAAGTCAAGCCCACAAACCAAAAGTACGTACATGATTAGAAAAACGAACATTCTGTTTGAACACCGCACATCAGGCAACCCCGTTGCACGCGAGTCAGTTCGGCCATGCGTGTGCGCACACGATCGACCCTTACCATCCTCCTGACTGGACGTCTCCGAGCAGTCCTCTTTGAAGCGCTCGCCCGGACGTCCCGAGGGGGGTGCTGTACCTGCGGAGAGGTCGTCGCGTTAGCTTGCGGTTGAGGACTGTGACTTACACGGCACAGCAGTGCAGAACAGCACTCAGCCATCCAGCACAAACCACAAACCTGTCTGCCCGTGCGCATCTGTTACAGGTGGGCTAATGTAGGGCTGTGACCATCCAGCAGGTGCCAGACTACTGTACGTACCATAGATATACACTACAAGCCAAAAGTTTGGGGCCACCCTCAGATTTTTAATGGTGCACCAAGTGCAATATGACCCCTTGGTTTTGGGGAAGCCATTCATACAGCACGCCTTCTCGTTACATAAAAGTTGTTCACGTCCTAGTGACACAAAATCATGTAACACAAAGGCATTGGAACTCAATCATAAAACATTGTAGTCAGTGATGAATCAGTCAAGACAGCTTTAAAATGCGGTCTGAGGTCTTGAATTCACCCAAAACCCATTTACTTCCTATATTTTATGCACTCAAGTCATTTTATGCTCAAAAAATAAGGAAAGAATAGTTGATGTATGATTTTTTTTTTTTAAATTTGAGGGTGGCCACAAACTTTTGGCCCGTAGTGTGTGTGTGTATGTGTGTGTATATCAGTGGCGGAACTGGCAATAGGGGAGGTTCAAAACCCCAAATCCCTTAGAATTAATGATTGATCATGACCTGTTTTCAATCATTCATTTTAATTACTATTATAGAAACTCTGAAAACTCTCAACATTATCAGGTGCGGCAAATTTTCATTTATAACGCATACCAGTCAACTCTCACACAATCGGTGTGAGTTTAAGTGGCATATTTACGTTCCTCTGCTGCAGTCAGTAATTATTCAATCAACGCGTATGCAAGATTCTTGTGCAGAATTGAAGTCCTTGTGCACTGGAGGGGTTGGGAGTTGCATAAAGACGTTTGATCAAATGATCTTATTTTATTTAAACAATCATGAAACACATGCACTGCTTCCAATCCCTGAATAAAGAAAAGCATGAGAAGCCTGGAGTCCTAATCGGTATTCATTATAAATAATAAAAACTGGCCATATCTAATTATGTTGAGAGTTATCAGGGTTTTAGTAACGGTCATTTAAATGAATGATTGAGAACAGGTCGTGACCAATCATTTATTTTAAGGGATTGTTTTGAGCCTCCCCTATTGCCAGTTCACCAGCCGCCACTGAGGAAATATATTTAAATCTATGGTACGTACCCGTTAAGTAACAGTGCAATGTAAATTTGTGTGCAGTTTCATTAGCATCATTTCAGTTCCAACGGTCAAGTGCCAATGGAAAAAACCGGGGCTTTTGAAAATTGTCGAAAATAAGTCCAGGATTAAATTAATGCCTGGGACGAGTTACCGTTTTATGTATAGAAATAATTTGGTTGAATACCGCAAACATTTTAAAAAAGGAAAGGCTATGAGACCCTTAAAGGTGAATGTTGCAATCAACATGCTAGCTTATTCATGATAGCACATTGTTAGCAATGTTTGCATTTTACTGACACGTTTCATTTTCATGTTGTTGCAAGAAAAAGCAAATACTTGCACCATCTCGGGCGACATTTTTATTCAAGGACCTTGGTTTTGCTGAATTTGAAACACCCCATCAATTTTTCATACAGACGCTGGAGCGCCGGATTCAGAAGCTATAAATTGCTAACAAAGCCGCATACAAAATGAAGACAGGGCTGCGACTCTCTATACTGAATAAACGCCACTTCAGTAAATATCGAGCAGTAGAAAAGTACATAGCCGGGGATTAGCACTCGTGCTAAGTAACATCACTTCAGTCGTTGCGCAGCAGTGGGCACACAGACAGACTGAGTCCCAGGAGCAAAGAAATATTAACAGTGCTCAGGAGCGCATTTGCATCACCTAAAGGCATTTAGAAAACGTGCTTATCCAGAGCCACTTGTACAACCTCCATTATTCATACGCGACTCTGTCACAGAGCAGGATATTTACAGGCACATTCAGGATTGGAAGCTCATTTAAGGATACTCCAGGCCATTTCCTACCTGGAAACCAACCAATTTAAGAACATGCTCACAACAAACAAGTCGCAAGCTCAAATCCTGAAGGCCTGCTGGGTGTTCTAGTTTTTGATGTAGTGTTGGATTTGCATGCTTGATTAAGTCAGTCGATGCCTGAAGAGTTTGTAAACCTTGTTTCCAAGTTCTAAATTGGCGGCTGATAGAATGAAAATCCCCAAAACCACAAAGAGACTGCAGCCCTCCCAGATTAAAGTCCGTGACCTCTGCATTAAATTTTACCCCATGGCCTGGCTGTGATCCCGTGAAGGCTTCAGTCAAACCAGGAGGTCAGCACAGAGCGGTGTGTCCGGTATCCCCGCATACACTGTACTACTATCATTAGCGAGCTCCTGTCTCACCGCTTGGGGCTACACCTTTATCTCTACAGAGAAGAGCCAGTTTGCACATAATGTGCAGCCTCAAAGCCTCTCGCCTAATGAACAGTCACTGAATGACGTGACAAAAGCAGGAGCCATGGAGAGTGCAGTGGAGGAGGTGGGTTGAGAATGAAAAATGGGAGAGAGGGACAACAACTAGAGTAGAAAGAGAGAAACAATGCATGCAGGGCAGAATTAGGCCAATATCCATTAATAATAAAAATACAGAGATGGGCAATCAAATTTTGGAAAGGCCTCAAACGCAGTAACCCCCACACACATCGTTGTGAAGCTTTGCAATAACAAGAGTTGAGCTAAGAAACATGTCCCCTCACTCAGCAACTCATGACCCCGAGTTTACCACCCACGCACGCACGCACGCACGCACCACAAATACAAACACACACCATCCACCGAACTCCACAAGCCCCACGTACACCACCCACAACTCACAAGCTCAGGGCCCAAGCAAAGCCTCTCATGAAACTGGACCCAACCTAATTATAAAACAAATTGAGCAAACTACATTACGCATTGGAAAGCTCAAACAAAATTACGAAGCGAAATGAAATGCTATTTGGCCCCGAACAGAAAGGACATAGTTGCAACATATCGAACCACCACGACTGACAAGAAACCGAGAAAATACCTTGAAGAAATACAGACAAAACGAACACAGCCTGGCCATAGAAGTGGGTCGACACAGAGAGACCTGACGACCCACAGAGGACAGACTGTGTTCCCACTGTAACTAAGGACAGGGTTTCCTCCAGGATTTTTTAAAACCGTGGCAGAGGGCTTCAGCATCGGGTCGAAACTCCTCATTATCAGGTGTGGCCAGTTTTCATTAATCAGCATGTAGGCGATGTAATAATTGAAGTCTATGTGCACGGAGGTTTATCAGTTTCACATACGTCATGGTGGATTTCACGTATAATATGAAAACCGATTATGGCTCCGGACTCTGGAATTGGAATTAAATAATCATGAAGATACAATTAGGTAGAGCAGGATTTACTCACAGCAAACAAAGAAGTAAGCATCGTAGTTTATCAGTTGGTAAAGCAAACAAAATATTGTTTCTCTAATCATTGCACATATTGCATTTAGAAGAAAGCAGCGTGTTTTACTGCCGATGGCTAATTTTTATTCATTGGAAAACATGTTCATCAAGCAAAATGATTGACAACAGGTCAAGAATCATTAGTGCTCATTTTAACAAGGAGAACTGGGGACACCTGGTTGTTCATAGGATTTTTGGAGTTTATGTAAAGACATAAGGCGGCTTTTATTTTGCCGTGGCGGAGCGCCACGATCAATCACATGTAGCGGAAACCCGAAGGGGCAGTGGAGACAGAGCTGTGTCTCCTCACAAAGTGTGATAAATTTACAGTGTGGGGATGATAAATAAATAAACAGTGTAGGGATGAATACGTCAAAAAAAAAATAGAATGTGCCATCCTCGAATTTCTGAATAAACACAATGAGCAGAAACTGCCATACAGAATCTCCAAGGAGAGAGGGAGGCGTGCCTGCTCCTCACTGCTCAAATGGTCAGGAGGTGTTAACATGAGGGGCAGTGAGTGAGAGTTAATGCTGCACAAACACAAACACACACACGTATATACACACACACATTCACTCAACTTAAAACGCACATGCATACATACACACACACGCACTTACTCTTCAAAAATGCGCGCGCACACACACACACACACACAAACAAACAAGCAAGGACAAAAACAGACCCATGGGGAGAGAGAGGGATGGAGAAAGGGTTGGAGAGAGGGAGAAACTGTCAGCCCAACTGCTTTGAAATCTGCCAGTAATTCACCTGGCCTGGATCTGCCAGAATGTGATACTAAATGGAGCAGACAGCAGCCCTGTCCCAAATCACCAAACAAGAAGCCTGTTAAGTAATAACCACATCATACTGGATTATGATGAATACCCTACTCCTCCTGAGCTTCAAAACTAGACAGCTACACCTGAAATAACAACCAGAGTGATGGAGATAAAACAGCCCATCCGCTCAGCGACAGGAGGGAGTGAGTAATACTTTTTGTATGAAACTGATACTTGACTGCCAGTACCAAACAGTGATGAATAAAGGAACCCACACTACAGCACAGTCCAAGAGCGAGACGAGATTCCTTCACAAATGTCGAATAATCTGTTGGCTAAAATCCAGGATCTGTCACCCTTGGATGCCTCAATGCTTTCTGACCCCAGCGCTGGACCATGGGGAACGCCAGAACAAGACCAATCAATCTAAATATGGGTCACAACATCATTTCGACATTGCACAAATGGAAATACTTAGCCGTCACACTACAAACAATTAAGCAGTTCACATGAGAAATGTATTCAAGAGTAAATGAACAAACTACGTTGGTTATTTTTTATAGGCAATTAGGTGCAGCTGAAAAAGCAATGAGGTTGCATTCCCACAGCTATACTAGCTGGTACAATAGTTTCATTGTTTACACTGCAGTTCCTTAGAGCAATTATGTTTACAGGACTTTTCACTAGGGAGTCTAAAGTCCCTGAAGAAATTGAATGAGGTAGATGATTAATTTACACTACATTACTGACATCTGTTACAGCTACTCAAAAAAAAACCTGTGTGGTAGCGGTTGAGTTGTATTTGTGCAAATTATTTTCTCACAACAGAGCTGGGCTTTGGCAGCAATGCAAACACTGCAGTACTGAGAGAGAGGCTGGACGAGGGAAAGAAAAATACGCACAATGAGGTGTGAACACAGGGGCCATCAAAACTACCTTATACAACTGTCCATCCATCCATCCATCCATTCATAATCTCAGCCCCTTATTCAGGGTCAGCGTTGCCGGGGGTGTGGCCTATACCACCATCCGATGAGCAGGAGGCAGGAACAAACCCTGGACAGTTTGGAAATCCAAAACCATGCGATGGATAACTCTGATTTCACGCACTAACTTATACTTCTGGGCAATTTAGGCTTTTCAATTAGCAGATCGTGCATGCCTTTGGACTGCAGAGCAAAAACAGACGAACCTGAAGGATTCTATTCCACAGGACAGCCGTACCTCCTGACTCAGTCGGTATTACGGCAGTGGTCGCCAACCCCGTTCCTGGACAGCCACCACCCTGTAGGTTTTTACTCCAACCCAAAATAAGCACATCTAATTTGGCTAATTAGCAGCTCAGGAAGATTTCCAACAGGGAAAATGATGTGTGCTGTTGTTGTTGTTGTGAAACCCTACAGGATGATATCTGTGAAGAGTTAAAGACCACTGCACTACATAAACAGGCTTAAACCAAACTGAAGGGCTGGAACAGTTCACCCTAAGACCAGTGAGTGAGTTTGACAGGCACCAGCTCAACATGCCAGTAAAGTGACTAATGGTAAAGAATAAGTCAGATCAAAGATGAGACCAAGAAAGTTCAGTGAAGACCTCCAGCCAATAGGAGGTGCTAATGAGAAAAATCTCTACTCCAAGGGCTTTTCTCCAAATAGGGTGGTGACCAACCCTGGAAATCTAACATCCAATAGACTTAATTTCAAGCATGATCGGCCACATCAGACTCAACTAATTTGCATCTCAAGGAGATCTCAAGCTGTTGAATGAGGCGTTTTCTGAAGCACGCTCCTCGAATAAGAATTTGGGGGACCATGAGGAAACATGAGGGTGTCAAGGCTATTCGCTGCAGGTCTGACAGCGAGTGGCTGCGCGGCTCTGTGCGCTCGTCTGCTGGAAATGCAGAATACTCACAGTGACCGTAAGTGTCCTTCAAGGTCTCGGACAGGAAGAAAGAGCACACTCCTCCGGTCTGCCGAAAATCCTGAGGAGCCGACAGGAACTTCTCCCTGTAACCAAGGAGGGAGGGAGAGAAAGAGAGAGAGAGAAGTATGAGAGGGATGCAGAGAGAATGGGAGAGATTCATCGCCAACCTGTGCTCACTGACCGCAGGCTAATCAAGTCAAATGTCAACCATATCAGGTCAAACCACAACAGGTCTGCCAGTAAGTCACAGTGATGTATGGCTGAGAGATACCTGTGTCCTATTTCTACAGTGACAATGAGTAACTTACAGAAAAAAGAACAATTAAAACACCATAGGAATGATGATGTATTGAAGAGGCAATAATCACAACTATGATCCTTTCACTTATTCCTGAGCATCAAAGGAGGCCCTCCCCTTTCAAACGAGTTCTTCAAAAGCAGTATTCTAACTGCGTTTACACAGCAAACTGCATAACCACGAGCTGAAATTGCTGCAATCAGAATGAGCCCTCAGGCATTCCGGCTCACACAATAATACACAGGGAGCCATTAACGTTTCGCCAAATGAATATGAATTTGGCAATCACCCCGAGGCACAGCGAGACCTGCTGCTTCCGACATGAAAACAAAATATACATGCCCTCTCAGAACTACGTTAAACCAGTTAATTAAAGGTTACTTAAAAACATCGTAGCCAAAAGCAGCCTTGGAGCTATGCAGAGAACACCTCTGCATGTAAAAACTCACCGAGCACAGTATCTTCGTGATGTTTAAACAGCTGAAAGCCTACACTGCTCCTTCAGTCAACTACTGCAATAGCACTTCTGTATACACCGCGAGCTCAGTTCGCTAAAAGCATTCAGGGGCAATGCAGGCGAGCCGCAGTTGCACGTTCTGGCATTTACCCCGTTGCCAGCAGCCAAGCGAGCGGATGTGATCAAACCTGTCCCTCCAGGGCAGGGGCCTTAAACAGCTATGTAAAAGGGCGGAGTGGCCACAGGTTTTCATTACGGCCGAGCAGAAGAACACCTGAGACGACTAATCTACAGCGCAGGCTGAGATCTGCTGATGAAATCACTAGTGTCAGGTGCGCTTCTGCTTGGCTGGAATGAAAACCTGCAGCCCCTCGGCCCTTTTACGGACCAGTTCGACACCTCTGCTCTAAGGACAGGGAAGGGGGGGGGTTTAGGCTGAAGTGACCGAGGTCACTGACCGCACCAGCTCCACGCAGCAAGCAGCATGCCTGACCCTCATTGGCTAAGGGCTGCTACTAGGGACAGAGCTGTGCCCATAGGCTAGGATATACTCCAGAGTCAGTATTATTCTCAGGGCTCTTTAATGCAGTGCTCAGCTCTGAGATTTTGTGATTTTCTTCACTCTAAAGACATAATAATTAGTATTTTTTTTTTTTAATATATAAACTACTGGCATACTACTACTCGTGAGCTCATTGAAATCTTTTGATCAGAAGGCGAAACTGCACGCGAGCATTTCCCGGGCTGAGTAACAATTTGTAAAATCTTCGCGGTGGTTGCAGCGATGGGCTAATTGAGATTTCTCGGCACTGTTCGCTGTGCGTTGCGGGTTCGGCAGCTGTTCTATAAATAGAACATGGATTTAAAAATCAAACATGGGATGTAGAATGTGGTTTCTCAAGATCATTATGAATTGGCAAAGGGAGGTTTTAGATGCAGGGCAACTGTTGAAGTGTGTACATTGTGTGGTTTAGATTTTCAAGGAAGTCTGTTCCTTTTGTAGTATAGATTATTAATGTCCACTCTCTGGATGTGTATTGGAGTGAGTACTGCACCGCACAGTAATAAAAGGGGACAACAGTCAGCATGGTGAGGGGTACCAGGGGTTGGCTAAAGGTGAGACTAACCCCACTGGCTGGGAAACGTAGTTTGTCGTAATGAGGGAGGGAGGTCAGGAAAACCGGTTTGGCGGACTCATAATATCATGCATTTTTTAAACAGCAGCAGGGAGGACAAAGGAAACACACGACACCACTTCGCACAGACCCAGACTGTAACGGTGCAGCAGACGCCCGGTGTCGTGTTACCCCCCCGGGGAGAGGGGGGAAACGCTTACCGCAGCGTCCTCTCCAGCTCCCGGCCCTCCTGCTGGTCCCCGTGGCGCAGCAGGTTTCGGATGCTCCTCTCGAACGATTCTGACGCCCGCTCCTTCGGAACCTGCGTAGTACGGGACGCAGGGCAAACACTCGGTGAGCAGTGGCGATCTTAATAGTGGCAGAACTATATTTATGACTTAAATCATTTATCGTTTAACAACATTTTCCGCTCTTTATCTGACTGCTGTATCATGTAATGCAACGTGCTTTCTAAACACGTGTAGGAACTGAATCACACACTCTTCACTAAGATGCCTGTACCTGCGGGCAATTTACAGAGTCTACGATCGGCCAAAGGGGTACACCATGGGACTGCGGGAGGAAAGAGGAGTATCCACAGAAAAACCATGCAAACATAAGGAGAACATGCAAATTCCACACAGAAATGCCTCAAACTGGGTTTAAACCATGAAGTAGCATCAGCTCTAGTAGCAGCTCAACTAGTCTTAGAGTGGTACTCATCTTAATCAGTGCTGACCAAAGTCCTAGAAGCACTAGTTTTAGTCATAGTGCTACTGGCCTTAGTCATGGCATTGCTAGTCTTAGCCCTAGTAGCGCTAGCTTTAGTAGCTGTATTTGTAATAGCCTTAGTTGCAGTAGTGAAAGTCTTTCTCATAATAGTAATGGCCGAGGTCATAGTACTGGCTTTAGTTGTAATATTCCAAGTCTTTGTCGTAGTAGTCCTAGCCTTAGTCATAAGAGTTGTAATCTTTATTGTAGCAGTAATGGCCTTAATTATAGTAGTTAAATTAGGAGATAGCATCTCGGTAAAGTATATTTCATGAATGTAAAACGTGTCTAAAAATTTTAATTTGGTAATGATCCAGTGCGACGCATTTTTAACCAGCGAGTCTTCAAATTGGCTTCAATACCAGGGGGCAAACATATTTACTTGGGGAATCTTCTGATTTTGAATTTTATCTTCGGAAACCTCACCTTTAAAAATGCTTAATAACCTTTACCTCTCGCAGTTTTCATCCCGATTAGCCACAGTTGCTCAGACTAATTGGTGAAATCTGACAGTCCAATTTACTTTTGATGGCATTGTTATGCATTGCGCCGCAAAATTATGAGGCGTCTTTTCCGCATAAATCACGGCGCAAAATACCAAAATGTTTTCATAATTTCAGCGCTCATTAAGCAGCACAGATTTGCGGAAATTAGTTTGCGAGGCTGCGGGAATCCATTCTTTATTTTGAATGTTGTCACTAATAAATGACGCTGTAAGGTTGCACAGCTGTGTGACAATCCCAAGGACGGCGAAAATAAATGCTGCCAAGTCAGCGAAAGTTTTGGATTTACAATGCCATATCAATTATATAAATGTAGGCAATGGAATTCACCTTTCATTACCATTTATAATTATGGGTCATGTATTGGTCTTGGTTGCTCAGTCGATAAATTGTTTGATTGTTAATCAGGCCAGCTTAATTAAAAACAGCTTGCGGGCAGCAAAGCCGTAAAGGGAGAGCTTACTGAAGGCCCTTTGAACGACTCCATGGCCCGCATGAAAGGAAAGACCAACTGACGTCATGTAAGAGAATAACTGACGCACAAGCACCGGCGTTTGATTGGATAATGCGTTCGAAATGCACACTCACCCAGTATATAGGGCACTGTGTAGTGAATGTTCTACATTGAAAACAATACAGAGAGTGAGTGAGAGAGAGGACAAGTGTGCATTCCGAACGCAGCCTTAGATTCCCCAAGTAAAAATGTCTGCCCCCTGGTATTGATGCCGATTTGAAGACTTTCCGGTTTAAAAATGCGTCGCACTGGATCATTACCAAATTATAATTTATAAAACTATGCGTTTTAGACACTTCAAGAATTCTACTTTCTGCTGAAATATACTTTGCAGAGTTTGCGGTCTCCTCCTTTAATAGTCCTAGTTGGAGCGGCACTGAAATTAGTAGCAGAAAGACTAGGCTGATTTGCAGTAGTACTGTAGGCATCATTAGTATGAATCCCATTGGAAAGCCTTTGCTGTATGCAGTTTGTCAAGGATATTTTCAAGTCTTACAAACATACTCAAGGCTTGTGTTGCCTACAGACTGAACAGACAGACCCTGCCTCCACAGGACATCTCCCACCTTCAGCAGAAAGTCCTCCAGCTCGTGGTGCGTCTTGCTCACGGTGGTGGTAGTGGAGTCCGACCATTTCACCTGGAACAGAGAGTCTATTGTCACTCATTTTCCCAAAACTCACAGGTTTACAGTAAACAACTTTTAACCTCCGCAGAGGACTGTTAGAAACTGCACCGCAATGCCAAGTTACAAGCGTACAAATGCACTGGTGTCTTGCGACCTCCGTTTGACGGTAGTCATGTTTATTTCCAGACATTAATGATGGCTTTTAAATGTCGTCATGTGATTGCCACAATATTTCCAAGGCAATAATGTTGACACTAGGGCTCAGGCTTAAGAGAGGAATTTAACTTGACCTGAACAGCTGAGGAACTTAAAACCAGCATTCTAGTTCGACTTTCCCAACAATAAACAGAAAAATGAAACAAGTCCCAGAGATTACACCTTAATATTCAACGGAGAGTCATCAATGCGGTAAGAGAATTCCAAGTTGGAAAACGTTAAGTAGAGACGTCCAACAAAAAGAAAGAAGAAGAAGAAAAAAAAAAAAGCAAAATCGTGAATCCTAACCACGTCCCAAAATCTAAAGCTGTCATCAAGCTGAAAATAAACATTTTCCCCCAGTGTGTAAATGACAAACACAAGACTAAACAACATCCAAGAGGAGTCCTCAAAAAAATACAAGTCTGTCTTTATCGACATAAACCAACTCCACTCCGTCAGTGAATTCGGTGTGTACTGGGGCGCATACATTTACATCAAACTCAAGGAAACTCCGCAAAATATATCATCTATTTTACCCAATATTTAAACAGGTGGAGAAGCTCTATACAAACATTTTTACTCGGGAGAACATGTGGCCCCATGTTGAAAGATTTAGGGGCACTTTACCGCATCCTAATTAGAGGATGTGCTCCAGTTACATTTTTGACTTCTTTTGAGAACAAATGCACCAGAAATGACAGCAATGTGGAGTCATGGTTGGTAGAACATACAGGACACATTCACAGTGAGAAACTTTCTTTACCCTGGACATAGCTAAGTGTTAAAGGTCAAGTCGCATCGCATATGCGAAGCTTCTGACTTCTGCGAGACGGTCCCTTACAAAACAACACTGCAGCTGAAACTACAGCTTTGAAATACCAAAACTGTAATGCTGTAATTAACCTCTCTATGCACACTCCAAAATAATGCCAATCCTTGTTTGTTGTTCTGCGCCTTATTTAAGGCTTTATGACTCAGGATGTGTGTCACAGAGACAGGAGCTAAAAATTATTTCAATGAAACAAGACTCTAGTCTCCTTTGGAAATTAATTTATGGAATTAGGTAGCAATTTCAATTTGGAATTTTCACGGATGCCGGCATCTATCCTGCACAGACGGGTTAAGGACAAGTGCGGCCAAAATTTTGCATAATACTTCAGCTTCACAGCAATAATTATAACCCTCAGAGCTGCAGTTGAACTCCTCTTATTTTTGAAAGGGGTGCAACAGTAGTGGAGCAGTGACAGATTTAGAGCCGTATATCTCAGAGGAATTTTCCGCAGAGCAGATGTGATCCACTCGGCATTATTGGGGCATTCGAGGCATTCTGCACTGCTAATGGAGCTAAAAGGCCCGGAAATGTCACGCCTGTGCAGAAAGGGTTAACTGCGCTCGGGAGAAGGGACGTCGCCTTGAATGGGAGCCTTTCTCTCAGCGTTAGAGAGGAGACAGATCTGTGAAATGTGAGGCTGCGTGCTCCGACGGTCTGAGCATGTTCATGACCATGACAGTGTCCGCACAGCAACTGGGAGGCATGAAGAGAGATATGATGGGTGGGGGGGGGGGGGGGGGGATAGAGAGATAGAGAGAGAGAGAGAAGTATGACAAGTATCAAGAGACAAAGCATGAGAGAGAGGATGAGGGAGAGAGGCAAGAATGATTGTACAGAAGTATGCAAGACAGACAGTATTTGTGAGAGAGAGAGAGAGAGAGAGAGAGAGAGAGAGAGAGAGAGAGAGACAGAGAGAGAGAGATATATATATATATAAAAGAAGTATGAAAGAGACCGAGTGCAGGAGACAGGCCGACTGCAGCAGGAACACACTGGGCACACTTCACTACTGCAGGTATAGTTCAATTCACTCACTCACCAAACCAACTGATAGGCCATTAAGAGTCTCCAATAAACCTGACATTCACGTCTTTGCGCTGCAGGAGTAAACCAGAGCACCCGAACTGAATCCACACGAGGAGAACATGCCAACTCCACACAGAGAGGTTTGGGTCTCGCTGAGACGCTGCACGGATATCCGCCGCACGACCCATAACTCTCCCTCAGTCATGAGCTAATTAAAGTGCTGGCTCTGAGGCAAGCGCTGACCCAGCAGGCATTGTGTGCAGCGAGACGCCATTACCAGAGCTGATACAGTCCAGCTAACATCGATATTAACCTTTCCCTCAATTCTGTCAACTCTCAACCATATGAAAACACCTAAAAGAATAAATGACATGAAAAAAATAACATTTGTAAAACTTCTAAATTTTTTTTTTTTAAATGCAAGGTTTTTTCCCCACTCCACTTTACCAGCAGCATTAGGGTTGATGAAACATCTGTCAGTTATCAATCAATTCTCTTTTACACCAGTTCAAATCATAGGGTTCAAATCCAACACTGTTCATAATGCGCATTTATGCTTAACGTCAATCAGATTGACTCTCCTCCATTTGAAAATTCATCGGAGTATTTTGTTTGATTTATATACCCATGATATTATAGAAGCTTTTCATGCTCTGTTGAGCTTCATTTTAAACAGGGTTTTTACAGCATGGCGGAGCAAAATGCTTTCGAGTGGAATTTGACTTCCGTTTTCGATAAGATCACTATTATGGTCATCACAGTATCGTCTTGAAAATACCAGCCGAGTTAAATCATGCAAATCACGATCTAGACCACAAGGTCTTCCACAGCAGCTTACAGATATCAAAATTGCAGTTATTAACCACTAGCGATGTAATGCGGCAACCTAAATTAGCCTGTTGCGCCCAAAACTTATAATGGACACCACTGAAATGACGATGATTTACAACCGGCGAAGTCAGTTTGTGCGAATGTTGTGGAAATCGTAAATAAAAATGAATAAATAAACAGAGAGAGTGGAGCACGAGCGCGTCCCCCACACCCGCTGCGTCTCCAGTCTCTCGTCGCCGTCACGACCGCCCTCGCTGGCGCAAGACTCATAGGTACGTGACGGCAGTAATTAAGCGTAACAGGAAACCGCAGCCACAGAGAGAGGGAGTCACAGGTACTGCGCTTTCCTGGGGGGGCTTTTCCAGAGCGTGGAGG
The DNA here is from genome assembly GCA_029721435.1 of Gymnothorax reevesii. Classification (NCBI taxonomy): domain Eukaryota; kingdom Metazoa; phylum Chordata; class Actinopteri; order Anguilliformes; family Muraenidae; genus Gymnothorax; species Gymnothorax reevesii. Next base: position 22,371,377 of record CM056577.1, on the reverse strand, counting down.
GGAAAGCCTCTTCTGCGCTCGTGACTCCTGCCGGAATCTGCCCGGGCACCCGCGTTCCCTTGGCAACCGGCGCGGGCTCCCCGTTTCCCAGGACGACGGCCTCCTGGGAGCGCACCAGGGAAAACCAAACGCTACACTTACCGTCATGGACACCCAGAGGAACGTGCGCGGAGAGGATATAAGCGAGGTGGGGTGTGTACGTGATCAGAGGATTCTGAACAGCCTTCCTTCAATCTCGTCTTTTTGAATGCCGATTCACGTCTTTGTGCAGGTACTGAATGCACGAGGCAGGAGTCACAATTCAAGGGATCACAACTGAATGTCGGCACCTGGCCGAGGGAGGCACTAGGAAATTTGCGTCGTGATACACAGTTTCCATTTCAGTCAGAGACCGTATAAAAAGCCAATGGCTTCGGCACAAGGAACTGGTTTTCCTTTTGCGTGCTCATACTACAGGCAACGCAAGAAAATCACTTCTTTGAACCCGTTAATGCATTTTTTTTCCTGGAGCCATAATCGTATACGCTCACGTGAAGCAAATACCGTAGCTGTATATCGCACAGTGAACAGGTGTTGTGTAGCTACTCAAGTGTATAGGTTGCTCTGTTTACAGGTAAATGCACATTCTGACACGTAGAATTGACCTCCTCTAATCTCCAGCTCATCAGCAAGGATTTGGGCGAGAATAGTAGTGGCACCACCAGCGTTCAATTGCGATCCCTCGAATCATCACCTCACATCGCTTGGCTAGAGTTCTGGTCAGCTTCTATATTCCTTCCCCCTTTGACCGAGGCGTGCTGGGACATCAGCTCCTCAGAGAGTAAGGATGACGTTATTCCATCTCGTTTGGAAAAGAGTGACGAGGATGATTAAGGGGAGCAGGCAAGCCTTTTTTTTTTTTTGTAAACAGAGAAACACTTACGTCAACTTTGTGAGAGCGAGCCCAGAACTGCATTTGGCATTCTCAACACCGCCTGACTGACTGCACCATCTCTGAATTCCAAAGCTGAGCAGCCCTTCTCTCCCTTTTAAAGCGAGATCTTTAACATCCAGCTGATGAAATGCATTTCATGAGAACCTCCGCTCGCTGGCTACCGTTCCGCCGGGCTTTCAATCACACAAATACGCGGCAGCTCCCGCAGAGAAACGTGGCCAGAAACGTGAAAATATAAATTGTGTCAGCCCAGCGAACTCCTACACGAACCCTGCTTAAGTTCACAAATATGTCATTACACCGTTTTTAACAATCCCACAGCTCGTGAGGCCAGAGTCACTACAGGCAACTGACAAATGAAGTTCTGGAACATGAGGGGAAAAAATACTGAGGAAAGCTACTATTCACAGAGTTGAGGAAGAGACTGGGGATGTTCCGGAACAGTCCATCAGCAGTGTGGGCTTAGAACACGTCCAGATCTTTATGCTTCAAACAGTCGAGATTAGCCAGATAGAACAAGTAGGGACTGGCAGTTACGTCTTATACTGGTCCTGTTCATGAAAAGATGCGCGGCTGGGGCCTCTAAAAGCAGTCAATGAACACTATAAGGGACATCTGTAATGGGATCTAGAACAGTTCTAGAATAAACGCTCAAAAATAAGAACAAACGGAAAGGCTTGCCGGGATCTAGGCCAAAGCACAGCAGCCTTTAAACGAAAACACGATTAAAATGAGTCAACGGGCTACTGTAAGGTGGCGTGCTGGGCTCATAGCAACAAACACAGAGCCTATGAAGGCATTAAAAACAGTTGAGTCAGGTTTCAGCGCCCTCACGCAAGGAGTGGATTAGCCCCATGACATCAGTCAGGAAATTATTCTAATGCGTAACGATTTAAAGATAACTACTTACTCATATCATAATGGCCGCCAAACAATAGATGCAGCAGGGCTATAATATTCGCTTGTTGCCAATACAGCAAGAGGGGCCAAAAAACAATCTTATCACCCTTGGGAGAAAATGATCCAGCGCGTGGCCCGGGGCTGCAGTTAATTTCAGACACTGGTTGTCCATTTTGGTTCGTTTTGTAAAGAAACGAAATTAGAAACCGAAACCCGAGCCTCATGAGTTTACGCCAGACGGGATCGAGGCCATTGTGTGGGTTGAAGCAGCCTTAAGTTCATGGGCTCATATGCAAGATGGAGCTCTTGCACAGGCTCATTACCCACAATCCTCGGCAGCGGGTGCCGTTTATAAGGATTTTGGCGCTTTTGTTTTGTGGCAGGAAGGACATAAAAACAGGCAGAGGCAGAATTGGCCGGAGTGAGCACATTTCTGCTTCGCTGCACCACCTTGTTTCAGCAGCCCAGATATCTGAGCGTGCCCACTGCACGCTACGCAGAACAATACTGCCAGCTGTATCCTCTGCCAGTATAGACCCATCCGTCTGCATGGGCTGCCCACTGCCAAGCGTTAGCCAGCAGCCAAATCAGCGCCGCCGAGGGCAAGGCGATAGACCAGAACCACCACTATCAAACACAATAACAATCATCGCCACCGAATGCATCCAACGTTTTTTTTTTCTCTCTCATTCTCCATTTCCTTCCTTCCTCCTCCTACTCTCTCCCTCTCTCCCCCCCTCTCCCTTCATCCTTACTTTGCACACTTTCACCCTTTCCTACTTTCTTTCCTTGTTTCTTTCAGCAGTAAGTGTTTAAAGTGCCAGTAAATACCTTGCATGTCTTCAATGATATCTCAATTGTGACAACATATAAAAATGGTATCAGTAGGTTGTGAAGATGAATGATTTCCCTTCGATATGTTATACAAATTTTTACGACATCGAAAAATATGGATTTTGATGTTAAAAACTCACTCAACCCTCAAACTGTCGCGCGAGCGAAAATGTGATGTCATTAGAGTAAGTTCCCTTTCTTGTGTACCACGTGACGTGTGACGTAGCACACACAACAGCAATGGCGGAAAGAATCAAGTTGACAGCCTCGGAGAGAAAACGCCGGAAAATTGCCCTTAATGCCAAAAGAAGACGATCCCTAGTATATATTGGGAGTGCTATTGATCGGTGGAAGAGTCTGAGAGAGCGACTGGGTATTGACGATGATGAGTTGGCCCTAACTTTGATGGATTAGTAAGTTGAAATACCGTGTTGGTTTTTCTTGGCAACATTTCTTGCGCTACTCGAGTTCATAAAAGTATACAACGTAAATGGTAGTGTGCCTCGAATGGGGGAAATTATGTTTCGCTTATCGTGTTTGCCTCCAAATTCTCCAAAAACGTTCCTGTCTGTCTTCTTTTTCGTCCGCGCGACGCCATCTTTGTTTACAGTGCGCAATTTCGACCCACAATGCTTTGCGCAGTAAATAATCTAGCCGATCTATTTTTAGACCGGGAAACCCTTTTTTGAAAAATTGCATTTCCTAAGGTTATTTTTGATCAAATATTTATTTATTTATTTATTTTTTTGGACCATATTACAGATAGCTTGACTTTTGGAATTTAAAAAAAAAAAAACACATGCAAGGAATTTACTGGCACTTTAAACTTGAGGCGAGTTAAGACTGCCTTGAAAAACGCAGAGCAGTTCACTGCGGGTGTTGAGAAGACATCCAATCAGGAGCAAGGCTCTGGCGCTTTTAAACAATGTCAGAAATACCCATCGACGTCACACTGACACTTCGCAACCTTGATGCCGATTGGCCGAGTTTTTAAATACCCAACTGATAAAAGCGGGGAAGTGGCTCTCTGCAGTAACCACCTCTCACCTTTTCACTGAAGTTGGTATAATCACTTGTTTCTTACCACTATACTTCCCCCAGCTTCTGACCCAGTAACTGATTGAGGTCGACCGTCATTAAAAGACTGTCAGAAGGAGTTCGGAAAAGGGAATAAGAGGTTTACGAACGAGACCTGGAGCAGGGAGATTTGAGACCATCTTTTGCGAGAGGATTCTTTCCAGAATACATGATATTTAAATGAGCAAAAATAAAAAAAATAAAATAAAAAAAAATCAATCAGCTATCTGCCCAATAACCCACATTCCAAGGAGTGAGGACATTCCCCTTCACAAATGCGCCTCTTTCTTCCCCTCATCTTCTTCTCCTTTTTCTTTTTATTTCTGGTCATCTCGATAGGTGACGCAAAGATCAATTTCAGGAAGACGGTAAATGAAAAGCAGACGTTTTGTTCATGTGAGGCGTCTGGCCACCCCATTTTGAACGAGATTTCCTGAACAGTGCAGAGACTGAAGACTGGTATCACAACCAGGGACTCTCTCTGGTCCTCAAACAGGGAAGACGAACTGCCCCCGCTCACTCTGATTGGCCGAATCCCTCACTGGGGTCGTAGGAGAGTGCCAGATGAACACGATGCCCACGAGGCTAAAAGCGCACTGCACAGACGCCCAATAAAAACCCTATAATGTTCAGCACGGAATGACTACACAAAAGAGGCACTAGCTGGGAAGGCCCTTGTAGCACTTCGTTCAGAGCTGAACTCAATGACCCAGCCTTAACTCAGTGACTGCAGAGTCATTCCAGCAACTAACATCTGAGCAATAAATCATACATTCAATGAAAAAAAAAAAGAAACTAAAAAGAAAAACAAGCGCGAAATACTCAGATCCCCAGCCACGGTTTTGGCGTTCCGGTTTGAAAAAGAAAAGGAAATGTGCTACAGAGAAGGCCAGACAGACAGATGGAAATGTGAAAAGGCACATCGGCGCAATAAGATGCATCAAAATAAACTAACCGGTGTTCGACTGCTCATTAATGCAAATTTCTAAATCAGCCAATCACGTGGCAGCAGCTCAATGCATCTCAGCATGTAGATACGGTCAAGATTATCAGCTGCAATTTTTACGCAGGGAATGGCGCTAAAAAGGAAAAATATCCACTGAGCAGCAGTTCTCGGAGTGAAAATACCTTGCTGATGCCAAAGTTCAGAGGAGCATTGACATTCTGGTTCAAGCTGACAGAATGAGTGAATGAATGAATGAATAATATTTTATTGTCCACCAAGGTGGACAGTTGTCTTTAGCCCATCAACACAAACAAACAGTACTAAAATAGAGACGCACATATTTGCAAACATGCAATAAAAAGGCAGTAAAATAACCTGCATCAAAATCAATAGATTTTGATAAGTAAGGTAGTTCTGCTCACTAACTGTGGATTGGTCATCGGTCACTTTGTTGGGTCATTCCATGTCAGATCATCAAATTGGCCTCACCACCGCCTTGTCAATTTTGCTAATATTTTGTATGCAGAGGTATAAATGTATATCACTGAAAAAAATCGAAATTTTAGCTCATTCGGAACAAAAATGAATTTTCGGGGAATTATTTTCAATGGGTACTGGCCGTGTTTTTTTCTTAATTTACATTTTTCTTGAATTTAACATGGCATAACTTTTTAGTATTACACCTATAGCTTTGAAACTTTCCATCTCAGCTATTGTTATACTGCTTAATCAGAAAATGCAGTCCATTTAATTTTTTTTTTCTTGGATGTGGAGCTATGAGGACACCAAAAGTGCCTTTTGTTCAGGCAGTACCATGTTAAGGTCCCCAAAGCACCCCCAATATACACCTGAGCATAGGCTCTCTGGCAATTTTTACATTTGTTTGTGTCTGCTGAATATAAATCAGGCTGAATTCACCAAGAATTCATCACCAACTGCAGTGAGCACCTTGCCAAATGTGAGAAAAACTCTAAAATGCCATCTGTTCTAACCCCGGTATCTCCAGGGGCACACCTTGGATTTTCTTCTAATTTTTTTTTTTTTTTTTTTTTTTACTGATTCCTCTAAGATAGTTGAAAGACCTCTTCAAAAATTGTTGATGTGTTTTGACCACTATAAATGTTGCAGGTGAAAAGGGGTGGGGTTATCACAAGAACGAGTTTGCATTTTCAGCTTCTTACACAATATTAATGACTAATTAATCACAACTGTAAGCTCTCAGTTCATCAGCGCATGACACATTCACAGAAAGGTCAGTATATGCAGGTTGGTAGATCATGTTGGCAAAGAGAAACCTGAACCAGTTATTGAGCAATAATTTCTGATTACTGCTATCGTCTTTCATGAAGCGCAACAAGAGGACACAAGCATTGACATGGACTTCTTCTGAAAAATGCTGGGTACCACTCAATAACATTCTCCGTACTGTTCCAACTCCGGATGTCACTGAACGCACAGCCCGGCAGTATTAGTTGGACAAAACTGGGACAGACAACACTGTTGTGCTCTTTGCAGCATTAAGGAAGCATTAACGCAGTTAACATAGCATGGAATACAAAGTTTTAATTTCACAGTCAATTTACAAGAATTCGTGTCAGTACACTGAAAAAAGTGATTTTGACCCCTAGTAAATGTTCCATATATTAATTAAGCATATTTTAATAGAAATAGGTGTGTTATTTAACTCCACTTAAAAAATATAAGTAATTTCAAATAGTCAACATAATAAAAATATCTAGCTTCAGATAAAAACATTTTGTGCAACCACTTACCTTAAAAAAATTATGTTCATTCAACAAAACATTTTTTTCAGTGTAAATCTTATTGATGCAAAGAAGTGACTCTCAAAAATTGCCTGACCCCTAATTAGAAAATTCTGAAATATATGTTGTTCAAGTCATATCAACAATTTTTGTGTTATGTCTACTATAATACAGGAATTAGTACAACTCCTTGCCAGAGCAGGCTCTATTTCTTCAGGAAGCTTAGGTCTTTTAATGTGAATACTAAGGTGTTGCAAATGTTTGATCAGTCTGCGGTGGCAAGTGCAATTTTCTTTGCCGTTATCTGTTGGGGTAGCAGCATCAGGGCCAGTGACTCGAACAGACTAAACAAGCTGATGAGGAGGCCAGGCTCTGAGCTGGGGATTACTCTGGAAGCCCTAGAACTGGAGAGGAGGATGTTACAGAAACTGTTACATATTATGGACAACACATCACATCCCCTGCACTGTACACTGGCAAAGCAACACAGTGTTTTCAGTTGGAGGGTTTGCCAACTCAGGTGTAGTAAGGACAGATTAAAAAGGACTTTCTTACCTAGAACAATAGCACTTTATCATGACTGCCCTGAGCAGAGAGAGAAGAATAATTTTTTAAATAATTTTTTTTTAATTGAAATCCCGATTCAATGCACTCCAACTCTCCTTGGTTGGGAGGGCTTCATTTCTGTACTGCACATACATATTCTGTTTGTGGATGATTCTATTGCATTGTGTTGATTAATGTCTTACCGGGCAGTTATGGTCTCACTTGGCACTTGGATGTGCATTGAGCCTTGACAACTACCTCAGGCCGTGTCTTGTCAGTGAAAGTATTTTTTTGTCTGTGTATGTGTGCTTGGTTTTGTTTTTTAAGGCTGCTGAAATAATGGAATTTCCCTTTGGGATGATTAAAGTATATCTATCTATCTATCTATCTATCTATCGATCTAATTCCGAAATAGTTGGGAAGAAGTGTAAATTGTGAATTAAATCAAAATGTAAAGGCTTTCAGATCACGAGTCAATATGTTATTTACAATAGAACATAGATAACATTTCAAATGTTGAAACTCAGAAATTTTAAATTTTTATTCACAAAATGAGCTCATTTCAAATTTTCTGGCAGCAAAAGGTATCAAAAAAGTTGGGAAACAGGCAAAAAAGGGCTGAAAAACCAATTCATAGAACAAGATAATCAGCTGAAAGAACATTTAGCAAGTAATTAAGTTAACTGGCATCAGGTGTGTAACATGATTGGCTATAAAAGGGATGTCTTAGAGAGGCTGAGTCTCTCAGAAGTAAAGATGGCCAGAGGCTCTCCAACCTGTGAAGGTTTGCGTAAAAAAATTGTGGAATGCTTTAAAAACAATGTTCCTCAACGTCAAATTGCAAAGGCTTAGAAGGTCTCACCATCGACAGTGCATAACATCATCAAAAGATTCAGAGACACTGGGAAAACCTCTGTACGTAATGGACAAGGCTGAAGACCTTGGATGCCCGTGATCTTTGGGCCCTCAGATGCCACTGCATCACTCACCAGCATAATTCTGTCATTGGCATTAATAAATGGACCCAGGAATACTTCAAGAAACCACTGTCTGTAAACACAGTCCACCGTGCCATCCACAGATGCCACCTAAAACTCTGTCATGCAAAAAGGAAACCATTGTTGAGCATGATCCAGAGGCACCACTGTGTTCTGTGGGCCAAGACTCATTTAAAATGGACTGTAGCAAAGTGTCCTGTGGTCAGACAAGAACAAATTTGACATTCTTGTTGGAAATCATGGGCGTTGTGTCCTCCGGGCTTAAGAGGGGAAAGACCACCCCTCCTGTTATCAGCGTTCAGGGCAAAAGCCAGAATCTCTGATGGTATGGGGATGCATTAGTACATATGGTGTGGACACTTGCATGTTTTAAAAAGCACCATGAATGCTGAAAGTTATATAAAGGTTTTAGAGCAACATATGATCCCCTCCAGATGACATCTATTCCAGGGAAGGAGTTGTGTATTTCAGCAGGACAATGCAAAACCACATACTGCAGTCATTACAACAGCATGGCTTCGTAATAGAAGATTCCGTGTGCTGAACTGGCCTGCCTGCAGTCCTGATCTTTCACCGTTTGAGAACATTTGGCACATAATTAAACGAAAAGTCCATCAAAGGAGACCCAAAACTCTCCGGGTGCTGGAAACCCGTATTAAGCAAGAGTGGGATCAAATTCCATTGGCTAGACTCAAGAAACTTGTCTCCTCAATGCCCAGGCACCTCCACTCTGTGCTAAAAAGAAGAGGGGATGCTACACCATGGTAAACAGGCCCTGTCTAAACTTTCTTGAGACCTGTAGCAGCCATCAAATTTGATATGAGCTTATTTTATGGATAAAATTGCAAAATTTCTCAGTTTCAACATTGACTATGTTATCTCTGTTCTATTCTAAAATACTGGCTGGTGTGATTTGAAAGTCAAGTTGCTCACAATTTACACTTTCTCCCAAATATTTTGGAATTGGGGTTATACAATGTAGTATGCGATTGCCTAATGATTGAAAACACTTAAAATGTTGCATAGTTACGTGTACAAAGCAGAAGTGCCACGCGATTCGCAAGATTACCCCACCCCTGTTCAGACACCTGCAAAATTTATATTGGTCAAAACACATCAACAATTTTTGGAGAGGTCTTTCTACTATTATAAAGGAATCAGTAAAAAAAAAATAGAAGAAAATCCAAGGTGTGCTCCTGGAGATACCAGGGTTTGTGTCCTCATAGCTCCACAACCAAGAAAGAAAAAGTTAAATGGACTGCATTTTCTGATTAAGCAGTATAACATTAGCTTAGATGGAAAGTTTCAAAGCTATAGGTGTAATACTAAAAAGTTATGCCATGTTAAATACAAGAAAAATGTCAATTGACCAAAAAAAAAATAAAAAATAAAAAATAAAACTGACTGACAGTACCCTTAGAAAATAATTCACCAAAAATTCATTTTTTTTCCGAATGAGCAGAAATTTCTAATTTGTTCACCGCTAATACGTATTTATCTAATGTAAAAATATGGAAGCAATCTATGACTACATGGTGACAAATGTGTTGTATATCTGATGATTTGACATGAAATGACCCTGCTAAGGATGCCAATGGCATTAGGGACAAAGGACTTTTTGAAGACACCTTTGGCAAGAGGGGTTCTGTAGCGCCACCTAGACTTCCAAAGTTCAAACTGATTAAAAGGGGGATGAGAGCTATCGGCCAGGATTCTCCTAGCATTCCTCCTTGTCCTTTCAGCATATAAGTGGGTAAGAGACTTTTGGGGTTTTCCCACAATTTTACTTGCCATCTTCACAATCCTGTTTAATTTGCTCTTGCGCCAGCAGCTTCAATGGCCAAACCAAGCGGGAAGACGAAATGCTAGGACACTATGTGTGCAATATACAAAAGCTCTAGGATCTGTGGCTTAACACGGGGACAACTCAATCTCCTAAGAAGATGGAGTTACTGTGAACATTTAAATGTACATTCTCAGGCTGTTCAGAACTGTGCCAAGTTATTTAAATGTTCCCACAATTTCAACAGGTTGACGGTAGAGCCAGTTTCACTTGATCGTCAGATTTCGTTTAGTGCAGATAACCAGCTCCTTTGTTTCGAGACATTGATTCCAAGCTGGCCGTTAAGACACCATTCTTCAAGGGCCTTAATGTGGGCGAGATAGGAGGTCTAACCAGAGGGGTCAGTTTTTTGTAACAGTCCGCCTAAGGCCATGTCATCTGCATATTTAACCAGTTTAAAATTTGAGTCACTGAGTGAAAATTCATTTGTAAACAGTGAAAAGAGCAAAGGTGAAATAATGCTACCTTGTGGGCAGCCTGTGCTAATAAGCTCTCCCGACAGAGTACCACTGACACGCACTCTTTGAGGGCGACAAGAAAGAAAATCTCTGATCCAGAGTATCAGGCCCTAAACAATATTTAAATCAGCCAGCCTTTTCAGAAGAATATGCACTTTCATAGAATTAAAAGCTGAACTGAAATCAACAAACAAAACCCTTGCATATCCTTTAGTGAGCGTTAGCTGCTTTGACACAGAATATAGCAAAGTCGGGACAGCGTCATCGGTGCCTCTGTCACATTTATCGACAAACATCAGCCACCACAGAGGTGTGTTCGATCCACTGCAGTTTGCCGATAAACGTGAGCAAGACAGAAAGACAACAGTGACTAAAAACGACTTGTTACAACTGAGGTATATCAAAGAACGTCTCTGAAAGCACAACACGTTGAACCTTGAAGCAAATGGTCTACAGCAGCAGAGGAAGAGACCAGGTGCCACTCCTGCCAGCAAGAGCGGGAAACTGTTCCTGTTTGGGCTCGCCAAAATTGAACTACAGAAGATTTGAAAAACGTTGCCTGGTCTGATTAGTCTCGATTTCTGCTGCGACATTCAAAATGATATGGTCAGAATTAGGTGCAAACGACATGAAACCATGGATCCATCCTGCCTTGTATTAACAGTTCATTATTCGGTGTTTGTCCTCAAGAATACTTGAATGAAATTTTGATAAATCGATGTCTAAAAATCCATCAGTCCCCTAATGCTGATGATCACAGGAAAGGGAAAACAGATATTGAGTGTTTATTCACCCAGTCACCGAGAACGAGATTAATATTTTCATGCGCCATTTCACCGCTAGGCAGAACGTACAGGCTGAAATGGAAACGGAGCTAAACACTGCTGCATACAGCGGCTGGGCCCAGCTGAAGCTAAGAGGACTCGGCCCTGGTTCAGAGGGCAGTTGGCCGGCATGTAAGCTGGCCGGAGGTGGGTGGAGGATGTGAACTAGAATGAACAGTGTGTCACCCCGCTTTGGCCCGACACATCACACACCAACGCAAACCTGCCCATGTCTGCACTCCGAGCCTGGCCCCGGGCCATATCGAGAGGTCAACGAGCGCCATCCCTCAAGGACGAAGTCTCCCACGCAAACCGCGAGCCCATGGCAGACTTACAGCAGTGCTCTGAATACAGAACAGCTCTCCTTTGCCCAACCTGACCGACTAAAACTGGTACCACACCAGTGCTCGGAAAATAATAAGACCATCTCATTCTACACAAACCCTCTCAGCACAACCCAAACACCTACAGGGGCTCAAACTAAAGAATTTCACAGAGTCCTCCACATCTCACCAACCTAAATATGATCAACAAAATAAGCCGACAGAAGGCTGAAATATTTTCTGACAGGCTTTGTCTTAAAGCTTGTTCAGCAATCGTGTAAAATCACACCTTGCGGCAGTTCTGTGGAGAAAAAAAAAAAAAAAAAAAAACCAGTTTGTCTTCATTCCAGACAAACAGCGGAATGCCAAGAATCCAAAAACGCTAGCCCAGATATCAACGCCAATAACAGGTAAAGTTAACGGTTCAATTACCGCATTTTTCCTCTTCTAGACAAGGGGGTGTAGAAAGCTTCACCCAGACTGGCCTACAAGCATCTCATTCTTTCACAAGCCTAAAAACATTCAGCAGGCGAAGTGATAAAGCAGGCGGTCATCTTGTTTCAGAGAAAGCTGCCAGTAGATGCATCAGGTGCCGACAGCGCCGTGTTGGCTGCAGTCCAGCCTGCACTGGTAGCGCCGCATAGAAAAACTGGTCATTTCCAGAAACAGATTTGGACGATATCGCAACTCAAATTTGGTAGCAAGATCACATTCAGTGAGCTATTACAGTTTTCATTTAAATTTTTAGCATAGCAATATTACCACAGATTCAGTATCCTTAAAGTAGCCATGATTTGAGAAATCAGAAAATTAGCAAATTACGCCTCTACGGAAAGCTAATGAGAAGGAGAAGGTGAATCAAACACTTCCTGGACACTCACTCAAACAAGAGGAGCAGAAGAGAGACATTTTGAACACCTTTTAACTTGCGCACATCCCAAAAAGACAGAACGAAAATAGCTTCTTTCTGAAGACGCAATCCATGGGAGAGGGGGATAAGATGGTGAGGAAGTTGAATGCATCAACCATCGTCTGCCTGTCGTACAACCCCAATTCCAATGTTGGAACGTTGTGTAAAGCGTGAATAAAAGCGGAACACAATGATTTGCAAATGGGTCATTCCAAGTCAAATGTCTGAATGGCTCCCACTTGACCATCTCGGATTTGGCTGAAAAAAATTCCAGCGAGTGCATTCACCTCCTGATAGGAGAAATGCAAAATTTCTCTCAACTCAATAGTTTTGTCAAAAAAAAAAAATAGTTTTGCAACCATGTTCTGGCCCTTTTTGAACAGCGATTTGCGAGGAGCCACTTTCACATGGCTATACCTAGATAAGTATTTCAAAAATTCAAAATCTAGAAAATTTTACCATGCGCTCTGTGGTAGCAGATTTGAAGGACTGTAAAAAGCCTAATGTCAAAGACAGGGATTTGGTGTTGCACATACACTACCCCTCAAAAGTTTGGGACCACTTGGTAATTTTCTTATTTTCCATTGGAAACACACATGAAATTAGTCTGAATAGGAAATATAGCAACTGAACAGAACATGCTGACATTGTCTGAGTAAGAAATAATGATTTTAATGGAAAATGATGAATACGTATGTCGCCTTCATCAAAAAAAAAAAAAAAAAAAAAAAAAACACATTCACTGTTGATACTGAAACTGATGTTTGACGGGAACTATTTAGCGCAGCTGCTAGTTGACAACTTGTGAGGCGTCCTTGTCTTATACTACACACAGATATTTGTCTTCTTGCATGGTTTTGCATCAGGGCCTCCCACTCCTTTTTTCTGTCCTTGTTAGTGCCAGTATTTGCTGCTCTCTGAAGGGAGTAGTTGGCAGCATGGTTAAGAGATTTTAAGTTTTCAATTTCTCGCATTGAATAGCCTTCTTTTCTAAGCACAACAATAGACAGACGAGTCTCTAAAGGAAGTTATTTCTTTCAGGCCATTTTGAGCCTGTAAACAAACAACTGCTGATGCTTCAGGTACTAAACCAACCTCAAGAATGCCATGCTCCCCTTTGCACTCCATTATTAGTTCAACGGTTTTCAGCTGTGCAACACATTTTCAGATAATAGGCCTCTATGCAAAAATGTTGAGAATTCTTTGAAAATCATCTGATTAATTTCAATCATTTGTGAAATGGATAAAAATGCTTGCGAAATGGAAAAGAAATGTTTATGAAATGCACGAACATGTACAAAACCCAAAACCAGTGAAGTTGGCACGTTATGTAAATCGTAGATAAAAACAGAATACAATGATTTGCAAATCCTTTTCAACTTATATTCAATTGAATACACTGCAAAGACAAGATGTTTAATGTTCAAACTGAATTTATTTATTTTTTTTGCAAATTATCATTAATTTAGAATTTAAAGGCAGCAACACATTGCAAAAAAGTTGGCACAGGGGCCTTTTTACCACTGTGTTACATCGCCTTTCCTTTTAATGACACTCAGTAAACGTAAAGAGACCAATTTTTGAAGCTTTTCAGGTGGAACTCTTTCCCATTCTTGCTTGATGTACAGCTTAAATTGTTCAACACTCCGGGGTCTCCGTTGTCCTATTTTACGCTTCATAATGCGCCACACATTTTCAATGGGAGACAGGTCTGGACTACAGGCAGGCCAGTCTAGTACCCACTCTCTTTTACTACAGAGCCATGCTGTTGTAACACGTGCAGAATATGGCTTGGAATTGTCTTGCTGAATTAAGCAGGGGCGTCCATGAAAAAGACGTTGCTTGGATGGCAACATATGTTGCTCCAAAACCTGTATGTACCTTTTAGCATTAATGGTGCCTTCACATATGTGTAAGTTGCCCATGCCTTGGGCACGAATACACCCCCATACCATCACAGATGCTGGCTTTTGAACTTTGCGCCTATAACAGTCCGGATGGTTCTTTTCCTCTTTGGTCCAGAGGACACGACGTCCACAGTTTCCAAAAACAATTTGAAATGTGGACTCGTCAGACCACAGAACACTTTGCACTTGGAGATGTAGCGACGAACTGCAGTTACTGACAGTGGTTTTCTGAAGTGTTCCTGAGCCCACGTGGTGATGTTCTTTACACACTGATGTCGGATATTGATGCAGTACCGCCTGAGGGATCGAAGGTCACGGGCATTCAATGTTGGTTTTCAGCCTTGTCGCTTACGTGCAATGATTTTTCCAGATTCTCTGAACCTTTTTTTTTTAAATCAAAATCTCTTTATTCATTTTTTACAATAATAGTGCATGGATTTCAGTTTAAGAAAGACAAAATAAAATGAAATATAGGACTGAGATCCAGCACACAAAAAAAAAAAGCAAACAAAAATAAAATAAACCGTAAAATTAATCCCCGTCACTGCCAGTGAGCTTTATGACCATTAAATATTCAGTTTTAATAATGATTAGGATTATATATGTCAATACAATAAACAAAATAAAAGACATGCCAAATTGTGGAATGTCAAGGGCCTAAGAGGACTGACACATGCTTAAAAAAGGTCCCCAGGCACGCAGGAATCTCCCATTAGAATAATGGAGAGAGTACCTGATCTTTTCAATTTTCAAACATGTCATTAAGGCCGTCAGCCAATCGGTGTGTGTGGGAGGGAGGGGGTCCCTCCACCTGAGGAGGACAGACCTCCGAGCCAGGAGGGAGGCAAACGCTAGAGTGCAGCGCTGTTCAGATGATAGTCCAACGTCCCCTGTGACTCCAAATAAACCAATAAGGGGGTTCGGCTCCACCCTCACTGTCAAAATCTGGGAGAGGGAATGAAAAACCTCTGTCCAGAATCTGCTAAGTTTAGGACAAGTCCAAAACATATGAAAGAGTGAGCAGTCTGAGATATTGCATTTGGTGCAGAGAGGGCTGATGTCAGGATAAAAGGTGGCCAGTTTGGTTTTGGAGATGTGAACTCTGTGGACTACTTTGAATTGGATTAAATTATGACAAGCACACAGAGATGAGGAATTGACTTGTTTTAAGACGGATGACCATGTTTCCTCAGAAAAGGGGGTACCCAGGTCCTCCTCCCATGCCGCCCTGATCCTATCCACAGATGCCGCCTTCAGAGCGGTTCAGATTCTCTGAACCTTTTGACGATATTACAGACCGTAGATGATGAAATCCCTAAATTTCTTGCAATAGCTCGTTGAGGAATGTTGTTTTTAAACTGCTCGACAATCAGTTCACGCATTTGTTCACTTAGTGGTGACCCTCGCCCCATCCTTGTTTGTGAATGACTGAGCATTTCAGGGAAGATGCTTTTATACCCAATCATGGCACCCACCTGTTCCCAATTAGCCCGTTCACCTGTGGGATGTTCCAAATAAGTGTTTGATGAGCATTCCTCAACTCTCTCAGTCTTTTTTGCCACTTGTGCCAGCTTTTTTGAAACATGTTGCAGGCATCCAATTCCAAATGAGCTAATATTTGCAAAAAATTACAAAGTTTACCTGTTCGAACATTAAGTAACTTGCAGTGTATTCAATTGAATATAGGTTGAAAAGGATTTGCAAATCATTGTATTCTGTTTCTATTTACGATTTACAAAACGTGCCAACTTCACTGGTTTTGGGTTTTGTATTTTTCTTTGGAAAACAAAGTAATTTGCAAGTGATCCGAAACTTTTGAGCGGTAGTGTACAGCTTCGCAGATATGTTGTAGGTCTGTCACTTTTTATTCGAAATTCGAACATTCATTCCACCCTGAAGGTGAAAGTTCATATTCAAACTGAAATGAGACGTTCGAAGTCAAAATACACCCTCTCTCAGTGCATCATGCAGTCTAAAGTCTCACGCATTTTTTCGGCTTCTTCACCGCAGTCTGCAATTATTCAATGAACGCTTATTAATGAGATAAATCCTTGTCCATTGAAGTTTCAGTTTCACTTGCGTAAAGGTGGACGGTCACCGCAATTAACATGGAAAGCAACTATGACTCCAGACTTCCCGTGCTTCTCTTTACTCAGGGATTGGAAACAATGTATGTGTTTCATGATCGTTTAAATTGTGTGAATGAAATAGGGCCATTTGAAACGTCTTTATGCAATTCCATTGCTTTCAATCCCTCAGTGAAGACAAGCGTGAGAATTCCCGAGTCATAATCGATTTCCATGTCGCTAGTGGGGAAATTCACCGTAATGCACGTGACACTGATTAACTTAATGAGCAATGACTTAAATTCCGCAAGTGAATTTCTTCAGTGCGCG